>CM059187.1:52632522-53333157 GCA_030323885.1 Branchipolynoe longqiensis | reverse complement strand
AGTAGTGGCCCAAGCGTGGAACCCTGGGGTACTACAGTTGTAATTGATCTCTCTGTTGACTTAGTGACGTTTATTTTTGTAACTTGTTGTCTATTTGATAGATAGTACAAGATTTAGGACCAAGTCCCGCGCTTTCAATTTTCTCGAGTAAAATGTCATCGTCTATTTTGTCAAAAGCTTTCTTGAAATCAAGAAAAACGGTTATTGTCAGCTTTGCTCTATCCATGTTAGTCATCAGTTCATCTAATAGAGTGGTTAGGGCTATTGTGGTTGATTTCTCTTTTCTAAAGCCATTTTGTTGTTTGGCAAGGTAGTTGGTGTCTTCTAGGAAGGTTTTTATTTGATCAGGGATTATTTGTTCGATGACTTTGCCAGGGAGGGGCAGTATTGATATTAGTCGCAGTTCATTGCATTAATTAGGATTACTTATCTTTGGTATTGGTTTGACAGTAGCTATTTTCCATTTATCTGGGAATACACCTGTTTCAATGACAAGGTTGTAGAGATGTGTAAATTTGTTTATTAGGATGCTAATGGCAGTCTTCACGAAGGCTAAATTGATATTCATCATACCAAATGATTTATATGATGAAAGTTCCTCAATCTTGGTGAGTACTTCTTTTCTTGTTGTTTTCTCAAGATTGTATTCATGTTGATTTGCGACTGGGTGATAATCTTTTGGATACTTGGTTTTTTGTTTGAATTTGTTGGCGAGGTTTGCCCCAATGTCTACAAAATAGTTGTTTATTACTTCAGCTAACTAACCATCAGGTACTCTCTCACCTGTGCTGTCGTCTATTATGCTGTTTATCTGTGGTTTGGCTTCTGGTTGAATTTGACTTAGTTAATACCAGAATTTCTTAGGATTTTGGTTGTGCTTTATGGCTTGATCAATCTAGTTCATAGATTTCGCTTTCCTTGTTAAGCATTTTGCTATAAACCGGTCTCCTGGTTCTTTGGTCAGGTGAGCCTTTTGCTTAAAATAATCTCTGTCCTTTTGTAGTTCTATCAGTTCACTGGTGATGTAAGCAGCTGTGTTCTCTTTTATTTTTAGTTCATCTAGTTTATCTGCTGCATGGTTAATCATATCTTCTGAAATACCCCAACATTTGTTGGGATCCTGCTCTTCAAATATTGTAGTGGGGCTATAACTCTGCAAGATTGTTGTTAGTGCATCAGTTGAAAAATGTGTATATGTCCTTCCCCAGTATGCAGTGGTTTTTTGGTTGTTTCTAGGTTTCTTTTTGATAATATAGACTGGCTTATGGTCACTGATGTTGTAATTAAGGACTCCTGCTTGAGTGCAATACTTGATGTTAGTAAAGGCTAAATCGATTGTGGTTGCAGTAGTTCTAGTTGACCTGGTTGGTTTATATATCAGCTGTTGGAGCTCATGCTCTGAAGCAAATTGATTAATGATTATGCCTGGTAGCTTTCTCTTAGTGCTACAGTCTGCAGTTTGAAGTCACTTATGAGTAGGGTCTCATACTTGTCTATGTCATCTATTTCACTCACCACATTACTCAATTCCTAAAAGTATAAGGATAAGGCCTTGCCAAATGATGGTCGTGTAATAGAGGATATGGTGGGTATAAGGATATCATGGTTGACGGAAACAAGCTGAACTCTGTTCCGGAATTCACCTATCTCGGAAGCACTATATCAAGTGATGGGCGCATTGATGCTGAGATACAGAGGAGGATGGCCAAGGCTAGCGCATCTTTCGGCCGACTACACCAGAGACTCTGGAACAACCACCATGTGTCCATTCGGCTCAAAGGTAAGATCTACCGCGCAATCGTGCTATCCACCCTACTATACGGAGCCGAGGCCTGGACAGTGTACAGGCAGCAGGTGAAAAAGCTGCATGTCTTCATGATGCGACATCTGCGTTCAATCATGAGGCTAACCTGGAAGGACAAAGTGACGAATAAGGAAATACTCGAACGGATGGGGCTGCCCTCTATGGAAGGTCTTCTGATCAAAAAGAATCTCCGGTGGACTGGACACCTCATGAGGATGTCATCAGACAGGCTACCAAAGCAGATCCTCTATTCTCAACTGTCTTCTGGCTACGGAAAGAGAGGGCGCCCCCCGTCTCCGGTTCAAAGATACCATCAAGAGAAACCTGAAGCTGAGAGACATTAAGACAGACTCATGGACGCAACTCTCACAGCAGAGAGCTAAATGGAGAGCGGCAGTCAAGTAATGAAAGCAGTCTTTGTCGCATCGCGACCGACAGCATGATGATGATGATGGGTATAAGGATAAGACCTTGCCAAATGATGGGTATAACTATAAGCATAATGCCTTGCCAAGTGAGTCTGTATAATAGAGGGTATGGTGGGTATTTAAGCATAATGCCATGCCCTAACAGGTCCAGTCAAATAGGCCTCTCCGAAAAACCGTTAAAAAGAAAAGGCACTATTGAAAGAACTTACATAAGGCTTTCTGTTTGAAACCATTAAGTATGTGTTCAGTGTAGTTTTGTTTTGTTTTTTGTTGTTGTTTTTTTGTTTTTTTTTGCCATATTAGCCTAAGCTGACACTTGTTCCTCAAAATTGCATACTCCGATGTTTTTGACTTTCTACACATTTAAGAAAGAAATCGATTAGGATGATACATATAATCTAATTTAATTTTGGTCACGGTAAATTTATCAAATTAAAAATGGTCAACCTTTGAGATATTTGAAGTGTAAATATGCGACATAATTTGATGTGCACACTGACATGCTGGACATAATGGTTTTTTAATGATTTTCAGCAGTAACGAGTCCTAGGAAATTGACTTAATATTCTTCTTATGCAGTAATAATTGATTAATGAGTGTCCGAGTATATGATATCTAGGATCAAATATATGCTTAGATTTAGAATATTGTATGGTTTAATCAGAGTATACTACTTTGATTCGGACACAAGGAGGCAACGTAGTTATGTTTTGGGTCTGACATTTCTTTTTGTTAATTACCAGTATAAAGGTCTATTTTGTTTGTCTCTCTTTAATCGACGAGATCTAGCTCAAGGGGCGCGACTCGAAGGGAACTCGGAATGCGCCTGTCGAGGAGCCCCGAGCCGAGTTCCTATCTTTAAGAGGATGGGTGGGTTTGGTAATTTTGAGCATGGTCAGTAGCTCCTCCATCAAATGGGGAATATGGGCCGCGCAGTGGGCTATGAGATGTGAGCTAGTTTGTGACATGCACACGGGGCGGCACATCGGCTCCTCCCGCCGAATCAACCACAATTTTGAAAGTATGCACCAATTTTCTTCAACTCGCTGAAGGAGAGGACTAACTACATGTGCAGTGTAGGCGATCGGTGGATTCAAAGGCTAGGGATTATATGTACCACAATATCAATTAGTAAAGTTCCCTAGCAAGTTCCCTAGTAGGTTTCCTAGCATAACCCTAGTCAGGGTTTCCGCCAGAAAATAATGTGAGGGTGTGAAGAATGAAGATGGTGGGGGAGGGGGGGAGGGGGTAAAGGGTGTCTTAAGGCTTTATTGTCTCTGGCTCATTGAACAACCTTTAAAAGAATGATATCAACAAATTGAGGGTACAGAGTCGTACCCTCAGAAAATATAAGGGTACAGAATTTTATCCAATTGACCCTCTGTCAAAATCCCTGCTAGTCACAAGCAGATTCTGATTATGATTGGGCTTGATTAGTAAGTTGTTATGCTTTAGAATCTACACACAGGTAAAAGAAGAAGAAGTAAAATGGGTTATTGCTACATTTGAATTTATGTGTGTGTAGTTCCTTGCTCATATATAACACCTGTATTATTGACACTACTCAGAGAGACACAACGCAATATATACAGTTAAATGGAGGAAAGTCTCAGCCCTGGCTGGCTCCTAAACCCCATATTTCTTTATTAAACAAAGAACGAGTGCCAAGTAGCCAACCGGTGGTGATCAGGTGACCTCCTGCAACCTCACAGGCCTCTTAATTCTTTTTGTCCTCCTCTCATATGCTCTTCTTTCTAATTGTGCATGTAAACCTCTCTCCTCTTCGTCCTCTACCACAGCTATCGCATCCCTCCTAGACTGTGGTGGTCAGGTGACCTCCTGCAACCTCACAGGCCTCAGTCCCATGCCTCTTCTAATGTGCTTTTCTTCGTCCTCTCAAGCTATCGCCTCCCCCAGCTGGTGCGGACCTCCTCACGGCCTATCGTTCTCCTCTTCTTCTAAATTGTGCACGTAAACCTCTCTCCTCTTCGTCCTCTACCACAGCTACGGCCTCCCTCCTAGACTGTGGTGGTCAGGTGACCGCCTGCAACCTCACAGGCCTAGTGCCTACCTCACGCAGTCGACGCACTCACCAAGCTGCTCAAGCAGCACCCACAAAAACACTCCCACGCATGTACACACCCATTCGATCCATTCCATAATACCCCCATAATCCCGGGATTATACGTAGACATTAGCAGAGAAGTTTTAATTGAACACTTACCGGTTCTTGCTGTGCTACTCAGATGACAACAACAACGTATAGCATATTGCTCTTCAGGTTGAAGCCTGAGGAATCATGTATAATTAATTACATGTTCAAGTACTGCATTAGTCGTATGTAAGGTGGGGTAATAAGATGGTGTGCATGTGCAATTTAGTATGAGTGTATGAGGGGAATGCATTTGCGAACTGTGCCTGGTTAATTGGACCCACTGAACCAAATAAGGTTTCTTCCTGCCTCCCGACCTCCCATTAAAAAATGTAAAAACCACAAAAAACATTCTGTAGTCATCACCATAGCGACCTATCGCGGCCAGTCAGTGACCCACAAGGTCAGGGTTTATCTTCCGGCTCTTCGTTGAAATCGATTCCATAAATAGCCGTGAGAGGGCGCCACAGTGCGACTCACACACTCACACACTCACATACCCACACACTCACACACTTACAGCACACTCACATACCCACACATGTCGGTAGCGGGCCACGTACTGAGTTAAATGGGTAGTTGATCTTTGACACAATCCCAGCATATGTTACTGCCTATTTGTGGCCGGTCTAAGATAAGAAGGGTAATTGGAATCTGGGCGTGTAGGGGAAGGGTTTCAGTAATGGGACATTAGTGCATAAATATAATTCTAGCGTCAGTATAATTAAATTAAAGTTTGATGTATCAACCGAAGCCCTTGTATAGTTCTATAGATCTATAAGCATTATATTTTGCCATCTCGTGTCTGGGCATGCACCTGCGTCAGATATAAACCAAACGGTTGTTGTCCCTCGCGTTTCAACCATATATCAGACAAGGAACGTATGCTCAAACCAGACGGGATGGCCGAATGAATTAAGCGTCCATCTCCCGTGTTGCTAGATCGTGGGATTCGAACCCACAGGTTCAAACCCTTGTCGAGTCTAACCACTGACGTACAAAATTGATACTTGTCGCTACCTAGCCAGGCTCTCGGCATTAGTTGGCTTATGGTCAGGATAATTTCACTGGGTGGGATATCAGGTCATGATGATGGCGGTCTGGTCTCCCAGTGGGGCAGCACTATCACAAGTCAGTACCCATCCTAGTGGCCCTGTCACACTACGACGTAATGACGTCAGCGTGGGGAGAACGTGAAGAACGTTGAACTTCTCAGCGTATTATGCAAATTTGGGCACAAGTTGAACGTGGATGCAGCGTAGTGGACGAGAAAGTAACGGTGGTAAAGCGTAGTGATGCCGTCATTCAACGACAGAGGACAACGTAATTACGCTCAGGGAACGTTATCTACGTTATTCCAACGCCAGAACTACGTTGCTTTACGTTACCTTACGTTACTAACGTCATGCAACGGTGGCAAAACGCTAAATGTACGTTGGACGTACGTTAGGCGTACGTTATCCCGACGGTTTCACTACGCGGACTGCACTTTTCCACTGGCTTTAATGTAGGTCAATGTAGTGCAACGTAGTGCAACGTAGTGCAACGTAGTGCAACGTAGTGACCAGCGTTTGACGAACGTCCGTTTAACGTCATTGACGTTCGCTGAACGTGTACAGAACGTACGGCGAATGTAAACCCTTACGTTCTAGTTACGTCGAAAGTTTTGAACAGGTTCAAAACGTTGACGCGCGCCGACGTAACACGACGTAACGTGACATGGCTCGACGTCAGTCTAACGTCATTCTGACGTCATCATAACGTAATCCAACGTAGATCAACGTAATGACGAAACGTGATCACGTCAGGCTTACGTTTGCTCGTTACGTTGTAGTGTGACAGGGGTATTAGATGTTGCCAGGACGTAAAAGTCGAACAACCAACCAACTAACCTATGCCCAAATAACCCTCTCGTAAATGAACACACATTACCTTAGGATTGATTATTGTTATTTTTATACGTGATATTTATAACAAGGAGAGCGATTTTCTAATTTATTCTACAGTTCAAAGTCATTTATATATAACAGTATTCCATGGGAATAGTTTATTTTGCCGGACAAATAGCTAAATTTGCAGCGACAAAGGAGTCTGTCTAATAGAGGATATCGTGGGGATAGCCATGTCGGTTTGCCAAATGATAGACTATGTAATAGAGGATATGATGGGCATATGCATAAGGCCTTGCCAATTGATAGTCAGTGTAATACTAATAGAGGATATGGTGGTTATAGGTATAACGCCTTGGAAAATGATAGTCGGTGTAATAGAGGATATGGTTGGTAACGCCTTGCCCTAAAAGGTAGTCAGTCATAGGTCTGGTCAAATAGACCTCTATGACGAACATTTAAACAGAAAAGGGACTATTGAAAGAACTTACATAACGCCTTCTGTCCGACGCCATTAAGTGTTCAGTGTAGTATATCCTCGGCGCGAAGGTGTGCGTGTCCACTAGGATGCAGGCTATATACGGTGGGGGTGATTTCCTTGTAGTTTGCGAGAAGAGGAGGAATGGTTGTTGAACCGGATTATTTAAATGTTCTCATATTATAAGCTGTACTGTATATGATTGCAATACACAGTATTGGTGTTGAGTCGCCCCCCCCCCCTCCCACCACCCCTTCTCCTTCTCCCTGCCCCTCCCTCTCCCTCCCTCTCCTTCTCCCCCTTCTCTCTCTTCTCTCTTCTCTCTCTCATTCTCTCTCTCTTTCTCCCTTTCTCTCTCTCTGTTACCATATGTAGGGGAGTATTTCGATTTTAATCAGACTTAAAATACGTAACCATTTTAATACTACATATGAAGGAACTTCACAGACTAGTATGGCCACATCCGCTAAGCCTCCAATACGCGGCGCAATCTCCTCCACACCAGGCAGTTCATCTGCAGTTCAGCCTAACTGCGATATATAAATATATATATGTGTGTGTGGGTGTGTGTGGGTGTGTGTGTGTGTGTCTGTGTGTGGGTGTGGGTGTGGGTGTGTGTGGGTGGGTGTGGGTGTGGGTGTATATTTAAGTATTCATATTTGAAGTCAGACTTTAAAACAATGAGATGTTTGAAATCCTTAAAGTTGCATAGTCCGATGGTTTTGAGTTTCTGCTATTTTCTACAATAAATTGGGTTCATCGTTATAAATCTACTTTAATTTTGTTTGAAGTAACTTTTATTTTAAATGGCTAACTTTAGAGATATTTGAAGTGCAAACATGAAAAGTTAATTTTGACAAACGCATAAAAAAATGTTGACAACATAGGCTTCAACATTAGCAGGTTATATTAAATTGTTTTAGAATTCCTTCGATGCAGCAACACATGTTTAATACGTGGACCAGTGTCCAAGTTCGATATGTAACTTACATTGTAAGATGAAATAATGCTGAATATTTCGGTTTCTGAAATTTGATGCTTTTATCGGACTATGCAGCATTAAGATATGCTCCTTTGCTATAGGCTTGCTATAAAGAAAGACAACTCTTAGAGAAGAAGTGGGATAGTAAGTACTAGACGGGGAGAGAGGCCGGTGTTTGCGTGATCAGTACATAGGATTTCTTTCTTCTCTGAGTGATGGTCAAATAGTGAATCACCTGTAAGTTGTGTGCATATTTTCTCCACTTAGTAAAAATGCATGGAACATTTATATGTGACTGAGTTCACTGAATACTTAGTTGTGACTCTTTTAGAAATACGCATCCCATTATTTCAATTGTTTATGTTGTTTGGTACAGCATAATCCCTAATTAGCAAAATCGCCGTTCTAATATTGTCAGTGAGTTAACTCGTCCCAGTTATTGTGTGTGGGCGTGTGTGTAAAAGAGGATCGAAAAACAGGCATTAAGACACAAAGAGCCTGATTGCCATATGATTTGAGTCTAGACATAGGGACAGGTGATAATATTGAACTGGATTATCTAAGAGTTCGAGATGACTATTTGAGGGACAGAAGATTACACAGATATTCTGATACCTTACCAGTATATGTCCCACTGTCATGTCCCCACAAAAACATGATAAGCCGGAGTTGAAAGTTCAGGGCAGAAAGTTCAGTCCGTATGCGCGCCGCTTCCACAGCACAGTCATCAAAGCCAACTGATAAAAAACAATAGTCTGCATATGTATACAGTAAAACCTCTCTAACCGACCACTTCCACATATCAACCACTCCCATATCAATTGTTTTATTTGGGTTCCAAACGAGCGCCGTCCTGATATGACCTTAGATGTTGCTAGGACGTAAAACAACAACAAACAAACACAAACCAAACGAGCGCCCATACAATACCATTGTAACCATGAAAAAACCTCCCTAAACCGACCCATTACCTAAATGGACCAGTTAAAGTCGATCCCATGGTCGGTCGATTTAGAGAGGTGTGTATATAAAGCCAAAGTAGAAATAATACAGGGATTTATTGTGAAGAAAATGTATTGTATGATTTAATGGGCACAACAAAATATGTTCTAGTAAAAAGTATATTTAATTTCCTTCTGTGTGTTAGGCGGAACCTTGTTGAAAGCACTCTCGAATGAAGCCCTACATCAACTCCACACCCACGCCCACACCCACACCCAGTCCATGTCCAGCACCTCATTGAGACGATTGCATGTCTACATGTCAGAATGATTGATTGACCAGCCAGGCACTCGGACGGGTCAGACATTGAAACGAAATGTGTGTCCTGGGTAAAGGGGTCGATGGGTCTTCATTGATTGTACTCGGCATATGGCTGCATGAAATTTGCCTTACAAAAAGAATTGTTTAAATTGGGGTAAACCACTATGGTTTTGACATTTTCCTGTATATAAGTATAAGGGAAGAAGTTCCACATTACGGTATCTGCTTAGGAGTAAAGAAAGCAATCTCTGTCTATTGTCTATGTTGTTCATGTTGGATAGTTAATTAACTAGTTTTATTTTTGGTAAATGTTTTATTCTATATTGTTTTATCATCAGAATGTTTGAAACTTAGGTCGCATTTGTGCCCAGGTCTGGATCTTAGAATATGTACAAATTGGGATATGGCCACAGGATGGGATAGCCGAGTAGATAGACACCAACTTCCGGGCTGGGGTGGGGGAGGGGGGGGGGGAGAAAGTCATGTGATCAATCTCTTGCTGAGTCAAACCAACATTTTAGAAAATGTATGCAAGTATAAATAATAGGAGGATTTATTATGAGGAAGATGTAATGTATGGTTTAATAGGCACACTAAAATATGTAGAACTAGTAGAAAACATTAAATTTGCTTATGTGTGTTCAGCGGAGCCTTGTTAAAAGGACTGGAATAAAAACCTTCCATAAAAATACCTTCAATAAAATCTTGTCTGGTGCTCTTGTTTTACAATCATGCAAACTAGACTGGTTGGCTCAATGTCAGAATAATATAAATGGGTCGGATATCGGTTCATAATTCCGGTGGCATGGTATTGGTATCCCAGATAGGAAATACTATAAAGTCGCCATGACTGTGCAGTTTCGCAATTGAGTGGCCGTTCTTGGATGTTGCTAGGACATAAAACTTAAGTACCCCCCCCCACACACACACTAAATTAAGCCTCACCGAGTGGCGGATACAGGCCTACTAGTGTTGGGCGACTGACTGCCCTAGCTGCACGGGGCTTATCGTTCGGCACACAGCAGTGCACTGAATGGTGGGATCGATGGCTGCATGCCCCTCCCGGGGTAGGTGTTTAACTGGCGGGGTGGGATCAAAGGTGCCAGGTTACCAGGAAGGAAGGAAGGCGGCGCTATGCCTGCAGCCACTGCCAGCGCCTGCCACTCCGACCTACCATATCGCACTGGACACCAACTGACCGCAGCCACCAGCAAGGACACCCGGATATAACTGAACCCGCTGCACGGGAGGCGGTCAGGGAGAGAGTGGGCGCGGAGATGATACCGCTACTCATTGGACCACGTGACTTGCCGAGCCCAGTCGAGCCCGCAACGCACTAAGTGTGTGCGTATGTGTGGAGGGGGAGGGCGCCCAATCAGTGGATTGGTTGGTTGTTGGAGTTTTACGTCCTGGCAATATCTAACGTCATATCAGTACAGCTACCGACTTGTGAGAGTGCACACTCATGGTGACTTTATAGTGCTGCCCAACTGGGAAATCAGGCCACTGCCATCATGACCCAATATCACACTCAGTCACATTATCCTGATGCTGAGCTAACCAGTCCTTGCCCTATCCTATTAATGCCAAGCGCCAGGCTAGGAAGTGACAATTTTAAAGTCATTGGTTTGACTCAATCGGGAACCGAACTCCCGACCTTCCACACGCGAAGCCCGCGCTCTGCCGATTACGCCACCGCGCCTGGTGCAGTCAGTGGAAAGTGAAGGACATGGGCGCTGGTGCTTATTGTGGTGGCGGGGGGTAGGGGGGGGGGGGGTTACAGCGGGAGGGTGGCCGCTCAAGTTAGTGTGCATTGTGGGAAGTCAGAGTTTACTCATGTAACCAATGGGCCTGGACTTTATAAATCAGTCACAAGCACAGGTCACTGTGGGTGGGCTCTACAGGCGAAACCCCGTGAATGACATCGGCGGACCAGAGTGCTGAATGACGTTCGACAATACTATACATGCCGTGAACAAAAGGAGCTGATGGTGGCCATAGACAAATGGTTCACTGGGACAGGCCTTATCGATTTGACAGGATGGCTTACCATGGCCGATATATTCAGCACATGCCATATGCTGTTACTTTCAAGTCAGTTGACATTTGTTAGTAGCAGCGCATTGAATACCCACGGGACTTGAGCAGATCTAGTTCAGTCCGAACTATTTACCTAGCTTTGTCGGCTTGTGGGGTTCCATAGAACCATCTTTTGTGGAGGACTGCAAATATATTTGATTAAATGGCACCATACGGTGGATCAACTGAATCGTTCAGATAACAATTCAGATAACTCTAGTACGCTATTTCCACGCGTGACACATATATAAAGCATATAGTTTCATATCTGTAAACCAGTTGAATGCACTTCTTGTATGGCGTGGGATTTGATCATAATACGAGAGTCTCTGCTTAATATTGATTGTGTAAGCGGCTCTGAGTACACCCAGCTTGGTGTGTGTATATTATACACAAGTATGTCTGGACTTAACCGACAGTTGGTATACTTAGTGTATGGACACTAATTGTGTCTATGTGTATAACTATGAACTCCATCAGATATGCTGCATCCAGACTAATTTTGTCCTGATATAATGGGTGTCCTGTCATCAGATGGACAGTCAAATGAGACAAAAACGGTTCGTAGATTGACAAATTGTTCACAAATTGTAGGAGGGACTCTACGGGCACGATGGTCGCCAACGACAGGCACTACTGTAGTACTGTATAATAGAACTGCAATTTCCGGAAGTACTTCTCCAAGCCCTTAGGGAGGACTGGTTACTTGACTGTCGCTCCATACGTTAATTCAGAGGTCCAATAAATAGTATTAACCCAGGGCTGGTTATGCAGCACTGCACACTGCCTCGCACATATATAGGAAGTGGTATAATATTTTATGTTAAATATCAGTTAGTAACCTTTTCATTGCATCTATTTCGGAAGCAAATTTAGGACATGAACGCTACTACCTTTGGTCATAGGGAATCATGTATTTATGCTTTCAAAATGACATATTTATGTATATGGCATTTAGTGAAGGATATGGCTCAGAAGGGGGGGGGGGGGGAAACCCATGTCGAGTGCCATGGACCAGCAGACAATTACTTGGAAACATGCAATAGTTACGGTTACAGTTTCTGCTTTATTCTGGCCATGCTTGTGTAATCTGAGAGTTGGACATTTGTGTTAAGCTTTTGTGACATCGACTGACAGTGCATGTGATGTTGTTATGCATCATGGTGTCACATTTCAGTTGTGACTCATGACCTGTACATGGCAGACATGCCCAATGGAGCCATGCTGGACTTCCCGGACTATGTGACAGTGTTTCGGACACACGATAACAATCTGCGGGTCAAGTACCAGGGATCAGTCAGCCTGTCCATGTACAAGTCACACTGGACACCCGCCCTGTGAGTCTTGCCTGAGTTACTTTCCCCTCTGTTCACTGTGTGTCTACCACATCACTGACCCTCTTTAGTCGGTAGAAAACCACTCCACTTCCAGGTGTTTAAGCACTCCAACCCACAGCTTCAATCCCTCCCTATTTATCAGCAGACAGTAACTTGAAAATACATATTAGTGACAGTGCAGTTTCTGCTTTATTCCGGCCACACTCATGTAATTCGAGAGTTGGACATATGTTAAGGTTGTGCGACATCGAGTGACAGTGTGTGTGATGATGTTATGCGTCATGGTGTCAGATTGCAGTTGTGACTCATGACCTACATACCAGCCATGCTGGACTTCCCAGACTATGTGACAGTGTTTCAGACACACAATAACAAGCGACAGGTCAACTACAAGGGATCAGTCAGCCTGTCCATGTACAGGTCACACTGGACACCCGCCCTATGAGTCCTGCCTGAGTTACTCGTCCCTTTGTTCACTGTGTGCTCCCTACCTGCATGAGTTACTCACCCCTTTGTTCACTGTGTATCCCCTACGTCACTCATCCCCTTTTTTCGGTAGATTAAGTTGGGCACCAGAAGTGGCCTAGTTACAAATGATATCAGGGAACTCCGCCATATATATACGTCTGCCTTTCGTTTCCCACGGCACCTGAGTGGTGTTCTTCACGTAGGTAGATCTGGACATAAAATGGTAGATCGGGCTGCGAAGAAGGCCCTGAACTGTGATCTTGAACCGTGTCTGATCCCTCACTCTGATCTGAAACCACTAATAGCCACCCACATAAAATCCAAATGGCAACATGAGTGGGATGAAAACATTAATAAACTTAAAGAAATTGAACCATCTGTGGGAAAACCACCACAGACTCATGCGGGAGGTCGGCGGGACCAAGTGGTCCTTAGCCGCTGCTGTATTGGCCACTCGTGGCTTATACATGCTTTTCTGCTCAAGGGGGAACCTCCCCCTAAATGTATTGGGTGTCAGTCCCCGCTGACACTCAAACACATTTTACTAAGTTGCATTGATTTTTTGGCCCTGCGCCAACAATTCTACACTGCAGACAGTATGCGTGACCTTTTTACTAAAGTAAAACAGAAAAACATTTTAGCCTTTTTGAGGGCAGCTGGACTGTACCACCTCATATAGTTTACTAAATAAATTCTATCAATTATTAATAAAACTTTTCTTTTTCTATGAGAATTTGTTTCCCTTGACCACAAATATATGATTGCGAGCTTTCTAATTTAATGAGTGTCTATTGCCACATAATTGATTGTCTGCTTTTACATGTAAAAGCGATGGTTTGAACAAAAAACAAACATTTCTCGCTGTGAATATGGCCTATGCTGCCGACATGGTGTAAAGCAACCTCCAATCAATCAATCAATCAAATCCAGATATAAGTGTGGCTTAGTTTTCACACTTTCTAAGATCCAGATCCGAACACGAAGCTAACATAAATTTCACACATTTTAACATCCGGATCGGGACATGAATATGACTATTTTTCATATTCTAAGATCCAGATCAAGACACAAACGTGACCCAATTTGCCCATATGTTAAGATCTAGATCCAGACACAAACGTGACCCAATTTGTACAGATTCTAAGATACAAACCCAGAGACGAATGTGACCTAAATTTCACACATTCTGATAAGAAAACTATATAGAATATAATATTAACTGACAATAAAACTAGTTAAGTAACTATCCAACATGAACAACATAGACAATAGACAGGGATTGCTTTCATTGCTCCTAACCCAAGACCGTAGTGTGAAATTTATATGCCGAGTGGCGCCAGCAGTAATTGATTAGTGTATTGATTGATCTTTACTTAAATAGGCCACTACTGATGTGACACTTCCCCCCCCCCCCACCTGCTCCAGTGCTACAAATACTTAATGTCCCCAGCACAGTGCGCGTGCCTCAATAGAAGCGGTTCTCACCTTAAGACTATCGCCTACTGACCTTCACCACCAACCACCCTTCCCAACACACCTGATGGCAAATAGCAGTTTTTCCGTGGAATTGGTTCTACCTCCCACTTCACTGACTGGACGCGGTGGCCGAATCGCTAAAGCGCATGCCTCCCGTGCGAGAGATCGGGAGTTCAATTCCCGGTCGCCTTACAAAATTGATACCAAGGGAGGTGGCACACACACACACTCAGCCTCCTTCCTTCGATGCCAACCAATCAAAACACACAATCAGCAACACACCTCCAATCTGATCGACCAATCAGATCACAACATAATCTGGAGCTCAGGACTCCAACACCCGTAATCGTCAGTCTGCAACAGCCTCTCCGACTGACCACATCTATATACACCTTATTCACCCACCCACCCATACCTGCTCAATGATTGGCACAGCCAATCAAAACATAACAAACAACAAATACAAAAGACTCAAAAAATTAATACAGAAAGAGATTGACAATTGACTTTTCATAATTGCCACAAAATTGACAACCGTGAAATTCAAAAATCAAGGTGGTAAAACATTTAACCATGATTAAATTATACTTGCTTAACATTTCTCATCACTGATTTAAACTGCTTTGATCTAAATACCTTTTCATATGTATAAAATTTACTCTGCTATGTTATGTTTGATATGTTCCCATATTTCATCACATACCATGAACTGATCATCTACCATGACTTTATGTTGGCCGTTACTGTCCCATGATAACACTGAATTCATAATGGGACGGAGGTGCCAAAATAAAAGCCATGTCTTCCCAAACCTCAGCTTCCACATCATCTGTGCCCGAGAGCAATGGTCAGGATAATGTGACTGAGTGGGATATTGGGTCATGGTGCAATATGCAAGTAGCTGTGGAAACTCTTATGCGCCCATCAGTTATGCACCTAACCAGTATGTGTGCCCCATCTACTCCTTTGGGAACTAGTATCGCTGACCAGGCCAATCGTTAGGGATTATCCAAGGTTTACAAAGCATGTGGTGTTATCTGTGGTGGAGTGGTTAGAGTGTCTGACTTTTTTCTAGATCGGACTCCTAATCTGAAGGTTGGTGGTTCGATTCCCCATGCCCCCACCTCTGCCAATTTGGATTTCCACTGCTGTGTATAACTTACAGCGACATCAAAGGCCAGTTGCTCTCATACCATGTCTATGTGGTGTGGGAGCTTAAAAATCCCTTGGGTTGGTAAAAGTGTAGAGACAGGCTTTCTATCGACAAACTGTCTAATGGCGAAAACAAGTCTAGTCAAGTACACCTTTTATGTTGATATGTTTCCAAGTACTTTTATGTTCTATATTAAAATATTGATGCGTACTACTTTGGTGGGGGTAGGGGGAGGGGAGTGATCTGGAAAAGTACTACGTGTTGTATGACTGTGAACATGTTAAAAGGGTTGGGTGACCCCTTTGGAATATATGATGGCAACATTAAGAGGTTTGTCAGTTCACCGCCCTCTTCTTTCTCTTCTATAAAATAGATGTACCTTAATGTGCTCTTCCTTGAAACACAATGGGCTCCCTATGCTGAGTGGCTACCATTTGCACCACATGGCCATCCTTGGCAGAATTCTAATTTCATCAATTCGCTAAGTTTGTACAACCAAAATGATGTTATTGTCTTATCTAGCACTGTGTGTTTATCTACCTTTTTATAAAGTGTAAGCCCCTATTTTGAGGGTAATGTTTAATTGCTTGTATTCCTTCCTGTTGCCTTACTGTAATTTGTAAATCGTGGGTTGAAAACGATATACAGGGTCGGCAACCCTTATGGATTCGCCGTAAGGTGTACGGTATTTTATGTCCCATCATCACCTTGCCCTAAGGTGTACGATATTTTATGTCCCATCATCACCTTGCCGTAAGGTTTACAATATTTTATGTCCCATCATCACCTTGCCCTAAGGTGTACGATATTTTATGTCCCATCATCACCTTGCCGTAAGGTGTACGATATTTTATGTCCCATCATCACCTTGCCGTAAGGTGTACGATATTTTATGTCCCATCATCACCTTGCCGTAAGGTGTATGATATTTTATGTCCCATCATCACCATGCGCCGTACAATACCATTAAATGATCAATTTAGTAATATATAATAAATCTTACTGATTATTGCGGAGAACATAGAAATAATGTAGAAATATATCACAGGTGTGTCCAAAATGAACCACAGAGCACTCATTGAGATATCGCACTCTACCATGTTAGCCTGTGTTCCCTCTTACACCAAATCACCTTAACCATTTTAACTTCACACATGGTTTCTTATACAGTAAAACCTCTCTAAATCAACTGTCCATGGGACCAACTTTGAATGGGCCATTTAGGGAGGTGGTCGGTTTAGGGAGTTTTCGTTATCGTTACAATGCTATTGTATGGGCGATCGTTTGGGACCCAAATAAGTGATTGATATAGGGGAGTGGTCGATCGGAGGAGGTGGTCAGTTAGAGAGGTTTTGCTGTACACAGCATAGCCATTACGTGAACAAATTTATAGCTCCATTAGTTGTTTACGCAGGGGAAATTTCAGTCATAGACGACTGGTCTTCCTCATTCCACTGCTGGTCGATAGAAAGCCCGAGCCTACACTTTTCCCGACCCAAGGGATTTTTAACCTCCCACACCACATAGACATGGTATGAGAGCAACCGGCCTTTGATGACGCTGTAAGTTATACACAGCGGTGGAAATCCAAATTGGCAGAGCTGGGGGCATGGGGAATCGAACTGCCGACCCTCAGATTAGGAGTCTGACCTAGAAAAAAGTCAGACACTCTAACCACTCCGCCACAGAGAATTGATCCTACATATCCGACTTAGATAATGGTGCACTCAATAAGCATTCATTTGCTGCACAGAAGGAATACTAAGTCAATTTAATTGAAACATATAGTGGTGAAGCCTATAGTGTCCAGCCTTTCGACATGCATGCCAACATTAATTTTTAATGTTTTCACTTCAAATATATCCATGGTTAACCATTTAAGATTAAAGTTACATCAAACTAAAGTAAGATAAATTATAGGTATCAACCCAATATATTTATCTCAGATGTATTTCAAAACTCAAAGCCATGGGATTATGTAATTTTATGCAGTATTTTCCATCTGTTTTTGTGTGTGGCAATTTGCTGCTATGTGTATTACCTTAATAAGCTACTTCTGATAGTACATTCTCAACACCGTGAGTTTCTTAAGGCAATCTGAACACTGTTGTTCCAATATGCACATACAAGCGAGCCATGTAATTGGCCTAATTTAGGCGCAGCCTGGATTTATAGTTAACCTAATTTTCCCATGACCTATTTTGCTAACAGTTGACCGATCAGTTCTACCTAAATGGGACAATCTGGATGCGCTACATTAACCATCGATGACATAACACAGCATTTTATAGTGATTCCTTATTAGAAAAATAATCTATAGGTGAAAGCACAATTTTGACAACTTTTTAGTTGGACATTTTAGATTTACTTTTAAAGGGAAGATTGTAAATGGGATTAGCTAACTGTTGGGTTTTCTCGGTGTGAGGGAGATTCGCTGTGGATAATGCCTTCTGCTCATTATGGCATACAATCTGTGGGTGACTCATTCACGTCCTACACCTAAATGCACCCTGTGTACCGCTGACTTGGGCGCAGGTTGACATTTAGACAATGCATAGGTTTGATTTGTAGCTTTTAGTAGGATGGCGAATTTAGGATTGTTATTGCATGAATGAGAATTGGTGCCAGTAGAAACGGGCGACTATTTCTTCGAAAATTGTACCTGACAAGGGAAAATTGGGGAGAAGGAAACTGATATCGCTCTGAAGCTCTCCTGCTCCGAATTGAGATTTTACTAGCTTTTTAATACTGGTTCGAGGCTATAACTAATATTAGTACCGGTATTTCCCACAAGCCTTGTATAATAAGGTTCCCAAGGTTTCTTTAAGTACCGTTGTTTTGACAGAAGCTATGGATTTATCTCTCATATTGCTAATATTATCATTTAACTGGTCAGTTCATTTGTACGAATGAAAAGAAAATATTCTGTTGTTTGCCATTGAGAATTCAGCCAGAACAATTGTACTCAGTAACGTGTATTCAAGTATTACAATCTAATTGGTTAAATGTCGTATTTGGGTTAGCGCTTACTTGGTTGAAAATTCATTCATGCCAGTTCAATAAGTTGGCGGAATTTAGCATCTCGGAAGAATTATATTTTTATTTGAGGACTTATTTAGCCTTCGTGAATATTGCTTTTTGGCTTGGGTTGTGTTTTCTCGGTGGCATAGGTGTAAGGGATAAGCAGAATCAAATATATTTCAGTTTTTATATGCACGAGTTGTTTGCACATTAATTGATGTATGCAGAAATGTTCTAAGAATAGAAAAGTCAATATTTCTTAAGCTATAAACCCGCATGAAAAGTATTGCAGACCTGCCAATCATTCCGATTTCCACCGATCCATGCTGATGTCCAGGCTCTGATTCAACAGTCCCGAACAGAATCCGTATCATTCTTGAAAGGCATTCTTCAAAAACTTTGATTATGTAAATTCTTCCTCAGCAAGAATTATTATATATATAATAACGCCATTGTTTTTATGTGGTGTGTGTGTGTGTGTGTGTGGGTGGGTGTGTGTGTATGTGTGTGTGTGTGACTGTCTGTGTGTGTGACTGTAGTTTTAACGAAGAAATCTTAAATGAAACTAATTCTAAAAAGATATATGATATAGACCTTTTCTGAGTTCGATGCAATATTTTAGTTTTAGGGCAAAAAGCCAATTTGTCTAATTTTAGCACCATGACCCGATATCCCACACAGTCACATTATCCTGTGCTAGCCAGTCTTCACCCTATCCTATTAATGGCTAAGTGCCAGACGAGGTAGTGACAAGAGTCAATTTTATAAGTCATTGGTTTGACTCGACCAAGATTCGAACTCCCGACCTTCCACGCAGGAAGCCTCTGTGTCCCGTATTCAAAATTACTCATATGAATTTCTTCTGTTTGTTTGTTGTCTAATGTCCTAGCAGCATCTAAGGTCATATCAGGACGGGCACCGACTTGTGATAATGTGCAGTCATGGTGACTTTATAGTGCTGACCCACTGGAAGACCAAGTCACCAGCATGACCTGGTATCCCACACAGTCACATTATCCTGATACTGTGCTAACTAGTCATTGTCCTATATTATTATTACTGAGCACCAGGCTAGGTTGCAAAAGGTATCAATTTGATAAGTTATTGGTTTGACTCAGCATAGCTTCAAACTCCCGACATTGCACACCTGAAGCTTGGAATCTACGATTTGGCCACTGCAAAGTTCTCCTGTGCTTAACTTCTTATGCAACATGCTTAGAACATAAACCTAACCGGAAATGGCAGTGGTCTCAGTGGATCAGATTCAGAGCAAACAGTCAATTTCCTCATTTATTTGACAAAAATAGAGATTTACATATACAGTAAAACCTCTCTAAATCGACCAACCATGGGTCCGACTATAAGTGGTCGGTTTAGGGAGTTCCTTACAATGGTATTGCTGGGACCCAAATAATGCGATCGATATAGGGGAGTGGTCGATCTTTGGAGGTGGTCGGTTAGAGAGGTTTTACTCTATACACACACCCCGTCACCCTCTCCATGCGCGGTCTTCTGTCCAGATGCCATTTAATTGGCCCTTTCTCTATCCATATCGCTAATTAAAAAAACACATGCAATTAATTGTACAAAGGCCACCTAAATGGCATCGCATCATAGGAACTGGGATATGATTGTGACCAGGTAAGGAATTGAAGACTGGCCTAAATGACGAAGCCTCAGTATTGAGACATTAGTTATTCATGAGGCCACCATATCGCTTAGCGGAGCTTTGCTAGGTGTTCTGGACACGTGAGCTGAGGAGAAGAAAACTTGTGAATATCAACAGGTCCTAGGCTCCGAACGCCACACACATAGCACACTGCGCTAGAAGTAGGCTGTCTAATGGCGTAACTGCATTGAGTCCACCATAATCGGCGTGTATATATGTGTGTGTTGTTGTACATTATCTCTTCACAAACCAACATATATATCATTAGCTGCTATGATGGTTTTTTGGGTGGTAGTGAAACGGACCATAGATGCAATGAAAGAAAATGTACACTACTGGCCTGAGTTCGGCAATGGAAAAATGAAATTTCTAGAAGAGAAGATCAGAGGAGAACAGAATGTGGCAGAAATAAATATGCAAAAGGGGAGAGAATTGCACTCAGAAGAGGCGTGACTGAAGACAGATCAAGAGTGGATAAGGTGCCCGCTTTTCATGTTGGAAGTTATGAGATCAATCCCCGGCCGAGTGAAAGTGAATACTTTCAAAATTGGTGCAAGTCACTACTATCCAATGGCATATTAAATATTGCTTGTCCCAGTGCCAGGGTAATTCGACTGAGTGAGATATTGGCTCATGATCCCGGCAATATGGTATTCCGGTGGGGCAGCACTATAAACCCACCTTCATGAGTGCGCACTGTCACAAACCGATATCCATCCTGACACCATCTGAGATGTTGCTAGGACATGAGATCCACAATAAACCAAATATGTTCCCCTTCGCGATATGACCTTAGATGTTGCCAGGACATAAAACTCCAACAATCAACCAACCAAACTTGTTGTGAACGCGCGATGCTGGGCGTGTGGCTGATTCGGAGCGTAGTTTAAATGGCCCCAAAAGTGCCTGTCACACTATGCCGGATTGAGCAACGGACAGAATTGTCTAGTCCAGTGGTGATAAGTATCAAATTGTATTAAAATGTGTCAAAGTGTTGCGACATCGGGTCTACGAACGGACATGAAATGGACATGAAACGGACATGAATCGGACATGAATGGGTAGCCAACGGACAGAATGAAATTAAACCGGACAAGAACCGTAGACGTCAGTCCAGCGGCATCCGTTCCTAGTTTTGTGCATGTTCAAAACTTGTATGGACACAAACCGGACATTGTTCGTTTTCTGTCCATTTCCCCCAATCCGGTGAGGTGTGACAGGGCCTTAACAGCTGTGTTGCCGATTCATAGCGTAGTGCAAATAGTTATTTACGACGGCAACTCAGTATGTCGGCGTATACGTGAATTCTGCAATCAGCAGGGCATTGGTGTAAGGGTAGAACTAAGAGATACCCGAGCACTGAGCTATGGCCATAGCATAGTTCTGGTATGGCGACTTGCAATCGGCCTGGCTCCATACTGGTAACGTCAGGAGCATTATACCACACACAACAGAGTCTCTACACGTAAACGTAATTGTCAATCTACATAGTCTATGCAGACTGGGGTATTTAATGCATTGATAATGGCAAATGGAAGGGCGATCACACTTCTTGCGTTCCATATTAAATACTTACAATCGCCTCTTATTTTTGTGTAGTGGCTAGCCTATATTTTGTTAAATATTTCATGGCGATTAATTTGGTAAATTATATAAAGCTATTAATTAATCGATAACTTTATATGTTTGTTTAATGTTACATCCATTAGCAAATATTTGCGTAAATAATTGTCAATGTTAATGAGAGGAATAACCCACAGTAGCAATAATCAGATGAATTTCTTCTTCTTTTGTACATACACATGCACACGCTGATTACCATTGTAACTATAGCAAAACTAATTTGGCAGCTATTAGCTATCGTTATTCTTATGACCCACAAAGATCGCCATTTTCCCCAGAAAATAAAAGAACCTAAAGCTAACAATAATGGTGCGTCGACTGCAACTGAATGCCCCTAAATCAACAATTATTATTAATGACACTACCGTTGTTCAACCATGTTGTAATAGAGACCTTTAGTTTGAGGTTGTAACTTCAACTTGGAACGTGACGTTCAAGTTGTACTGTGACGTTTAACCTTTATGTTAACTTTAGTATCAGGTTCAACCTGAAATTGGGGTGTCGGGTGGGTGTGGTTGGGGTGTAGGTGTGTGTGGTGGGGGTGTATGTTTGTGTGGTGGAGGTGTAGGGGTGTGGTGAGGGTTTTGGTGTGTGATGGGTGTGTGTGTGGATTTTGGGGTGTATGGTGTGGTAGGTGTGGTTGGGGTGTAGGTGTGTGTGGTGGGAGTGTATGTTTGTGTGGTGGGTATGTTGTGGAGGCGTAGGGGTGTGGTGAAGATTTTGGTGTGTGCTGCGGGTGTATGTGGTTTTAGGGGTGTGTGGAGGGGGTTTAAGTGTGTGTGGTGAGTGGGTATGATGGGTTGGGTTTGGTGGGGTGTTTGTGTGTCGTGGGGGCTTAGGGATGTGGCGGGGGTATAGGGATGTTGGGGGTGTAGGTGTGTGTAGTAGGGGTTGATGGTGTGTGTGGTGAGGGTGTAGGTGGTTTGTGGCGGAGGTGTAGAGGTGTCTTGCAGAATGGCACCTCACAATGTTTAGCATCCCTGAACCCCCACCACACCCCCCCAGACCACACCCCTAAACCCCCACCATACACACCTACATCCCCACCACACACCACCACCACACACCTACACCACCACACAGAAACACACCAAACACGTACACCTATACCCCCACCACATCCCTAAACCCCCACCACACACCTACAGCCCCACCACACATACACACCACACCTACACCATCACACACACCTACACCCTCACCACACACACCTACACCCCCACCACACACCACCACCACACACCTACACGACCACACACAAACACACCAAACACCTACACCCACACCACATCCCTAAACCCCCACCATACACACCTACACCCCCACCACACACCACCACCACCACCACACACCTACACCACCACACACAAACACCTACACCCCCACCACATCCATAAACCCCCACCACACACCTACACCCCCACCACACACCTACATCCCCACCACATCCATAAACTCCCACCACACACCTACACCCCCACCACACACCTACACCCTGCCACACACCTACACCCCCACCACACCCCTAAATCCTTACCACACACCTACACCCCCACCACACACACCCAACACACATCTACACCCCCATCACACACATATCTACACCCACACCACATCCCTAAACCGCCACAATACACACATACACCCCCACCACACCACCACCACACACCTACACCACCACACACAGACACACCAAACACCTACACCTACATCCCATCACATCCTTAAACCCCCACCACAGACCTACACCCCCACCACTCACCTACACCCCCACCATACACACACCACACCTACACCATCACACACACCTGCACCCTCACCACACACACCTACACCCTCGCCACACACCCCGACACCCCACCACACACTACCACCACACACCTACACCACCACACACAAACATACCAAACACATACAGCCCCACCACACACCTACACCCCCACCACACACATACACCCCCACCACACACCTACACCCCCAGCACACACATACACCCCCACCACACACCTACACCCCCAGCACACAGCTACACCCCCACCACACACCTACACCTACACCACACACCTACACCCCCACCACGAGTTGTAACGTCAGGGATACCCCTGAATGATCACGTGACGATGACGTATCGGGGGTGAATCCCGATCATTACAAGTTGAACGTCAGAAACTAAATGTCTCTACTATATTGAGTACTCGGCCGTCGGAGCCCCAACATACCACTTACTCTTCCCAGGTACGTTCTGACGACAGTCTGTCAGGTCGCACCTGATGCCCCTCTCCAACAAACTCATAAGAAAGAAAGGGAAGACAAGTCACGCAAGATTGACAGTGAAGAAGTTGTGCTTTATTGGCATCAACTCCTGTTCACCTACTAGCGACCTATCACCCTCACTCCTTACCCACTTTCCACACAGATCCTCATTACTCTCGTTAGTGTGTAGAGGAATCAGTGCCTACAGTCCAATGGTTGTTGCACCCAGCTCAGTGCATTTTTGAATAGCTACTGCTAGTTTGTATATAGAAAGTGGAGCCTCAGACAGAGTGTCTGGGTTCCTGGACAAGAGTGTCTCCTGCTAGAGTGCCTAGCTCAGAGTCTCTCTCAAGAGTCCTTACAGAGTGTCTCAAGAAGTGAATGTAGAATAATATATATCAGAGTGAGGTCTGCGTGTCAGGTGATGCAAGGGGTGCAGGTGACTGGGCCTCCCACAGCCAGCCAATCAGACACCCTCTACAGCCTGGGGGGCGATGCCCTAATAGGGGCAGCTGTCACTCAACCCCAGCTGCAGGTGGTGTCCATAATGTATGCAGGATGGCTGGGTGTGCTTGCCCATCGGCCGTGTGGTAACAGGTAGTTGCAGACAGTTACAATAAATATATATGTTAAAAATGTCCTTCTCCTCCGCTTGCACTCTTACTGGTGCATAGAGGGAACATTTTGTGCTGTGTAACTAGTTACGCATATATTATTCAACAAAGTGTTGGTTAGTTGTTGGTAGCACGGTCTGGTGGGACAGTGTATTCTATGTGTTTGTGCAGCACTGTGCTGCTTTGAAGTCGGGCCAGCCAAGCTGGCAGCCCACATCTGACGGCAGCAGCGCACCGGGCTTCAACTTGGTTCAAATGCGGATGCCCGCACCAGTATATGCGGAGGCCCGCACCAGGATCTGCCTCCAGTCAGCAGGAAATTTGCTTTGAGTCGGACGTGCTGAGGTGAAAGTTCCACATCCGAGGAAACACGTCCATCACTGGAGCTGGTCGTCCCAAGAGGTGCCACAGGATGCGTGCACCTTAGCAGCAAAGCGCACTCATTCTTGGACTGTGTGCTAGGAAGGCGGTTATCATTATGGGTATCGATTTGTGTCAGGGTTGCGGAGACAAACATGAAGCGCCACGGGGCGCTAAGTGCAAGGTTATCAAGGTGAAGGTGTCGCATAAGACGGTTAAGTGTGAACCGCTGGAGGAGGAGGAAGTGCCAGGAGCAGTCGGTGGTGTGGATGAGGCAATGGACAAAATGCTGACGATGTCGATCGGTGAAGCAAAAGAGTCTAAGGCAGCACTGCAGGCATGTCTGAGTGTGCTGGCAGTGGAAACGGACGAGGAAGAGTTAGAATTGCGGTGCCGGTTTGCTCAACGGTTGCTGGAACGCTGCAAAGCGAAGTTGCGGGCTGAGTTGGAGCGAGACTTAAGCTCGGACGAGGACGAGGAATCGGTGTTGAGGTCGCACAAGAAGAAAAAGGATAAGAAGGAAAAGAAGAAGAAGAAGGGCAAGGGGACCAGACGGGATAAGGAGTCGGGCCGTGATCCGAACACGAGCCCGAGTAGTTCGTCATCATCAAGTTCATCAGCGGAGTCATCAGCGGAGTCATCAGACAAGGACAGCAGCTGGGATCGCAGTCGGGAGAGGAGGAAATGCCGTAGTAAGAAGCGCAGTAAGTTCTCATTGGACAAATACACTAATGGTCGGAAGAATGTGAACAGTCTTAGTTATAATGAACTTACGTATGCGGCGTGTTTGTGGGGCTCAAAGCGGGCAACGGAAGTGGCCATGAATGTGGAAGCGCTGATGGGCTATCTGGGCCATTTGGCATACATGTGCATGCATGCCACCACTAATAACTATTCAGATGAGGCTATGACAGGGCCATCAGGAGAAGGCCAAAGAGAAGGGCCTGCGGGCGTTCAAAATGGGGGAGAATGGGCTATCGCTTCTACATTTCAACGTGGATAATTTCAAGTCACACAAGGATAGTAAAAATCTGCGTAGTACGTTCAACAAGGTGGAAGGCTTAATGCTGGCAGGCTTGGCAATGAAAGTAAAAGGCTTGTGCTTTGCCCACAATTACAAGAAAGAGGGCTTCACGGGGGAGAAGTACGGCTGGGATCATCATTGCTTAACATATCAGAGTAAGAGTCATGTTGCAGAAGCCTGCCCTAACAAAAAGTACTGACAATCAAAAAAAGGCTACGGGGGCGCTGACCCATATGCGGGGGGGGGGGACAAGTCCCAGGAATATCACGACGCCGGCCGTCGGGGATGGCATCGGTAATCCCCTTGAAGTGGTCACTGTCTGGTGGCCTAATCACTATACAAACACGGAAGATGGAGGAGAGGCAGCAGCTATTTCTGAGGCAGGGATTAGCTTGCCGCACATCAAACAGAAACAAGGTCCTCTGTGTGCAAGCTCTGAAGGCTCAAGGGACGCAGTGGCAGGCCCGCAAATTAACACAGGTTTGGTGAACAAAAACGCGTGCAGGGATCTCGTGTCTGAGACTGCCAATACAGACAACATCAATAAAATGACCAACAATAACAATGTTAAGGTGGGGGGTGGCCGCACCTCTAGGGCTTCGGGGTTTGGTAAACCGAATTGATGATTGGTTCAGGGTAAGCGGCCCTGACGCAGTATTTGGCAAGGATGATAGCGTGATCTACACGCTCTGGGTGATGGACCAGGAAAGTCGCCACAGAACATTACATTGACATTTACGCTGATTGCACCATGGGTTGTTGTGAATGTGTATATGCCATTGATGGGGCACTGGCCCAAATAAAACCTTGTCGGATGTTTTCTGAATGTCTGTGTCGAGGGGATGTTTTAAGGGGTTCATGTTTCGGTTTCAGAGTAATCGAATAAACGTGTGATAGTAGCTATAGCAAAGCCAATTATGGCTCTATAAGTAAAGGTGTTACTCGTATAACAATGTGTGGTAGGCTACAAGCCAAAATTGATGAACAATTACTGCCTGTAGTAGATATACCATGTGTCTGTATTCATGGCCTGGGTGCGGTGCCTAAAGGCAATGACGATTTCAGGGCAATCATGGACTGCTCGAGTCCAGACGGCACATGTGTCAATGACGATACTCAGGGCTGTCGCGCAAACTTCTCGTACAACTCGGTGGAGTCGGTCACAAAACTATTGCAAACGGGAGACTATTTGGCTACAGTAGACATAAGCAACACCTATAGGGCGGTAAACATCCTTCCGACTTCGCCGGAAAGGCAAGGGTTGGCATGGGATTTCAGGGACGGAGTAGTCTACCTTAGAGATAATCGGTTATGCATGGGTCTGAGTAGCAGCCCGTACGTTTTCTCAAAGGTAAGTGACATGATTGTGCAGTGTATGGTACGGGAAGGTTTTCCAGATTGCATCAACTACCTGGATGATTTCTGCATGGTGACCAGAACGGAACGGGGGTGTAGGGAACCTCAGTGGGTCCTGGTAAAACTACTACGTAGACTGGGGTTCTATGTCAGCTACAAAAAGCTGGTGTGTCCACACAGGTGATATGGTTTTCTAGGCATCAATGTCGATACATTGCTGATGGAGCTCAGGCTGCCTACAGATAAGCTGGAGAATCTACAGTCACTCCTGAAATGGTTCCTACGTAAGAGGAAGGCATCTAAAAAGGAGTTGCAGAGCCTGGCGGGAGTGCTTGCCCACTGCTGCAATGTTATCCATGGTGGTAGAACCTTCTCTCGAAGAGTCTATACCTTGGTAGCCTCAGTAAAGAAATGCACGCACAGGGTGAAGCTAAATGATGAGTTCAGGCTAGATCTGAAGTGGTGGATAAAATTTGCGGGAGAATTCAAGGGGAAGGCTAAGGTAATCGAATCGCGTGAACCGTGTATATCGGTATATAGTGACTCATTGATGGCAGGGTTTGGGGCAACACACCGGGAGGATTGGTTGGCAGGCTGTTTCGACATAAAGAAGTCAAGAAGCTTGAAGAGCTGGCTAGGCCATCACTTTGCGGGAGCGAAAGATGCGGGCTGCAAGACCAACAACATAGACGTGTTAGAACTTTGGCATATACTAGTGGGTGTACGCAGGTGGGTTCATCAATAGGGGGAAAGAACAGTGGTATTTGTGACCGACAACACCCAGGTTTGCGCAGCCCTGAACTCGGGTCGCAGTAGAAATAAGATGACAATGTCCTGGCTAAGATTGATCTTCTGGTTGTCTATCACACATAACTTTGATGTGCAATCTATCTACATTAATACTCATGATAACGTGATCTGTGACAGCCTGAGTAGGTTAGACTCATACAAAAACATTGCTCGTATAAGAGATGCAGACGCCGCCTCGCTTATCTGCTGCCATGAATTATTCTCCTGTTAATTCCAGATTGGTCCAGACTAAGACTGGAGTGCGGTCGATATGAGGATACCCATTATGCTGACTCGACTAAGCTAACAAGATCTGTCCAAATTAAAGCGTACTTAGAATTTTGTGAAATTTTTGCCAATCAATTAACACCTTAGCCTTGCTCGGCATCCCAAACATGCTTGTACATATCCTTCCAGGATAGGCGCCTCTGCTTTAATTCAATCAGACAGTACCTAAGTGCACTCAGCAATCATCTAAAATATTTGGGCTTGGAACCTATAGACTACTCCAATCAGCGGGTCAAAAAGTGCATGGCGGGAATTAGGAGAACTCTGGGAGACATGCCGAGGCAGGCATCACCTTTTTTACCTAAGCATCTAAGAAGTATTTTTGGTATGATGGTAAACACTCGCAGGCACATGGCACTGAGAGCCGTGATGCCGTTGTCGTTTAGGGCCTTACTACATAAATGCCACGTGTCCGAATCTGACTCGTCATTGCTAAGGTCAGATTTCTCCTTCTCCGAGTGGGGGATAATGGTACGAGTGAGAATATCAAAGACTATACAATACAAGGAACGCCAACACCTAATCCCCATATCGAAAGTAGCCGATCGGGCACTATGCGTAGTCCACTGGGTTAAAGAACACTTCCAGGTAGTTTATGCAGCTGGGAACGCCCACGCCTTCAGGATTCCGAGTCGGGGTGGCTCAGTGATGATGCTTTATTCATTCTATCTGGCATCACTCAGACTATTATGTGAACGAGCGGGTTTGAACCCAGGGAAGTTTTCCACTCATAGCCTGGGCCGGGGAGGAGCCACTTTCTTGCGTCGATACTCGAAATAAAAGAACGCGGCGACTGCAAGTCTGGCACGGTATTTGAATACTTAAAGGCCTCGGTCCAGGAATGACTGACAAGAGACCTAAGAGTGGCAGCTATGCTGTCGGTGACAGTGAGGGACTAGCTGGTTTGGGTGAGTTTGGGACTTTAGAGGTACCAGCCAGAGGATCCAACTATATTCTGTCAAATGTCTTGTCTTGTTATTGTGAATGGAGCATACAATAATGTGGCGTGTAACTTGTTTGTTTGTTTGTTGTTGTTTTACATCCTAGCAACATCTAAGGTCATATCAGGACAGGGGCGTGTAACTAGTTACGCATATATTTACGCATATATTATTCAGCAAAGTGTCGGTTAGTTATTGGTAGCACCGTCCGGTGGGATAGTCTATTCTATGTGTTTGTGCAGCACTGTGCTGCTTTGAAGTCGGGCGTGCCTAGCTGGCAGCCCGCATCCGGCGGCAGCAGCACGCCGTGCTTCAACTTGGTTCAAATGCGGATGCACGCACCAGTATATCCGGATGCCCACACCAGTATCTGCCTCCAGTCGGCAGGAAATTTGCTTCATGAATAAACGGAGGGGCCTTTAGAGGTACCAGCCAGAGGAATTACTCATCCAACTATATTATGTCAAATGTCTTGTCTTGTTATTGTGAACGGAGCATACAATAATACCAAACACTAACTGTCTCTTACATAGGAACATCTCGTCATAATCTTGGGCACTATGTGTTATCATATTTTCCACATAGTCTGATATGTCACACAGTGAGTTGGGTACCCATTGCTTCTCTGTTACATAACCTTGGTCCCCACTCCGTCGCCCGAGAATTGTAATGCTCTCTGCCAATATATAATTCCGAACCGAAAATCCGTATATTTTTACAATGTGTCCAGGCATGCAAATCGTGTTTTGAGTACATATATACCCTGAGCACCTCCCGCCTTTCATTTCCACACACGCACATTCTGGTATCAGCGGACGGTTCAATTAAAACGTAGTCTTCTTTGGTTTCGTCGGTATAATATTAATTACCTTGTCTCCAAATAAGGAGCGCATCGCAAAGCCCTCTAAGTTGACTACGAAATAGCGCATTCTACGAAGGCATCGCGTCATATCAGCATATTAGCACAGCCTTGGAAATAGTTCCGACTATAATGTAGTGTAGTAGTCTGCACTGACATATCAGGGAAGGAGCTGCATAGACAGGTAGGAGTGGGTAGGGTGGTGACATCACGGAGTCTAGGTGGGGTAATGGTTAGTACACTGACCCAGAATGCAAGAGATGTGGGTTCGATTCCCATTCTAGGTGCAATATTTCCCATGTTCATCACCCTCACAGCATTGGTTGTTGTGACCATGATCCTGTACAAGCTATACACTGTCTGGTTGTTGAACATATCATGTGTATGTATATGTACAAGTGATTGCCTGTATGGATTCAAGATTTAAAGCACGCACAAATTTACGATCATATTCAGACTGAATGCACATAAAATAAGACAATCCCACTTTATTTCAGAGGCACAACAACAACAAATAAAAATGTACGATCATATTCAGACTGAATGCACATAAAATAAGACAATCCCACTTTATTTCAGAGGCACAACAAAAACAAATCCATGAAATTCTTTAACTTTGAATAGACATGCATCCATGTGTCAGAACTCGCGTAGTGTGCATCTATTGGGACATATACCGTATGTTATTTATATTTATATTCTTAGGATATCTATGAAACAATCAATCCTCTGCCGTATCCAACATGTGCACACACATTCACACGCACGCGTTCGGTATGACGGATTGGTATACCGTTTGTATTGAAGGAGGTTCAGTTAGTTCCTCTGATCTCGGACGGAATTGCTGACTGGGTCCAGCACTGGCTGCCCGTGCGGCAGGCCGTGACATCCATCCCTGGCTGAGTCCAACCAAATACTTTTGAATGAGATAATTGTCGCTACCATGCTTGATGTCTGGCGTGACCAGGATAAGTTAATGTCGGTTTTTTAGCTGAGTGTTGGGATAATTTATCTGAGTGGAATATTGGCCTATGGTGCTGACGGCGTAGTACCCCAGTGGGGCAGCACTACCTTATGTCGCCAATGAGTGCGCCCTGTCGCAAATCTAGAACCCATACTGATTTGACCTTATATGTTGCTAGGATATAAGGCACCAATAAACAAAAAACCATTAACATATTCGATGCTTGGAGACGGTGTTGGCTGCCTGCCAATCGATCTAAAGACGACACGTGAACTGGAAACTCCTGCCCTGTCAAGCCTTGAACCATGCTGAAGGTTACCCTAAAGCTAAGATTCCATGCGAATGTGACAAAAAAATGGAAAAGCATATAAACGCATGGTGGCACTTCCATATGTCTGGATGCGAATGTGGCAAAGTGGATCGCTCAATGGATCGATCGGTGCGAGTGCGAATGTGAATACGAATAACATGCCACACACCATGTATATGGAATCTTACCTTAAGCATTGCTGCTCCGAATAATAATTACCGCTGCTTGCTGTGCACACATGCTGTGCACGCTGGTGATGCGGACAGAGGCATAAGGGGAGGCCGGATGTTAAGCGCGCTTATTCCCGGCCGCCAATCTCCGGAATCAATCTCGGGAGCAAGGTGATTAGCCACTATCCATAATGAGGCAATGTTATGCATATTCATTGGGGAGGAATTGAATACCATACGTGTGTTCCAAGTTGCACTAGTCTCTCTATTGTCAAGGACTGAAGCTGAAGCCCACCACGCTGGGTCACAGCTATAGCTTATGCGCAGGAAGGTGGAGGTTGGTGGTTAATACACATAAAAGAATAAGAAAGCTTGCTTTATTTAATGACACCTCTAGAGCACATTGATTTTTATCATTGGCTATTGGACGTCAAACATAGGGTCATTCTGACATATTTCTTTGGAGGAAACCCGCTGCCACAACATAGGCTACTCTTTCTAATAAGCACAAGAGATTCTTTATATGCACTTTCCCACAGACAGGCCAGCACATACCACAGCCTTTTGATGAACCAGTTGTGGACCACTGGTTGGAACAGAAAATAGCCCAATCTGCAAATGTGTCCACTGAGCAGGATCGAGAGGATGACCCATGCCTTCACAGGTGGACACTCTAACGCTGAGGTATATCCCATTCTCGGTTAATACACATACGCCGTGACACAGAAAGTGGTGCGCTATCGAATGTAAATTATTTACTAAGACAATTTCACTGCAATGTACATTAGAAACAAATGTATGGCAATAATCCTACAAAGTTTGGTCACCGGGAGGCATGTAGATATATGTGCAAAATTAGTTTAAAGTATACGATATATTGTGAAGGATAGGGCTGGAAGGGACACCAAACGTAAACTTCTCGGGTGTAAGCTGTAATTGCAACCCAGTGTGCGCTGGGTCTCAGCTTCAGTCCTTAATGAGGGACCAGCGGAACTGGGAATACACGTATTCTGGAAATGAATGTACCATGAATGTACAAGAGCGTGTGTACCATGTGCGAAGTTAATGCATCCGGTGCTCCTGGGTGCTTGCATTTACATAGAGGTGGTGAGACGGCTTTACCTGGGAGTGTGGGGGGGGGGGGGGGGGCATACCTTTAGCTAACTGCTTCGCCACCCTACCACCTAAGCGCTCCACCAACTTTGACACTCGCCGTGACAGATGAGGCAGTAGACAGGGGCAATGCTTTACGTGCAGAACCACTGGCTGACCAGCAACTTCCGGTGTAGTAAACACAAGCTGTCCCGGTTCGGGTGGTTGCCGCTGCTGCGCCCTCTCAGACGCATGTAAGTATTCCATCCTCTTATGTAACACTCTCCTGTGGCACTCTCCAGTGGCACTCTCCAATGGTACTATCTAGTGACACTATCCAATGACACTATTGAGTGACACTATCCAATGACCCTATCCAGTGGCACTATCCAGTGGAGCTCTCCAGTGGCACAATTCAGTGGCACTAACCAGTGGAACTATCCATTGGAACTATCCAGTGGCACTTTCTGGTGACACTATCTAGTTGCACCCTCCAGTTGTACTATCCAGTGACACTATCCAGCGACTATCAAGTTACACTATCCAGTTGCATTATCCAGTGGCACAATCCAGTGGCACTAACCAGTGGCACTATTCAGTGGTCACTAACCTGTGGAACTATCCAAATGCACTATCCAGTGACACTAACCAGTGGAACTATTCAGTGGAACTCCAGTGGCACTATTCAGTCACCACTAACCAGTGACACTATCCAGTTGCACTATCCAGTTGCACTATCCAGTGACACTAACCAGTGACACTATCCAGTGGCACTATTCAGAGGCCACTGACAAGTGGCATTATCTAGTGGCACTATACAGCACATTACACTATCCAATGGAACTATCCAGTGACATTATTCAGTGGCACTATGCAGTGATATTCTAGTGCCACTATCCAGTTGACAATATTCAGTTGCACTATCCAGTTGCACTATCCAGTTGCACTATCCCGTGGCATTGTATGCAGTTGCACTATCCTATGGCACTATCCAGTTGCACTATCCAGGTACTTATGTAGCAGGGGGCAAAAGAGGTCCTGGAAAAACTGGAAAGTCTTTCGGAAATTCAAAATAAAATGTTCAGGCTCTAAATTATAAAAGTACTTGAAAATAGATATACTTTTAAAGGAAAATAATTTGGTGAGTTACGGAACATGTTGGTGGGTTAGTGGGTTAGCATTACGTGTGTGCTTACATATAGTTGCCTGCTCATAGCAGATTAGTGGGCATTATATCAATGCTCCAAACCCGTCTACTGGCATCATACCACAGTGGTATGAGGAGTAGGATATTTGAAGCGATATGTATTACTATTTATGTGGTATAATTCCAATGCTTACAATCCCGTATTATTTGCAGGAGTTCGGTCGAGTCGAACAAAGGACGTACAAAATCAATATGTATCGCTCCCTGGCCTCCAAGTCGGAGTTCTGGTCATTATTCCCGTGAGATGGTATCCCAGTGAGACATCACTATAAATGTACCATGAGTATCATAAATTGGTTCAAATGACTGTTGATGTTACTAGAACATGAATCGCCAATAAAACAACACAAGCATAGCTGAATTAAAGCTGCATAGTCCGATTAAAAACCAAACAATGACCTAGATTTGATTGTACATATATAATTTAGATATTGACACCCTTATCAAGTATTTGTTGCCATATAGAAGGGAATACCAAGTAAGTTTAATCGAACATGTTAGTGCAGAACCCTATGGTATCAAGAGTTTTGTTGGAGACCTTGACAAAATGCATTGGGTATATTTACACTTCAAATATCTTAAAAGTTAGTAATTTAAAATGAAAGTTATGTCAAACTAAAGTAAGGTAGATTATAACGATCAACCTAATATATTTAGCTCAGAAAATGACAGAATCTCAAAACCATCGGACTATGCAACTTTAACTAGCTGCAGTGAATACATAGGCAGTTTGTGTTTCTCGGTGGTAACGAGGGATTTCTGGCTGTTATCTGATCACTGTCACTGTTTACATCATGTCACCTTGGTAATGAGATAGTCAAGACCATGCTGCGCAAGATAGTGTTTGTCTTCTAATTTCGTTGTGCAGAGTGGGTCAGCACACACTACAGTTACGTAAATAGAATGACGCACACTCCGCTCCTGATACAATTCTAACTGATATATGCCTTGGATGGTGTAAGAATGGTGGCTCCCTCTTGCAGGAGAAATTGTCTCTGGTTATTGCTTCGTCAGTCCCCTTTGGCACTCGATAGCGCCTCCATACTAAGGTTAGCCAGGCACCGTCACATAGTCACCCGTTAAGCGAGATCATTCTGTGAAATATATATGATCTGTATATTGCCCACTGCTGCTGATGGCACCCCCACCCAGTATTCAGCTTCAGTACAACCAGCGCACTATATCATATATAAATAATTCAGGGGACTGCGTGTGTTTGGATGCGAGAGGTGTCTGGACAAGGACACTGAAAAACATTAGGGACTATTCGTTATTAATATTCACATAATAAATCATATAGCACACACAAACACATATATATATATATATGCTGGATAGAACCACAGGAGAGTACCATGGGATAGTTCCACTGGATAGTGTCGCTGGATAATGCCACTGGAGAGTGTCTCTCGATAGTGTTACTGGATAGCGCCACTGGATAGGTCAACTGAGGAGTATCACTGGATAGTGTCACTGACTAGTGCCACTGAAGAGTGTCACTGGATAGGGCCACTGGCTAGTGCCACGGGATTGTGCCAAGAATTTGGTTCAACTGGATAGTGCCACTGGATAATTCCACTTTGGTATGTGTTAGGTGAAGGTTATGATTTGGCGAGTCTAAGGCTACTGCACAAACAAGATTCCTGTACGATCAGCAGACCCAGTATACAACTGACATACTAATCATTTCCGCACCAATCATATAGAGCAGCAATACATGACAACCTAAATGCTTTTAGTATCGTCACAGTGCCCCATTCCACCTGCTACCATTGGTACACACAAGAGATTGGAGTCAGGCGTATATCTATGAGCTGCGTTATTTCTCATCAAATGCAAGCACCGGTATTACTGAATGGCTGTTTGCTATTTGTCTATATACTATGTATAATAAATATACGTATGTAGAGGTAGGGTGCCCTTCACACTCAGTGGTAGTGAGGGGAGGCAGTAGGGAGCCCCCTCGCTCAGACGTTTCTGGGAGCTGATTCTTGGGTGTATACGCTGGAACTCCTCTAGCCACGGCAGGGCACTCGTTCTCACTACCACAGCAACACTGGTGAACACACAAATTATTCTCTTATCGTTCATTTTTACGATTGATGTATATCCGTGGGCAGGGTGTTTCCCAACCAGAGGATCTATATAATACAAAATACTGTCAACCATATCATGCTTGTGTATCTCTAGCGGAACATACATGTATCTATCTGATAGCGCAGCAGGACCGTTGAAACTTGCGCTGTGGGGCGTCTATCTGATCAGCGCTTCTGTCTGGGTGGATCGAATGAGCAGGGGAGATGTGCTTGTTCTGTAATCATTCAGACTACTGAGGACTGTTCCGTCCTGTTCCCCTCTAGCTCAGGCCGCTGTTCCTTCTTATTCCACTCTCATTCATTGACATGTTGATTTCTCTACCCCTTTGATTCGGGCCGCTGTTTCTTCTTCGTCTCTTGTTCAGTCCGGTGTTCCTTCTCATTCCCGTCGTTCGTTTCCTTGCTCCTTCTTGTTCCCCCTTCATTCAATATGTTGTTCCTTCTTGTTCCCCTCGCGTTTAGCCGGTTGTTCCTTATTGCTCCATTTGCATTCAATGCGCTGTTCGTTCAGCGTTCTTTCGTTCAGCCTGCTGATCATTATTCCTCTCTTGTTGAGGTCGCTGTTCCTTCTTTTTGTTCTCTCTTTTTGAGGCCACTGTTTCATCTCACTCCTTTCTATCCTCTTCCTGTTTCATTCCCTTTTGTTCAGCCCACTGTTCCTCCTTATACCCATCTTGTTTGGGCCGTTGTTCCATCACTCCTTTCTGTCCTCTGCCCTTTTGGTTCAGACTTCTGTTCCTCCTTGTTCCCATCTCATTGAGGCCGTTGTTTCCGCTCACTCCTTTCTGCATTGTTCCCTTTTCATTGAGCCTGCTGTTCCTTCTTGTTCGACCAAACAGAATCGCTTAATGAGTTGAGCGTTCGTCTCCCATTTCGATAGATCGTGGAATTCAAACCAATGACTTCAAAATTGATACTTGTTGCTTCCTAGCAAGGTACTCGGCATTATTAGTATAGGGCAAGGACTGGTTGGCTTAGTGTCACGATAATGTGATTGAGTGAGAAATCGGGTCATGGTGCGGGCAGCCTGGTCTCCCATTGGGGTATCACTATAAAGTCGCCATGAGTGTGCACTGTCACAAGTCGGTACCCATCCTGATATGACCTTAGATGTTGCCAGGACGTAAAACCATCCTTCTTGTTCCCCTCGAGTTGAGGCTGCTGTTTCTTCGGTCCTTCATGGTTTCCATAACAGCCGCGTGTCGGCGGTCTCTCAGTAGCGCAAGTATTCATGTTGCCAACATCCAAGAGGTAGGTAGCTCTACACCACAATGCCCGCCGGAAAGGCAGCTGGGCTTTTGTGTCATTCTTTTGAGGAGCTTTTGTTGCTACCTTGGTCTTTCGTTTGCTTTTTTATAGGGTTAAAAATACTACAGGATGGACTAGCCAATAGTGTCGAAGTGGGCAGTGGATGGGGAATGGGTAGAGCGATCTGTAGTGTTTATGTATTTGATAATGAACATCGGGATCCGGTCGATGGTTTTTTATTAATTCAGACCACCTTTTGGGGAGTCAAGCCTCTAAGCAGGCCTGTGTATTTAGTTTCGATTAATTCACGTCGTACTGGAATGAATTATTGATTGATGCTGGTGGCGTGGGATAAGTAGTGGTGTGATCGGGGAACAGTGGGGGAATGAGTGCGTGAGTGGGTGCATGTGTGGGTTGAGTGTGTATATATGGGTGTGTATGTGAGTGTGTTTGTGATTGTGTATGTGAGTGTGTATACATGTATGTATGTGAATGGTTGTATCTGACTCTGAGTGTGTGTATGTGTGTGAGGGTGTGCATATGTGGGTGCGCGCGTGTGTTCATGTGCGTTGGTGTGTTTGTTAGTTTTGGGGGGGTTTACGGTCTAACAACATCTATGGTCATATGAGGACGGGGGGGGGGGGGGGGAAGGGGGTTGTCGGCCTACCCATCTTCAGTTTGCTATGCAGGAGGAGGTACGTGAGAATCAATGACTACATGGATATGTACCCTCTAAGTTCACGGCATGCATGTCCCCACTAGATAAAAGATTCACCCGATACTTGTAGTACACGGGTGAAGACCAGCCTTATATAAAAACGGTCCAAAAATCGGGCTAATGAATTGAGTCTTTATGAGAGCCTAATTTCACAATCTAAGAAGCAACATTTATTCTTTGTATATGTCTTCATGTTTACCCGCTACTATTGAGTTGGAAAATATAATAAAACATATACTTTAATGCAATTTAAAAGTGAAATCGATGGCGTTCTCTGGCCGCCATCTTGTCTTTTTGCATTCTCTCCCAGTTCACCAACTCTGTGCTGATATAGGTAACCATTTGACACTGGTGCTAGGCATTCTACATGTTGTTCCATACTAACGCTGTTTTCGCCCGTATTTAGACTACATTGTTGTTCACCCCTGTACTAGAAGTATGGGGTGAATCTTTTATCTAGTCCCCACAGGCTCCACACCATGCGGAAGTAGAGACGCTTAACTTGACGCCCAGATCCCTGTTCGGCCATAATAAGCATGCATCACACCCGACCTTCCTAGCCGTTGATCTAGCTCATCCAGAGTTTGACTGGCACCTATAGCCATCTCTATGTAGCGCATTGCATTACTGGCACCATTGTGGGGGTGGGCGTGTGGCGGTCTGGGTGTGTGGGTATGACACCGACGTCAATTGCGCTTAGCGCCCACTTCCCATGTGGCCGGACGTGGAATTTGAATCCCAGGTTCAAACCCCATTCAAGTAAAAACAGTGAACTGTTGCCTGCTTTGCGGGTATATATGACATATGTAAACAATCAAAATACAACAAAAGTGATTTCATCCGACTGGGCAGGTCACTGGACATTGCTATGGACATCACCATAGGCATCCAATAAAATATAAAATAAAATATAATCTATCACGATGGGCATATCCACCACATACCCAGTTTTCCTGAGGGAGGGCGAGGAGGAAGTTGGTGGCGGCTTCCACTGTGGCTGTTGCTGTGGCTGTATCTTCAGTTGCGGCTGTAGTTGTGGTTGTGGTTGTGGCTATGGTTTCAGCTGTGGTTCCAGTTGTGGCTGTGGCTTCAGTTGTGGCTTCGGTTGTGGCTGCGGTTGCGGATGTGACTGTGGCTTCACGTGTGGCTGTGGTTGCAAATGCGGCGGGGGCGTGTCGGTCCGAGCCGCTGAAATGTCCGGCAGTACACCAGTAGATGAGTGGACCTGCCTGAAGTGCAGCTTGGTGGAGCCCTAGGGCAGATTGACCAGGGCCTCGGTCTTCTTGATGCCCGGTAGGCGCAGCTTACTTTAGTTTGAAATTATTTTGATTTTAAATGGCTAACTTTAGAGATATTTCAAGTGCCAACATGCAAAATTATTGTTGGCAAGCACCCCAAAATTCTGACAACATAGGCTCCTGCAGGAACATTTTCTATTAAATTGGCTCTGTATTCCGTTCTATGTGGTGACAAATGTTTGATAAGTGCACCAGTAGAGATGTAGATTCAAATCTAGATAATTGCTTTGGTTTAAAAAATTATATATTTTATCTGACTATGCAACTGTAATAATATACAAATAAAATGATATAATACTATTATAAAACAGGTTATATACTCTGTGAGTAATTACGTGATATAATCTAGGATATGGCCCTTTCTGGGGCAAAATGTAACCCTAATGATCCGCTTAGTTAAAGTATCTAGTAGATGGTATAGTATTTAGAGCAGGACATACTCACAAGAGTTTAAAGGATTCTTCTATAGAATAGTCGCCATGAATATGGCCATAGCTGCTTAAATGGCGTAATACTTCCAAGTCACTCACTCACTATATAGAATAGTACTGAAACATGCTTGGACTTGGAAACAACTCTGTTATCTAAAGCTACTATGAAACCACTGAGAACAGGACAAGAAGCTCTTTTTATACATCTTGTATTCATATGAGATAATTATGCTGCCCTGCTTAATGCCATCCAATGGATATGTTTGAATTCCAACCCAATAAATAGGATTGATCCCACAGATATTGTAAGTAGTTCTAATTCACAATAGTTAAACTTCTTTAGACAAAACCTGATATTGTGTTAAGTGGTAATTAATAGCTATGTCAGGTATGTTAATATCAGCAGACCGGATCTTTAACTTGATATATTGTTACGGTATTGAATTCGTGAGATTTTATTTGATAGATAAACATAATTGTTTATCGTTATAATCTACATTAGTTTAGTTTCAAGTAACTTATTTTAAATGGCTAACTTTGAAAATGGACAGATGCTAAATTAATTGTGGTGGGTCCATAAATGGTCAATAGGTTTCAGCAGTAATAGGTGCTATTAAACAGACTTATTATTCCGTTGCATGCATAAGTGCTCAATATTTAAGTTGAATATATATATATGTAAGACCAAATCTATGTAGATGGCCTAGTATCTAACACATGATGATTTCATTGGATCATGCAGCTTTACACAAGGTTAATTTCCTGATGGGCTTTGCATTCTCGACCATTTGCCAATCAGAAAATGAAGCAGGCCTAGTGTGATTATGAGTCTCTAATGTAGGCAGGTCTTACCGATTATGATCAGTTGGTCGGAGAACTGACAATCGGCGCAGGAATAGTAAGCTAAGTCGGCCTCTGTCTGTTTAGTTAAAAACATGCCGAACTTTGGATAGCACAAGGTGTTGGCCTAGTTTCGATCTGCGCCCCGCCCCAACCCCACCCCTACTATGATCAATGGAAAGATATTGATCCAGCGTGATAAGGCAGGGTTGAGTTCTGCTTGACTATTAGTATTATCCAATAAATATCAGACTGCTCCCCAGTAATGGCACAGTTTGATGAGTTTGACTCAAGTGTAGTGCTGGGGGTGGCTGGGAAGGTACAGTTATTTAAAGCTGCATAGTCCTTTGAAGCATCAAATTTTCAAAACCAAAGCACTCACCTAGATTTGATTCTACATATCTAAGTTAGATACTGATGCACAGATTTTAAGCATTTGTTGCCACATAAAAGAGCATGGAGAGTCAATTTAATAGAACCTGTTATTGCATAACAATATGGTGTGAGGGTTTTGGCATGCATGACAAAATTAATTTGGCATGTTTGTACTTCAATCAATCAATCAATCAATAGGATACAGCTATAATAGGCCTTGGACCTGTTACCCACTCTTAATTAATAGAAATGGAGACAGTTCTTCAGATGTGGTCGATCGTAGCAACTATCACTGGCTCCAAGATATATGCTTGACCAGTATGCATCCAGTCGGGACTTGAAACAGTTCACCGACTCTGCTGCTATGACACTCTCCGGCAGGTCATTCCACAGGTCAACCACCCTAAAGCCGAAAAAGTTGTGTCGCAGGTCCAGTCTGGAGTACCACTTCCTCAGCTTCAGGGAGTGCCCTCTGGTCCTGGTGTTGGAGTCTCTGATAAGGGGGCCGCCTGTCTTGTAGATACCATGGAGATATTTGAATACTTCAATCATATCCCCCCGGGCCCATCTGTAGTACATGCTTGGGATCTTCAAACGATGCATACGTTGTTCATAGGGGTGGCCGAATGAGTTAGAGCGTCCGTCTCCCATGTTGGTAGATCTTGGGGTCGTGGCTTAGAACCCTGGTCCAAACCAATGACTTAAAAATTTATACTTGTCGCTTCCTAGCCTGGTGCTCGGCATTATTAGGACAGGGCAAGGACTCGTTGGCTCAGTGTCAGGATAATGTGACTGAGTTGGATATCAGGTCATGGTGCTGGTGGCCTGGTCTTCCAGTGGGGCAGCACTATAAAGTCGCCATGAGTGCGCACTGTCACAAGTCGGTACCCATCCTGATATGAGCTTAGATGTTGCTAGGATGTAAAACAACAAACAAACAAGCAAAACTTAAAAGCAAAAAAAACGAATATATATAATGTGTGTATCCATGCATACATATACACACCTACAGAAGTATGCACACATATAGAGTTTTATGTTTGTTGGAGCTTTCCATCCTAGCAAAATCTAAGGTAGAGAGAGGTCCCAAGCAGATAAGAGTGTGAGTAGGGGCACATTGTAAACAGCTAGAAATAGTGTGGCTGAATGGAGGAGGGCGTCTCAGTGGAGAAGTGATAAGCGCTATAAAATGGTGTTTTCTGGTGCATTTTAATGAAAAATATAAACATACATTATTACAAAAATAAGCTGAAATGATTCTTTGGTAGGAGATTACGAATTAAAAGCGGGAGATTGGGATTATTTTGCTATATTTTATTGAGATGGCACCTCTGTTAATGTCATATTAGGGCAGGGCAGGCAGACTTGTGACAGTGCACACTCATGGTGACTTTATCGTCATGCCTGACTGGGAGCCCGGGCAGTTGGCACCATAACCTGATATCCGACAGTCACAATATCCCGATACTAAACAAACTAGTCTTCGTCCTCTCTTATTAATGCTGAGTTTCAGAATAGGTAGTGAGACAAATATCAATTTTTTAAGTCATCGGTTTCACTCAGTTGGGGTTTGAACCAACGATCTTCCACAGCGATTTGATTGATTATAGAATATATATATATATATATAAATATATATATATATACATACGTGATGTATAAGCACTATGCGAGTATAAAGACACGAAAGTGATTATATGTTTATTTACTACCTTATTATTGATGGGGTGGCTTACTTGATGTATGCCCCCCCCCCCCCTTCACCACGTGACGGGTGGCACCACCACCGGAACGCTTCTATCCTGGACGCTACACTGTCACTCGGACCAGACGGGGTGGCCGAGTGGGTTGGGGCGTCCGTCTCCCGTGCTGGTAGATCGTGGGGTCGTGGGTTCGAGTCCCGGTCGAGTCAAACCAATGACTTTAAAATTGATACTTGTCGCTTCCTAGCCAGGCGCTCGGCATTATTAGGATAGGGCAAGGACTGGTGTGCTCAGTGTCAGGATAATGTGACTGAGTGGGATACCAGGTCATGGTGCCGGCGGCCTGGTTTCCCAGTGGGACAGCACTATAAAGTCGCCATGAGTGCGCACTGTCACAAGTCGGTACCCGTCCTGATATGACCTTAGATGTTGCTAGGACGTAAAACAACAACAAACAAAACAAAACACTGTCACTCGCGCCCGAGAATTGTATATATGTAACTTGTAATCATTTAAAGTACTAGTTAGAAAAACGTTAGATTATAACAAATGTTATTGTTCAAAATATATTATGACAATCATGGCCTCAGTGTTGATTTCTCAAGGGGGTTTGTCTTGGAGCTCCGCGTCGTGATAAATTATTCAAGCAAACAAAAGATGAGAGATCCAAGCATTAGAAACGTCATGTGTGTGGCGAATAGGGTGCGGACGAAGGGGGTTGAATAGAGGGGGAAGTCTGTATGATCCCATGTTTTTATTATTAATTTAACAACAAATAAGTGCTTACGCGTGGATAATACATGAAGTGAACGATTATGCCTAGAATCAATAAGGTGAGCTAATACTAATAAAACGCCTCCCACATGTTTAGAGCAGCCCTCACTGCTACGTCAATATATTAAGCCACAGAGAGCAATTTGAAACTTTGCCTCTTAAAAGTGTTCACAACTGCTACTTAAGATGGGCTTAGAAATGCTTCAATCAATGAGTAATTTGGGACACAGACATATGGAAATAGTGCAGTGGGAACAGGTAACTATGTACAGGATTTGTATTCACTAGCTTCCAGCTGGTCAATAGTCCGTGTGCCCTTTGTTCTATATGACACCTTGTTGACATGAAAAGTGGATTGATTTGTTATGGTGTCATATACACATGGGTCTATAGAGAAAATTTAGCTTGGTTGCTGGCGCAACAACCTTGGGGAACTTTAATGATTTGCGTAAATCTAAGATGGCTGCTACAGACATTTGATGGGATGTAACTTTTTAACCAATCAACTTACAATCACTTGTGATACTTCTTTTTCATATAATTTGGACCTGAGCAATCAAATTCTGAGCTTAATGTTGTGGTTCTGGGTCAAATGCAGGGTCAAAGGTCAAGTTTAAGATCATTTTCAGCCCCAAAAAGATTAATAAACTTCTCACTTAAGTGACTACCTTGAAACGTGTCGGAAAAAAAAAAACTGGCAGGCATTGGGTTGAGAACTTCATCATGCCGACACTGCTCGTCCATTAACTGTTTCGTGGTGAGAGGGAGGGCGATTTCCGGCTACAGCAGCTCAAGGTCAAGGGTATGCTCTACTACTTCTTTGTTGCTGGCCATCACCATTATGCACGCTACATAAGCCAGCACATTCTTGAGATGCGACACCTGCCGCCACCCATGGCTAAGACGGAGCTCATCTCCTGTGCCTTTTTTGTTGTTGTGGTAAATATGTTTATTGTGCTGAAGAAGTCTTTTGTCAGTGCCGAAACACTGGTCTTCCAGCCATTTTTCAATTCAGGGTTATAATAAGATTTGCAATATTAATGCGAAGGATACAAGATGTGTGTTCCGAGTTCCGCTGGTCCCTCAGTCTGAAGCTGTGACCCAGCAAGCCGGGTCACAGCTTATTGGACAGACACCAACTCTTTGCTGGAAATGACAAAGCTGCCCGCAATGACCACTGCATCCACACTAGATGACCAAGGCGGAGTCAACGTCCTGGCCTGAACACCACATGCTCGAACTAAACTAAACTAAACTAAACTAAGATGGTGGGATCGGTGCCCCTCCCACTGATATCATTCACTATAAGCGGATTTCCAGGATTGTTCAATCCCGCAGCACCATCAGCGTAGATCTATACTAATACGTGGTGCAGACGCCATCGCACTATCAGCATATACTACTAATAAATGCTCCAAACGCAGCAGCACTATCAGCGTATACTATTAATAATGCTTCAAACGGTGCAGCACTATCAGCGTATACCAATATATATGAAACCTAACTTCCGGGAATTTTCCGCGATTCCCTGACAATGCTAAACCTATGGGAGAATATCCGCATTGCCGCTTTTTTTTCCTGGAGACCACTTTCATCCCTGTATTATAAACGCACTCTGAACCTATGCTTCCTAATGACCAAAATTAGTAGGGTTTTTGAAATATGTATGTTTCGAATGTCAATTGCAGACAGAATTATTGTGGCAAATATTTTACAGTAGATAAAATACTACGTTATGTCATCATCATCATCATCATGCTGTCGGTCGCAATGCGACAAAGACTGCTTTCATTACTTGGATGCCACTCTCCATTTAGCTCTCTGCTGTGAGAGTTGCGTCCATGAGTCGGTCTTAATGTCTCTCAGCTTCAGGTTTCTCTTGATGGTATCCTTGAACCGGAGATGAGGGCACCCTCTCTTTCTGTAACCAGAAGACAGTTGAGAATAGAGGATCTGCTTTGGTGGCCTGTCTGATAACATCCTCATGAGGTGTCCAGTCCACCGGAGATTCTTTTTGATCAGAAGATCTTCCATAGAGGGCAGTGTCGTCCGTTCGAGTATTTCCTTATTTGTCACTTTGTCCTTCCAGGTTAGCTTCATGATTGAACGCAGATGTCGCATCATGAAGGCATGCAGCTTTTTCACCTGCGTCTGTAGACTGTCTAGGCCTCGGCTCCGTATAGTAGGGTGGATAGCACAATTGCACGGTAGATCTTGCCTTTGACCCGAATGGACACATGGTGGTTGTTCCAGAGTCTCTGGCGTAGTCGGCCGAAAGATGCGCTAGCCTTGGCCATCCTCCTCTGTATTTCAGCATCAATGCGTCCATCACTTGATATAGTGTTTCCGAGGTAGGTGAATTCTGGAACAGAGTTCAGCTTGTTTCCTTCAAACATGATCTCCTCCTCTCGGGTTCTTGTAGAGTTGGGTTGGTATACACGTTGTGTATACACATGTGTATTCACCACCTCTTGCACATTCTCGCATGTGACCGGGCGCGGTGGCCGAATTGCTAGAGCGCGGACCTCGCGTGCGGGAGATCGAGAGTTCGGTTCCCGGTCGAGTTAAACCAATGACTTATTAAAATTGATACTTGCTGCTTCCTTGTAATAAGACAGGGCAAGGACTGTAATAAGACATTGCCCTGTCTTATTACAGTCCTTGCCCTGTAATAAGACAGGGCAAGGACTGGTTAGCTTAGTGTCCGGATAATGTGACTGAGTGGGATATTGGGTCCTGGTGCTGGTGGCCTGATTTTCCAGTGGGACAGCACTACTATGTCGCCATGAATACACACTGTCAGTATCACAAGTCGGTATATATCCTGATATGACCTTAGATGTTGCCAGGACGTGTAAGTCCAACAACCAACCAACTTTCTGGCACTTAACAGCTGCATAGTCCGATGAAATTATCAAATTTTCAAAACCAAAACAATTATCTAAATTTGATTCTACATATCTAACTTAGATACTGGTGCACTTATTAAACATTTGTCACCACACAGAAAGGAATACTGAGGCAATTGAATAGAACCTGTACTGCAGAATCCTGTGGGGTCAGAGTTATGACAAGCTTGCCAAAATTAATTTTGCATGGTCCCACTTCAAGTATCTCAAAAGTTAGCCACTTAAAATAAAAGTTACATCAAGCTAAAGTAAGGTACATAATAACAATCAACCTAATGTATTTATCTCAGGAAATGTCAGAAACTCAAAACCATCGAACTATGCAACTTTAAGCTAGAGCTGTGAACCGGAGTGCTCGGTTGCAGCTTCAGTCCTTGAGGGACCAGCGGAACTCCGAGCACCAGATGTCTATTATGACATAGAGCCTGCCGCCACCTGATGGAAAGCAGTGGTATCATGTGGCAATTCTAATGTCGGTACAACTTGTGGCGCACCCATCCAGTAATTGATCAAGCCAATGAGTGGGAGTAGAGCACTTCAAGTAAATGTTTGCAGACACGCAGTATTTTCATTTGGTCATCTTTTTTATGTATTTAAAATGATCAATTTTATTAGTCAATTACTCTTTATAAATTATATAGAGCTACTTATATTATATCTCAATGAGTTCTGTGACATTGTTCTCTCTCTCTCTCTTTCTCTCTCTATATATATATACATATATATACATGTCCATATTATACATAGAATCCACTGGCAAGATTGGCATCATTGACTATGTAGGCATAGATCTACACAGTTCAATTCTTGTGTTATAGTGGTAAATTGTAGCACACGCTTGGTAATACCCCAGTCACACTACAGCTTGTGACCATTTTGCGACCACCTTAGACCAAAGAACCTATACTCACCAGGGACGTCCTTGCTACCAAAACAATGGTTGCCGATGTATGGGAGTCACTGGTGAGTGTGGGTTCTTTGGTCTAAGGTGGTCGCAAAGTGGTCGCAAGCTGTAGTGTGACTGGGGTATGAGTTTAGGATATGGTGGGCATTAAACCATGACGTTGTAAACATGTTATGACATACGGATTTGATTTGATCTCATGCATATATGGAAGGAACATATTAAGTTGATTTATTCGGCTGTTTGCCACCAGGTTACTCAGTAAACCCTGTATCTGTGCACTTGGCACTTGACTGCGCTGTTCCCGAAGTAGCAGGTATAGTTGCATATTATACAATGATGTGTTAAACAGCAACATTGATCCAGCACTAACCACTCATAACAGAAATCCACAGTAATATGTCTTATTGTGACTTATTCTAGCCTAACTGCATGGTGTATTAGACTGCGTTCATTGTATGTTTTATGTGGTTTGTTGTACTATTTCTATTCTTCTCCCTACTACCTGTAATCTATGTAATGTATGCGCGCATACTAAGTAGCCCACTGGCGCCGGTATGACGCGCGACCCGATGGGGGAACCATCTGGATGTGAAAATAAATAAAGACTCACTAACCAGACTCCAGCATGTCCACATCATTACATGGGGTCAGATGTCAGCCGACTAACAACGCAACATGGCGCTAACAGGGCTGAAGCCACCAGTGCCACTCAACTTGCAGGAGAACATGGCATGAGCTGGAAAACTTTGGCTAAGCTCCTACCAGATCTACACAACAGCAGTGGGCGTAATGATATGACCTTTGTTGCAAGGAAGTAATACTCAAAACATCTAATCTCCCTACCACTTCTCTCCTTCTCTCTCCTACGTTGTTTAATACAATGAGGGTAAATATGGAGAGCTAAACACTGCCTGATCACCATTATCCCGTTATAGATTTGCTGGTTCACGGTGGTAGAAACGCTTTTCTCGGTCTATTTCACGCAATTCAGGCCATATAACTAAGATCTGCATTTCATTCCCCCGAACCTGGGATGTGACCGGTGCTCCATTAAAGGAGCTTATGGATACTTACTAATATATATATTTTCTGATTTGTTGTGCGCTGGTCCATGAGGAAGAACAGAAGTTGCGACGAGACGGTTTATTTATTTATTTATTTATTTATTTAATAAATCTGAAAGTCAGGTGCTCTTGTGCTCCCAGCCCTATTCTTCACTATAGACCTTATAATATAAGTTACCTGGAACCCATAAACACATGGCTATTGATAACTAAACTTGATAGAATCCCCCCCCCCCTCACATTTGTTTATAAATGGTTTTAGTGAAATTGGGCTTATAAATGCGAAAGTCTGGATAGCAATGTACATACAGTGTTGCTGTTTGCTTCCTCTCCCTCCACCGTTCCTCCCTCCCCCGTTCCTCCCTCTCCCGTTCCTCCCTCCCCCGTACCTCCCTCCCCCGTACCTCCCTCCCCCGTACCTCCCTCCCCGTACCTCCCTCCCCCTCCAAGATTGCATGGTCGTGTGTCTGACTAGTGGTTGGATAACCATTAATATTTATCTCGGAAGTGACATATTGACTTGGCCAAGGTGGCCAAATGAGTCAGCTCAGTCCTATGTGGGCTTTGGTAACTGGCCTGGTTGGACCGATCCCCGCGGAATTAAATTCATTTAAGGACGGTGTAGAATTAATTAAATATGTGCGCACGCCTTTGAGTCCCAGATATATATGTATTATGCATGTAATATATATGTATTATGTATGTATTGTGTATGTACTATGTGTGTGGTAAGTATGCATGTGCGTATGTATGCAGTATGTATGCATATATATGTGTATATGTATGTTTGTATATATAAGTATGTGTGTATATATCAGGGAACATTTTGTTCATTATCGTCTCGCGAATCGCGATGCAAGTTATGTAGATCGTTAGGCAGTGTGTAAAGCGCATCGCGTAAAATCGCTAACCATATACATGTTTACCGACTTTCACGTCTCGCTAGTTACAGTGACATTCAAATATAACACGATAACTTTTTACACAAAAAAAGTCTTTATATCTTACACATGTATGTATGTATGTATGTATGTATGTATGTATGTATGTATGTATGTATTTATGTATTTATGTATGTATGTATATGTATGTATGTACGTACGTATGTACGTATGTATGTATGTATGTATGTATGTATGTAGACTATGAATGTACGTACGTATGTATGTATGTGTGTAGACTATGTACGTATGTATGTATGGTTGTAGACTATGTATGTAGGTATGTAGACTATGTGTACGTATGTATGTATGTAGATACATGCGTATACATGTATGTAGATACATGCGTAGGCATGTATGTATGTAGAATGTATGTATGTAGAATATGTACGTGCACCTATGTATGTGCATATGTATGTATGTAGAATGTATGTACATATGTAGAATATGTATGTGCACGTATGTATGTATGTATGTGCATACATATGTATGTATGTATGTAGAATGTATATATGTATGTAGAATATGTGCGTGCACATATGTATGTATGTGCGTATGTATGTATGTATGTATGTATGTATGTATGTATACACACTCATACTAGAATACACACGACATTAACCGTTAGACATGGCGTGGCGGCTTGTTTATTTGCGAGAGCCTGGTCAATGATTATTGCGGGGCGCCTGTTAACAAGGTCTTGACAGACCCCCCACACGTGTTGTGGCGTGAGGTGCGAGTCGGGGGAAGGTGTGACGTATGGGGTGGGATGGAGGTTGAGGGACGGGGAGGTGCAAGTACGTAATCGGGGAAGCGAGCGTTGTGAAAACACTTCGTTTTTCAGTGAGGAACAACGAAATGCCCGTCTGCGGTTCGTTCACTGCGGCCTGTGGTAGCCGTAGTTACACTCCGCTTGAGGGCCCAGTCACGTGGGCTATGTGGTATAATGTGAGAATGAGGCAGCCCCAAGCCAAGGGGAGGAAGGGCAGGAGAGCCTCGTATCACATTGTGGTGTCATATCAGGAGGAGTCCATCCCCCACCTAGGGTACACCCGGTGAACTTCGTCACATCCTGTCAACTTCAACGCCGCATTCAGTGGATCTGTGGGATAGTTCTACAGCTGATTTGAGCAGGGCGTTTTCGGAATGGTCATACATGGGACACTTTAGGTGACTGTGGCTGACTTACCGGACGTGGTGGCCGAATTCGTAGAGCGCAGGCCTCCCACGCGGAAGGTTGGGAGTTCAATTCCAGGTCGAGTCAAACCAATGACTTGATACGTTTCGCTTCCTAGCCAGGATTGGGCAATGAATGATTGGCTCGGTGTCAGGATGATGTGACAGTGGGATATCAGGTGATGGTGCTGGTGGCCTGGTCTCCCAGTGGGGCAGCACTAAAAAGTCACCATGAGTGCGCACTGTAACAGGTCGGTATCTGTCCTGATGTGATGTTGCGTGGACGTAAAGCTCCAACAATAAACCAACCTTATATTACTTATAGCTGCATGATCAAATGAAAGTAAACCAAGGCATTTGATCCCACAAATCCAACTTAGAGATTGGTGCACTCATTGAGCATTTGTTGCTGCATGGAAATAATACTAAGTCAATTTAATAGAACTTGTCAAGTGCTGCTGAAGGTTTTGTTCTCCGGGATTTTGACGTGCACACAAACATTAATTTGTCATGGTTTCACTTCAAATATCTCCAGAGTTAAACCATTAATCTAAAGGTTACTTCAACCTAAACTAAATTAGGTTATTATAATCAACTTAATGTATTTATCCATAAACCACCGGACCATGCAACTTCAAACAAGGCTAAGCGCATCTCCTCTGACATCTAGGTATGAAAGGCCTTAACGATTCCGCGGGTTTCTGCCATCTTTGGTAATCTGCGAATTTGTGTTATTTCTGAAGTATTTGTACAATTCTACACACATTTCCCCTGTCCTGAATATAGTCACAGAATTCGAGGAAGAGTTGAAGCATTTACCTAGGTGACGGCTAGCGTTGGGGCGGCTGCTGGCTGCGATTTGGGTTGGTCGCCAGCCGGCATTAGGCCCTCCGGCACTGGGCGTGGTGGCGGGCTGCCATGAAAACATGGAGTCTCTTATATGCTTAACATTATCACTGATATCAGGGAATCGCGGGGAAAAGATGGCAGGTTTCATGCAGTAGTCTCCAGGCATAGGTTTATCAACATGCCTATGATCAATACAACAAGCAGCTGTATTCCTAGACCGACTATCCTTTATCGATAAATACTTATATCAGTTACGAAGGCCAATGTTCTTCATATATATGACACTATCTCTCTGTGGTATTTCTCATATTGATTACCACCTAAGTATGCTAGTCAATTACTAACTAAAGTGGATCTGCCGTGAGAAATTGGACTATTCGACGCTTTATCCATCGGCCGACCCCTAGGGACCCCTGGCTGTCTTATATAAATTAGCACCAGATCGAAGATATAACTCCTAGGAGAGGAGATGTATTACACGTATGACTTTATGGAGGAGATGGCATTAACTACGCGAGATCCCAGATTAACATGTGCCTGGGGCCACATCGTTAATTCCATACACGTGAGGTGGGTGTACTGGGCAGATGGCGGTCTTATACAACTTATAGCCGTGCATGTACTTGAATGACCCCCAAGGGTCACACACACACCCTCTCCAATTCACTGTTCATCATTATTGAACAGCATTCGTCGCTAGTCCAACCACATCAATCAGCTTGAAATGAAATCGCGCCGGGATGTGACATTACCGCTGCTATTGCCTGTGGACCGGCTTAAACTGGTGCGAACAGTGGACCGACGCTCACCAGTGTGGCCAGTGGACCGGCTTCGACCTGGGAGGCCAGTGGCCCGGCGTGCACAGCGGCGGCCATTGGAGCGGCACGTACCACTGCCCCCAGTGGACCAGGGCGAATCAGTGTTGGGAGTGGACCGGCGTGCTCCACTATGTGAAGTGGACCGGCGTGCACCGCTGCCGACAGTGAACAGGCGTGCACCGCTGCCGACTGTGGACCGGCGTGCACCGCTGCTGACAGTGGACCGGCATGCACAGCTGCCGACAGTGGACCGGTGTGCACCGCTGCCGACAGTGGACCAGCGTGCACCGCTGCCGACAGTGGACCGGCGTGCACCGCTGCCAACAGTGGACCAGCGTGCACCACTGTCCCCAGTGGACCGGCGTGCACCAGGGCACCCAGGGGACCGGCGTGCACCAGGGCAGCCAGTGGACCGGCGTGCACCGGGGCAGCCAGTGGACTGGAGTGCACCGGTGCAGACAGTGCACCAGCGTGCACTGGGACGGCCAGTGGACAACCGTGCACCGGAGCAGCCAGTGGACCAACGTGCACTGCTGCCACCAGTGGACCGCCGTGCACTGCTGCCGGCAGGTGGCGCGTTGGCGGAATCCTGCCTGCACGTCGCCACCCCGGTAGGAAGCGCAGCAGCCCCAGACATGGAGGGCACCCGGAAGTGCTCGTGTGGGCTGGCAAACACCAAGTTCTGCATGATGGACCTGGTGCGCTTCATGGCCAGCATGAGGAGGACTCCACGCACGTCCCAGTGGATGCCCATGAGCGTGTGCACCACGTAGTGAGTACCGCCACCTAATATGACTGTGAGGGGAGTCCGAGAGTGGTGTTTTGCACCCTAGATACATTTAAAATCGCATCAGGGAAGGGCAGTTGTGACAGTGTGCACTCGTTGTAGTGGTTTCCTAGCGCGGCTTCACAATCACAGAAACTACCATTACACGATATCCCATTCAGTTATGAATCTTAAACTACCATTATACGATACCCTGTTCAGTTCTGAATCTGAAACTACCATTCCACGATAGACCATTCAGTTCTGAATCTGAAACTACCATTACATGATATCCCATTCAGTTCTGAATCTTAAACTGCCATTATACGCTATCCTATTCAGTTCTGAATCTGAAACTACCTTTACACAATATACCATTCAGTTCTGAATCTGAAACTACCATTACACGATATCCCATTCAGTTCTGAATCTTAAACTGCCATTATACCCTATCCCATTCAGTTCTGAATCTGAAACTACCTTTACACGATATACCATTCAGTTCTGAATCGTAAACTGCCATTACATGATATCCCATTCAGTTCTGAATCTTAAACTGCCATTATACGCTATCCCATTCAGTTCTGAATCTGAAACTACCTTTACACGATATACCATTCAGTTCTGAATCTTAAACTGCCATTACACTATATCCCATTCAGTTCTAAATCTTAAACTACCATTATGCGATATCCCATTCAGTTCTGAATCTGAACTAACCATTAGATGATATCCAGTTCAGTTCTGAATCTGAACTAACCAGTCTTTGTCCTATTCTAGTCATGTTCGAGTTAGAACTACTAACGCCCAGTGCCAGGAGGGGTGTATAGTCCTTGTGTTGGCTTGACTCGAACCCACAGGTGATATGGCGATTGGATTCAGCTGTGTAGTGAGTGGTTAGCACACTAATGCACACCCCCTGCTGTTTTCACTGACGAACTGCTCTAGTCATGCTACCCGGGTGAAGGGAAGGGAGCAGTGAGGGCCATACTAATATACTCCCTGAATATTACTTGTGACAACAGGTCATTGCTATATATATACAAGCCTATATTAGTGATGTGCACAGACCTTTAGAAGGGCCGGGAAATAGTTGAACAAAGGGCAGCCCCCTAACATTAAAGTTGCATAGTCTGATGAAGCAACAGCTTTTCAAAACTAAACCCATTTTCTAGACTTGATTCTACATATCCAACTTAGATACTGATTCACTTACTAAGCATTTGTTTGCCACATAGAAGGGTATATTGAGCCAATTTAATAGAACCTGTTACTCCAGAAGAGTCTCTGACAGTGCTAAACCTATTGGGAAAACCCCGCGTTTTCGAGGAAATTCGAAGGTCTCGGGGTGATTTCGGCGTTTTTTGTTCGAGACCACTTTCACCCCTGATTAGCAGTCAGGCTTACAGCGCGCCGACGTCTCCTGCACTACCAAGGTTAATCCGGTTGAAGTGAGTGTTTTGTGACTTTTCGTGACCTGCCGCGAGTTTGACTAACAAATCACATGTAAAGATCAGGTTTGTTTCAATATTTCCTGCTAATTATCGACTCAATGCTTAATTTCAATATATACTCCTGCACCATGATACAATACCTGGCACATATTGTTGAGAGCCTCGAACTAATTAGCATAGATTAAAGGATATATGCAATTGCATAATTGTAAATTTATAGTGATTTGTTATGGAATGTATGGTATAAACTGATCAACGATATTTAATATATCGGATCCATCTTAGCTGAAATGCACCCAGCCCACCCTGTCCAACCCACAAAGGAAAAGCAAAGACCCGATAATACTAAGACGGCCCACTCAGCCTGTACTGTGTAATCAAAATGATCAAACCCACCACTTGGTGCGCTGGGCAATTTAATAGAACCTCTTATTACAGAAGCACATATGATGTCAGAGTTTTGGCGTGGTTGCCCAAATTTATTTTGCATGTTTACACTTAAAATATCTAAAAAGTTAGCCCTTTAAAATAAAAGTTACTTCAAACTAATGTAAGATAGATTGTAACGATCAACCTAATATATTTATCTCAGAAAAAGACAGAAGCTCAAAATCATCTCTGCAACCTTAATTAATATATTCCGATATTGCTGCATGAAGTCATTTTGATATTAACATGTTGCTGTATGTGATGGTCTTGAGCCCTTTGCTTTCTTAATACACACTATTTTCCCTTGATATTGATAAGTTAAGATTCACTATGCTGATAGTGAATCTTAACTGTATAACTAACTCTAATGCCGCTACACATTTGTAGTGCCCCAAAAGATGAAGCCGTGTAATACAATATGATCGACTTGACAAGAATCATGTTAAGCTCATATTGATCATGTTATGCATGATGAGTAAAGACTAATAGGACATACATGCATGCTGCGTTGCCCATGTATGGACATTATGAGTGCATGAGGAATCCCTTTGTATTAATTCATCAACTACGTAGTCTGCTCACTCTTTCAAGTTCCTCTAGTAATCCATCCACAGTTGTCCATTATATCGCATGTCTACCTTTATTCATGTATGCCCCACGTCCAGAAGGTGCACTTGGGATTAGTGTTAGTTGGTTTTCCAAAGAACCACTTAAGCATGCATATATGCTGCAGGTGGTTCAAGACCAACAGCGTTGATTTGCATGTTGTCGGGACGCGGCCTACTAACAGGTCTTCGACTATGTGTGCCAAACCCAAGAGTTGCGCGTCTTCATGTATGACGCCATTTGCACCCTATTTATATCAATTCCACTCTTATATGTGTCGAGGGCGGGTGGGAGGGTCAATTAATCCACTTACTTGCGATGCATGGTTACAGGGCAACAAACTAAGTATAGAAAATTTGGTGAAGTGCGCCCCACCCGCCCACTTCTACCAATTTACCCTTTCATTATTGGCGCTGACCCCCCTCCTAGCTTGCTCTCACCCTCCCTCAGCCTCCTCATTAACACGGCTGTCAATGGGGACTGCACTTAGTGACTTACACAGTTACAGGTAGGCTCACGCGTTGACTTGCAGTTTGTAGGAAGTCATTATTGCAGGACACGGGTCAGTATTTACTAGTAAGCCGAATGTAGTAAATGAGCGACCAGGATAAATACTTGTTTACGACGGGTATAAATTGGGGGTCGGGCCGATTGAATGGACCAGTTTTCCATTTCGACCATGTTGGTGGATCTGGACAGGTCCCTAATTTACAGCCATTACCCTGATTAAAGCTACATGGTCCGATGAAATATCAAATTTTCAAAACCAAAACAATTGTTTATATTTGATTCTACATATTTAAGTTAGATAATGATGCACTTATTAATGATTTGTTGCCACATAGAAGGGAATTCTGAGGCAATGTAATTGAATATGTTACTGCAGAAGCCTATGGTGTCAGAGTGTTGGCATGCTTGTCAAAACTAATTTGACATGTTTGCACTTCAAATATCTCAAAGGTTTGTCATTTCAAATAAATGTTGCTTGAATCTAAAGTAAGGTAGATTGTGACAATCAATTTAATATATTTATCTCAGGAGAATTACAGAAACTCAAAATCATCGGACTATGCAACTGTAAATTGAGGGGAAACTTGGCTATTGCAAGGCATTGTTTATGTGTTATCATCAACTTCGGTTTCGTATTTACTCTGCAAACGCTAAGCCCGACTGGATGTGTGCAAATCCCAAGTGTGGTGGAAATAACCGGCTATCTGCTATATTTGGCAAAATAAGTGTGAATAGTTCATTGATGACCCTAGAGAGTTGTCATGCTAATCAGTATGAAATAGGTAGTGTAAATAATGCAATGTTTCGTGTTAGCGTACTTTGTTCATTCACATACACCGGCCAGGTGTGCTTATCATGAGTGTTTTTGTTTTTGTTTGTTTGTTTGTTTAACGACCCCCCAGAACAAAAAGTAGACATCGGCTATAGGGGGTCATATATCATGAAGTATGCAGAATGATGATATAGATTCAATTAAAAAGAAATCGATATGATAGAGTGCGCAGTATATTATTGTTATTACAATATGTATATATAATGACCAGATGCGGCTGGCATACAGTGCTCAGAGACCTTCACAGGTGGCGCCAGTGTGGCCAACACTGTACTACACAGGGTCGGTTAGATAGAATACAGTGAGTACACTATAATATATGGAACTGAATATAAGATAGTGTCCTTGTTTATATTCCTATAATAGATTATAGCGCATATATATATATATATATATATATATATATATATATATATATATATATATATAAGACTTCCCTACGAAATGACAAAGAGAGCAGCAGATTGGGTTGGATCGTTTAATCGACTCCGGGCTGAGCAATAAATGCCCTACCTAATAAAAGCGAAAAACAGGAGGCAAGTGACGATTTGAACCGAGTTGAGTGCGAGCGCCGGGGCCAAAGGAAGCAGCAGGCCCGGACGAAGGCGATTGGACAATATTCAAATCGACTAAATAAACAATAATAAATAAATAATACTTCTCCGAGAGTTTATATGTATATAATAGATTATATATAATATAAGACTTCCCTACTAAATGACAAAGAGAGCAGCAGATTGGGTTGGATCGTTTAATCGACTCCGGGCTGAGCGATAAATGCCAAAGGAAGCCGAAGCGACCACCCAAACCAATCAAGCTGTCTCAGAGCACAAGGTGGCTGCGACCCTCATGTCGTCCATAATCCGGACAGATAAGGGGGTTTTCAAATATGCGTAGACTGTGTCCGAGGCCCAATCCCCCCGCACCTTGATCTCTTCCACAGTGGCCCCACATAAGGATAGGAAGGTGCAGCCACCCCGACGCAAGGAATGTGAAGACAAGTCCTCGACATCCATACCGGCCCTGGAAGCAAAAGTCTTTAGTGTTCGTTGGTAAATTGCATAAGTCATAGGTGTGGAACCCCCCTCCCCATCAGGCAGCCTGAATGCTTCGTCAGAGGGTCCAGCGGGAAGCTGGGTGAAATGCTGTTGGACCCAATGCACCGCGCACATCAGCGGGTCCGGACAGCGAGCAACGGGGACCTCCAGGACTCTCTCAGAATACTGGATGGTCTTACTTTTCCTAATAGTTATTAGCATTCCCCAGTCAAAGATCTTAAAATCCCGCCTCTGAAGAGTCGAGTCTGACATGGTCACTTGAGCCTTCCTCAGAAGGGCTCTAAAGGAAACCAAAATTGCAGCTCTCCAAGCTGTATGGCCGGGGGAGGAGCACAGCATCGCAAATATCCTTCTCATCATCGAAGGCAGCAAGGGTCGAGCCCGGCGTGGGGCATCACCCTTGACCCGTTTAATCCCTCTAAGGGTCGAGGATATAATAAAACTGTTATAGTCAATAGGCCTCGCGCCATTCTGTCTTAGGAAATAATTTAAACCACTCAGGTAGTTCTTGATTGAGCCGTACTTCATAGTGCGGGCGAGCCAAGTTGCATAAAGGGCGACCTGCTCATCCGAACATGGAGCAGGAGCGCGATCAGAACTGAAAGTGTCTACAAAGTCCAGGTACTTCTTGACTTGAACAGCCCTTGATGTTAGCGAATTTGGCGCGTAGAAATGGTCCTGATAACCCTTTTGCTCACTCCTCAGCTGAGATATCTCTGTAAGAAAGTAGAGTGCAACACAGTTTAGCCCTACAGCAAAGCACGCCTTCTGGGTCAGCGTTCATAATTCTCGTGTTACTAGCACTGTCATCCAGGCGGCTCAGAGAGTCACAGATGACATTATCCCGACTACGAATATAAACAGATTTAAACTCAAAGTTCCTCTCAACTGCCATCCAAAACAACCTCCTGAGATAGTACATGATTCCAGTTGATCTAGATCTGCCTGTGCTCAGGGCGGCCCGTACGACAGCACTATCTGTAACCATAACAACAGTTGCATCCGACCATTTATGCGACCACCTATCGCAGGCAGCGTATACAGCTGCCATCTCCTGAATGTTTATATGAGCTGTAGCCACGTGGCCCTCGGGGCTCGAGTGGTGGTGACCCACATAGCCCGACAACAATCTATCGTCAGCTTCGACGAAGGAGCCGACCAACCAGTCGTTGCCATGGAGAGCGGCGAGGCCCCATCCCGATGCGTCGCTGTAAGAAGAGATCAGGGGGGCGAAGTGGCCAAGGATCTTGGCCTTACCGTTAAAGTGGCCAGAAAAAGTGATCCACCATTCCAGATCCTCACGGACCCCCTTGGTCAGCCTAACCCGATGGTGGACCTCCCTGAGTTTTGCGGACATATCGAATATCCTTCTAGTAAAGGTTCGGCCACCCCTGATCACCTTAGCACAGTGGGCTAGGATCCCGCCGACCTGCTCCAGCTCCTTCTTCGAAGCCTTCCTGCGATCCCTCATTGTCTCGAGTACCCGTCTCATCTTGTCTAGTTTATCTGTCGGAAGGGAGAGTTCTAATTTTTTGGAATCAATTATGATCCCGAGGAAGCGCACCCGCGGGGCCGCCTGGCTCACTTTCTTATAGCTTACGTAGAAACCAAGCCTGCGGATGATTCCTAAGACTAGCTTCTGGGCCCCCATCGCCTCAATTTTAGTCTGTCCTAACACACAGAAGTCATCTAGGTAATTAATTACCCGAGTAGCTCCCTCCCTTAGAGCACATCTGACAATGAAATCAGAAATTTTGCAAAATATATAAGGGCTGGAGGAAAGGCCCATGCTGAGTCTGTTATCTAGATAATAGCCTCCCTCCTCAGCCAGGGCCCTAGCAATGGCCAGACCCTGACGAGGGCGGTCAGATGGGTGGATGGAGACCGCTCTGTAAGCATCTTTAATGTCTATTGTCGAGAGAAAGTCCCCTTTCTCCATGCAGTCTGTGACAGTATCGATGGTTTTGTAGCTAAAAGTGGTGGCTATGCCTCGTGTGAACTGGTTTACCGAGTTGCCCTTCGGTCTACTACAATCAACGACGGTTCTACCGCCGCCGTCGTCTTTTGGTACGACAAAGACCGAATGTGTACATTTTGGCTGGATGTCTACCCTGGATATGTTCCCAGCAGCCAGCTCTCCTTGAAACTTCTCATAAATGATATCGTGCTCCCACTTATTCCTAGCCTTCCTCTCCCTGGTGCTATAGGTTATATCACAATCGTCATTTATAACCCTGAAGCCATAGACCACCCCTAATAATAGAAAAATCGAGTCAGGATCATTATCTCCTCTAAAGAACAACTCGACTACGAATCTACAGGGCTTAAGCTGGGAGCGGTTGCCTGCAATAAAATGGGTACAATCACAGTTGGCATGAAAACATGATTCATATACTTTAAAATGGAACTTATCACCACCTATAGACTCTGATAAAGATACCATTATGTGGTCTCCAACATCCCAGATATGCAATCGGCCATCAACATCCTTTATATCAACAGTACCCCAAATGCTACATGTTTCAACGCCCCCCTCCTGCACATTGGGAACAATCGGATTAGCATTGGCAACGTGCCCAGAGTGTTCGCCATTGCTCTCAATTTGAATGTCCAGGCCACCACCGTCTCCAGTGTCAGTCATGTCACCCATGTCCTCGCAAAAGTGCATAAGTGTATCTCCGTCATGAACTTTGTTGCTGCTCACAGCCTCGGTTGGTGTATCACTGTCATTCCGTGTGTTGCTGCTCCTGCTCCCGCCTTGAACGAGGCCCCGGCTAGTCACAGGGGCCAAGTACTCCCGATAGTTGCTAGCCCCACGGTGGCCAGCACCCCGTTCAGCAACCTCCCTGCTGACAGTCTCCCTGTCAGCCATGTCCCTGTCCAACACACCTGCCTTGGGCCACTGAGTCAGCTGGGCACTAGTTTGCCCACTGACCCACTTACCTGCATGATATGTGAATAAGGGTTCATGCTCCGTTACCACAGAACTTGCCTCGAACCGGTCGGTGAGACGTTCATGTCCCAGTCACTCCTTACACTTGTAGCGTTTGTGGCCCTTCCCCCCGCACTTAGAGCAAGTGTGTTTAAAGCGGCACAAGTCCTCTGCGCGGTCGCATCCCCCCTCGGAGTTCCAGGCGTAGCAGGAGCGATTTCCTGGTCCGGATGGCGCCTTCCTTCCTGAACCGAAGCTCGTCTTCCTCTGCCTACGGTTCTGGTCGCTGTAGTGGGACATGCTCTCACTCTGGTATTTGGAGGAGAATGCCGCGAATCCAATCGTCTCTGCTAGCTTCCGTATCTCCAAATCGTATTCGACATGAGCAATGTCTTTATAATGGTCATCCCGCGCACGATTTGTGATAAACTTGAGATGCTGCAAGAAGGCTCTGTGGTCCTGCACGGACAGGTCCGCTATGGTGAGGCACCAGGAAGCACTAGCATTGATGAGCTCATAGGCATTGAGCTTCCTAAGATCCTTTCCCCCCAGCGTATGCTTCTTCAGAGCCCACTTACTCCGTCTACGTCGGGAGGCACTGCTGTCGCTCCGAGAGCGTGTTGTTCGTCGTCGTCTTGCGGCATCCCTGGATCTTCTGCGTGACCGGCCGTAGGAAGAGTGGCCTTCGTCTTCCCTATCCTTTGTCCCCCACTCCGGCCGAGCCTCCTCGGGAATCACGTGAATTTCAGTTCTGTGGGGGGCCTTCTCTGTCTTGTCGTCGTCTTTTCCTGGCTCGTCCCTAGTCCGTGGACGACCGGCCCTCCTTCTGTCTCTCTCTGCCTGCAAGTCACTCAGGCGATCCTGGAGATCCTGTAGCCGTAACTCTGCCTCGATTTTTTCGATCGCCGCTCTTGCCTCCTCTTCCTTTTCTTCGATCGATAAGTCTGCCATTGCCGTCGTCACCTGGGCCGAGTCGTCTTTTGATTTACTTGAGGCCATACTTCTGGTGCGCACCGTCGTGCGTTGGTGGTCAGAACAGGTCGCGGCGTCGTCCTTCTTGTGGTTGAAACCGCAGTCAGTACAGTATGGCAGCGGCATAGGTCGTCCGTTGGCCTGAGTCGTCCGTTGGCCCGAAGGCGATGTGTGGTAAGACACTAATGGTGAATGACCGTTAAAGTACGGACAGTACCAAGCTATAATAAATCGACAAGATTCAAATTGCTAGTCGAAAATATTATTATGGGATCTGTGAACCGACGGATAGTCGTCCACTGGCCCGAGTGTGAAGTTGTAACGATCGATAAGTATTTGAGCAAGGCGTATTCAAATCGGGCGATTGCTGACGACCGTTAAGAACGGGCTAGTTCAAATCTGTACGAATAATCGACAAGATTCAAATCGCTAGTCCATAATGTTAATATGGATGATCTAAGTAACTTTAACGACCGATACCGTCGTCAACTGGCCCGAGTATGTAGTTCTTAAATTTTATATGACCAAGGCGTTTTCAACATCGATCGGGGTATTTGGAATTCGACACCATGGAAATATTTTTCGTCAGTCGTCCGCTGTCCCTGTAGAAATAAGGTTCATTATGTGCACGATACCGTTATTCTTTGCTCAGGAACGATCGTGGTTGGTAGAGTTGACCGAATCAGCTGAAGTCGTCCGGTGGCCCCAGGTAAAACAACAGGTAGCAAAGGTAAACAAAGGCACCACAGGTAGCTGGTAGACTGTGGTCCTTCCAAAGCGAAAAACAGGAGGCAAGTGACGATTTGAACCGAGTTGAGTGCGAGCGCCGGGGCCAAAGGAAGCAGCAGGCCCGGACGAAGGCGATTGGACAATATTCAAATCGACTAAATAAACAATAATAAATAAATAATACTTCTCCGAGAGTTTATATGTATATAATAGATTATATATAATATATATATATATATATATATATATTAATGTATTGATGATGCCATAAATAACACAAGAGCTGTTGAAATGACAAGTTGTTCTCGTGGTGAATAATCTACGTAATGCAGCCAGTGTACTGTCTTGTTATAAATACACCGTTTACACCCCCCCCCCCCTATTTACATATGCAGCCATTGAAGGTAGTGTCAACACATCTGTATTCTTAATTGTTACATACTCTCTAGATTCTAGACTCATATGCGTCTCTCCCATTGATCTTCCTAATGGCGTATCGGGTGTAATTACATCGCATTATTCATTTCACGCATTTCCAGGGGAGGTCTATTGTGTTGTACATACATCCCATTCTTGATTAACTGCAACGCTTACCAATGGTAATTAATGTAAGCATGCGGATTGTTTAGAACCTAGTCCATGGATGTTTTCCGATTCTTCTTTGTTGTGTCTCTGTTGTAATAATAAAAATATTAATAATAGCAATGGTAATAAGAATGATAAAATTAATAATACTAATAATGCTACTAATAATACTAATAATAATACTAATAATACCAATAACAACAATAATAATAATAATGAATACTACTAATAATAGAACTAATAACAGCAATGATAATAATAGCAATAACAACAACAATACGAATCAGTGGGGTCTCAGATGACCTTATAACCACATGAAAGTTTGGTTTAACCATACCGGAGTGGCCTGGGGTCCGACAATTTTGTTTGGATTAACCGATAATTTGGATTAACCGACTTTGGTCTAACCGACTTTGTTATATGATAAATAGTATTTTGCCTGGCCGCCGAAAATAGTTCGGATTAACCGATCGTTTCGTTTAACCGAGCTTGGTTTAACGGGGTTATACTGTATAACGAGTATCCGTCGGCACTCAGTGCGCCGTTTATTTAGTCCTGTGAAACAAGACTGGGCACGACTCAGCCAGGTCGCGTTCACCTACCCCAGCTTCGGGGTCACTGTTACACTGAATGTGTTCGACATGTTCCAGTGTTCGGTAGAGCATTGGTTCATGAATCTAGTTGGTTGCATGTTCGCCTACGCGGCTACTCATATACATGTATCTATTATGCTCATATTATTGAAGCGGCATAATCCGATGAAAGCATCAAGCTTTTTAAACAAAAACATTTATCTAGATTTGATCCGACATCCAACTTAGATACTGCGCAATGATCAAACATCTGTGTTGTATAAAAGGGAATGCTAAGTCAATTTAATAGATGTCAGTGCTGAAGCCTGTCATGTCAGCACTTCGACATGGGTGTCAATATTAATTTGGCCTATTTTCACTTTAACAGGAATGAAAGAACTCCGCGATTTCTCGGATTTCCGGGATTTTTCAATCCTGCAGCACCATCAGCTTATACTAATATGTAGTGCAGACGTCGCAGCACTATCAGCGTATACTACTAATAAATTCTACAAACTACGCAGCACTATCACTTGTATCAGCATATACTACTAAAACAATCTTCAAACGGTGCAGCACTATCAGCATATACCAATATATATTAAACCCGACTTCCGGGAATTTTCCGCGATTCCCTGACAATGCTAAACCTACGGGAGAACATCCGCATTTCTGCTTTTTTTTCCCGGAGACTACTTTCATCCCTGCTTTAAATATCTCCAAAGATAGCCATGTATAATGGAAGTTACTTCAAACTAAAGTAAGGTAGATTAGTAAACCTAATATATTTATCTCAAAATATGGGAGAAACTCAAAACGATCGGACCGTGCCACTTTACTATACCCCATAGAAGGTGAGACAGTGCATACGTAGGTTTGAAGGGAGTCATACACCCTGGCTGGTAGCAATATACCTACAATTTTTTTATTTTTTTATTAAAGCACTGTCCGTGTGGAAATGACAGGCCCTGTCACATTACGGCGTATGGCGGGAGCGTATTGAAAACCTACGTAAGTCCTGCGCGTGCAGGCCTATCATGACCTTTGGTGACCTATCGGGTGTTTTTAAGCGTATGCGTAACCTATGAGGAGCGTACGAGGAGCGTATGAGAGCGTACTGTGACATTTTTTTTACGGTTTTGATTGGCATATGGAACCTATGCATAGTGTATGCGTAGCGTATGTGTAGCATATGCGTAGCGTATGCGTAGCATATGCGTAGCGTATGCGTAGCTTATGCATAGCGTATGAGCGTATGAGTAGCGTATGAGTCAATATCGATGTCGAGACCTATGGCATACGCTTGGAATATGCTGTGCATACGCTGTGCATATGCTAGGAGTACGCTCCCATACGTAACTCGTAGGTAATGCATACGCTACATACGCTAGAGTAACGCCGGTGACCAAGTTGAACGTATGCGTAACCTACGCCGGCGCACCCCTAGCATATGAGGAGCGTACACCGGCGTACGAGGAGCATACATCAGCGTATGAGTAGCGTATGAGTAGCGTATGAATCATACGCTCCCATAGGTCGAGATTCTTTTAGCATGCACAAAAGAATTTGGACGGACAGCCGGGAGAAAGCGTATGGCGGCGTACAACGGCATACGCCGGCACATGACGGCATATGCATAGCGTATGCATAGCGTATGCGTAGCGTATGGCGGCGTATGCCAACGTATATGACGTAATGTGCCTACGCCGCCATACGGAAAAAAACCTAATGTGACAGCCCCTGTACCGAGGGAGAGGGGGGATGGTCAGATGATGGAGGAAGAAATGTAGCTGCGTGATTGATAGCATGAACAACTCGGATTCAGACCACTGTGGTTCCACCTCCTCCGATAGCCGTAGCAGGGTTAGCGAAGACAGTACAATCACAAATGCATTACATATTTAATAATATGTGTATAAGTGAGAATACCTTACATTATCAGGGATGAGAATTTCCCCCTCATCGGTGGTTTTCGCCTATTTAGGTCTGACCTAATCTCATTCCGGCTATATTACAGGGATGAAAATGTCCCGCCGATCGGTGGTTTCCATCCTATTTAGGTATAACCTATTCTCATTCCAGCTATTTACAGGGTTGAGGATGTCCCGCCGATCGGTGGTTTCCATCCTATTTAGGTATAACCTATTCTCATTCCGGCTATATACAGGGTTGAGGATGTTCCGCCGATCGGTGGTTTCCCGCCTATTTAGGTATAACCTATTCTCATTCCGCCTATATACAGGGATGAGAATGTCCCACTGATCGGTGGTTTCCCGCCTATTTAGGTCTGACCTGTTCTCATTCCGGCTATATACAGGGATGAGAATGTCCCACCGATCGGTGGTTTCCCTCCTATTTAGGTATAACCTATTCTCATTCTGGCTATATACAGGGATGAGAATGTCCCACCGATCGGTGGTTTCCGGCCTATTTAGGTCTGACCTGTTCTCATTCCGGCTATATACAGGGATGAAAATATCCCGCCGATCGGTGGTTTCCCGCCTATTTAGGTGTGACCTGTTCTCATTCCGGCTATATACAGGGATGAGATTTTCCCACCGATCGGTGGTTTGTCGCCTATTAAGTCTGACCTAATCTCATTCCGGCTATATACAGGGATGAAAATGTCCCACCGATCGGTGGTTTCCTGCCTATTTAGGTCTGTCCTAATCTCATTCCGGCTATATACAGGGATGAACATATCCTGCCGATCGGTAGTTTCCTGCCTATTTAGGTCTGCCCTGTTCTCATTCCGACTATATACAGGGATGAGCATTTCCCGCTGATTGGTGGTTTCCTGCCTATTTAGGTCTGACATAATATCATTCCAGCTGTACACAGGGATGAGAATTTCCCGCTAATCGGTGGTTTCCTGACTTTTGGGCAATGACCCACCTTATTAGATCTGACATGTTCTCATCCCGGATATATCAAAATATTCCATAAAAGGTGAGACAATACACCGGTAGTCAGTCATATAAACCTACTAGTTGCATCACTTAGCCTACATAAGGATAGTGCCGAATAGTTGTATTACATATACCGGACACCGTGGCCAAATCGGTAGAGCGGAGCCTTCCCGTATGGAAAGTCGGGAGTTCGAATCCAAGCCGAGTCAAAGCAAAGACGTACAAAATTGATACTTGTTGCTACCTAGCCTGGTGCTCGGCATTATTAGGATAGGGCAAGGACTGGTTAGCTCAGTATAGGGATACTATGACTGAGTTGGATATCGGGACATGGTGGCGACAGTCTGATCTCCCAGTGAGGCAGCACTATAAAGTCAACATGAGTGCGCACTGTTTACAAGTCAATACCCGTACTGATATGACCATATATGTTGCTAGGACGTAAAGCCCCAACAAACAAAGCAAACAATGTCATTGCATGCATGTGTCTGTGGGTGTGGACACTTGTTAAAATGTGGTGGTCTAATTCTAACTTCAAACTAAGCGGTTGAACGAGTGGGTTTGGGCATAGCTGCGTTTGTTATTATTGCATATTATTACTCACTACTACGTATTTTGTTACTATTCTATTATTTACATTAGCACTGTATCAACATTTTAATTGTAGATTTCAGTTATCGTATGTGAGAACAGAAGAATAAGTCTTTCAATGAAGAGTGATGTCTCGAGGTCGGGGAATAGTATTTCCGATCGAAATGTTGCAGACACAGATCAAATGTACACTAATTCTTTAGTAGGTGCAATTAATGCTAGCGCAGCAATTAAATGCTGCGTTTGCTTATTGTATTGGAGCTCGAGTTTTATTCAAAATGCTAATAATGTATCAGATAGATTCACTTAGGTATTATAACATGAATATATTATAAATATATGATCTTTGGTGAACGGGAGCCCGTCCTGATGTGACCTTAGATGTTGCTAGGACGTAAAACAAAAACAAACAACAAAACAAAGTGAACGCTGGTGTATTACAAAATTGGATAGAGCAGTGTATCCTCTAAACTAATGGAACGTTATGGGAAGCATATGACGCAAAAACGATGGCATGGGAACGATAATGTCCAAAATAAATCAGATGATCATTTGAAGATCTGTGTTTACAAATAGTGAATGTATACACAGTATGATTGACATATTAATTCTCCACGTGATATCAAAATTGCTCCATGCCAGTTTGATATCGAGAGATGTAACAATTGTTGTGAGGGTGATGGAAACAAGGAAATATTGTGCCTAAAGTAGGATTCGAACCCACCCATCTTGCCATTCTGGAACTAGCGTCCAAACCCTTAGCATGTCTAGGCTCCCTGATCCAATCGCCTGATGTATGCCAGGGTTTCCACCAGAAAATAATCTGAGGGTTTGCAGAATGGTGGGGGGGGGGGGGTGGTCTGGGGTCTGGAGACGTTGTCCCTCGCTTCTTGAAGAACCTTTATAAAATAGTATCCCAACAGTTTGAGGGTACAGAGTTGTATCCTCTGAAAGTTTAAGTGTACTAAATGTTACCCTCTGACAAAGACCTTCCACGCCTAATTGTCTATGTGGTTAGTGCAGATTATGACACTTGTCTTCTGGAAATCGTAGGTCTCTTAAATGGTTTACATCCATAGGTTGTTTAATTCTTTTTTCTTGAAGATTTATACTGCCTATCATGGATAAGTCTGAATAGACTTGTTTTCACCATTAGACAGTTTGTCGATAGAAAGCCCAAGCCAACCCAAGAGATTTTTAACCTCCCACACCACACAGACAAGGTATGAGAACAACTGGCCTTTGATGATGCTGTAAGTTATACACGGCAGTGGAAATCAAAATTGGCAGAGGTGGAGGCACAGGGAATCGAACCACCGACCTTCAGATTAGGAGTCTGACCTAGAAAAAAGTCAAACACTCTAACCACTCCGCCACAGAGAACACCACAATCATGCTTACAATTACCCACATATAGGCAATACACTTAGATATACATACACAATGTAGGCTCTCTAACCATGCAGCACATAGCGTCTGATTCTGATTCTACTCACAGCACCAGTGCCATGCAGGTGATGCAAACAAAGGGAACATTGCACCTAGAGCCGGATTCAAATACACACTTCTTACCATTCGAATCCACACTTTTATCATCCTAACCATTAGAATATCTAGGTTCTCTGACGCAATCACATTTTCCGTCAGTGCATACTAATTACTATACAATCATAGTTATTGGACCACATAATGTAATTGTAGTTCTGTACAAATCAGAGATTTGGAGAAAACTGATAGCCTTTGATACTATTGATTTTACTCTGAATAGTAAAGCTGCATAGTTCGATGAAAACCTCAAATTGTCCAAACCTATCTGAATTTGATTCTACATATCTAACTTGGCAACTAACTTCCTAAGCATTTGTTGTCACATTGAAGGGAATGCCAAGTAAATTTAATAGAGGCAAATGGTGTTAGAGTTTTGGTATGCTTGCCAAAATAAATTCGCCATGTATAACACTTCAAATATCTCAAAAGTTAACCTTTAACCATTTAAAATAGAAGTTACTTCAAATTAAAGGAATGTAGATTATAGCAATGAACCATATATATTTATCTCAGAAAATGACAGAAACTCAAAAACCATCGGACTATGCAACTTTAATATTAGGTAGCCTTGTTTTGAGTTCGACGGTATACACCGAGTGTGTGTCGCTAGCTCGGATTATAGACTTAATTAGGCCCCATACTGATAAGTATTAGTTTAATATGGACTGGGTATGCATTGGCCTGGCTAGGTGATCACTCCAACACAAACACTCCAATATTATCAGCTCTAGCCGCACATTGGAACCACGTGGGATCGCACGATAACAGTTGTACGACTATTTTCGCGAAGAAAAATAATAGTATTTTAAGTGTGTCCTAAATAGGCCTACTCTAATTGGTCAATATAGGTACTATTATATAAACAACTACTCACGCTATAAATGACCATTGGAATATAGGAATACATGACCTGCTGTATGAAATTAATGTTATCTACCTGATTCAGAGGTAGCTTCTTTAACACACATATATATATATATATATATATATATATATATATATATATATATATATATATATATATATTATGTAGTTGGTGTGTATTAGATCTACCTCCATTTCGACAATGAACCTCAGTATATATATATATGGGTCGTTCTCAGAAGCTGTGTACCACTTGAGGTAGTCTACTAGAAATGCATATTTCAAAGAAACCCTTTATTGGAGTGTCAATATTTAGATTTCATCAGTTAGCCAAATAATGTGGGAGATAGTTTAGATCAAAAGTAAATGTTAATATTGTGTATTATGTATCTTATTGGGATGGATGTAGCTAAATACATAGAAAATTACATCACTAATTTGTGACATTGTCAACAGCATTGAAAATAAAGTGTCACAAACTTAATGAAAACCTCTGAACAACAGCTCATTTCACTTCAAATGGTCATATACAATGTCTTCATTAAGTTGAAGACATTTATTTCTAAAAAAAAAATGTTAATGATGAAATAGTTAACATTTTCTGGAGTCATTAACATCGTAACATTTCGTTTCCACTTGCAAATACTATGAAACTCTGTATCAAACACTGAGTACAGATACAGTACAGGAATTATTTTCACCATTTGACACTATGCATGGACCCAGTTATGGTATAGTAAAAGATAAATCCTGAAATTGCCCCTAAACATTGAAATTTGAGCCGAACATTTGTGTAAAATTGTTTGTTTCCACTTTGTTACTCTGCTAATCCGTTACTCTGCTAATATTTTCTTGCTTTTCTCTTTAATATTCACAAATAAGACAAAACCATAGCAATGAGGTTTCAAATTATTATTACTACTGTTTATAAAGCAAGTGGCATGTGAAATGTCCTAAAAATGTCAAGTTTTGTGTGGAAAATATTTGATTTTGGAGTCAGATTGGTTTCCATGCTATACTGCTATTTATTGGGTGTGAGCATCATTTGACCTACTTAAAAATGCCAGAATATGTTTATTTTCAATTATTCAGATGCAAAAGGATATACACATTGAGGAAACTTGCTTATAGGACTTTGGCAGCATTTTGATTTTCTGGTACTGATGTCACACTATTGGTACACAACTTCTGAGAACGACCCATATATATATATATATATATATATATATATATATATATATATATGTATATATATATATATATATATATATATATATATATATATATATATATATATATATATATACTATACGATTTGGTGCGGGTCTATTGGCGCCACAGTCACTTCCGGTGCCACCGTCACAGTCACTTGCCATTCGGTTCAAAGTTTGTAGCTTTATATATGTACGGAGAACCATTGCATCCAACCCTCGACTAGAGGATGGAACTATTGATTGATTGAGGGCTTTTTTGCTCGGCCATAGACCGAGAAAATAAATGAGGGCTTACCACCACACTAGTCCTCCGCTTATGTCTTTATTTATAGGGCTTTACAGCTAGACAAATTTGTATATATATATATGTATATATGTATGTATATATATATATATAAAGAGTCCTGGCTAACTTCCATCGTGAAACATGTTGTGCAAAGATGTGTGTACAAGATATTGTGTCTTGACAGATTCCAAACCCCACTGTCCGAACCTACTCTGTTAAAAAAAAAAAATACATCACAGCTTGTGAAACAGGCTCAGCAAATAATGCTCGGAGCATTTAATCATTGTCAAGTCTGGCAAATAGAGTCAGGGTTGACCTAGTTAGAAATCCAGGTCAACGCGCTTTCGCGGGAGCGTTCTTGGTAGGTAGCCGGGCACAGTGAGCTGTGAGTGTTCTCGGTGCCAGGCAGCAGGTGTTAATACTGTTATGGCGACCCTTCAAGCACACATTGGCGTGGACTTAGCCTCGTCGGAAATTACACTGCCCTTCTCGCTCTGATTTATAAGGAATTTCTGGAGGCTACTTCACAATTCAAGGACAATATGAATATGGATTCCTATGCTTCCTTAGAGTAATCGGGAAATGGATTAAGGTCTCAACTTGCAGCAATGCAATCAGCTGTACCTGCCATGCTATATCTAGATATATATATAGAGAGAGATATATATATATACACAAACCGTCACGCCTGTCTTACCTTTGCAGATAAAACTGATAATCCTGTTCATCAGTGATGTTTGGTGACTACATGGTAGTAGTAACTTGGGGGTTGACTGAGGATTACCTCACTCCAAGGGCATCATCGTCATCTTCAATATACCGCTGTATAGGATGGATCATCACAATGTAATGTTTGCCCGGATGCGCTACCTGAAGGCATCTGGAAGGTGCCAAAAGTAAGAGTTAATAATATAGGTTGGGTTGTTGTATGTGTTAAGGATCCAACTAGTAAAAATAATGTCGAAATCACTTCCTTGACAAAAATGACACAAGTGTTTTTAAATTGTAAGAATAGTCAGGAAATGCATTGCAGACTAGTTGTTGGTTTTTTTGTATACGTCCTAGCAACATATTACGTTATATCAGGACGGATATTGACTTGTGACAGTGCCTACTCATGGCGACTTTATAGTTCTAACCCACCTGGAGATCAGGCCACCGACACCATGACTCGATATCCGACACAGTCATATTATTCTGATACTTTGCAAACCAGTCCTTGTCCTATCTTATTAATAGTGAGCCCCAGGATAGGTAGCGACAAGTATCAATTTTATAAGTCATTTCTTTGACTCGGCTGGGATTTGAACTCCCGACCTTCCGCACAGGAAGTCTGCGCTCTACTGATTCGGCCACCGTGTCCGGTGCTGCAGACTATACTCGAAGGAGACGGCTGTCCATACCTGCAACAGTATGAGTAGGTAGAGTGGTTTCAAAATGGGCCGAAGCCGAAGGGTGAAGTTCATTTGAAATAACTGCGGCCATGGCATATGGTACTGATGCCATTCCGCGGAGCAGAAGACACCCTAGTATCACAGCAACACGTGTACTATAAAATACCCAGCGCCTTTAATTAAAATAAATACCAATTACCGGGTGGTCTAGACTCCAAATGGGGCAGTTACCCTGATTGTCAGCTCTCTAAATATTGTAGTTTTTTCCTGTGGCCAATAACTTGTTTATTTTACAATACATTGCGAGTCAGCTGCTCCTATTCGAAATTCCTAACGTTTGAAATGGATTGTCCTCTAATCAGTGTTGTATCAAATTAATATGGTAGTTTTTGTCCTAGCGACTGCACTCCATATTAACCGAGGCTTCACCTTATTCAGTTCTCATCCCAGAGACACTCGGGGCTCATACCCCATATCGAACAATAAGTGGTAATCTTAAAGCTGCGTAGTCCGATGAAAGCAGCAAATTTTAGAAATCGAAACACTTAGCTGGATTTGATCTTACATACCCAACTTACTACTTAGATACTCGTACACGTATTAAGCTATTGTCCTGCATAGAAGGGACTACTGTGAGTACTAAGTCAATTTAATAGAACCTCTAAAGGGGCTGTCACATTAGGGTTTTTTGCGGGAGCGTACGGTGGCGTAGGCGCGTTACATCAGATACGTCGGCATATGCCGCCATACGCTGCCATATGCTATGCATACGCTACGCATAGGCCGTCATGTGCCAGCCTATGTCGGCCTATGCCGTTGTATGCCGCCATACGCTTTCTCCCGTCCGTCCGTCCGTCCGTCCAAATTTTGTTGTGCATGCTAAAAAAATCTCGACCTATGGGAGTGTATGGTTCATACCCTACTCATCCGCTACTCATACGCCGGTGTACCTTCCTCATACACCGGTGTACGCTCCTCGTACGCTCGGGGTGCGCCGGCGTAGGTTACGCATACGCTCAACTTGCGTCACCGGCGTATCTCTAGCGTATGTAGCGTACGCATAACCTACGAGTTACGTATGGGAGCGTACTCCTAGCATATGCACAGTGTATGCACAGCGTAATCCAAGCGTATGCCATAGGTCTTGACATCGATCTTGACTCATACGCTACTCATATGCTATGCATACGCTATGCATACACTATGCATACACTACGCATACACTACACATACGCTAAGCATAGGTTCCATATGCCAATCAAAACCGTCAAAAGATTTCACAGTACGCTCTCATACGCTACTTGTACGCTCCTCGTATGCTCCTCATAGGTTACGCATATGCTCAAAAACACCCGATAGGTCACCAAAGGTCACGATAGGCCGGCATGCGCAGCTTTTTCCCATTTTCAACATAGGTTTTCAATACGCTCCCACCATACGCCGTAATGTGACAGGGCCTTTACTGCTGGATCCTATGATGTCACAGTTTTGATGTGCACGCCAATATTAACTTTTACTTAAAGTTGTATAGTCCGATGGTTTTGAGTTTCTGTCATTTTTCTGAGATAAATATATTAAATTGATTGTTATAATCTACCTTACATTAGTTTCAAGTACTGTTTATTTTACATGGCTAAGTTTTGAGACATTTGATGTACAAACATGTCGAATTAGTTTTGGCAAGCATGCCAAAACTCTGACACCATAGACTTTAGCAGTAACAGGTTCTACTAAATTGCTTCAGTATTCCCTTATATGTGGCAAGACATGCTTAATAAGTGCATTAGTATCTAAGTTAGATATGTAGAAGCAATTATCGATAATTGTTTTGGTTTTGAAAATTTGATGATTCATCGGACTATGCAGCTTTAAAATATTTCCAAAAAGGTAGCCATTTAAAATAAAGGTTACTACAAAGTAAAGTAAGGTAGATTATAATAACAAACCTAATATATGTGTCGTGGGGGTGATGAAAATGGGAAATACTGCACCTAGAGCGGGACTCGAACCCACATCTCTTTGCATTCCGGGCCAGTGTGCTAACCATTACACCACCTAGGCTCCCTGATATCAATACACTCCCCACGCCTACCTGTCTATGTGGTTACTTGCCTGAGAGGTCAGTGCAGACCACTACATATGTATCTATTAAAAAAAGGAAGTCAAAACCATCGAACCATCCAACTTTAATATATTTTGGAGTGTCAGAGTATTAAAGCCTGAGCTATGGGTAAAATGTTGTCAGTATTGTTGATAGTTGTGGAATCTGTGGGGTTCAAATCCCAAAGTGTGTATTTATATGGAACTTGGGAATGGTATTTAAGTCAAAGTTATTGACTTGTGTAATGCAAGCTTTACGAGTAAAAATAGCCATATTGAGCCTAATCCAAGCCTTGGCTTTATATCGGTTTATACACATCCAGGTAAGCTTAAGTTCAGGTAGGCATACAAATAAAGCATGTTCATGGCTGCTTAGTGCATCCAGTCTTTCCTGAGTGGGCAAGAACTATAAATAACATTCTAACAAGAGGACAAACTTAGGGAGTGAGGACAAGGGAAATTAGCGGCCTCCTATACGATGCCCTATATATGCACTATGTGTGTGTACACATATAATACCATGATGCAGTCATTTTGATTTCATCCACGACTTATCAAATTTTTAAAAGAGACAAATTGTTATCATATATTCGTTTTCAATAATTTACCGCTACAGTCAGCGCTCGCCACACAAAAACTATAATTTCACTAGGTCCCACTTAGACAGGCCAAAGCTGCTAACAGGCATTGATGCCTAATTTCTTAAGCAGAAGAGGATAAGTATAAGTATAAGTATAATAATTAATTCTACTGAATTTGATCTTACTGTTGTTTCACTACTTGTGCAGCTCTTTTGAGAGTTTTTCTTTTTGCCATATTGTTATGCTTATTTTGTCTAGTACATTTGTGTGTACATGAAATATAAATCAGCTGCTTATTCAGTTTTCTTACTAAATTAGTGTTATTGTACTGTGCTTAACCACTGTATGACCCTCCAATGGCGGATGTTTACTTTTTGTTCTGAGGGCGGTGGGGGTCGCTGCACAAACAAACCAACAAACCAACAAACCAAACCAAAACATCGCGTCAATCGGCAGGCGGCGCCACCAGGCGAGGCAGAAGGCCTGACCAGTAGATGATTGGTGGAGTGTCAGTTCATATCAATCTGACACTACACCAACTAACTGAGGACACAGTTCATAGATAATCGTTTTGTTAAAAAAAAATATTAAAAGAATAAATAGAAGAATTTCAGCTGAGAAGAAGAGGGTCGTCCATGAGTAAATATAGTTCAATCATTGCTATTCACCCCCCCCCCCCACTACTGTGTGTTTAGGGGGTGGGTGAATTGTGTATTGTTCAGTTATCTATGTCTGCACATAAGTTACATATTCTACTATATAATTATATGTTATAGACAAAGCTAGTTAAGCCGCCCACTTAGCACTTAGCCACTTCACTTATTCCCTGAGACATATAGCTTATCAATTATTATTTATTAAAGAATTTCGTTCATGATTTATAAATATCAAGCATATGTTTACACTTTTTCCAGACGGTCCTATAGTATAGAGGGGACTATATAAGTTTCTACCGCACATTAAGCATAGTATTAGGGTAATAATGTTTCATTAACCTATTCTGTGAACTTGCTTGATTTACATATTCTGTGAAATATTTGAAATTTAGTGAGTGTGGTGAAGTTCCTGAGATCAGAACAGGCAACACACCCCATCGGGTTATGTGTAGCGTCTACACTTATATCGATCTCATTAGTAGCCACCCGAGTAGCTGCTTCTCGTGGTTACTGTGTCATTATGTCATTGCTATGCATACTTAAGCTAACCTACCCGTTGCACTTCCACGAAAATTGCCAATTATGCTATTTATCCGATGAATTATAAATCGCACTAAGAGCAGGGCGTCCGTTAGGAATGAACCCTGGTACATTTTATTCTCGCTAGAGGTCAGACCCGTGCTGACTATTGCTTGTGTTGGAACTACTAGGCATCGCCACCACATGTTGAACCAGGGCTGCGTTCAGGGTCCGTCTCGGAGGCGCCCGTGACGTCAGGCTAGTCTGAACGACAACAGCAGTTGGTCGCCTCGAAAATGGCCGCCCCCATAGGCGGCGTCCATTTGCAATGGTAAAGCTGTGCTGTCATTGGCTGAAAGCATTGAATGCGGTGGCCATTTTCGAGGCGCTTTTCATCTCCAGTCTGAAAAGGGAGGCATCGCCGAGACGTCGCCGAGACGCACCCTGAACGGATTTAAGCCAAAAAGCATCGCCGAGACGTCCCCCAGACGCCTCCGAGACGGACCCTGAACGCGGCCCAGGCGTGTTTGAACTGGGCCCATATGCATGGAGCAGTGTTAGCGGCGTGTGGTGTTAACCGTCTAACACAGGGTAGCTATCACCGGTTATCAGGGGCGTCGTGAAGTATGTCAAGCTGTATGCATGGTGGCCTAAACGGTGCGTGTTAGCTATATGTGAATTAATTTATACATTATGGAAATTTCTCTGAGCCTGTTGCCGGTGAGCACCTGGTTGGGCCTAATATATTGCCTTCTCTACCCACCAGGAACCAGCGTGCTTGTTACTGAGGCGGCGGCGGTGGCGGCGGGGGTTACATGCATTCGTCGATTCGACAATATTAATATTTAGCGGTGGCGTTAATATTGCTTCGAATTTAGGGTTAATTTCATGAAATTTCACTTATTGCGTATGTAATTCTGTTAAATATGATAGCATTGAAAAGATTTGGGCCTAATATATAGCCGCCGATTCGGCGGCGGCAGCGATTTGTTTACTTTACATTTGTCGATTCGACAATATTAATATCGCCGCCTCTGCAGCGGCAGCGTTAATATTGCTTCGAATTTATGGTTAATTTGCTGAAATTTCACTTATTGCGTATGTAATTCTGTTAAATATGATAGCATTGAATAGATTTGGGCCTAATATATAGCCGCCGATGCGGCGGCGGCGATGTGTGTTTTGTTGATATGCGACAATATGGATATCGACGTCGAAGCGGCGGCGGCGATTTGTTTAATTTACATTCGTCAATTCGACAATATTAATATCGCCGCCGATGTAGCTGCGGCGTTAATATTGCTTCGAATTTAGGGTTAATTTGCTGAAATTTCAATTTTTGAGTATGTAATTCTGTTAAATATGATAGCATTGCATAGATTTGTCCCTAACCTAACACTAACACCACTGTAAACCTGCTCTGGGCTGGTGTTAGAATCTCCGACTTTAAACTCACGGTGTTGGCCTAACACTGCTCTATGCTTAGTGACTTTTCGCTGCTAAACAAGAAATCCCTCCCTAAACGCATTTTGGCTCACTAACACTGCTCCATACATATGGCCCCAGTACGTATATATGTACAACCTATGTATGTATGTATGTATGTATGTATGTATGTATGTATGTATGTATGTATGTATGTATGTATACATTGTATGTATGTGTGTATGTATGTATGTATGTATCTATTTACGTATGTATGTGTGTATGTATGTATGTATGTGTGTATGTATGTATGCATGTATGAATGAATGTATGTATGTATGTTATTGAGCCTGCATTAACCTATCGGCGTGCAAACTCAATGTTCTTGTTTAGTTAGGTTTGTTAGTAGACGTTTTCTGTCCTTCTAATTTATTTTCTTTCTCGCCATGAATACGGCCTGTGTTGTAGCCATGCTTGCATATATTATCAATGAGCGGTACTCGCTCTACTTGATGTGTCTTCTTTCTTACATGTATTTGTTTATTAGACAAAACATGTTGAAAGTGTAGTCACTGGCCAGCGTGTGACAGTTATATGTTGAATCTGCTTGTAACGAGGTACAATTTGCCGCTATTTCTTTTAATTGTAACCAATTATTTTACATATTTTTAGGCCTTTGGACTTATTATATCTGTATTTTGCATTGGTTTTATTTGTAACATTGATGACATTTTACGTCCACCAACACATACTAATATATTATATATATAATAATTCGGAAGCCATGGCCACTCTGTTTATGCTCGCAATTAACTCTGCATTTCTAATATGATAGATAGCCTGGTTTTGAGTTTCTGCCATTTTCTGATGTAAACACATTAGGCCTATCATTATAATCTATTTCACTTCAATTTGAAGTAACTTTGTTTGTAAATGGCTAACATTGGAGATGTCTGAAGTGAAAACATACCAAATTAATTTTGGAAAGCGTCTTAAAAGCATGAGACCATAGGCTTCAGCAGATAGATGTTCTATTTGGTTTAGTATCCCTTTCTATGCAGCAACAACTGCTTAATAATTAAATTATTATCTAAGTTAAATATGTAGGATCAAATCTAAGTAAGTGTTTTGGTTCTGAAAATTTGATGCGTTCATCGGATTATACTGTGGCATGCAAAGTGGTGTGTGGGGGAGGGGGGGAGGGGTGACTACCTTTAGGTTAATTTGAGTAGATTTTGAGGGCGTACATTTACTTTTACTTCATTACCTTTTCTGGAATACTTGTAATTGCGCTGTTGACTCGAGCAGTGCGAACCAACTGTAAGTGCCTCATCCGAGTTATGTAACGAATTATGCAATAGGTCCAGGCTGCCAGCACAATTACCCGATATCCCACTCAGTCACATTATCCTGACACTGAGCCAACCAGTCGCCGCTTATCCTAATAATACCGAGCCCCAGGCTAGGGAGCGACACGTATCAATGTTTAAGTCATTGCTTTCACTTGACCAGGGTTTGAACCTATGTGTTCGAAACCCACGATCTACCAAAACGGGAGGCAGTGGCTCAACTCATTCGGCCATCCCGTCTGGTCCAAAGCAATAGGTGTTGCTTTGCACCAGGGTTTGAGCAGGGCCCCGGTGTGATGGCATTTACCGTGTGTCACGTGTCATTACCAGACTGCTCTGATTTCGGGATAGCTCCATGCCACACGTACCACATGTCGGGCGTGTGTGGGGAGAATGGACCTGGGCTAATGTGAAAGCGGCGGGCGTGTAGGGGGGGGGGGCGAGATTCGGGAGCGTGGGGGGGGGGGGGGGGTGCTACTAGATGGAACAAGGCCATTGCGTGATCAATAGACCTCTGGCAATGGATTCATGTACTAGGGCATCCCTGTGGCGGGTGGCGGGTGATGTGTACACCGGTGAATTGATCACTGTTCGGGTCCTGGGGGAGTAGCCCCACGCACCGACCAACACGCCACCTTCCGTGCCACCTGCGAACCACACTCCGGCGGAGGGGGGTGGGGTGAAATGAGCAGGCATAGCTGACACTCCCCGGATCCCACCTAGGGCCAGGGTCTCACGGCACTATCAGAGCAAGGCCATTCGAACGCACCTGCACTGAAGCTGTGTAGGGCGCCGTCAATTCTCTCAACCTACACGGACAGACAGACACACAGGCAGGCAGACATGGAGGCATACAGACAGCGTATCAGCCAAAGCAGCTGATACGGCCATTGTGATAATCGGTGTAACCCCCCACTGTGAATTAAGAACCTGATACGTTCATATTACACGGATGAGCCGGTCAGTACTCGGAGGAGCTATCTATTAATACACTGGAGGATGTACACCAAAACCCGTTGCAAGCATGGCAGTATCATTCCCTGATTACCCAACAGGGTCTGATCGGAGTGTGTGCTTGCTTAGACTGTGATTGTGCATCCATTCTAACTGGACTCCTTCAAATGTTTGTAGAAATGTTTGATTACCCTGTGTGCGCTGACAGTGTCCCATTACATACACACGTAAGCTCCAACGGTACAGGTGTTTGACGGGTATCGAAAGGGGTTTTTGTAAATTATTATATTATTCGGCTTTTGTATCTTAATCCACGTATTTAAACTCGCATTTACACTAACCTAGTAACCTACTATTACAGGGTTCATATGGGTCATAGGAAACCTAAAAGGTACTAACTTTTGAAAATGCAACAATTAAGTTCTGAAAGTACTACATATTATACTAAAAGTATTATAAATCATTAAAAATTACCCAAAAGAATGAAAAAGTTTGATTCTTAATTAGCACCAAGCATGCTGAAGTCAGGAATCTAACTTTATTTAGCATGACCTTTTCACCACGTAACTTGCTCCTTATGGTATTTTTATTGTCAGGCCAAGTTAATTGTTAGTGTGCAGTTATTCTAGGTAGGCTTATGAATTTTGGTTTTGCAACATGTCCTTATATCAAGGTTGAACACTTGTTCTTTGAAAGGTGACATTTTGTGTCATTTTGAAATAATTCCTCATGGTTACTGCAGGCAGAAAGTATTTTTGGGCCAACCTTGGCTGTCCTCCAAAGATTACATTGGAATGTATCCCCACCCAATGGGTAATAGGAGCATACACATAATCTGGAGTTATTGCAAGCTGAAAAAGCTGTGGAATTTCTTCATTATAGTTCTTAAAAAAACAGTTTTAATGGCCCTAAAACTTACTTAAAAAGTAGTACTAGTGATGTAGGGGGGCCAATGTCAATGGAAACAGTATTTTGGACTATACATTCCTTTTCTGTAGAGTATTTCCAGAATGCATCACATACAGATTGAACTAGTTTTGTTTTTCTATCTTTTTCCTTTTAGCCAAATCAAAGCCCTTTCGAATTCCAAAGTATCTAAGAAGATAGTAGTATCTCCAAAGCCATCACTGGTCGTCAGAATTTGCTGGCCATCATGTTCGTCAGACGTTGTGACATCCTCAAGAGGAGAGGCGTGTATATACCCTAACCTCATCGATTCAGAAATAAGCTGAATTCATCATTTTGAGCGATAACAGCGATGAAATGATCTGTCTGACACTAACAGCAGCAGGAAGTTACATAACACCCGCATTTGTCCGCCTACTTATTCACAGAAGTCCACTTCTAATGCAGGAGGTGGGAGGGGGAGCCTGCGTTCTACAGAGGCATTTCACTGGTGCTCACAATAGCCGTGCACAGTTTAAGAACTTAAAACTATGGAGCACATTCAACTAGCAAGCGATGCAAATACACACGACACGGCCGTGACGACGGCGGAGCTGCTAGACCCAGCACAGGCGCACTGCGATGGAGATAGAAATAGAGCAATAGATGGAGATGGAGATGAAGTCCGGCCTGAGTACAGCAACATTCTCCAACAGAACGCCGCCAATCCGAACTCGGTGCTAAACCCAGCCAAGAACCCAAAGGCCCTCCGCAAGTACCTCGCCCTCCTCTTGTCTTCGACGCAGGTGTCGAAGCAGCGCAACGACTCGGCACTGAATAAGGCGGCGACGAGCCAGCGCCCTGGGCACCCGGCCATACCCGGGATGGGCACCTGCAAGCACCATCACCTCCGCAACTATGTCAAGAGACACTCGGCTCCGCTAGAGGTCAGGCGCAGGTACATTTGCGTATTAAGCTATTGGTGTGTTTGTATGTTAATGCGTTCAAAAACGTGAGAGAGACCTGGATGGACGCGGCTGGAGAACTTCAGATGGAAATGAGCAAACAAACACCTCAGCCGAGTTCATACAGTGCATATAGCTGACTTTGTTTTTGTATGTTAGGATAACGGGCGGTGAGTTAGTTAGGTAGTTAGTAGTTAGTTAGTTAGGTATTAGTTAGTTACTTAGTTAGGTAGTAGTTAGTTAGTTACTTAGTTAGTAGTTAGTTCGTTAGAAGTTAGTGGGTAGTTAGTTAGTTGATTACTTAGTTAGTTAGTAGTTAGTTACTTAGTTAGTTAGTTAGCAGTTAGTTAGTTACTTAGTTAGTTACTTAGTTAGTTAGTTACTTAGTTAGTTAGTTAGCAGTTAGTTAGTTACTTAGTTAGTTAGTTAGTTAGTTAGTGGTGATTGCTTAATGCCGTGTCGGCATCAAAAGTTGGTTGGTTGTTGCAAATTTAAGTTATGGCAACATCTAACGTCATATCAGGATGGTACCGACTTGTGTCAGTGCACATTCATGGCGACGTTATAGTGCTGCCCCATTGGTAGACCAGGTTACAAGCACCATGACCCAATATCCCACTCAGTCACATTATCCTGACACTGAGCTAACCAGTCTGGTAGCAAAAGTCATATAATTATGGCTAGAAGTGTTTAAATATTATCCTGTTGTATTATTATCTGGTCATTTCTTTTACACGGAATGTAAAATCACACAATCAACTATGTGTCCATAGGCACTTTTGAAGTTAAAGGCACATAATTACGAAGAATTACAATACCGGGTGGCGAGAGCATGCTATTGCCATTTTTGCATGATATTGCCAGTAGTTAAAGGGACAGTTATGTGATCAAATATGAACAGTGGTAATTGGTATGGCATGAAACTATCTTTTCTCTTAAAGCTGTATAGTCTGATGAAAGCGTAAATTTGTCAAAATCAAAACAATTATCTGAATTTGATATCTAACTTAGAAACTAGTACACTTATTAAACATTTGTCTCCACACAAACGGGAATACTCAGGCAATTGAATAGAACATCTTACTGCAGAATGTTATGGTGTCAGAATTGTTGAGTGCCTGCCAAAATTAATTTAGCATGGTTGCACTTCAAATATCTCAAAAGTCCGCCATTTAAAATAAAAGTTACTTCAAGCTAAAATAAGGTACATTATAATGACCAACCTGATGTATTTATCTCAGAAAATGTCAGAAATCCAAAACCATCAGACTATGCAACTTCAAGAGTTATTTAGAGCCGGATCAAAAGTACTTCTCTCTGAGGTAACACTCAGACTGTTACGGTCACTCAGTGCTAATGACCCTTTTAAACTGGTAGAGCTGTAAGCCAGGGAACGCCCAGAACATTTGATTGGGTTCCTCTAGGATATAGCATTGCAACGTGTCTAAGCTCGCAGGTCACTCATTTTATACAATGGTTTTGAAAAGGCAAGCCACTGCAATAGAAAGGTCATAAAACCCCCACTGAAAGTCTCACAAGCCTCTTGTGAATAATAGTATATATTATATATATTATATATTTTATATATATTATATATATATTATATATAATATATATATTATATATATTATATATAGTTCAGCCCCACGTGACCCTGTCTAGCAATGCACCTGGAGATATCTGCTGGGTGTTGAGTGATTTGTATAGTGAGGCTCAACATGGCAGTGTCTAACAGTAACAGTGTACCTGTATCTGACTATTGGGTGGTGAGTGAGTTGTATGGTGCAGCTCACCAGGATAGTGTGTACCTGTATCTGTCTACTGGGCGGTGTGTGAGGTGTATAGTGCAGCTCACCAGGACAGTGTGTAACAGTAACCATGTACATGTATCTGTCTACTGGGCGGTGAGTGATGTGTATAGTGCAGCTCAACCTGACAGTGTTTAACAGTAACAGTGTACGTGAATAGATCTGTCTACTGTGTGGTGGGCGATTTGTATAGTGTAGCCCAACATGAGTGTGAAACAGTAACCGTGTACCTGTATCTGTCGACTGGGCGGTGAGTGATGTGTATAGTGCAGCTCAACCTGACAGTGTTTAACAGTAACAGTGTACGTGAATAGATCTGTCTACTGTGTGGTGGGCGATTTGTATAGTGTAGCCCAACATGAGTGTGAAACAGTAACCGTGTACCTGTATCTGTCGACTGGGCGGTGAGTGATGTGTATAGTGCAGCTCAACCTGACAGTGTTTAACAGTAACAGTGTACGTGAATAGATCTGTCTACTGTGTGGTGGGCGTTTTGTATAGTGTAGCCCAACATGAGTGTGAAACAGTAACCGTGTACCTGTATCTGTCGACTGGGCGGTGAGTGATGTGTATAGTGCATCTTAACGTGACAGAGTCTAACAGTAACAATGTATCTGTAACAAAATATATTAATAAAAAGGTTGTCTACTGTGTGGTGAGTGATTTGCATAGTGCATCCCAACATGACGGTGTCTAACGGTAACAGTGTACCTGTATAGACCTACCGGACAGCGAATGGCAATGCGTCCCCACGTAGCAGTGTCTGACAGTGTAGTTGGTTGCATCTACAGATCAAGGAGCGGTTTGTATAGTGCGTCCTACCATATGAAATCATATCAGGACAGTCACTGACTTGTGACAGTTTGCACTTCTGGTGGCTCTATAAGTATTTAGATGCAATGTGTGCAGACACTGCGATATTCCTTTACACTCCCCTATCCCCACCAGCCACATTATCCTGACACATCCTCCCAGTACTTTCCCTTTCCTACTAATGCCCTCCTCCCAGCCAGCCACCAGTGTTAATATGTTCAGATCTTTGAAGACCTGCTAGGGCTCGAACATATATACCAACAACCCTGACTGGTTTGGTTGGTTGGTTGGTTGGTTGTTGGAGTTTTACGTCCTGGCAACATCTAAGGTCATATCAGGATGGGTACCGACTTATGACAGAGGGCACTCATGGTGACTTTATAGTGCTGCCGCACTGGGAGACCTTGCTGCCAGTACCATGACCTGATATCCCACTCATTCACATTATCCTGACACCGACCCAATCAGTCTTTGCCCTCTCCTAATAATGCCGAACGCCTCCCTTACTGGTAGCAGACACTGATAGGTATGGCCGCTCTGGGGAAACGCTTACCATGTGGGTTGGCTTATATAGAGGTATAATTATGTGTAATGTAGTTTACTGAATTCGAACCCATGGCCTTTCGCACAGAAGACCGGACCGAGTGGCCCAATCGGTAAGAGCGTTGGTTGGCTTGCCGTGCGGGAGGTTTTGGGTTCGAATCCTATCCGAGTCAAACCAATGACTTATCAAATTTATATTTGTCGCTACCTAGCCTGATGCTTGGCATTACTAGGACAAGGACTGATTAACTCAGTATCAAGAAAATCTGACTGAATGGGAAATTGGGTTATGGTGCTGCCTACCTGGTCTCCCAGTGGGACAGCACTATAAAGTCACCATGAATGTACACTGTCGCAAATTGATCCACATCATGACATGACCTGAGATGTTGCCAGGACGTAAATCCTGAACAAACAAACCTTTCACACAGGAAACCAGTGTTCCAACCAATTCGCCCACCACGTCCAGTCACATATATTACCCATGTCATACATCAAGTCAGTTTGATTGGTTGGTGTGTTGGTAGGCCCACTGATCTAATGACATCAATAAAATCATTATATAGGCTAGATAAAGTATTCACCCCATACTCGCAGTACACGGGTGAATACCAACCCTATTTAAAAACAGTCAAAAAAGCGGGTTAAGGAAATGAGAGCCTAATTTCACAATCTAAGAAGCAACATTTATTCTTTACATATGTCTTATTGATAGCCCACTACCTTTGAGTTGAAAAATATAATATCATATCTAGTTTAATCAGATTTAAAAGTGAAATCGACGGCGTTCTCTGGACACCATCTTGTCTTTTTGCATTCTCGCCCATGTCACCAACTCTGTGGCAATATATGCAGCCATTTGATACTGGAGCCACAGTTTCTAGTTCAGGTTCCATACGAAACCTATTTTCGCCTGTATTTACACTACGTTGTCCTTCACCCGTGTACTACAAGTACCGGGTGAATCTTTTATCTATATATAGGCATGACCTCACACATCAACCTATAAATGACTTATAAAATTGATATGTGTCGCTTCTTAGCCTGGGGCTCAGCATTAATAGGATAGGGCAAGGACTGGTTAGCTCAGTGTCAGGATAATGTGACTTAGTGGGATATTGGGTCATGGTGCCGGTGGCCTGATTTCCCAGTGAGGCAGCAGTATAAAGTCACCATGAGTGTGCACTGTCACAAATCGATACCCGTTTTGATATGACCTTAGAAGTTGCCAGGACATAAAACTCCAACAACCAAACCAAACCTATAATTTATAAAGCCAACTACCCTCAGCTCGAGCCGGTGTGGCGGTTTCAGCATGTTCCCGTGCTCAGACGTGTCCCGTTGCTTCTACGCATGTGCGGATTTTGCATCAACTCGGGTCACCCGAGACACTTATTGGCGCATGCGCACATCCTACAAACTCAGGTCGAATAATCGAATACGCTTCTCTGCGCTCGGGTGAACAATTTTTTCTTTTTTTTTAAATAACCGATAAAACTACAGCAAAATAGGATTTAAAGTATTTTATGATGGCCTAGTTTACCTATATTTCCATTTAATTAATCTAAGTTATTCTTTTTTTGCACACGGCACGTGTATTTGTCGACTCCACTCGCCGTGTTCTATTTGAAATTCTGACGACTGGGATGACCCGAGTCGCCCGGGTAGTGTTAATCGATTACGGCCATGGTTTTTAGATTCTGACGCATGCGCAGAAGCGAGGTACACGTCTGAGCACGGGAACACGCTGAAACCGCCACACCGGACCTTTCTCACACGTGAATAGCGTCAATTGGCTACGTTGACCTCATGTTGTGTGCGTGTGCGTGTGCGTGTGCGCGTGTGTTATTAGGCTGAGTAGTCTCAGCATGTGTTGAATGAGACGCGTTCTATATATAGATAGGTGATGCCAGTGCGAGTTCCCAAGGGTCTCCGTGAACCAGAATAGGGGGCGAGGGTAAGTGTTGGAAACTCAGCTCCGGCTTTGTGTGCCTCATTTTACATTGATTGGTTGGTTGGTGGAGTTTTACGTCTTGCCCACATTTAAGGTCATACCAGGACGGATACCGACTTGTGACAGTGTGCACACTCATGGCGACTTTATAGTGCTGCCCCACTGGGAGTCCAGGCCACCAGCACCATGACATGATAACCCACTCAGTCACATTATCCTGACACTGAGCCAACAGGTCATTGTCCTATCCTAATAATGCCGAACACCTGGCTAGAAAGTAACACATATTCATTTTTAAGTCTTTGGTTTGACTCATATGTATATGGATAGTGATAAGACCGTTATAAGATCTGGAGTGCCCCCCCCCCTCCAACTTATCCGGGTGGGGGGTACCGGTGTCGCAGTTTCAGTTCCCAGCAGTTGAAGTTCCCACAATTGCTTCTGCGCATGCGTCAACAGCTAACAGCATCGTCTGCGCATTGTCAATGGTCGTGAGCAATCTTCACACATAAAAAGTGAAATATCTCTAAAACCAAACCAGCTAGAAACAAATCGCTTGATACACATATAGAAAACATGTTTACCAACACGATTATATTAAATTGATATGGTAAGGGTTCTGGATTTCTATTAATTTTGAATAATGTTTTGCACTGTGCATACCACCAAACTCAATGCATTGTCAATGGTCGTGAGCAATCTTCATGCAGAAAAAGTGAAATATCTCTAAAACCACACCACCTAGAAACAAATCGCTTGGTACACATATAGAAAACATGTTTACCGAAAAGATTATATTAAATTTATAAGGTCAGTCACACTGACACTATAGTGACAGCGATTTGCGGCAATCGGCGATTGTTTAAATCGGACTAATGTTGACACATGCGCAGACAGTGCTTTGACGCATGCGCAGAAGTAATTGTGGGAACTTCAACTGCTGGGAACTGAAACTACGACACCGGCAATAACAATAAGAAGACTGGAGTGGTTGACTAATTGACCATCCGAGTGGGTCTGGAGGCGATAATGACTAGACACAGCTGGCATCCAAGTGTCAGGCCTGCGACTGGTGGCTCCAGTGTGGCCAAGTCTGGAACTACAGTAGAGCCTAGGTAAATGGTATATAATAATAGAGCAAACTGAAGAATATAGTCTCTGAGTGCATGGATACCATGCAGGAATCATGTTGGGTTGGGTATATATTATACATGTATTTATATAGCTTACTTTGAGTGATATGGAGCTATATATTTAATGAACAAATATATATTTGTGGCATTCTCTGTGGCGGAGTGGTTAGAGTGTCTGACTTTTTTCTAGGTCAGACTCCTAATGTGAGGGTCGGCGGTTCGATTCCCCATGCCCCCAGCTCTGCCAATTTGGATTTCCACCGCTGTGTATAACTTACAGCGTCATCAAAGGCCGGTTGCTCTCATACCATGTCTATGTGGTGTGGGAGGTTAAAAATCCCTTGGGTCGGTAAAAGTGTAGGCTCGGGCTTTCTATCGACCAGCAGTGGAGTGGGGAAGACCAGTCGTCTGTGACTGGGATTTCCCCTGCTTGGGACAACTAATGTACCAACAAAAAAAAGAGAGACAAATAAGTGTTCACACTTCCTGTCTACCATTCGCTATTCGCTATATATTAGATGAGTTAATTAAATGTCGAAATCTACTGATTCGCCTCCCCTTATTCAACTGATGGTACGGGTATGGCATGCTTTAGCTGAAAGGGCAGTCTGTGAATTACTGGGAAAATAATTATACTGGCTAGAAAGTAGATTGTATAAAATAACTCATGGATTGTCCACAATAACATTATCGGGTATCAAATAATACCAGGCTTGACAACACATAGCACAAACCACAATCATTGCTTCTGGACGAGAGAGAATAAGAGAGTACAAGTGGGAATTACATTGCTTTATTTCCATCTCAGCCGGGCGCGCAGTATTGATGTATGATTGCAGTATTCATCGAGGCTGGAATTCTGACCAGCCCAGGGCATGTTGGGTAAGAAGACTGAGTAATTGTTGTTGGTGAGGTTGTTAGCAACTCTTGTTGATACCTGTTGTTGATTAACATTACCAATAACATGATGGGTTGGTGGGTGACACAGGATCTGCGGCTCAATCAGCTTCCCTGAGCAGAGTGGGCTCCAGAAGGGGATGGTGGAGGAGGGGGGTGGGGGGGGGTGTGATGCAGGATCTATGATTGGCTGGTGCTTGGTTGGTGTGTGCTGTGGACCAATCAGAAGTAGGGTGAGAGTGTAAAGGGGCTGTCACATTAGGTTTTTTTGCGGGAGCGTACGGCGGCATAGGCGCATTGCGTCATATACGTCAGCATACGCCGCCATACGCTATGCATACGCTACGCATAGGCCGTCATGTGCCGGCCTATGCTGGCGTATGCCATTATACGCCGCCATGCACTTTCTCCCGTCCGTCCCTCCAAATTTGTTTGTGCATGCTAAAAAAATCTCGACCTATGGGAGCGTATGGTTCATACACTACTCATGCGCCGGTGTACGCTCCTCATACGCCGGTGTACGCTCCTCGTATGCTAGGGGTGCGCTGGCATAGGTTCCGCATATGCTCAACTTGCGTCACCGGCGTATCTCTAGCGTATGTAGCGTACGCATAACCTATGAGTTACATATGGGAGCATACTCCTAGCATATGCACAGCGTATGCACAGCTTATGCACAGCATATGCACAGCATATTCCAAGCGTATGCCATAGGTCTCGACATCGATCTTGACTCATACCATACTCATACACTCATACGCTATGCATACGCTACTCATACGCTACGCATACGCTACTCATAGGTTCCATATGCCAATCAAAACCGTCAAAAAATGTCACAGTACGCTCTCATACGCTCCTCGTACGCTCCTCATAGGTTACACATACGCTCAAAAACACCCAATAGGTCACCAAAGGTCATGATAGGCCAGCATTCGCAGGACTTACGTAGGTTTACAATATGCTCCCGCCATACGCCGTAATGTGACAGGACCTTTAGTGGCAGGGCATCATGGTGTGTGTGTTATGTAATTACTTCCAAATAACCCAAATCTGATAAATCTCAATGTGGGACAGTAGCTGTACTTCTTTGTGTGTGTGTTTATTTAAACAAATATAATATTTTGACATTATGCAATCAAAATGTGGACCCACATTTGCACTTCCTTTCAGGAACTGATCTGTGAATAAACAATTTTAATAATCATATTTCCCTGAAGCACTATCTGAATTAGATTGCGCTTTCATTATATTAATTTTAGCGAACGGTGCCGGCAAATTATTTTAAAATAGATGAACCACGTGGTTGAAAAATAGAAGCGGGAGTTAGGCAATAATTAATGTATGCTGAGGCGGCAGTGTGATCCGATCAGTTAGGGCCAGGCTTTAATCAGCTCCGAGGTAATGTAATACAGGTTGTTCTTTACAATGAAGTACACTGGCGTATCCAACTGGGCAAAGGGTGTGTGGGTAAGCGTGAGAGTTGTGGTGTATAGTGTGGAACAGAAAGGCGGTTGAAAAACGGGGGCCTCTTATAGAAGGCTTTGTTGTTTGCGAAATGTATTCCTGGTCATGAGTTTAGAAGCGTGGCTTTCATGTAATGAAGCTGGACGTGTAGATGGTGGTTTTGATCAAGGGGTCAGTGGGGGTAAGGTCAGTATGCAATGTAATCTGAAACGCCTAGAGTCAGTTATATAGCAGGTTTTGTACGGAATTTCAGGAAAAAAACTGGACAGTTTGGGAAATTTTCAAATAAGTTTTCTAGGTCCTTGAAAGTTCTTGGAAACCGAACTTTTTATTCTTTTTTTTTGTTCAATGATACTAGAAAATCATTGACTGCAAGAGAGTAAAGGTATGTGCATTTCATATATTATATTAAATTATATAATTGTTCCTATGTGGGAGGTTCTGCATTCAAACTCCAGCCGAGTCAAACCAATGACATACAAAATTGATACTTTTCAGTACTTATCCTGGCGCTCAGCATTACCAAAGACCCTATAATACTAAGACGGCTCACTCAGCCTGTACTGTGTAATCAAAATGATCAAACCCACCACTTGGTGTGCTGGCTGTTCTCTTGGTTAAACAGGTGCTATATTATATGTATAAATGTATATGAATGTGAAAGATGTGTGATGATGATGATGATGCTGATGATGATGCTGATGATGATGGGTATTTGTTCCTAGCAATTTCATATTGATGTGTATTCATACTTACCTATCTCATGTATAATATAATTGTATGTGTTTACATGTGAAACATCAACCAGCAGCTGGCTGATCAAACCCACCACAAGGTGGCACTGCGAAATTTACATTACCATTGGAGAGATAGGGAGTGAGCCATCTTAGTATTATAGGGTCTTTGTCATTACTCAGGGATGAAAGATCTCAGCGGTTTCACGGATTTCCGGGATTTCTTATATTCATCGATTAACATTATAAGCAATTTTTGTTTAAATGGGATGTAAATGACAACAGTTGGGTGGTTCGAATCCCATTGTTATATGACCTCAGATGTAGCTAGAACATAAAACCTAAGCAAGCAAGTTAGATATGGGCGATAATACAGTCACAATAAGGCTAGTTGAAACTTGACTTCCTGTATTTTTCTGCGATTCCCTGACAATACTACGTTTATGGGAGAAGATCCGTGTTATCGCGGAAATTCGTCGTCGGTGTAATAATTTCAGCTTGTTTTTCGCGGTTTTTGCTGGAGACCACTTTCATCCCTAATTACTAGAATACGGCAAGGACTAGCTTCCTAGGTATCGTGATGAGTGGGATATTGGGTCATGATACTAGTGGCCCGGTCTTGCAATAGGGCAGCACTATAAATTATGAGTGTTCCCGTCCTGATGTCACCTTGGATGTTGGCAGTATGTAAAGCAACAAACAAGAATTCATGATTTGTATTATTAATATTATTTAATGATGTTTGTGAAACCATTATATGATGCAAATGTGTGTCATTCGCCTAGATGACAGTAGACACCACATACATTTAAAGGGTTTTTATTACTTTTGTACTAAGGTGTATTTAGCTCCCCAGATAAAATACTACAGGTAGGGCTTTGTAGAGTAATTGCTTATGACAGTTCAGATGATATGGGCCCTGCACCCGGAATGGTAGAAGTGTGGGTTCAAGGCCCGTTCTGGGTGTGATGTTTCCTTTCATTTGCAAAAGTACAGCTTCACGATACGTATGAACTATAGTGAAGGGGATTAACTAGGTTTCGGTGCTGTCATCTGAGAACAAGGATGATACATTAGCTATTACATCATGGATGTAATATATGATGTAATTACGGGAACGAAAGTTATACCATATATACCTCTACAGGATGCGGTGTGCCAATGCCAGTTGGCTGCCATGCGTAGGGAATTGCCGCTTGATACTGGCTGTCCACTGAAGCCTGCCAATATATATATATACACATGTACATGTATATATATGGTCGGTTAGAGAGGTTTTACTGTATATATATCTATGTTATAGGTGTGTATATATGTATATATATGTATAGAAGTAAGTGTTGCCACTCATTTAATAGAGTGTGTTTATGCAACTCGTAATTATATATATATATATATATATATATATATATATATATATATATATATACATGTGTATATAGATAGAGATGTATAATCCAACTAGTAACTTTATATAAATATAAAGTTACTAATTGGCTAAACACACTTGATTAAATATGAGAGTGTCAACATATCTTTTTTTTGCAGTTTAAGTTAACTTAGAATGCAGGTTGAACTGCTATTTTAAACTAACGTGATGTTCCGGTGTGGCAGTAAATCGCAAACCCCTGGAAATTGCACACCCCGGGGTTTGCGATTTACTAGGAAATCACAAACCCCCCCTGGAAATCGCAAACCCCCCTGTGTTTTGGGACTGATTCGGGCCAAATCTATTCAATGCGACCATATTTAACAGAATTACATACTCAAATCGTGAAATTTCATTAAATTAACCCTAAATTCGAAGCGTTATTAAGGCTACCGCCGTAACGGCGGAGATATTAGCAGTAGGGTAAAATACGCCGCGATGTGTGCTGCGGCAATGCTATGTCTATGGGGAGCATTTATTTTTGTAAAATAAATAAAAAAACTTTCATCGAATCGATTAAAAATATCTCAATGCACGATTGAAGAGGAAGATCTGAGGTATTTAATTTAACCTAAGAGCAATTTTATCTGAAAGTATTAAAAACAGAGATAATAGTGAAAGTTGGGATATTCTGAGTGTCAGTGCCAGTGTTAGCCTTACCAGATCATGGTAAGGCTAACACTCAGAATGGGGGGTTTGCGATCTCCAGGGGGGATATGCGATTTCCTAGGAAATCGCAAACCCCCCATGCCCATATATGGCATGGGGGTTTGCGATTTCCTAGGAAATCACAAGTGGGGGTTTGCGATTTACAGGGTTTGCGATTTCCTGCTACACCGGTTAAGGTGGTGATGTTCACTGTTCAGCACTGGCCATTTGTAGTTTGCAGCTAATCCCCTTACCCCTACCACTGCCATTACATCTCCCACCGCCACTAGTAACACTGAACAGCGGCTCGGCCCCTTCAAATAGCAGTCTCTCATCGATGCCACAGCACCGGTCAATATATGCCGCTGTGCTCTTGAGTTAGAGAACAGCATTAAGTAGGGTAGCATGCACGGCAACTCCTACAGCCCCGTGAGACGTGTGACTACATAGAGTATCCACATTCCAGCTATGTATGAACTGATCGATCTGGGGATGTGTACAATGTCATGTAGTGAGAATACACTGCTGGAGCCATCCTTGCATTGTAGTAGATGTAGGTCTCTTCGCGATAGTTGAAGACTCGGTAAGTGTGTGCCCCACTTTATGCTGGTCGCCACGGAGGCATTGTGTATGCGTGTGAGAGTGGGTGAGTGGGTGATTGTGTGTGTGCGTGTGTGTGTGTGATCGAGTCGGGGTCCGGCACTCAGCCTCGTTTCCACTCGAGTGGAGTTAAACGCAGGGTTCTTGGATGAGGAGCCGTATTAAGCTGGGTGTTCTACCTACTGGAGGATGTTGTGTTGATGGTGACAGTGCCTGATGTGCCTGCTGGGCAGGTAACAGTTGGATGGCTCAGCTGAAGCAGCCAGTATTGCTTAATCTACTACCTCACATGTAAGTCTGTCCAGCTATATAATTTATCTATATGTCTGTTTATCACTGTGTATCTTTATTTTGGGTGTCTTCCTACATATGTTATCTGTCTGTATGACTATCTGTCTGTTTGAATGGACATATGCTATCGATATATATGTATATATGTATGAATATTGATGTATATATATATATATATATATATATATATATATATATATATATATATATATAAATATATGGTCTTGGGATATATGGACCACTTAAAGTCGGTCGCTTGGTCGGTCGATTTAGAGAGGTTTTACCCTATGCAATATATATGTAAGTTCACGAACACGAACACATGGGTGGAGGACACAATGTTTATCAAATGGTACATAATAAATACTGTTAACCATCAGTATAAGTGACAACTGTTTATAATCAGTATAAATAACAACTATTTAGCATCAGTATGAACTATAATGACAATGACAAATGACTACAATGTGCATGTGTGCAACCACTGGCGAGCTCATGCCTGATAAATATTGCACCTCCACTATTAACAAATGTCGACGGGATTGTTCCTGTATATTGGGCTTCAAATTCAAAGAACTTGGTTTATTTATGTATGCACTGTTGGTTAGGTCGACACATAGGAAGATTATTTCTAATGCTTAATATCTGCAAATGTGGGCATCGATGTAGACTATTAACTATAACAGGATTTCAAGCAATCTCAGTCAACGAGTGTGACTTCTGATAGCAGCCTTCGATGGTGATTTGACTAGGGTGCATCACTTTGATATGTTCCTACCATCACCTGTCAGAATGGATTGTAGTAGTCTGCACTGACCTCTCAGGCAAGGAGCCGCATAGACAGGTAGACTTGGGTAGTGTGCTGACATCAGGGAACCTAGGTGGTGTAATGGTTAGCACACTGGCCCAGAAAGCAAAGAGGTGTGGGTTCGAGTCCTGCTCTAGGCACAATATTTTCCATTTTCATCATCCCCACGACTGGTTGCCATGACCATGATCCTGTACAAGCTATGCGCTGTATAGTTGTTGAACCTACCTTGTGTATGTATATATATGTAAGTGCATTGTTTGTATGTATGTAATTGTAAGCATTAAAAGACTTACAATTCCAGGGGGATGAGTGTACTAGTCTGCACAGACCTCTCAGTCAAGGAGCCGCATAGACAGGTAGGCATGGGTAGTATGGTTAGATCAGTGAGCCTAGGTGGTATAATGGTTAGCACACTGGCCCGGAATGCAAAGAGATGTGGGTTCCACTCCCGCTCTAGACACAATATTGCCCATTGTCATCTCCCCCACGACAGTATTATCATGATGCCAACTGATTGCATTGCTAGGAATGCTTCAAACTCACAATAAACCCAGCACCGTATGATGTACAGTTTGTCATGCAGTTTCCCCATTGGTAGCCATGTAACACTCGGCTACATTATGGAAAGAGACTACAGTAAAACCTCTCTAAATCGAGCGACCAAGGGGCCGAGTTTAAATGGTCCATTTAGCGAGGTGGTCGGCTTAGAGTGTGTTTTTTTTATCGTTACAATGGTATTGTATGGGCGAGCTTTGGGACCCAAATAACACGATCAATATAGGGAAGTGGTCGATCTGTGGAGGTGGTCGGTTAGAGAGGTTTTATTGTATATACATTGTAGTAATTGTAGTACAGTGATGAAAGTTCTCCGCGATTTGCCGGATTTCCGACATTTTTCAATCCCTCAGCACCATCAGCTTAGATTAATATGTAGTGCAGACGTCGCAGCACTATCAGCGTATACTACTAATAAATGCTCCAAACGCCGCAACACTATCAGTGTATACTACTAATACATGCTTCAAACGCTGCAGCAGTCAGGGTTGAAAGAGGTCCGCGATTTCCCGGATTTCCGTGATTTTTCCTATAGCTATAAGTGTATACTAATACGTTGTTTTACGCAGCAGCACTATCAGCGTATACGACTAATAAATGCTTCAAACGCCGCAGCACTATCAGCGTATACTATTAATGTGTGCATCAAACCGCGCAGCACTATCAGCGTATACTACTAATATGTGCGTCAAACGGGGCAGCACTACCAGCGTATACCAATATGTATGAAACCCGACTTCCGAGAATTTTCAGCGATTCCCTGACCTATGGGAGAATATCAGCATTTCCGCTTTTTTCCCCCCGACACCACTTTCATTATTGAGTATAGCTTACCGCACCTGTATAGCTTACCGCACCTGACTGCATCTTTGATGCGATGTACCAGTCTAATTATTCATGGCGCCATTCGGCGGCTGAATTGAACACTATGGTTTCGGCTTACATTACAAGTTGGGGAAACACTCCCTACCTATGTGCTGTTCAAAGTAGAATTTACTTACTTTCCTGGAATGTCAGAAATGCTATGTCACGATCTATGTGACAGCGATGATGATTCCACAGACAGGTTCGTTGATTCATCGTTTTGCATTTAGCTCCAAGCAGCCAAATATCGTTAAAACCCGATACAGTATAACTCTGTTAAACCAAACTTGAAGGGACCCTAGAAATTTGTTTGGATTAACCGATCATTGGTTTAACCGCGCTTGGACTTTGACTTTGACTTTGAGTAACAGTTTATTGCACATGTAATATACAATGTGTCTGGACACTGTTTTTTTTATATATGTACAGTATAACCCCGTTAAACTAAGCTCAGTTAAACCAAATGATCGATTAATCCAAACTTTATCATATAAAAAAAGTCAGATGACCTTATAACCACATGAAAGTTTGGTTTAACCTTACCGGAGTGGCCTGGGGTCCGACAATTTTGTTAGGATTAACCGATCGTTTGGTTTAACCGAGCTTGGTTTAACGGGGTTGTACTGTCCAATGCATTTCATTGACGTGTTCCCAAAGTATTACTGACAATGCAATAAATTCAGTTAAAAGAGGTCTAATCGCACGTCGAGACTGGGGTGTTGATTAATTGGGGTGGCATCCCAATTAATCAATGCATGACTAATGCCTTACTAGCAATTAATGAAATTAACAAGTTCCAATAGAAATGCATTAAAATAATAAGAAATTATAGGTAAATGGACTAACACAAAGAATGGTACAAGCTGGAGTTGGCATTGTTTGCAATGTACAAACAGTTACAACCCATATACAAGAAATCCAAAATCATTAGTAAGATCAAATTCTAAAGATTTGAATAAAATTGGACTAGTGCTACCCAGCGGTGAAAACTAGTGTTAACACGCCGCTTTGGATATGGTAAATAAATTCACCACAAAGAAAAAACAACAACACAAAACATCATCAGGCTATATCAGAGCGAATAACAGTGCGCAGTCATGGCGACTTTATAGTGCTTCTCCACAGGGATACCGTGTCACAGGTACCATGTCACAACATCCAACTTGGTCGCAGTGACCTGATACTGAGATAGCCGGCCAGTCTTTGTGGCTGTGTCATGCTCGTCATGGAAAGTGCTGGGTAAGGAGGGGCGTAGCTAGGCATATGCGCGTACGCCAAAACGTCCACATCGTTTTGTCCACACAATTTTTTTTTTTTAATAATAAAGAGAGAGAGAGAGAGAGAGAGAGAGGAGGCATTTAGTAGTCCGGAGTGTCGAAAACTCAAGTCTAATATGTGTAAAATCCGCCAGATTAAGCTTAAGTAGCCCCCTAACCCCCCTGCCGAAATTAGGAGTACACATCGTTAAAGGTCTAGCTACGCCCCTGGTAAGGTAGGACTAGGAGGGAGCATGTACCATTCGGAATCAGTTACTCTCATCCCACCCGGTTGAGCCTATGGGTATATATATATATATATATGATGCATGAGTGTGTAGAACTTCCGGGACTCGTGTTCATATATATATCGACGCGGGTTCACAACACATATATATATATGTATGTATACATCAATGTCCGTTAACAATGTGTGCGTTAATTTATCACATGGCCACTACTTACTGCTGTCAATAATGGATACGTTCAGAAGAAATGGATGCATAATATCGATATTCCAACTTCTCTGGTAGTGGTAGTGATATATTGATGGGTTGGACTTTTAAAATTGTAATGTTTGACAAAACCAGTGCTTTAAAAACTGTACTTGTTCCCACCCTCGATTAACTTGTTCAATATTGTAACACTGCGACGAGATGGTCGAGTGAGTAGGTCGCTCACCTCAAGTGTGGGAGGCCGTGGGTTCAATCCTCAACTGAGTTAAGTCAAAGACTTAGCAAAGTGATAAGTGTTGATACCTTGTCAGCCGCTCAGCATTTGTAGGATAGAACCAAGGCATGGTATAAGATAGAGCTTCTTCAGTATCAGGAAATTGGTAATTGTTTGTGCCATGTTTGACCGTCAGCATTTGTAGGTTAGGACAAGGACATGGTAGGAGATGTAGCTTCTCAGTTGGAGGAAACTGATAATTGTTGATATCTTGTCAGGTATTCAGCATTTGTAGGATAAAACAAGGACATGGTACAACTAATAATTGTTGATACCTTGTCTGACATTCAGCATTTGTAGGATAGGACAAGGACATTATTATGATGTATAGAAGATGAAGCTTCTCAGTCTCAGGAAACTGCCAATTGTTGAGACCTTGTCTGACCTTCAGCATCTGTAGGATAGGACAAGGACATGATAGAAGATGAAGCTTCTCAGTGGTAGGAATTTGCTAGTGTTTGAACTATCACCCGAGCACATTGTGACGTATAGATAATAGCACGAAAAATGGCAGAAACTCGAAACCATCGGACTATGCAACTTTAAACTAACAGTCACACACCCGTGCTGGCAGACCAGTACCGACTGTCACCACCCTGACCTACTCGTGCTATCACTGATTGGGCTTGTGTCACCACTGTTCGACTCATGCCCTCATCCCAGTTTTGTTCGTCCTGCCCCCGAGATATTGCTTCCATAAGTCATTGCGTTTGACTCAATCGAATTTGGACCGCATGATTGGCCACCTAAACGTACGTAGCCTCACACATAAGACCAACCAGCTAAGAGCTGACCTACCCAGGTCTGGTTTTGATGTCTTCACTATATCAGAAACATGGCTCAATAGAACAGTCGAAGACAGACTCACATCTATACCAGGTTACCAATTTATAAGGGCTGATAGAAAAACCAAGCAACTTAGTGGGCAGACCAAAGCTGGTGGTGGACTAGGTATTTACTTTAAGCAAGATCTCCATGTTGATGCCGGTAAACATGCTGAGCATAACCTATCAAATAGCAATATTGAGCTACAGACCCCATACAAAACTAATACTCACCGGCAACGTGTATAGACCCCCAAATGGCAACCTAAATGACCGAATTGGGCAAATAAGTAACTCTTTGAATAATATAGCCAGTATGGATAAATATGAGATACTCCTCATTGGCGACTTCAATGAAGAATATAATAGTAAGAGGCCTACGATGGGAGGGATAATAAAGCAACTTGCAGCTGAACATGAGTTGCAACAAATGATCCAGCAGCCAACCAGGGTAACTAAAACCATTAACAAAACAATAGACCTGGCACTTAGCAATATCAAACATTGTACAAAGGCTGGAGTCCTTAACTATAACATAAGTGACCACAAACCAATATTTATAATGAAGAAAAAAATAAGAAATGACAGAAGAATCACCACCCACTGGGGACGCTCTTATGCAATTTTAATGAATTGGCTGGCTCACTCAAAGAAATAAACAGTGCAGAATTTCTGGATATGAAGGACTCCCAACCTATGTTGGGATATGCTAAACACAACAATCACTATTGCAGCTGACAGGCACTGTCCCCTAACAGAGATCACACCAGAATTACCATGGGAGATTACCGTAATGATGAACTACTACAGCTTCAAAAGGATAGAGATTACTTTATCCAAAGGTTTGAGAAAACAAAAGATCCAGGGGATGAATTCATAGCTAGATGTATGGTCAGAAAGGCTAGGAGTGAAGTAAGGACAGCCAAAGCAAGGTATTATCAAGTCCAGATAGACAAATATAAACAGAATGCCAGAAAATGTTGGTATGAAATAAACCAAATCGAACCTAAAAATGAGACAAGAATCAGTGGCCTTGCAAGTGAAGAGACTGGTATTAAAATCCCAGATGAATTATTAGCAGAGGAAATCAATAACTATTTCAAAGATATAGGTAAGAAACTAGCCAATAAATTCAAACAGAAGGATGAACAACACAAAACCTTCCATGACAAGCTAAATAAAGAAAAGTATGACCTCCTGGAAACCACCCAGGACAAAATCCTTGATAGTACTAACAAAATATCAATCTACAAATTATCAGGAATGAAGGACATCAGTACCACTTTGATAAAAAAGCGTGATCACAACACTGAGTGCAGAATTTACATATTTATATAACCTAGTAATCAGCACAGGCATCTTCCCTGATGACTGGAAAGTAGCCACAGTGATGCCCACACCTAAAGTCAACATCCCACAAACCTGTAGCGAACTACGCCCAATATCGATCCTCCCACTGCCTGGAAAGATCATATAACAAATAATACATGACCAAATTAAGACATTCCTTGAGTCCTCTAACTATTTGACCTACCAGCAAAATGGCTTCAGGAAAAATAGGTCCACCACCGGGGCACTGGCCTTTCTACTGGATGAACTTCTGTCAAACATAGACAAGGGTGATCTTACTATCGCAGTCTTCCTTGATTTCAAGAAGGCATTTGATACGATCGACCACAAAATTCTCATGCATAAAATAGAACGAGCTGGGCTAGGCAATAGAGCACATAGCTTCCTCACAAATTACCTCAGCAATAGAAGACAATACACAAAACTAAGTGATACCAACTCGACCACTCGAGAAATAAAAACAGGAGTTCCACAGGGTTCCACTCTGGGACCCCTACTGTTTCTAATATTTATAAATGACCTACCTCTAGTTTCCAACAAAGCATCTTTCACATTATTTGCCGATGATGCAGCACTAACATTACATAACAATGACCTTGCCATAGCCGCAACCGAGGCTGGAATGGTGCTGGATGGAGTGAACGCAGGGTGCCATGAGAATAAACTAACGCTAAATGGCACTAAAACTGAGTACATAATATATGGAACTAAAGCCAGGAAGGTGAGGGCCCGGCAAATACAACTGCAGATGGGTGGCTTAGTGCTCCGTGAAGTGAACTCCTATAAGTACTTAGGCACAACTCTCAACGTAACTCTAAGTGGTACCCAACAGCTGGCAAGACTTAACCAAACACTGGCACTAAAAATGAACACATTCAGAAAAATAAGGACCTATGTAAGTGAGAATACTGCACTGCAGCTGTACAAGTCAACAATATTACCAATTATAGACTACAATGATATCATCTATGGATTACTAACGAAGCAGTAAGAGACCAAATTACAAAGAATGCAAAACAGAGCCCTCAGAAAAGTATTCCAAGGCAAGATACTAAGTGTGGTTGAAATGCATAGCAGAACAGGGCTGGACACTCTGGATGTATGTAGGAAGCTACACCTAATGACGTTGATGTATAAACGTGCAAGTGATGACAAATACATAGATCACACAACCAGGGTAACGAGAAGGGGGACATCGTCTCTGCCCTGGGTGCCCAACCCTAATACATATAAGTTAATCAGAGCTCTGATTTACAAAGGAAGTGTTATGTGGAATGAACTCCCAACCAAAACCAGAGAAGCTGGTTCGATCCTTGCCTTTAAAAATGCATACAGAGCTCACCTGGTTATTCAGGCCCAAAACCTGGCACTGCAAATATATAATACGACCTGCTGAACGACCCATTGACTTCGCCCTCTCTCGTGCCTGTTATCTCCCTGCGTGTCTGCCCCCTGCCCATGGACCCCTCCCCCCCCCCCCCCCGCCATTCACATTTGACAAACAACTATTATAACTCAATGACTCGACACCCACTACCACTACTCGAGACCCATTACCACCACTGAATAACTACATTTTCAACCAGCAATGCACACAGTATAAACCACTATGCATGCACAACATTGCACTATTAAAAGACTAACCGTTATTAAAACCAAATCTAACTGATATACAAACACAGCATATGATTTAACCACTAGTAAATTACTGCACACTCTATATTGATGCATATACCTTGCACTATGTTGAGTACCTATGCTGTACACTATGCAGCAAAGGCTGCTCCCCCACTTTCTTTTTATGTTCAGAATGGGTTGTGCTGCACACAATGGAACACATTCCACTTCCACTATGCACAGATCAAATGCGATCACTCCAACGGCTGGAAGACCAGTGCCCGGCGCTGACAAAATATGTATTCAGATGAATAAAATATTTACCAACAAAAAAAATAGAGTGACACGATATTATGTAGCATACTTCTTGTAAACACAAAATAGTTCTCAGCACTCGGGTTTCGAAGCAGAGAATATCAAAACATATCCGTAAACCCTTTTTATTTAGCTTCTAGCAGTTTTCTTACTATTATTATTAAGGCGCCAGTACTTACTTTGCTATTATCTGCCACCAGTGGTGTTGCTACTCTCTGTCTGTTTGTATGTCTGTTTCTCTCTCTCTTTTGCTCTCTCTATATATATAGAGAGAGAGAGGAAGAGAGAGAGAGAGAGAGTTTTCAGTCTACTTCAATATCCCACTCAGTCACATGATCCTGACACTGAGCCACCTAGTTCATGCTTTTTTACTAATATCAAAGATCCTTGCCCAACCTCCAAGAGGCCATCTCATGCAGTTCTGTTGGTCAGAGTGAAATAGTGTCACAACTCCAGTAATGTCAACAACAGAAATGCTTTATTAATACATTCATTTATCTAGAAGAGGACATTATAACCAGTTGTTCAATGTGATCGAAATAGAACAGGAGTACCATAGATAATGTTACTTTTTTGTTGCTCTATAAGTATAATCAAGAGATGTGTAGTCTTCTGCACTGTTACATTCTTCCTTCTTTTAAATAAATTTTCTTTTTTTTTCTTTTCTTTTGGTGACCTCTCGACTTAGCTAGCAGAATAGAGCATCGATTTTTCCGTCTACAGCCACATTCCTAGACTTCCACTAAATGTGAACCGGCGAGGTGGCCAAATCGGTAGAGCGCAGGCCTCTCGTGTGGGAGATCGGGAGTTTGGTTCCCGGTCGAGTGAAACCAATGACTTATCAAATTGATACTTGCCACTTCCTAGCCTGGCGCTCGGCATTAATAGGATAGTGCAAGGACTGGTGAGCTCAGTGTCAAGATAATGTGACTGAGTAGGATATCATGGCATGGTGCCAGCATCCTGATTTCCCAGTGGAGCAACACTATGAAGTCACCATGAGGGTATACTGTTACACGTCAGTACCCATACTGATATGACCTTAGATGTTGCCAGGACGTAAAACTCTAACAACCAACATTCCACTAAATGTTACTCCTCACTACACGATACCAAGTGGTGAATGTATGTACCAACAGAGCGCCACAACGGCTGGCCCATGGAATGCTTTGCCGATAAACAACACTAGCTAGTCCTCCTGAATTGAGCACCAGACCTGGTAGCCATTCGCTATTGATCGCCTCCCAACGGGTGTTTCAAGGTGCACATTGGCAATCATTAATATATTAACAGTTAACATAAAAGCTCCTAGGAGGTCATAGGCTGGCGCCGTGCCTGTATTGGTTAACCTAATTTCCGTCTATTCTGGCTAGGGTTAATGGGGTCATTCACAATTGTCAACATCATCACGAGCATAGAAACTGTTAGATAAAGGATTTACCCGTTACTCGCAGTACAAGGTTGAAGACCAGCCTTATATAAAAACGGTCGAAAAATCGGACTAATGAAATGAGTCTTTATGAGAGCCTAATTTCACAATCTAAGAAGCAACATTTATTCTTTGTATATGTCTTCATATTTCCCCGCTACCTTTGAGTTGAAAAATATAATAAAACATCTAGTTTAATCAGATTTAAAAGTGAAATTGACGGCGTTCTATAGCTGCCATCTTGTCTTTTTGCATTCTCTCCCATTTCTCCAACTCTGTGCCGATATAAGTAACCATTTGACACTAGAGCCACGCATTGTACTTCCTGTTCCACACTAAAGCTATTTTCGCCCGTATTTACACTACGTTGTCGTTCACCCGTGTACTGCGAGTACCGGATGAATCTTTTATCTAAGAAACTGTATGTTGTGTGCGGGTAGGGGTCACTGCACACCTTTAGAGACATTAATAAATATGGATTTATAGACACTTATATTAAAGTTGCATAGTCCGATGGTTTTGAGTTTCTGTCATTTTCTGAGATAAATATATTAGGTTGATCATTATAATCTACCTTACTTTCGTTTGAAGTAACTTGTGTTTTAAATGGCTAACTTTTGATATATTTGAAGTGCAAACATGCATCATTTTAATTTTCGCAAGCACAACAAATTAATTTTGGCAAGCACGCCAAAGCTCTAACACCATAGGCTTCTGCAATATTAATTTGATTCAGTATCCCCTTCTATGTAGCGAGAAATGCTTAATTAATATGTGCAACAGTACCTAAGTTAGATATGTAGAATCAAATCTAGATAATTGTTTTGGTTTTGAAAATTTGATGTTTTCATCGGACTATGCAGCTTAAATATATATTACTTAATTTCTGATGTAAATGTATGTATACATAACCAAATATATTATAGTATATGTGTATTATATGGTATATAGATATATATATATATACTTATATATATATGTGCATATATATGTGTATATATATTTATATATATATATATTGTACACAATCTGCCACCTTGTACATTCATGGTAAACTGTCACGATTTTTGGTTTTGTTCTTTGATGGGGGGCGGGGGGTCATGAAAAGAAAGTAGTACTCTTGTGATAATGTTGATAATTGTGAATGAGTTTTTATTAGGTTACTTAAAGCTGTATAATTCGATGAATGAATCAAATTTACTAACTCAATGGACATACCTAGATTAGATGCTAAATATTCAACTTACATACTGGTGCACTTATTAAACACTGATTGTAGTTTGGTGTTTGTATGCCATGCTGCTAAGCTAAAAAAAAAAGCATTTAAGAAAACACCCTAGTTAATCAAATGTCATGTCCAACATTTTTTGTGGCATATCGAAATTTCGTATGTGTTCACTAAAAATAGTTGTCCCATTAAATTGAAATTTACTCCAAGCAAAAGTAAAGTAGATTATAACCATCAACATAATGTATTTAACTAACAAATATGATACAAACTCAAAACCATGTAATTCTGACAAGTTAATATCACTTACATATAGATCTCTACCAAGCAGGCATTAGTATTATTATTATTATCCTTATGAGCCGCTGCTGTAAATATGAGTATTATATACTAAGGTAGTTGGCTTACTAGTATGCTACTTGTATGGTCATATATACCATATTCCACAAGGGTATGATAATGCATCACATGATCATACTCTCTAAGCAGATTAAAGTAATCAATTATTCCATCAGATAAGCAGTGAATTAGGTTGTGGAGGAAGGTGTTGTTGCATGGGTAAAGTTAAGACATATGTTGGACACCAGACAGGACGACAGAATGAGTTAAGTGCCTTCTTCCCGAGTAGCAGGTCGTGGAATCCTGCATCCAATACATTAAGATTACTCAGTTTCCTCCAATAGTACCTGGGTGTATATTACTGCGTTAATCCCCATGGGGGGGGGGGGGGGGCTATTACTTGATTAAGATACCCCATCCTGATATGACCTTAGATGTTGCCAGGACGTAAAACTCCAACAACCAACCAATCTGTGCTCGTCTGTCCGCAGTACCTCGCCGTCGGCCGCGCCCTACACGACAGCTGACCTGCTGGCCTCCTACAAGAATGACGCGCCTTCGACGTCCGATAACCTGCACGTCAACGGCAACCAGAGCGGCCATGGCAACCTGGAGCCTGTGCGCGCCGAAGGCCGGTGGGCGCGCGACGCCGAGAGGCGGCCTCTAAGCCGCAGGGAGAGCAAGCCCGGCGGTGTACCCTCCAAGGAGAGCAAAGGTGGGCGTACACTCGCAATGTAGTACAACTTGGGCCTTCTTTGTGGTCACATATGTGTAAGCCTATTCTTCTGAAGCGGCCCCTGTGATCAGCAAACGCGGATAATTGTTTGTTCAATGTACACGCTGTCTTTGCTTCATTTGATTGTCTCTACGATGATGACTGGACACTTGGTAATGCTATGTGAGGACAATGATGGTCTGGATGCAGAGTTGTCCGTTGAAGACAGGTAACTAGTGTATAGTGTATGTGTCCGTATATGGGAATTAGTATTCTGCTACAGTGCTAGTTCTAGCAGCCGGGAATAAGTTTATTTACACAAATATTTGCCAACTAATATGGCATTAAGTGTGTGTGTATATTATGTTATGTATGTACATGGAATGCTATTGGTATGCACCCGAAATTGGCTATAAATAGACATAAATTGACATATATATATATATTTATATTTATATATGCATATACACAGCATCGGCCTTAGGAGATGCAGGGTCCAATTAGGAACATTGTTTGGCGCCGCCCCCCCCCCCCCCCAGGTGTAAATTTGAAGTCAGAAAGTTGTACTGCAACTAAAAACGGCCTGTAATCTTAATTTTAAACAGCGGAATCTGTCACACAAACCTGGAGAATATCTGGAATAATTAGGAATTAGACAGATTACAGGGTACCCGGCCGTTGTGAAATGGTGTTGATTTCTAGCCGATAAAGGTATTAGTTTCATACTATTAGCACGGGTATAAATTATTAGCCTGACGGGTTTATACGCATGTAAGCCTCTGCTACCTTTTGTTCAAGTCCTATTGAACAGAATGAGTGCAGTAGCACAAGTGGTGTTGTCGGTGTGTTTTACTTTTTCAATCAGGTGTTCGAGTGTGTATTTGATGTGCATTGTGTCAATGTTGTGCTCACTCCTTTTAATCTCAGTATGATACTTCGGTGTTAAAGGCCCTGTCACACCTCACCGGATTGGGGGAAACGAACATAAAACGAACAATGTCCGGTTTGTGTCCGTACAAGTTTTGAACATGCACAAAACTAGGAAAGGATGCCGCCGGACTGACGTCGTCTACAGTTCTTGTCCGGTTTGATTTTGTTTTCGTCCATTGGCTATCCGTTCATGTCCGTTTCATGTCCGTTTCATGTCTCTTCGTCCAGCGGCCAGTTACCCAACAGCGCAACATTTTGACACATTTTAATACATGTTGATACTTATCACCACTGGACTAGACAATTCTGTCCATTGCTCAATCCGGCCAGGTGTGACAGCCGCTTAATGCATTGTGACAGAATGTCGCCCGGCCACATGACAGACAGACCTCATTGCCAGCTGACAGACCCCCCGCGCCCATCCCTTTCTTTCCCATCTACCCTTTTCTAGCAAGGACAGCGGACACCAAGGGAGGCCACACCATGATCCTCCCTCCACAACCCCGAGTGATCTCCCCAGTATTCGGGAAAGGGATAGCGGGAATCGGTAAAAGGGATGGCGGGAATCGGCAAAAGGGATGGCGGCAATCGGTAGAAGGGATGGCGGCAATCGGTAAAAGGGATGGCGGGAATCGGTAGAAGGGATGGCGGCAATCGGTAAAAGGGATGGCGGGAATCGGTAAAAGAGATGGCGGAAATCGGTAAAAGGGATGGCGGGAATCGATAAAAGGGATGGCGGGAATCGGTCGAAGGGATGGCGGGAATCAGTAAAAGGGATGGCCGGAATCGGTAGAAGGGATGGCGGGAATCGGTAGAAGGGATAGCGGGAATCGGTAAAAGGGATGGCGGAAATCAGTAAAAGGGATAGCGGGAATCGGTAAAGTGGATGGCGGGAATCGGTAAAGTGGATGGCGGGAATCGGTGCGGTTGGTTCCATTTATAGGCAGTGTGTGTAAGTTGTGCAACTTCTGCTGCCAACGGATGGCGGGCTTACTCAAGAAATACGTCAACCTACACTGCGAATGGGTGGTGGGTCCACCGTCCCTTATGCTATGTAGCAAGACCCCTGAACCCCACCGCACATCATCCCCAAGGACAACACACTCCATGGGCCATTACAAGAAAGGAAGGCAGGTATAGCTAGCTATACATGGCCTGCAACAGGACATTAGTAGGACAGGGCAAGGATTGGTTGGCCCACTGTCAGAATGAAGGCAGGATAAACTAAGATAAACACAGGGTAAAGCCAACAACGGTGTGTAGTGACAAGTCGATATCCATCTGGAAATGATTTTATAATCATATGTTGCCAGGACGGAATCCCTCAGCGCCCACTCACACACCTAATTCAACGTGATTATTAACGGCAAAGTGTTGTTGTTGTTTATGTTTTTTTTATATTTTAATCTATCTAGGTCACTGAATATGTGGAATGGGAATTTGTCCTACTTCATTTTGTGTTGCAACTCTTTAAAGGTTCCGGGGGTTCTAAATATTTCAGGTCCGAAATCTATTTTCGGTTGCAACAGCAAAATAATTTAGAAATGTCATAATCGCTCCAGAAAATAAATTGCTTTTACACTTTTATTTATTTTAAACCTCAATACTTCCTAGTGTCCACTACACCTCCCATGCTGGTTGTGGTGACCCTTAACCCCTTCCTCCTTCCACCTCCCTACCGCAATGTTCAGTTCCTCCTCCCCGGCCTCATCAGCACCAGTAGGAAAAAGTTACAAAAATGGTTATGTTATATATAAGCATTTTTAATATAAATATGATATATGTAGATATATACCATATAAATATATATATATATATATATATATATATATATATATATATATATATATATATATATCTTACAAATATGAAAAGGCATGGATTATCAAATATCGGGAGTGGAAATCAGCAAAATGGCGCAGATCTGTTATTCCTTACTTAAATGGCACTATGGCTGTTTGGATGTTATCCGCCAGGTGGGGTACCTTTTGACTCCTCATCGCCCGATCGACAAGAGCAGGGCAGCCTGGATGTGGCCACTGTAGCGAGCACGGTGTCCCCCGTGCAGAAGAACAACAACTACTTCAAGCCGCTCGCAACGCGCAACAGTTTCCTGAGAAGCTCTGTCACCTCACCGACACTGCGCACTGTCCCTACCTCAGCCAGCGGCTCGCTCCCACAGGGGGCGCCACCGCCGCAGTCGCAGGTGCCTGCATCCACCGAGACGCTCCGGACCAGGCAGCTCACGGGTATATACATAACATACATGAACGCCACGTCGCCATTTGCATTTTGCATTCCCCCACCGCCATTGGCATTCTAAGGCACTGCTGCGGTTGATTGGGTGATCTGATGGATTTGAATCCCGCCTGATTGATGGGGGTTCATTGTTATTGGTGTCATTGTTTATCAAGTGTGCGTAGGATTTAGCAATATGTGTGTTCCAAGTTTCGCTTGTCCCACAGGAAGGACTGAAGCTGCGACCCAGCACGGCAGGTTGCAGCTTCAGCTTACATGCTGGTCATTATGATTGGTGGTCCCCTCCCCTCGCCAGCATTATCCTTCACCTTATGCTTTAAACTCACTTTGCATCTGCCTCTAACCGCCCGCCTCCTGATGACCAAACTTGGTAAGGTTCTTGCAATATGTTTGTTTCTAGTGTAGATTGCAGTGAAAGTGTCCTAGCAAATATTTGATATCAGATAGAAGACCACCTTGTGCATTTGTATTCACCACCTCCCCTGCTTTCTGTCATGTAAGCTGCAGCTGTGCCCGGTGTGCTGGGTTGCACACCTTCAGTCCTTCCTGAGGGACCAGCGGGACTTGGAACATACATATTGTATGTCCAGTATTTATTAAGAGTCTTGATCATTCGATGTCTACATTATTTTCCTGCTTTAGTGTTTCATAGCAAGCCCAGTATAGTGTCTATAGGTATTACCACAGAAATCAATTACTGTTCTATAGTTCTGTATGGTTCTTCTATGTTTTATATTGGGATTATGGTTATTCACGTTATAGTTGAATACGCCTGTGTTTGTGCAGTACTTGCCAAGTCTATAATTTCGTCAGTTGTAATTGTGGTTATGTGATTTTACCTGCCTTACAGCTAGAGAAGTAGCGAACTGTCTGGTTGTCTTACCCTGTTGTTGGGTTCTTGTTTTTGATTCTTGCATTGAAGTCACCAAATTGCAGGGTTTATATCTATCTCATCTTTGTTTAAATATCAATTCTGTCAAGTGTATGAGCTAGGCCTATATCTGTAATTGCCTGTGGGAATTGTCTTAGAGAAGTCCCCATCAAATGTAGCCAGTTGAATCTCTGAGTCTTTATTTAACCAGGTTAATTGTACCTTATGGAGATCCATTCTGTTGGATATATTGCCCGACATCATCCTGTTTTAGTAGGTTCCTTAGCTAGTTTAGTGGTTCTCTCTGAGAGCATCAATTGTTAACCCTCAATCGGTACAAGTTGTCTTCCATGATTTAGTTCGGCCAGTTTCTGATACTATGAATTTGTCTAGGTTTTGACTATGTTATATCTCTAACTCAAAGCAAGTCAATTTTACTTAGTGGGCTTTCAATATTGAGCTGTACTATGCTTATCCTCATTAGACTTTGAATAAAATGTAAAGGAGTGTTGGATTCTCGCTACCTTCCGAGCTCTCTCCCTCTCCTTTTCCCTCTCGCTCTCGCTCTCCTTCTCCCTCTCCTCCCTCTGCCGCTCCCTGTCCCTCTTCCTCTCCCTCTTCCTCTCCCTCGCCCTCTCCCACTCCTTCTCCCTCTCCCTCTCCCTCTTCCTCACCCTCTTCCTCTCCCTCTTCCAGTCGGATGATGGCATTATACAAGACATTTAATTACCCGGGTTGGTTCTGCGCAAATATCGTGTTGTGTGGCGATTTGCAATGAGTATGGGTGGGTAAGTAGGCTCCTTCCTAACTCTCATATGGAGGAGTGTCTACGATGCTACTAATCACAGTTAAGATGGGGGTGGTTATAGAGTGTTTGCTGAAGGATTATGGAGATTGCTTGGTTATGGGGATTGATGGTTTACTGAGAGATTATGGGGTTAGATGTCAGTCATACTGAACCCTTCTTGCCTGTGTGGTGTTAGTGGCATTGGTTGTGCTGCATTGCGGTCTCCTCCTCTTGCTATCATGCTTTAGTCTATTAGATAGCTTGTTTTCTTTTAATAGGGATTTTGGTACACCCCCCCCCCCTTCTCTCCTGACTGCATCACCCATTTTAGCTACACTACTGTGAGCTGAGTGCCTGGTTGGGTGGGAAGGTTCCATATTGTTGCTAGTTAACTGTTAATAGCTTAAACTAGTTCTATCATTGTTGGATGTGTACTAATCCTGTCACATGTTATATATTAATTATATGACATTAATAGAAGCAACTTACTCTCACAGATGGTATTGAGCCAAGAAAGCTGTAATATGAACCACCCGATGTACAAAGTTCATTACTGAATATTGCCGAGCTAACTGTATTGTTTCAACTGTATGCCTTATAAATACTGCGCAATTGTGTGTGTTTTAATGCAACTACTCCCTGACTCCATGTTGATTGGATAAGAAGAGGTCAAATGCGCTCTGCATATCATGACATGCTGTACGTGTATCAACCACAAGGAGCCTTTTAATTAATCTCTCAGAATGCGATGCCTGCCAAATGATGATAATGATAAATTATGTTACAATCAACACCTTTCACCGCCCCGCCCCCTCTTTGACAATAGTTGTGGTTTCTTACCGGCTATCGCCATACCTGTTGGTTCTTGTAATAAACTAATCCCGACAGTGACAGCTGACCTGGTGTAGACCACAAGTTAACACATATACACAGGTTGTCCACTCCACCACCCACCAGCCCCTGGTCTTACAATCCATTCCATTCACTTGTTTTGGTTTGCATTGAAGGAGTGTCAGAGCCGGCGAGGTTAACAGACCCATTCCCGGGCCTAGGTAACGTACCTTGGCACCTTTTGTAGTACATGAAATGCTATAGGTATACACTCGGAAATGTATAAAGAATAGACATAATGTGTGTCCAAGTCATGCGTTTCTCACTCCCTAGTAAATAGTCCAGCACCTAGCAGTGATGATCACTTGTAGATGCTGAACATTGATCCTTCCAGAGTCTAGCTAGATCACTAACTAGTGTTACTCTATTCCCAATAGATGTGTATATAGTAATTACTAGTCGATGCCTGACAGATAATTATGTACCTTGAACACTATTAGCCTAGTTAGTTTTAAACATTAAAGTAATAGCCACTTTCATTCTTCATTTCTATTAACTGACACCACTTGTAATGCTACTTTCAATGGATGTCCAATGTCAATGGACACTTAATGTCAATGGATCCCTAATGTCAATGTAATTCCAATGGCAATATATCAGTTTGGAGTAGTAATCCAAAGCCAACATGTCGCCAATGACAGCACAGCACTACGGTCAATGATCGTTGAGAGTCCATGAATACCCAATGTCAGTGCATCCGCAAAAGTCAAAATTAGTGTACCCCCACCCCCAATTGTCAGGTAGCCCCAATTTCAATGTAACAAGCCCACTGTATATCCAATGTCGACCCATCCCTAAAATCAATATAATGTCAATTGCACTCCCAATGTTAATTTACCTCCATTATCAATTCATCCTAATTGTCAAGGGATCGATCTTAAATGTACATTCATGTGCCCTGCTAATTAATGCTTACATTCCACGTGACAAAGAATCCCTGACGTCTTGCGTATCTAAGTTGGGTGTATGATGATACAATGTTTAATATATTAAAATTTCTGAAATGCAGTGTAATTAAGATATTCCATGTTCCCAAATGTATATTCCCAGCATGGCATGCACGGTATACACTAATACCTCCCTGTTCCACTCACACAGCTATCTTAGTCTGTTTTCATATACATAATGCTGCCTTCGTTTTGATTGAATTCTATGCTGATATGTTTATGTGTTGTCTAATTTATTCTCCGATCTAAATAGATATGACACGCCAATTATTATGTATTCCTCCGGCTGCAGCTTAACACCGCCTACATGTCATAGCGACACTGGGGCCACCACCGCCCAGTTATGGCACTATTCTTACATACAGCGTTTCGATTTGCTGCTGGAGACAACAGAAATCTATGCCTATTGCATTGAAATGCCCAATGGAGTACCCTTTCGATTTTGCAGGTAAGGAGTCTGAGGATATTCTGGTTGCCATGGGGACAAACTGGAATCCTAGCAACGTCTACCCAAAGAGCCATAGCCGACCTGGTTCCTACAGCAATGCGCCCATCAACAGTGGCAACGGGGGTGCATACCTGTCGCACCAACTCTCGGTCTCTCAGTCTCCCGCCACACTCGCTCCGCGATACTTGAACAAGCGCAACATGCATGGTTTCGGCTCCAGGATCACTTCAAAGGAAGGTGAGTCAGGCTCCTTGCCTAATTGTCTCCTCGTGATTCAAACACTGATACAGTGTTCAATTGCTCATTGTTAATGTTATATATGTGGCACAATATCCACTTTCTCGTGGTTCTATATATAGACTCAGACGAGTCTGTTTTGTACAAATTCATGATTATTGTCTATTATTATTCATGGACAAACAACGAACAAGGAAATACTATTTGGATGAGAGCAATATTCTGGCTGTCATTCCAAACAGAGGCTAACTGACTAGCCTTGGCCGAACCGCTGGCTGTCTACAGCCCAGAACCCTCTTAACCTACTTCACACACTAGACAAGCAGTGCCCAAGCTCCTCCAACAACGCATACCCCACCACAGCTTATACACAATCATTGCACCCTTCATAATAATATTTGCATAAATACATTCTTTTTTATACTACACATAAATGAGGAGTGTACGCACTGTTTGATCTTGATTTACACTGTCATGTTATACGGTTTGTTACAAGCTACGTAATACATTATCAGGACCTAATTTCAAAGAAAAGTGGAAAAAGGGTAAAGGAAGAAAAAACGGTTTAAATTATATGTTACAAGTCCTGATTATTTTTTTAATTTACTTCTGTTCTTGGAAGCGAATTGTTTTCTTTTAAATGTGTTGGTTTTATTGTTTGATTGATTGGTTAGATCGGATATTTGAGGCGGTACACATTCATATAATATATAGATCTTCATTGACCACTGTTCTCTCAACACTAAGAGAATTTACCAAACAAATAGCATGTCTCATTTTGGAAGCAGCAGTTAAATTGTTAAAAGTGTCGAGAAGCTAGGACTACCTTTTCGAGGGAGTGATTGTTTTGTGGTATAGAAGTAATTATATCCATATTAAAATTGTTGGCCGTGTGTGGTACTAGTAGATAAATAGTTCAAATGGTGTTACAGAAATACATGCAGGTCCTTTAATTAAAATTCAAAATCTGACTGGGATTTCTATGGAGTTCAATATAGGTGTTCTTAAATTTACATAATAATACTTGGGTAGATTTGATCCGTTATATTCAACTTAAATGCTAGTGCACTTATTAAACATGTTTTACTGCATAGAAGGAATTTTAAGTCAAGGTATGAAAACCTGTCACTGCTGCGAATAGTGCAATCCTATGATACCTTCAGACATCTCCAAAGTTAGCCAATTATAATAAAAGCTATTCCAACCTAATGTAAAGTCGATTATTATAACTAGCAATCTAATATATATATATACAGTGAAACCCTGTTATAACGTGCACCGATTTAGCGCGAATTCGGATATTATGCAACGATTCATTGGAGCCAGAATTCTTTAATTCAAAGGTAAATCATTAATCCAAACCTTGATTTAATGTGACCCAGCTGTTTTCACAATGTCATTGGTCGTAATGCGTAGCATTACGCTTGATGCGAGGAGAGGAAGAGACCCTCCCCCACCCCGCGCTGTCGCGCTGCTTTCCCACCTCGCCCGACGCCGCCGCGCGCCCCCTCCTCCCCCCGGCCCCGTGTCGTGCAGCACTCACACCTCACCCGACGCCCGCTGCTCGCCACCTCTCGCCCTCCCCCGGGCCGGCAGCATTCACACCTCACCTGCTGTCGCCCGTCCCCGTTCCCTTATAAGGCCTCCCCCCGCCTCCCTCAGGCACTCGCCTTCCTGCCGCCTTCCCAGATCCTCACCCTTTTTCTCCACCCACCCACCCATCTTTCTCCTTATACACTCTTCTCCTCCAGCGGCGGAGGGCTCCTCGGCCCCCCCTCACCAGAACTCTGACATTGCTCCTGATGAGCCCCTGTTTATCCCTGTACATCTCCTCCTGCTCCTCATGAGCACCCTCCTGCTGTATTGCTCCTCATGAGCCTCTTCCTTATTCTTGTATTGCCTTTTACCTACACTGTTGCTCCTTATGAGCTTATTTACTTCTCCTCATGAGCCTCTCTCATTCCTCTGTATACTCTGTTTTATGTTTTACTCTGTCTGAGGTGGAAATAAACGCCTTTATTCCCACCCCCGCCTTCCTCTCTTCCTTTTCGCGCATCATATGACACTACTGGTACCATATTGCTATGGAACTTTTGGGTTACAGAATTTCATTGTGTTACATGCTGCAAATTGTGTATTCAACGGTTATTGTATAGCTTATTCTATATACCTTTTGTGTAAATAACCCTGAATTGAAAAATGGCTGGAAGACCAGTGCTTCGGCACTGACAAAAGACTTATTCAGCAGAATAAACATATTTACCACCAAAAAAAATTGTATGGAACCCCAACAATTGCATTATAATAAGGTTTCACAGTATATGTAAAAAAATCTTCTGGTGCGACTGACACTGGTCAACATCCGGGGGAGGAGAGGTGGGCCGAGATGGCGCCACCGGTACAGTGTTGCATCTTATGGAGTATAACAATAATAATAATTAGTAATATTCCCTGGTGTATCTCTGTACTCGCATAATACGCTATGCATCACATATGTATGTGTAGGGGGGTGAGCGGTGCATGCCGGACCCCCACCCGCCTGGGTTGGGAGGCACTCGATAACGGTCTTAGCACTATCCATATATATATATATATATATATATATATATATATATATATATATATATATATATATAGGTATGTGCAAATATAGTATATATATAGCTAGACTATCATGCCTCCATATATATATATATATATATATATATATAGATAATATATATATATATATATGCACACATACCTATATATATATATAGAGAGAGAGAGAGAGAGAGAGAGAGAGAGAGAGAGAGAGAGAGAGAGAGAGGTATGTGTGTGCATAAACCCGAAACCATCGGATTGTGCCACTTTAATGGTGGCACTATTTAGTAATAAACTCTCTGCACACTTATTTTCTCGCCAGGTGAGCCCCGGTACCTGGACCCAATGATTGGAGCCTCGGCTTCCTTCCACCACCGCCTAGCCGAACTGGCCAACTTGGAGTCAGAGACTGTGCGCTGGGAGCGGAATCGAAAACTGCCGCGGAAAAAAACGCGGTCGGAAACATGACCGCCGCCACCGCCTTCAGCGTTCAGCCCGGTGTGGTGGTGGTGGTGGTGGTGGTGTGTGGTGGCGTGGTGGTGGTGTGACCTACGGGTGCTGGGGGTGGGGTGAGGGTGAGGGAGGGCGCGCCCTTGTGATATGACTATTATACACCACACCCAGTGTGGTGTGATATGTTCGGGCCGGCCTTTGGCTCCTGTTCCATTGGCGTAGTGTTCCCGCTGCACACCAGAGGCCGCCAGTATCGCTGGTTGAAACATTAACAAACACCGGGGACCACGTCAGCCGTGTGTGTACGCAGCGTGCATGCCCGTCCATCATCAGCGAGTGTCTGTTCCATTGCAGCCGGTCATTGTTAGCGTGTTCCATCGTTAAAACCACACCCCGTAGTTGGCTTCAGCCGGTAGTCGGGTTCTAATTCGCATCGTTGCCGCTTGGTGGTGTCTAAGTGCATCTAGGGAAAAGGCCGGGGGACCAGGCTACTTTGGCGGGCGTTATGCGCTGCATCCACGGAAGGCTGCTGCTGTTATTTGTTAATACTCGCCACGTGGACAGTGAACAGGAACCTGGTTACTTACAGGATGGATCCGGGTTTGGGGTGCAAGACACATGCTGACATACAGACATGCACCTAGTGGACTTGACAGGTCCTTTTTGGTCTTCCCGCCTTTGTAGCTCAAAATCTAAGAGCGACTCGTGGCCATCTTGGATTTTGTCAATATGGTGCCCCCCTTCCCCACACCCTATGAGCTTCGGCCCTCTCCAAAATTGAATTTAGTACGTTCTGGTCAACAACTGTGCTAAATTTCATGCTTGTAGACAAATGTGCACGATACTACCGTATTTGATCCCTAATAGCCCTGTCACATTATGACGCTTCTCATCGGCGTGCCGCCAACATACAAAATAAGTTGTACACGTCGAGACACCTCTAACTTTTCGGCGGTTTGGGAAAAAGTTCAACGTCAGGGCAGTGTGTTAGTAGCACGTGGCCAACATGTGTCGACTCGTGGCGAAAAAAAACAAAAAGAGGTTGGCGCACCATCCTGATATCACTTTAGATGTAGCTAGGACGTAAAACAACAAAGCAACAATTTGGCGCAACATGTGGGAACGACCGTCACGGGCGCGTGGCATGTGCATGCCGTTCGCATAACATTATTCCAGTGTGTCCAACGGACCTTGACGTGCGCCTAAAGTCCCTGTAACGGTCGCACCCACACGTTGATGCACGGGTCGAATGTTTTGCGCAAGCAACAAAACATTCGACGCCTGCCGATGCTCGCCAACATGTGGGTGCGACTGTCGCTGTCACTCAAAGTGTACCGACGGGTACCAACGCACGCGTAACGCTTCCCGACGTGTCCCGACGTTTCGCCCAAAAGTGACACATGTCGACATGCGTTGGAGAGAAACGTCGTAATGTGACAGCCCCATTAGGGCTTGGACTAAGCCACCTCCAGGATTATTTCGTCGGCACGGGAAGTACATGTATACCGAAGGCTTAGTGATATCCTGACGCGTGTGCACACCATTAGAGATGCGCTGATGTTATCCACAGAAAGAGACATGTTGTGTCGTCAAATATCATCTAGTTAACTGTGGAATTAACCGGTTGGAACTCTCAAGATGGGATATATTTTTCTTTAAATTTCTTTTGGACTTTATAAGCAGAGGTATGGCATAATTGATCAAAGGCATCGTTGTATGATGTACCTCAGATTCGATTTAGTAAGTCTCATTGAAAATAGAGAATGCCATATTATATTATATGACACTTTGTGTCATAATTGTTAATAGTTCAGATTATACTAACCAATGTGCCCATCATAGCAATTTAGCCTTGGTGGATCCATGTTACCTGCATTCCAACAACTGTATACGTATTACTTGTTCAGAGAGCGTAGATGTTAGGGTTTGTTAATTTTATTTCGGGATTCCATTGACCAGATGTATAACTTGTGATCGATTCGAATTGTTTACAGATCAACCAAATGTAAATGCACTACCCAATGAACACACAAAATGAATTTTTATGTTCAGCTATTTTCAAATTCAATAATTGATTATCACTGGGAAATTTGGACATCCAACTTATAGCAACAGTAACTCCTAATTTCAACACACAACCACTGTGATAATATTTTGTATTGTGTTGTAATTAGAAATTACAGATGTTGATATAGATATGTAATATATTTGTTATTTTACTATTAAACTATGCAGATTGAGGTTTTCCTAACATTCAAGGAAATTGTTAACGAGATATTTAATTAAGTAACTTTCCTTGGTTTAATTATTGCTTTCTGTTCCTTTTCTTTCACTGAAAACTGAAAATATAATGAATTCTGTAGATAGGACAACCTAGTATCTTGCACAAGACTTTCTTTCCACTTGGCTCTCATTTTTGGAGGGTATGATGTGGTCTGCCTGTAAGTATGGTAAGAGTGAACGTTAACATGATGTCATCATCTACATGTTTGTTAACAGTTATATGAACTATGTACAGTATTCTTGCATGAGATATATTCAAAATAAAGAATATTCATGGTTTCTCTTTTAAGAGTACGTCAAGTCTATTCCTTCCAACTCATTACTCGCTACTTGACCGTCCCAGTGGCGCCGCCTCGAGTTGGTTTACTGTAACACCACCGACTCGCGAGTTGCTCAGTCCGGTTTTCTTTTTTGTTCTTCTTCTCCATTTTTTTTTAGATGAGTTGCAGACTCGGCATATCAGGGTGCCAACCGGGTGGAACACCCTATTCACAGATTGCGATGGGGCGTAGCCACTAGACACTCCCTATTATTATCGGCAATCATGGGGGGGGGGGGGGGGGGGGGGGGGCGGGGGGTTATCACTGGGACGGCTTTAAGCCAATTTGACAAAGTGCTCCCAAGGGGGCCCTGCGTTAGGGTATCATTTCACTAAAAACCGACCTTGGCTGTGAACTTTGGGGACCCGCCAAAAAGATCTCAGAAAAACAAATCTACATCATCTTGCTATATCCTGAAAGCCAATTACATCAACTGCCTGGGCTACATGTTACCCAATCTATGTGCGGCAATCATTTCAAATTAGTTACACTGCTGCATTATTCCCTCTAAAGTCATGTACTTGTGAAAACAATAGTATAGTATGAGTACACGTGACGACTGCAGAACTCGAAGGGGCGTGTCTGCGGAGATGCCAAAAATAGTATTGGTAAGTTAGAATGCTTTCATGTGATTAGACATGACTTGTTTTGCAACTTATTTGTAAGAGTCTAGGCATGGTGGATGGCATATGTCTTTTCAAATGAGCCGTTTCAAAAGTCAAGTCCATTGAAAAGCAATCGTCCTCCTCATGAGGGTTATTCGAACAGTGATATTCGACATAAAAAAAGCAGCCGAGTATCAAAGTAATGTTTGCAGTGTCACATATCCGACTTTTTCAAATTATTTCTGCTGTGGATATTTCGCAATCTTACCATGAATAATACCTTAGTTGAAAGCATAGCATTAGAAATACCTTGTTTTATTTTAACAATTTTGTGTATAACATGGTACCGATGAATTATAAACATGTCAGGGGTCGTAAGATTCATATTTGGAGTAATTCGTAATTTTAATTCGTTGATTTTTTGTGGGGCCTTTATTGCTTCTCTCCCCCCCCCCCCCCCTGCCCCCTGCTCGTTTTTTTTGGTACGTAAATCAAATAAAACCTTTAATGTTCAGTTCAGAGGGAACTTACCAAAACACTCTTCTGAAGATAAACATTAGCAATCATTGAATCAGTAGTAAACATAGCCAGTCGGGTATAAAACAATTTCTGGGCGAGTAATAAGACTTTATCTTAGCTAATGATGCGAGAAAAATAACAGGTTTCACATTTTGGCCACAAGATCCCAGCAGCGAATTGAGGTTCTGATTGGTCAATTTAAGGATGACAGAAAATGGCCATAGTGATTTATGGGAGAAGGCAATAACGGGAAATAAAACAGTACTCATATTGTCAGAATGTGTCGGACGTTTTCACATTCAAACGGTTAATTTCGAGATTTAAAAAACAAATATAAAAGTATTTCCTTCTTTTTATTAGCTATGTTTTTACATCATTCAAGGAAGTGGATTTTAGATTGACTACATACGCGTGCTATCATCACACATAATTGGGTTCTGTGGGAATTGTTTGTATATTTAGTTGGGAGTTAATTACATGCCCAATTCAATAGTCGCAGATAAATCAAATAGTGTTTTTCTTCAATAAGTTATGTAGGAATAGTAAGAATATATACAACTTAAGTTTGTTTATAGTTTATGTCAACACATTTATTTACACACTCCACAACACACCATCCTCTACCAGTCAGCCTAATAGTGGAATATGTGAATATTTGAAAAGATTTAGGTGTGCATAAATGCAAAACACATCCCAATATACCGTAATTTAAATAGAACATTACTTCAGAACGCGATTAGAATCGTGTATTGTATCGTCACGATTTCTGTTGACATTTGAGGCAGGCACAATCAATTTAACACTACTCCTAACCTTTCGTATAAACTTCACATCACAGAGCCACATGATGTAGCTAGCACAGCTATGCTTTGTTCACAATACTTACTAATTAGTAGCACTAAGTGGCCATGAAATACCAAGTAAACAGGGTTAGACAACAGTTGGTATATATTTGACCCAGACTATATATTTCAATACTGATTGCTATATCCTAGCCGACAGAACCAGAAATCTCACATACACTCTTGCTCAGGTGATATTTGACCGTATTGATCAAGTTGATGGACAGTGTTGTTCACACTAGAGCTTGTTGCTTGCTAATTACGGCACCTAGTGGCAATGAGCAATATTTTGTGGTCTATTGCTTAGCCATTTTACATGGCTAACTTTGGATATATTTGAAATGACAGCATGCAAAATTAATGTTGTGGCGCACATCAAAACTCTGATCTCATGGGCTCACAGCAGTGACAGGGTCTATTATAGGGTCTTTGCTAAATATACATTTAGCAAAGACCCTATAATACTAAGACGGCTCACTCCCTATCTCTCCCATGGTAATGTATATTTCGCAGTGCCACCTTGTGGTGGGTTTGATCAGCCCCGCTGCTGGTTGGTGTTTCACATGTAAACACATACAATTATATTATACATGAGATAGGTAAGTATGAATACACATCAATATGAAATTGCTATGAACAAATACACATCATCATCAGCATCGCCATCATCACACATCTTTCACATTCATATATACATTTATACAGATAATATAGCACCTGTTTAACCAAGAGAACAGCCAGCACACCAAGTGGTGGGTGTGAGCCGTCTTAGTATTATAGGGTCTTTGCCACTAGTCTGGTTCCAGTTCCCATGGTATCCGCTAGGTGCCGTCTGTGAGCCTTCACATGGGTCCTGCAGAGGTCGCTGACGGCACCTAGTGGCAAATTGCTGAACTAATACTTTTATAAACAGTAGTCTTCAAAATGATTCAAGGACAACTTTTTAGGACTATCTATGACCACTACACACATATATGTTTAAATTAGGAGCTATGATAGATGAACATTCATAACTATCATCTTATGTAATTTATTTATATTAGATTGCAAAATAACGTAGATATATCAACTCAGTTTCCCAACACTTTTTCTAATGGGTTGCTTAGGAACCTGTCCTGGAGACAAGTGTTGTGAGACTAACAACAGAAGCTACTGCAGTTATGCCAATGAGAAATACTCTCATTGATATGAATTTGCTAAAACTAATATAACTCATTTCATACAATATGCCATCCAATGTCATTTAGGAAATAAGATCTCAACATGTTAGAGTGTTCCATTGTTTAACAAATATATAGAATTTGTAATACAAGATGACACTGTATGTGAAGTGGAGTTTTTTCAAGAAGAAATCAAATTATAAAATTTGGACTCAGATTACCCCACTAAATATCACTTTCCCAATATTTTCTGAATGAAATCAGAATCTAGAATAATTCATTGACATATTTGCAACATACCCAAGTAATATTGCATAACACATTATTTTCTCTGTGCATGTCCATTTTGCTAATTACATGGTTTTGACTGGCTCCAAAAAAAGTGAGTGATAAGGGCAGAAAACTCATGCACCTCTGGGCCTGACCTTTGAAACGACCACAGTGGCGACCCCTGTTGAAAGAAAGGCCAGGGGACCAGGCTAAGTAACCACGAACTGGATATTCGTCCCCGCTATGTAGATAAGTTCCTCCAGGCTCAGCTATGGGATTTTGCTGCTAGTAGAACTTCCAGAGAATTGCTCCGATGATGTGGTATTTGTCCGAAACGTCTGTTCGGAGAGATTCGTAGTCGAACTGTCAAGGTTTATGATGGCCCGGTGGTAACAACCTTTGCTATCTATCTTGCTGTCAGTAGTGACACTACCCGTGGTGTCCATGCAACTCTTGTATCTGTCAAGGCGACGTAAAGGGAACAGTTAATATATATTAATACAGTCATCGTCAACGGTATTACCTCAGTACATAAATAACACTTTTAGTTAATTTATGGCTATATTCTTTCCGGGGTTTTTTTGTGGTCTTTTCTTTGGCATGTTGAATATCAGTCGGTTATATGGCTGTAATATGAAGTATATAATAATAAATGTTATTAGTGATATTCGATTAAGAGTTAAGATAGAAAATAAATGAATATAGAGCAATTTTAGTACAAATGTAGAATGTTATATATTAGGTGCTACAAATGGATATGATTTCTATTCGAACATTTCTTTTACTAATTACAAATAGCCTGAATACATTACGCCAGTGTGTTTATTTGCCCTCTGGATTGGGTGGTAAAACAATATATAGTACAATGATTATGTGTTAATTATTAGGGATCACCACATCTAAATATAAATATATGAACATCGCCCCTTGTATAGTTCAGTTATCCCTGTGTAAACTGGTAAGTATCTTATCTTAGCACACAAGCAATTAATTGCAATTAATTACAGCCTACCACGCGAGTGTATGCAATAGTTAAAGTTAGTGGATTGCTTAGCCTAAAGCCCATGGATTTGTTGGTGGTTTCTTTTTATGTGAAAACTATTAGGACTTACATTGCATATGGGAAAAAAACTAACAAAAAACATACTCTTTCTCATTGAGGCTGTTTTTTATTAGTGCTAAGGCATGTAAAATTCACTCACATCCAAACATGTCCGTATCTAATTACCTATATTTTAAAATAACTGTCTTAAATAAACTTGTACCCTCCCAACAATGTTTTTAAAGTTGCATGGTCCGATGGTTTTGTGTTCGTCTTTTTTTATGTAGATACATACATTAGATTGGTCGTTATAATCTACCTTACTTTAATTTGAAGTAACTTTGATTTTACATGGCTAACTTTGGATATATTTGAAATGACAGCATGCAAAATTAATGTTGTGGCGCACATCAAAACTCTGATCTCATGGGCTCACAGCAGTGACAGGGTCTATTAAATTGACTTATTATTCCTTTCGAGGCAGCAGCACATGCTTAATAAGAGCACAAATAAAGTAGCTATGTAGGATAACATCTAGGTAGGTGTATTGATTTCGAAAAGTTGATGCTTCCATCACACTATGCGGCTTTAATGATAACCAAGAGATATGTGAAGAAATATGAGTTACACTATCAACTTGCCATCTTTCATAGACAATACTCTTCACATTAATCTCTTAAACATTATATAACCAAGTCAATAAGGCTTCTAAAGTGCACTACGTGCATTCAGTGAGATATTAATATTCATTGCCTCCCTGGGCTGTGATTGTAAAACCCTTTCTGCCATTATCGGGAATAGTATATACATTTAAGAGATGAATAGTGCCTGTTAGATAAGAGTCAATGGAGAACCATTTGGTTGACTGGTCAGAGTGTGGGGTTAATATCAAAGCTCTCAACATGCTTCGGGGTTACAAAACTTAAACACACGGGAGGAGGAGTGGGGCGGGAGGGAGCTTACGATCCAGCACTCAAGGTTAGACAAAGCCTCCCCAAGGTCAGCCTTACAGGGTGGGGGTGGTCTAGATTGACAGACACTTAGAAGTCGTTTGCGAAGCCAGTAGTAGTCAAAAATGGATGACTGCTCACTTTGGGCAATCTGTAAGAAAAGGGCATGGTGAAGGTCAAGGTCGGGGCGGGTCTTATAAAAGCAATGCCAACGTTATCTCGTAATGGGCGCCTGAATCGATGCTGCTTATTTAAGATAGCATGGCTTACATGTGTGTCACTATTCACCTTTCTGATAATGGTCATATCGGTGGAAGTTTCTTGAAGCGGACAAACATTAGTAAATGTTGCCTGTGAACACAATAGTAAAACAATGTTTTGGATGTATTTGTAGAAAATTTTAGCAAAGGCGGGGCGCGGCGTAAAGAAATGCATCTGTACACGTTGAGAGTATTTACCTGGATAAGTAAGGTGACAGGGTTAGGCCATGTAATATATATTAAGGTTAGTGTAATTGGGGTGTCTACGAGTTTATGTGTATGCAGGGGCATAACTACATTGTCGCACTGGAAACACATGCACACACTTTCTCTCAGTCTCAGCGTCATGTTTTGTCCATACTAAATGCATTTTTTTGTGCTTATAATATTTTAATTTCCAGTAAGAATATGCGGACAATTTTGTGCTAATATATTTTTAATTTCTGGCTACACACATGGTAACAGAGATGACATGGGTATGTTTGACTTAAAGAACAACCAACAGTAGAATGACTGATTCATTCAAAATGCAACCAGTCAAGTCTGCATTTAGTCTGTGATTTAGCTTCACCTGTTTAGCAATCGAAATTGCTGATGCTCCAGGAAGCATTTAGCCAATGTGACTTCACAATATGTATATGACTAATTGACCGGTTTGCGAAAATAGTTTCGTCTCTTTGGGCTATGAATAGCCATAGACAGACAACTTCAACAAACATGGAAGGGTGGGCTTTCCCAGATGGTAAAATGGATAAATCTAAGCAACCTGATGTTGAAAAAGCAGGGTCCGTTTTAGAGCATGCTAGATTATTTTGCGGTGTTGAAAATGTTACTTTTGAATGACTGTAGATCCAAGGCATGGTAGCTGAAGTGAGTCATATATCACAAAAGTCATTTAAAGATCGTATCTGGATAACAAATAATGACAAAAAGACCCATGCAATTATTATTACAACAAAGCATCTTATCATGTAGGATAGGGAGTATGCACATGTGTAACTATTTACGGGGAGCAATCAAATTTATATTTAGAATCACCACTTTTGTTTTTATACATTTCGACATTGCGGTCGGGATTTGGCTTTATGTGGGTATCTCTAGACGTATGTCCCAAACATGGAGAGGAGTTCTGAAAGAAAATAATCAAAACTCAACTGGTTGACAAAAGGGTGGCTTTGTTTTCACACACATTCTTAATACTCCCTATTAACAGTCAATTAAGATAATGCCAAGTCAGGAGCATTAATCGACAAGTCCCTAATCAGCAAATGCCTGTTTTGACATTCACCGTCATAGCTAAATGAGAGTGTAATCAGGGATGAAAGTGGTTTCAGGCAACAACAAAAAAGCGGAAATCAAGCCAAGATGATTCTCCCGATGGCAAATTTCTGTTTACATCTATATCAAAAATGACCCCAGGATGTGAAAAAAACACGGAAATCCGCTTAACAACGGAAAAATATTATCGCTGATAGTAGTCCATTATGAGCACCACTACCACATGGTGGCGGTGTAAACTGCACAGACCCTTGCCGGTCAGAATGATCAGCAGGTGGCAGCATGTTAGCAGTGGTGGACTCTATAGTGGACTGTTCCACCCATGGCTAGTGGCCGCCTCCATCAGTGCTTTATGTGTGACCTGGCTGGGCTGTGGCAGAATAAAGTGTGTGTGGGGGGGGGGGGGGGAGAGACCCCGAGGTTTAAAACGTGTCGTTCCTTTATTCCCCAGGCAAAGCGGATACCATATGTATAATGGGATTTAGAAGGTAGGATCTGAGGCAACATATGGTTAATAGATAGTGCGCAGTAGGTAATAGAACCACGTGGTTGGTGTCAATTGAGCATGTGCACGGTGGTCAGGTGACCTATTATGTGTAGAATATATAAGAGCATACATAGTTCATGCAAGAGTGTAGGTGGGAGGGATAATGTATGACTACAATTATTGCTAGGATGCAAAGTCCCAATCACTTACTCATTGATCATGAGGACAATTATGTATATGTCATCTTTGGCAGTAATGTATATCAGTGGCTACAATTGTTAATACTCCTGGTATGTCTTGAGGCAGTTTGCCTGATAAAGACGGGACAGAAAGAATATAGATCAATCATTTTTGGGGTGAAATTTGAGTATCTAAAATTAAATCGCTAGGGAATACTTGTGAATTGTAATTTGTGGCGCATGTATATATATGTTTACATATATATATGTTTATATATGTTTATATATATATATATATATATATATATATATATATATATATATATATATATATGTAATATCTAGTTAAAATGTCACCTTCCCAGCGCGGCTGGAGGCGATAACCACCAGACACCGCTGGTATACAAGTGGTCAGAGACCCTCACAGGTGGCGCTGATGTGGTCAAATATGTAACTACATACAGTGTACTGGATTATTAGATACATGTAGTATGTAGTAGTGCAGTGGTGAATATATATAGAATAGGGAACTGAAGTGTGATAGCGCCCTTGTTTATATTCCCATAATAGATTATACAGCATATATATACATAATTAAATGAATTCCTGCTATATATTAATTAAAGTCAGCTAAATCATAAAATCAGTAGGATTCTGATGTGAATAATGCTACCACATGCGGGAGAAGCTACTCGGGGGCATAGATCTCTGGTCTATTCAACACAACTCGACATTCTAGCTCTACTTACTTCTGCTCTCTACTACTAATAATTTGGTGGTTTAATGAGCAGTACCTAAAAACACTAACACGTGTGTATAACGCTAACTGCTGATAGCCGTCACCTCTTTAGGCTCAAAGTAAAGGCTGCTATAAAGAGCCAGTAATATAAACGTGCATATCCGACTGCGATGCAAGAGTTCTGCAAAGATCAAGATTGTAATGCCACTGATGTCAATGCCACATAGCCCACATTTATTTTGAGTGTTTGCTGGTGCGTGCTTTTTTCTCTTTTTTTGGCAACATTTAAAGATTCCTATAACACTCAAGTTCGATTATGTTAAGGATTTCAAATTGCAGATCCGGCATCGATCCACTAGGGACTTCTATGTAACTCGTTATACACTTTTACACATAAACGGGCTTAGCATTATACTCGGTGATAAGATTGTCTAGGTTTGTTAGGTAAGATCTTGGTTGGTTAGATGTTGTCTTAACAGCTTGACGGGAACGAGTGTGAATTACAACAAAGGTTGTGGTGATTTACTCCAGGGTCAAACATAACATTTCGGGTAAGTCCTTAAAATTTTAGCTATCTGTTTAAATTTAAGTCGAGTTCGAAAGAGCTGCAATGGTTACATAATTTATTATATATATATATATATATGACACATACGTATAGGCTATGTGTATATAAATATATATATACATGCATATTAAATATATGTATATATATCCATACATATATACAGTAAAACCTCTCTAAATAGACCGACCATTAGACCTACTTTAAATGGTCCACATAGGGAGGTGGTCGGTTTATAGAGTTAGAATATGGTAATTTTGGGACCCAAATAAAGCGATCGATATAGGGGAGTGGTCGATCTGTGGAGGTGATCGGTTAGAGAGGTTTAACTGTATATCCATATATATTTACATATATCATATGTGTATATACACATACATATTTAATAGGCCTACATATAAATGTACATAAATATATACGCATCTACATGCATATCTAAATGGATATATTTAGACATTTTCGTGACATTTCTGCACTAGCTTTAATTAATTACAAGACAACCCAGCTTAGGTCGGACCCTAGGTAATGTAAAATGTATAATATATATGAGAGAAATACGCCAGATAAACCATTGGGTATTTATTACACGTACATTCAACTTTGAGAGAGAGCTGTGAGAGATCGGGAGCATGGTGAATACTAGATAAAAGATTCACCCCGTACTTCCAGTACAGGGGTGAAAACCAACACATTAGAAAAACTGGTGAACAATTTTGACTTAATGTAAGTACGGGGTAATTTTTTTTTATCTAGGGCTGTAATCGATTAACACGACCCGGGCGATTCAGATCACCCGAGTCGTCAGAATTTCAAATCGAACACCGTGAGTGGAGTCGAGAAATATACGTGCCGTGTGCAAAATGACCTGACCCCAATAACCCCTCTTGGCTGGGGTTTGCTGGGAGCGATGATGTCACATCTGTGCTGGTATCTGTAGGATAACAGCTACCAGTACAAGTCCTATGTGTTGTTTTAAAGCTTTTTTTATAATAACCCGGATTGTCATCTTATACAATCATAAAATACTTTAAATCCTATTTTGCTGTACTTGTATCGGTTATTAAAAAAAAAAGTTTTAGATTAAGCCACAATTTTTCCACCCCAAGCGTGGAGAAGCTTATTCGTTTATTCAACCCGAGTCTGTAGGATGTGCGCCTGTGCCAAAAAGTGGCTCGGGTGACCCGAGTTGATTAATCGATTACACCCCTAGTGAATACCGAACGGCCATAGTAGTAGTATCGTAGAAACGTATTGCTTAATGCTGCATTTCTCAATATAAATAAACTTGCAAGTGTAATAAATAGACAATGGCATATTTTGTGATATTTTAATATTATAACATCACTGGTGTAAATGCTTACAACGTCACTCCGCTTTTGGCTTTGTATTGTTGTAAACGCCATTAGATTACTAAAACAGACTCAAGAGGGCGTTGCGAATAGGTAAGTAGGTAACATGGGATGTGGTACCTTTAGTTACCAGTACGTGCCGTGTGGGGGCGCACTGTGTCCTGTCGGTCTAGCATTAACCGCAGAATAATGAATAATCAGTGCTTATGCCGATCACATAAGTAATATCGTTAAGTAAATTACATTCTATTAATCAATAGTTCAGAGTTTGAAGATTAAATGATGGTTGCTTCCCTGTTGTGCCGCTAGCTTGCAGATGTACAATATGTGTATTACTTCGCTTGTGTCACACAAATTACAATGCAACGTTTATAATGCACACGAAGCTAACATGATAAACACACAGTGAGGTCATCGATTAAATGTAATACTTGTGAAGAATTACTTCAAGTTCAGGAAGCAATAGAAATTATAATATTTTAAATTATAATTTTTCGATTATTTTAGACAATAACCAAAGTGTTACCACCAATAACATGGGTTAATTCGTAGGCCTGAATAATTTGTTCCGCAGATTTTAAAGCTATGAAATCATTTCAAACTAAAAGTCAAAGAACAAATTGGACATTATACATGTTATGTGTATAAGTCCAAAGCGAGTACACACTTAATTGCGAACAAAGTGTTAAATGTTGGTCTCTTTATCTTACTAATGGTTCCTTCTTGATGTTAACTTATTACAATAAGTATGTCAGATAATGCCACTAAGGCTATTACATTTTAAATTAAATAATATAAAAATCCACACGATGCAGTCATTGTGGCCAAAACAGCGCATTAATTGTGCTGCAATGAAAACCCCCTCACTGGAATTATCTAACTTAGCTATATATATATAAATTTGATTAGGCAATAAAAATATAATGGACACTAGCATTGTCAGATAAGAGACCGGCAAAGCGGAAAATACATACACAACATGTCGATCTTCATTCTACCTCAAAGTGCATACGTTGTGGAATTCCTGCCCCACCCATCCACCTCCCGTCATCAAGAAATCCTGATAGTTACCTGATGGTTGAGATAGCGGAGTGGCGTTCTCTGTGGCGGAGTGGTTAGAGTGTCTGACTTTTTTCTAGGTCAGACTCCTAATCTGAGGGTTGGCGGTTCGATTCCCCGTGCCCCCAGCTCTGCCAATTTGGATTTCCACCCCTGTGTATAACTTACAGCGTCATCAAAGGCCGGCTGCTCTCATACCATGTCTATGTGGTGTGGGAGGTTAAAAATCCCTTGGGTCGGTAAAAGTGTAGGCTCGGGCTTTCTATCGACCAGCAGTGGAATGAGGAAGGCCAGTCATCTATGACTGAAATTAAACAACTGCTTAAACAACTAATGGACCAACAACAAAACAAAAAAAGAAGTGGTCAGGTGTTCTACTTACTTGGGCGGGGAGAATTCACTGTAGGGTTGCCTCAACTCTCGGTTTTTGGGAGGGTTTGCCGAGCTGGGAAGACTGGTTGATCTAGCTAGCACGTCCTGGAATTGTTTCCTGGGTAAAGCTAGAGGAACAGGGCACGAGAAAGAATTTGGTCAGTAATGGTAAGAGTTTTGTATCATCATAGAGGGGATCAAAGGTTTACAGAGCAGCAACAAATGCCCCCCATGGCGACTGATTTTCCTTAATTGACCTTAAATCTGCTGTAGACAATCTCCATTATATGAATGTATTTACTGTAATAAGTCATGAGGCAACTTAAGTGCAGACCACTTTACATGTAAAGCATCATTCTAAAGCTTTTGGAAACTGAACCAATTCAAGATGTCATTATATATATATATATATCTATATATCATATATATATATTATATATATATTACGATCTTTGCTAGAGTGGTACAGGTGTGATGCGAGTGTCAGCGTGAAAGATGCAGCAAGGTGGCGCCACCAGGCACAACAGTAGGCCTGACCAGTAGATGAGTGGAGGAGCGTCAGCTATGCAGGAGCGAACCAGTAGAAAACTGGTGGAGTATCAGAGAGGATGAACTGTGGAGACAGTTCATGGTTAATTAGTTCCAGATAATTATACTCGTATAATGTATTATACAACACATATATATATACTGTACTTCATTGTGTTAGTATAAATTTACTGCAATTACTCTATGCTCTTTAATCTTGCTTACTGCCTTGTAAAAAAATAAATTGGGGCATGCCTACAGTAACTGTAGACCAGTAGACATCGAACACCTGGGGGAAATATAAGTAACTAAAGCAAAACATCCATAGGATCCTGATTCATGACATAATAGCGTTAGTTCATGGAGTGTGGCGTGATGCTTGTTTCCTCCGAGGCAGTATCAACATAGCAGCATCGTGAATTCATGTGCCTGCGGGGATAGGCCATTTATTCAGAATAACAACATTTATTGGGAGTCACAACGTGCATATTACTCTGATCTAGCTACCGCTGCTACCACAAGGCAGAAAAGAATCGTCGATGACAATGGAGCATTAATGGGGTAGCATGATGGGCAAGATCTAAAGTTAAAAGCGCATTCGGTTAGTGACGAAACTGTACGTGAAGCACTGCATTCATCATGATTAAGGCATGCAACATACCACATTAGTTTACATGAGCATCTAAGGACATACCCCAGTATATTACAGCAACTTTAGGTGTGATGAGGGAACATACCTCCACATGGCAAGGTTCGGAAAACCCACATGTGGCCAGGGTCTAATAAAAGACTGCCATATGGTGGGGACCTGAGGACAGACCTCCACATGGCAAAGATCAGAGAACCCTCATGTAACTAGGGTCTAATAACAGACTGCCATATTGTGAGGGTCTGAGGACAGACCTCCACATGGCAAGGATCAGAGAACCCAGTTATGGGCAGGGTCTAATAGCAGACTGGCATATGGGGAACGTCGAGGTCAGATCTCCACATGACAAGGGTCAGAGAACCCACGTGTGGCCAGAGTCTAATAACTGACTGCCATATGGTGAGGGTCTAGGGCCGACCTCCACATGGCAAGAGCCGGAAAACCCAGTTATGGCCAAGGTCTAATAGCAGACTGCCATATGGTGGGGATCTGAGCACAGACCTCCACATGGCAATGGTCGGAGTACCCAGTTATGGCCACGGTCTAATAACAGACTGCCATATGGTGAGGGTCTATGACAGACCTCCATATGGCAAGGGTAGGAGAACTCATGCATGGCCATGGTCTAATAACATACTGCCATATGGTGAGGGTCTAGGACAGACCTCCGCATGGCAAGGGTCGGAGAATGCACATATGGCCAGGGTTTAATAATAGACTGCCATACGGGAAGGGTCTGAGCACAGACCTCCACCTGGCATGGGTCGGATAACCAAGTTATTGCCAGGGTGTAATAACAGACTGCCATATAGTGGGGATCTGAGGACAGACCTCCACATGGCAAGGGTCGGAGAACCTAGTTATGGCCAGGGTTTAATAATAGACAGGCATAGGGTGAGGGTCTGAGGAGAGACATCAATATTGACAGACCCTTACAAAGCAGAGCCAAATCACACCTCTGCTGATTGAGCGTACTCTACCTGTGTATACGTGCCTTTCCGGCAGACCTAGAAATCACAAGTTGCAACGGTGACACGAATTACCATTTGAATTGAAATGTGTTACTCTCAAAACAAAACAGGCATGCCTACTTAGACAATCACTCAAAACAGTCATGTGTAGCAAGTGAGTGTAAACTTAGCCATTAATATATTGACGTATTATTATTTGTTCAGTTTGGAACAGTAACTTAGAGTAAACTAGGAATGTTGAACACCCGCATTAATATTGTTATTAGTTTAGTATATAACATAAATTTAAGGTTGCTTAGCAGTTTTGAGGAGACATATTAATTATTATCATCAGTTGGACTAGGACATTGACTTGAGTCAGGGATATGGACATGTATGGTGCGGAATCTGTAAATAATCGAGAACACTGAAAAAAGAATGTTGTTTCAATAATAGTGTCCTTATCCTAGTAATTATTGTCTTACATTGTGCAATAACATACAATTTCCGCGAAAACGCGGATATTCTCCAATTGGCTGCAGGAAATCATGGCTTTATGTCCTAGCAAAATCTAAGGTCATATGAGAAGGGAATTCTGACTGACCAATTGCCTTAGAATTTTGTGATTGTTAATCGGCAATTATTACAATGAAATCGTGGAAATCAGCGAAGTCGTGGACATCTTTCAGCCCTGATGATATCATTTTTGTCATCATTAATGGATAACCATAAGTGTAGGAAGGCTATTTGAGGAACTGATTTGTTTAAAACTGGATTTAAGATGTGCAAGCCCAATAGAGTTAAACATACAATAGAGAAATAAAATAAAGACTGCATGTTTCAGTCAGGGTTATTTAAAATGTGAACAACTCGATACAACACTTTTTTCTTTTGAAAACAACATACATAATCAAAGAACAGATTGACCATCACTTATCCATCAATCAGTTACCCGGTGTAATCAGTAATCCGGCACTGATTTCCACTAGAGAAATGTCAAATTCCAGGTCAGTGGTTAGCTGTCGATTAAATGCATTGTAATGCAACAATTAGTTATCCGACAAAATAACTTATCTGGCATCCTGCAGGTCCCAATGTAGATAAAAGATTCACCCTATACTTGTAGTACACGGGTGAACGATGACGTAGTGTAAATACAGGCGAAAATAGCTTTAGTATGGAACAGGAAGTAGAATGCCTGCCTTCAGTATCAAATGGATACTTATATCGGCACAGAGTTGGTGAAATGGGAGAGAATGCAAAAAGACAAGATAGTGGACATAGAACGCCGTCGATTTCACTTTTAAATCTTATTAAACTAGATGTTTTATTATATTTTTCAACTCAAAGGTAGCAGGTAAATATAAAAACATATATAAAGAATATATTTTGCTTCTTAAATTAAGACATTATTCACTCAATTAATTTCCCCAGCATGTCGAAATTCTTCGCCAGCTTTTCTAATGGGTTGGTTTTCACCCCTGTACTGTCAGTACGGGGTGAATCTTTTATCTAGTCCCAATGATGACGGATTTGTGATGGTCAACCTGTACATATATTTACAGAAAACTGCAACCGGTTGAACTGAACGGCAAACCTGTCTAATTCTATAACACATTAATGAATAATAACAATCCAATGTTGCAATCCATAGGATAAACAAAAACCGAATTTTCTTTTTAAAGACACAGTTCACTTCACTCCACAAAACAGTTGAGAAATGAGCCGCCAGGTGGGGTGGCGGTAGCATACCTGGCATTACGTAGCCAGGGATGGGTGCCTTGTAGCCGCTGAACAGGGGGATATCCTGGTCGCCCTTTTCGTCGGCGGTCACGAAGCCACCTGCGGGCGGACAACAGACGGACAACACATGGGGGGAAGCGGCCAGACAGATTACACGGGCCATACCACGGTGTTGACCGCCCAGAACTCCATACTCATACGGCAGTACCTGACACCCAGCTCGACGAGGTGACCATTGATGCGATAGCTGCTTTGATGTGTTTATTTCTTGTGATCGCTTACAATTAATCTATTGCTACCGCTACGCTATGGTCTAATCAGTTACTCCAGCAGGTCAACTCTGGGTAGAGGGTAAATCTTGTTATGTATGGTCTACTTAGACTACTGCCATACACGCTAATTATGGCACAGGTCAACATGCGTGGTACTACTGGTACTGTGATACTCGCAAAGTTATGTACAGGTACTAGTGGCAGTATTTCTAGGGTGAACAGACGCTAAGAAAGGTGGTTCTAGTTAACAGGATTATTTCTAATTAGGAGAGGAGATAAATAATTAATTATCCAATTGACAGATATTCCTATATTAACTAGATGCACTGTATGACTTAGCTTAGGTGGTATCAGTATCATTACAGGACAGTCTAGAGGTCTTCTGATAATTAAACAGACTAATGATCAAATTAGTTATGAATCTAATCACCTCTAAGCCACATCGAATGGCTTTAGTGCCGTATAGAATTCAGGGATACCAGTCGGGTCTGTCCTGAACATGCACAATAATAAAAGAAAGGTGAATGTACATATGTATAGGCACAGCTAACAGTTCTGGTGGCTATTCTGAAGGATTTCAAAGGGGCCTCAATCTTCAACTTTGGCCCATTTTAAATCATTCCGCCAACCTACTTAGAATACTACATTAGCACCTGTCTTCAGCGGGCAACTCTGTATCCAGCCCAATGTTGTCCTGACATAGCAGGTATCCTGTCATCGGAGGGTCAATCAAATGAAACGGACTTCATTTGTACATTGGTGGGAGATTCTCACTTGTCAGGAGTTTGCCAGTCACAGGGTAAGCTGAAGACAGGTACTACTCTACACTTTATACGATAATGGACCATACAGCGAGGGATGGCGGAGGAGAGGACAGACGGGACAGGAGCTGGGACTGCGAGTGAGTTATGTGGTGTGGCTGAGTAATTGAGTGACTCTAGGTCTAGCGCACATACTCACTCCATTCTCCGTGCTGGTTGTGTGTTATTGCATGCTGTCGTTTCCGCTTTTGCGCATCTTTGTTAGCCTGCAACCTCTGGATGAATTGCCTGTTGGTGGCTGTCACCTCCTTCCCATCCAACAGTTCTGTAGAAGGAAAACAATGAAGTATGTGTGCTACATATGTTATTATATTAATATAAATGGCAGAGCGTATCTTTCCTTATATTATTTACTTTTCATTGCTGCTGTGCTATTTCGCTTGACCCGTTCACTGATCTGTTCGGGTGACTTTACCTTGTCCCACGCTGCTGGTGCCTTTTCTGGTCACTTCCGGGCGTCTCGAACATGCCGGTGTCGCAGTTTCAGCGCCCGGTCAGTTTCCACGGCCCATATAGACTCAAACTCAAGGCATTGTCAATGATCGTGAGCAATCTTCATACAGAAAATACAGCAAAAGTGAAATATCTCTAAAACTACACCACCTATTAACAAATCGCTTGGTACACATATAGAAAACATCTTTATCAAAAAGACTGTATTAAATTTATAAGGTTAGGGTTCTTGATTTGTATTAATTTTGAATAAAACTAAGGTTTTGCACTGCACGTACCGTCAAACTCAAGGCATTGTCAATGGTCGCTAGCAATCTTCATACAGAAAATACAGGAAAAGTGATATATCTCTAAAACCACACCACCTAGAAACAAATCGCTTTGTACACATGTAGAAAACATCTTTACCAAAAACATTATATTAAATTTATAAGGTTAGTGACGATGATGTTAGATTTTGACGCATGCGCATGAAACTGACAGGCCGCTGAAACTGACCGGGCGCTGAAACTGCGACACCGGACTAGACCATTCACCAGCCATGTTTTGTTGTCGGCCTACTCCTCTCAGGTCTTTGTTCTATTATTGCAGGAAGTTATATTTGACATATATGTTATTAGTATATTTACTAATTTAAGCAAGTTACCTGTGTAGTGTGTATGTGTCATTTTATCAAGGCAGATAGATGAGTGCACTTCACTACACATGCTGTATTCAATAATTATGTATCTTAAACTCAGCAGGTATACCTTGCCGGGAAAACAAACGAACTCAGAATAGTTCTAATTTGTGCCACAGGGTGGTGCATGCTTAGTACTAAACTTGTCCATTTGGTGGTGTAGAGTGACCTAGATTGGTCATATGACAGCTGTTGTTGTGAAAATGGCTGGGTGAGTGGAGAGAAGGGAGGGTAAAACTGATGTATTTTCAATTTTCTTTAGAGTAGTTCAAACAGGAAATATATTTGCTTTAATGTAAAATATATGTTAGTACAATTACATTGCATAATTCAACGATAAACACATATAGATGAAAAAGTTTTTTTGTTGTTGAATGTCAAAAGGTTTTGGACTGTACGGAGGTTGAACCCACAAGACATAACAACTTCAGATTACAAGTTCAACACCCTAACCACTAGGCCACAGAGACCATGCATAGTTATTTGTCTCAGTTCAGGATATTTGTGTATAGGATGTCATATATAAAAGGGTGTGTGTGTATAGGTATGTTTGTATTTTTGCGTGGATCCGTTTGAGATTTGTCAGTTTCACTGTATATAAAAGGGAAAAAAAATTTATTGAATGTAAAAAGGAGGGAAACATATGGAGTGAGATATGTGCATTTGAAAGTTGACGACTTTCAGATCTTTGTATTACTATTAACTAATGCAGTAGCCATTCCATGCTGGCCACATCAGCCGGGCATGAGCATTAATAGTTCGAGGGGATCCGCCGTAAATACACAAGTTTCCGGTTTTAATGCTATGATGGCAGCAGCCATTCTGGGTGTGCCTATGCGTTATCGTTTGGACAGGATCCATCGCAAATGCGCCAGGTTCTGTGCTTAATGCTATAATGCCAGCAGCCATATTCTACGATCCAGCCGGTCCTGAGTGTTAATGGCGACTGTTCTGGTCATGTGTTATCAGTTGGACGGGATCCATCGCAAATGCGCTGGGTTCTGGGCTTAGCACTATGACAGCAGCAGCCGGTCAGCAGTGTATGCATTAATAGATTACTACTATCTACACAATAAGGGACATTGAGTACGGTGGGGTAGTTAGGAACTGGATTAGCAAGAATTCAAGTCTCGTAGCATTAAGATGGACATCTCAACAGCCGAATATGTAGCAATGGACAAAGAAATCCAGCTTCCTCCGTGAAAAAAACCACAAATTCAGTAGGCAACTCATTAAAAGCACAAGTGTGAACTAAACTTTCCGAATGAGAGTCTACAGAAAATTACTTTCAAACATTACCGTAACTCCCGCGCTTAAATCTGGCAATTCCATTTAACCCTTCATAATTTGGAAAACAAAAACCAGTCCTGTTCTGGTGGCCAAAATTTAGCTAGTTATTTAGTGTGCAATATGGAGTCACCTAAAGGTGGATTTCAATTCTTGTTAAAATTGTGTACAGCTCCATACAGAATGGCGGATGGGTAGAGCACTCGCTTTCAGTATGGGAGGAGTATGGAAATAATCTCTAGCCAAGTGAAACCAAGATACAGTATAACCCCGTTAAACCAAACTTGAAGGGACCCTAGAAATTTGTTTGGATTAACCGATCATTGGATTAACCGAGCTTTGACAAAAACGGGTGTGCATTATGAATGTACAATGTATGTGGACACTATGATTATTGCTTTTTATGTATATACATTTTAACCCCATTAAACCAACCTCGGTTAAATCAAACGATCGTTTAATCCAAACTTTTTAGGCGACCTGGCAAAATACTACCATTTATCATATAAAAAAGTCTCAGATAACCTTAAAAACCACATGAAAGTTTGGTTTAACTGTATCGGAAGTGGCCTTGGGCCGATAATTTTGTTTGGATTAACCGATAGTTTGGATTAACCGACTTTGGTTTAACCAACGTTTTTATATGATACATGGTAGTATTTTGCCGGGCCGCCGAAAAAAGTTTGGATTAACCGATCGTTTGGTTTAACCGAGCTTGGTTTAACAGGGTTGTACTGTACTTAGAAAAGTGATATTTGCAGCTAGCTTGCCTAATGCTCAGCATTACTAGAATGAAGTAAGAACTGGTTGGCTGAGTGACCAGGATAATATGATTACTGATTCATGATATCAGGTCATTATGCCAATGGCCGTGGTATAATTCAGTAGAGCAGCACCATTATATAAAATCAACATAATTTTACAGTTACAGGTCGGTACCCTCCAAATATAACCGTAGCATCTTAGATGTTGTCAGGACATAAAACCACCAAAAGAAATATACTAGCTATACACATGTGATAAGCCACGTCATGGTGTATGGCCGGTTCCCCCTGGTCTGTATTGGACTCAATGTGTAGAGAAACATGTGCTTCATCATTTATGTCCTGAATCCTCTGCTCTCTGCGGCGTCATAGAACCAAGTGACCCGCCACTTGACCAGTCAGGTCGCAAGTAGCAGATAACCTCTCATGGTGGTGTGCGGGGGGCACTAGTAAGTCGCAGAGAGGACCGGTCCACCCAGGGACCGCCTCTGGTTAGTCTGCTGCCACCTGTCACCATAGAAGGGCAATAGAGGTAAGTGTACCCCTGCCGCCATTGTGTGATGGTGAGGCTTATGTATGGACTACTACACACATACAAAATATCTTTAGTGGACTATGTACACTACCTAAGTAGGGTGCCATGATGATGACCCGGTCTCGGTACTTGCTCTTGTGACAGAGCGGGTTCCCGATGAGATCCAGTCGCTGCATCTGGCGACATTTGCCGAGGAAATTCGAGAGTTCCTTAAGATCAGTCAGCTGGTTGTCGGTGGCCATCAACTGCTGGAGGAGCCCCAGAGGCTCAAGGTCATGGATACTGTCAAGGTTGTTGCCCGTCACGTTCAGCACCGTTAGTGAGCGCTGTGGGACGCACAGACAGACAATGTGGTTAAACATACCTGAATCTGAATGCACATTTAGAGTGTTGAGCAACAGAAGGGTGGCAAATCTATTACATAGATAATATAATGTGCATAATGCCGTATATATTTCCATTGGGGTCACCATGCCATCGTATGGCATATCCAATTTGAATACTGATATATATTTGCGCCTTGTACTTTAACAAGCCATGATTAAAGAAACAAAAATTAAGTAATAAGTTTCTTATTGTAGAATATCACACATTATTTTGTCAGAATAGTTGCTAGCTTTCACCAGCCATTATATATACATGTATTTATACACACACACATATATATATATATACATACGTGTACATATATGTATATGATTTATCTTTGCATCCCTTGATTAAGTTAGGGTAATTTTAATCATGGACAGTTGATCCTCCTTATGCCACTGCTCCTTGTCCTACTCTAGTAAGGCCGAGTGTCAGCCTAAGTAGCCATAGGGATACATTTTAAGTCATTTGTTCAACATAACTATAATTTGAACCCGAGATTTGAGTTCCACAACATACCACTTATGAATCGGGCGCTTAACTCATTCGCCTCTCCTGTCTGCATTTATGGGATTGTAAATTAAGAGCAACATATTTAGAGAAACAAGTGTCTTTATTTTACATCAACCATGCCCCCATAGATATACAGACATACCTATTAGCTGATGAAAGGTGACTTTTTCAGGGAAGAAAGTGATCTCCGGGAAAAAAAGCGGAAATGCTGATATTCTTCCATAGGCTTAGCATTGTCAGGGAATCGCTGAAAATTCCCGGAAGTCAGGTTTCATACATATTGATATACGCTGCTAGTGCTGCGGCGTTTGAAGCACGTATTAGTAGTATACGCTGCTAGTGCTGCGGTGTTTGATGCACAAATTAGTAAACGCTGGTAGTGATGTGTCGTTTGAAGCACGTATTAGTATACGCTGATAGTCCTGTGCCGTTTGAATCACGTTTTAGTAGTATACGCTGATAGCGCTGCAGCGTTTGAAGCACATATTAGTATACGCTGATGGTGTTGCAGCGTGAAACAACGTATTGGTTGGCTGGTTGTTGGAATTTTACATCCTGGCAACATCTAAGGTCATATCAGGACTGGCGCAACGTATTAGTATACACTTATAGCTACAGGAAAAATCCCGGAAATCCGCGAAATCGCGGAGATCTTTCATCCCTGCGTTTTATTGCTTGTGTGACTGAATTGTGCTGATGGAGTCTGTCATTTTACTTACTGACAGCGCTATTATAGAGCGCGGTTCGAAGAGCAGCTTTTCACCAGGTGGGACTTTCTGGTGCTCAATATGAAGCTCCTGCAGCTGATCCATCTTCTCCAAGCCTTCCAGTACTGTGATGGCATTACCGCCTAAATGCCTGCAAGTAGACGAAGGAGCCAGGTCAGCAAAATACGAGCCAAATAGATAGCAAATACATTATGTTAAGCCGAGATTCCATTCATGCTTTGTGAGGTATGGTTGGTTGGGTGTTGGAGTTTTACATCCTGGCAACATCTGAGGTCATGTCAGGACGGATGCCGACGTGTGACAGTGTGCACTCATGGCAACTTTATAGTGCTGCCCCAATGGGAAATCAGGCTGCCAGCACGATGACCCGATATCCTACTCGGTCACATTACCTGGAGACTGAGCTAACCAGTCCTTGCCATATCCTAATAATGTTGAGCGCCAAGCTAGGAAGCGACAAGTATCAATTTTGTAAGTGATTGATTTAACTCGTGCGGGGAACTCCCGATCTCCTGCACGGGAGGCCTGCACTCTACCGATTCGGCCACCGCACCCGGTGTGAGGTATGTGATATGTGGCACGTGACATGTGATACGCCATGTGTCAGATGCGACATGACATATACAACCTGCAATAGGACATCCATTATGAAATATATGACATCCAGCATGTGATATGTGACATGCATCATGTGATATTTGGCATGCAATGCAAAAATGACTTACAGTATATAATAGGTGACGTACAGCAGGCGATATGTGACAGACAGCATACAATGTGACATATATCATCCAATATGTGACATTCAGGAAAAGAAGGCAGCTATTAGATGCTCTTGATTCAACTCTTAAACTCTATTAATCTACCTGATTTCATCAATTCTTCAGTCCAAAAGTATCGGGTTATGATACTAGTGATAGTGTAGTAGTCTGCTCTGATCTATCAGGGGTGAATAGGGTGATTGCATCAGGGAGTCTGGCTAGTAAAATGGTTAGCACGCAAGCCCCGGAATAGCAAGAAGTGTGCGTTAAAATCCTGTGCTAGGCGTAACATTTCCCTTTTTCGTCACCCCCCCATGACAACAGATAAGCATTTGAACAATATCTTTAGCATATCAGATTGTAAATTCACAGGATTATGCCTAATCTAGGGTGATGATGCAGCTTGAGAGAAATATACTCACAGCCTATCCAGGTTAAATGTACTTACAGTTTCAACAACTTACGGAGCCCATCTAGATTATCAATCTTGTTTATGTTGTTGTTCTGGAGGTAGAGGTGTGTAAGGCTCGAGTTTGGGCTCAAGTTGGGCATTGAGTAGAGCTTGTTGTCGTACAGATACAACACCGTCAAGTTCTTGCATGATGCGAGGTCCTCACCCTGAATGCAAATTGTGCATTAGTTATCCCACACAACAATAGCATCACCGAAGGGCTAAGTTATCGAAAAGAAAGTTCAAATTTGTATAAACCGATGGTTTTTAGTTTTTGCAACAACAACAAAAATAAATATATTAGGTTGATCGTTATAGCTTACTATGGGGTAACTCTGATTAAAAATAGCTAACATTAGAGGTATTTGAAGTCAAAGCCTGCCAAATTAATTCGGTGTGCACACCGAAATAATGTTTGTTATAGTTAAGGCAGGTATGAATACGAATAGTATTTGGTAACATTAATTACAAGGAGCAGTGGAACAAGACCAATTGTTTGCGACTGAAATTGCCCCATGTTCAGTCAATGGGGGACCTTTCAGTTTGCATCACTCTCTCGTCAGATGGCGCACCATGCCGGTCTCATGTAATGCTGCGGTTGGATAGAAGCAGGGTGTGGTAGGATTTTGGTGTCTGTGGTTGGGGTGGGGGTATTTAGTGGTGGGGGCGTAGGGGGGTGTGGTGAGTGGGTATGGTGTTATTGGGGTGTAGGGGTGTGTGGTAGGGGCGTATGTTTGTGTGGTGAGGATTTGGGTGTGTGTGGTGGGTGTGTGTGGTGGGGATGTGTGGTGGGGGTGTGTGGTGGGGGTGTAGGGGTGTGGTGAGGATTTTGGTGGGTGGGTGTGGTGGTGTATTGGGATGTATGTGTGTGTGGTGGGGGTGTAGAGGGTGTGGTGAGTGGGTATGGTGGGTGGGGGTGTAGAGGTGTGGTGGGGGCTTGGTATGTGGTGGGGGTGTAGGTGTGTGTGGTGGTTGACGGTGTGTGTGGGAGGGGAGTGTAGGTGGTTTGTGGTGGAGGTGTAGGGATGTTTTGCACAGTGATACCTCACAATCTTTAGCATCCCTAAACCCCCACCACATACCTACATCCCCACCACATCCCTAAACCACCACCACACACCCCATATTTCAAATATGTCAAAAGTTAGCCATTTAAAATAAAAAGTTACTTCAAACTAAAGTAAGGTAGATTATAACAATCAAATTAATATACTTATCTCAGAAAAATTACAGAAATTCAAAACTATCGGACTATGCAACTTTAAGGTGATTCGTTTTACACATTGTAAGAAAGATATTGCCAGACACTTAAAGTTGCATAGTCCCATGGTTTTGAGTTTCTGAAATTTTCTGAGATAAATACATTAGATTGATCGTTAATATGTATCTTACATTACCTTGAAGTAACTTTTATTTTAAGTGGCTAACTTTTGAGATATTTGAAGTGGAAGCATGCAAAATTAATTTTGGCAAGCTTGTCAAAACTCTGACCCCATAGGCTTCTGCAGTAACAGGTTATATAGTGATATAGTGATTGGTAGACAGGAAGTGTGAACACTTATTTGTCTCTCATTTTTGCTTGAGTGCAAGTAATTAGCAACCAAGGAATAAATTAGTAGCATGTGGTGAATAAGTGGTCAAATTTCCCTGTATCATCAGCCCATGCTTTTTCTAATTGGTTCTTGAATGAATTTATTGAGCCGGCATCTATAACATTTTGTGGGAGACTATTCCATATATTTATGATCCTGTTTGAGAAACTGTGTTGCCTTAATTTTGAAACGGCTCTGGGTTTTACTAGCTTGAGAGTATGGCCCCGGCTGCCTTCTCTTTTATTCAAGGTGAAAAATTGGTTCATATCTATTTCATCAAAACCTTTCATAATTTTAAATACTTCAATTATGTCACTTCTTTTCCTTCTGTAGGAAAGGGTAGGAAGTTTCAATTTCCTGAGCCTTTGTTCATAGGGTAAGTCCTTTATAACTGCAACTAGTTTCGTTGCACGTCTCTGAACCTTTTCGATCTCCAGAATATCTTTCTGAAAAATTGGGCTCCAAATTTGTGGACAGTATTCCAAAATTGGCCTAACAAGAGACTTAAATAGAATGAGAAAATTGTTCTTGTTGAGGCGATGGAAGGTTCTTTTAATTATTCCTACTCTCTGGTTAGCATTTGAGATGATAGTCCTCATGTGTTTCTGAAAGGCAATTGCCTCAGTATTCCCTTCTATGTCGTGACAAATGCTTAATAAGTGCACCAGTATCTAAGTTAGATATGTAGAATCAAATTCAGATAATTGTTTTGGTTTTGAAAATTTGATATTTTCATCGGACTATGCAGCTTTAAATCTACAGAGCAGACAGTCTCATAGATTCCACCTGTGTCTCAATGCTATAGAATATCAAAGCAAATGTTGGCTGAGATCTGGGGACGGTGCTTACGAATGCTTGCCATTGATCCCGGCATTGTCAGGTTGTCTGTGTGAGGTATTGCCCAGACTAGAACTGCTAGACTGGGTAAGGTGTGCAAAGCTTTTTTTATGTCAGGTGAGGGAGGCCAATTCAGATGAGTTGATAAACCAGACGCTACATTCAACTGCACACCTTCTTTCTGCACGGTACGCCCTCATAAACGGTACGCACCTTGCATGGTTCACCATCATACGTGGTATTCTCTTATGCTTACGAGACCTTGTGCACGGTACTTCCTCCTGCACGGTACACCCACGTGCATGGCACAGCCTCCTGTATGACTCACCCTCATGAATGCTTCTCCCTACTGCATGGTACTTCCTGCTGCATAGTGCAGCCTCAGGCATGGTCCTCCCTCCTGCCCGGTACACCCTCGTGCATGGTACTCCCTAGTGCATTGCACTGCCTCCGGCATAGTACACCCTCAGACATGGTATTCATTCCTGTATGGTACTCCACCTGCATGGTACACCGTTGGGCATGGTGATCCTTTCTGCATGAATCACCCTCGTGCAGGTATTCCCTGCTGCATGGTTCACCATTGTACATATAGTTGGTTCTAGACAGTACTACATGTATATTTGATACTAATTTATGGGTCACGGAACGGCACGTACCTCAGACAGTAGGGTGTTCACCTGTGAAGGTGTCTGTCCTCCGATTGACCCATTTGCAGATTGGGCTATTTTCTATCCCATCCAGTGGTCCACAACTGGTTCATCAAAGGTTGTGTCCCAGATAGTACACAGCCATCGGGCCGACGTCGGCTATTGGTCGCACCGTCGCCGCCGACTTTCCACCGTCGGCCCACCGTCGGGCCGACGGTGGTGTTCCGACGTTGGTTTTCAATCCCTTTCCAGATTTGAGCGACCGTCGGGCCACCGTCGGGCCGACGGTGGTGGTTCGCCGCTGGGTTTCAATCCCTTTCCACCGTCGGGCCACCGTCGGGCCACCGTCGGGCCAACGGTGGTGTTCCGACATTGGGTTTCAATCCCTTTCCACCGTCGAGCCACCGTCGAGCCGACGGTGGTGGTTCGCCGCTGGTTTCCATTGATTTTCCGCTGGGTTTCAAACTTTTGCACATTTGGGCCACCGTCGAGGCATCGTCGGGCCGACGGTGGTGTTCCGACGTTGGGTTTCAATCCCTTTCCACCGTCGAGCCACCGTCGAGCCGACGGTGGTGGTTCGCCGCTGGTTTCCATTGATTTTCCACATGTAGGCCACCATCGAGCCACCGTCGGGCCGACGGTGTTGATACGCGCATGCGCAGTTCTTTAAATTTGGTTTCCGGCTCGAGTCGCCAGTGGAACACGTGCGATCGTTGAGCAGTGTTCTTTTTCAACAAATAACTCCAAAAATCAGAGGAATTTTAAGGAATTATTTAACAGGTTTGTTTATTAATATGTTTAGATTATTTTGTAAAAGTTTTGTAATTTATTACGATGTATTAATGGAATTATTCGTGTTAATACGATTTGAATTATTCGGTACGGTTTGTTGATGGTTCGACTCAGTTCAAGTCGCCACTGGAACACGTGCGATCGTTGAGCAGGGTTCTTTTTCTACAAATAACTCCAAAAATCGGAGGAATTTTAAGGAATTATTTAAGAGGTTTGTTTAGTAATATGTGTAGATTATTTTGTAAAAGGTTTGTAATTTATTAGGATGTATTAATGGAATTATTTGTGTTAATACGATTTGAATTACCCTGTACGGAATGTTGACGAAGAACCACCATCTTGGTTTTTTCCGAGAAGACACTGTCACTATAGTGTCAATACGTACAGTTGCAAAATATTAGTTTTATTCAAAATTAATAGATATCAAGAACCCTAACCTTATAAATTTAATATAGTCTTTTTGGTAACGATGTTGTTTATATGTGTACCAAGCGATTTGTTTCTACGTGGTGTGGTTGTAGAGATATTTCACTTTTTCTGTATTTAATTAAGCACTAACCCTAACCCTAACCCATACAGAAAAAGGAAAATATCTCTACAACCACACCACGTAGAAACAAATCACTTGGTACACATATATAGACAATATCGTTACCAAAAAGATTATATTAAATTTATAAGGTTAGGGTTCTCGATTTCTATTAATTTTGAATAAAACTAATATTTTTGCACCTGTACGTATTGACACCGTCGGGCCGACGTTGTTTTGTCCAACCTACCGCCGTCGCCTCGACAGCGGTATCCACCATCGGGCCGACGGTGGATATCGCCGTCGAGGCGACGGCGGGAGGTTGGACAAAACAATGTCGGCCCGATGACGATTTCCACCGTTGGCCCGACGGAGAGGCCGCCGTCGGGCCGACGTTGGCCCGACGGATGTGTGCTATCTGGGGTCCTGTATGTGGGGCATGGCATATAAAGACCCCTTTCTGCATATCGGAAAGAGTAGCCCTTGTGGTGGAAGTGGGTTCCTCCAAAGAAATATGTCAGAATGTCCATATGTTTGACGTCCAATAGCCGATGATACAAAAATCAATGTGTTCTAGAGGTGTCGTTGAATAAAACAAGCTTTACTTTTTTTAATTTATGGTTCACAAGTGGAATTGCTGGTTAGCTAATTCAAGCGGGAACAGACACAGATCCCATAGGAGCCATTTACTCTTTTGAGGCCGCATAGATAGGTCTCTCACACAAGTAAGTATCACTTGGAGAATAGGAGACAGATCACTGATCAAATATGTTTGGAACATCTCTGTCCTATTTACATCCACATTGTCAAAGTAGGGGAGTACCATACCTTTGAAAATTGTTGTTGACATATCTTGTGTCATATAGTTTCTTAGCTTTGCAAACAGCAACAGTTTGTGGTTTATTTTTTGGATAATGTTTGTTATACACATATTGTAGTTTAGCTGGTTATCTAGCTCTAGGCCTAGGTATTTATAGTGGTTTACATTTTCCAGTGTTTGGTTTCCTAGCTTGCACTGTAGGTTTCTTTCTGGGACTGCTTTATGTGAGAAGAGTACTGTTTTCGATTTATTTGCATTGATGATTATTTTATTGGACTCAGCAGTTGTCCAGCTTTAGCAGGAGGTAGTTCAGCTTGGCTGTTACTTCCTCTACTGTGCTTCCTTCTGCATATATGACAGTGTCATCCGCATATAGTTTGAGACATTCTGTCCCTAGCCATTTTTCTAGGTCATTTATTTATAGTATAAAAAGTAGTGGTCCCAGGACTTATCCTTGGGGTACACCACAGGTGACAGTTTGCTGGTTTGAGAGTGTACCATTTACTTTTGTTATTTGTTGTCTGATGCTTAGGTAACATTTTATCCAGTTCATTGATTTGGATTTAATGCTTATGTTGCTCATTTTCTTAATAGTATATTGTGTTCTACTGTGTCAAAAGCTTTGCTGAAGTCAATGAAAGCTGCTCCAACTAATTTCTTTTGGTTCATTGATTCCAGTACGTCACTTGTTAGGTTTGCTATTGTTTTGATGTGGAGTGTAATTTCCTAAAAAACCTCCTTCTCTTTTGTTTAGTATATTGTTTTTTTCCAGGTGCTCATTTATGTGCCTGTGGAATATTTTTTCAATTAGCTTGCCTGGTGTTTGAAGAATTGATATTGGTCTGTAATTCGCCATACTTTGCCTGTCACCACTTTTGTAGATGGGGGTGATGGTTGCCATCTTCCATGCTGTGATGAAGTGCCCCTGTTCAAAGGATATGTTGAACAGGTCGACCTATTATTAAACACTAGGTAAGTTGCTAGATAAAATATTCACCCCCACCCAGATCTGAGCAAAACCTGCTTCAGTATGAATTACCTGCGGACGTAGTGGTTCCAGTGCACAGTATTTTTCGATATTGGCTTAAAGTTGAGAAATTGGAGAGAATGCAAAACAATATGGCAGTCACAGAATTGTCTCGATTCGAATTTTAAAGTTGATTAATCTACATGATTTTCTGAATTCTTAATTAAAAAATTGCGGGTAAAATATAAAGAAGTATTTGAAGAATATATGTTGCTTCTTATAGTAAGAATTTATACCCAGCCTTCCAACACTTGTTCTAACGGGTTCAGCAGCCCTGTCTCGGAGACTGATACAGGAATAACTACAGCTGTGTACATACCACTTCGTCTATGTTTCGGTCCTCCAAGTGGAGGTGTGTGAGTCTCTTCAGGTAGTGTGTCATGCTCTCATCTCGCTTCTTCTTTGTGTAGCCCGACGTCCCACGGGATATCAGGTCTACAGTTAGGCGCACCATCGTGCTGGCACACCGCGCCGGCCTTCAGGTTCGGCTGTTTACCAGAGAGCACCTCACTCTGATGAGCCTGTCTGTATTATGTGTCAACTTCACATAACGCCGTGCCACCAATCAGACACGGCTGGTCGCCCTTGACTCGTGACTAACACTAACAGTACCCCTTATCTGGAAAAGAGAAAATATGTTAAGTCAACAAATAGCTTGTGCTGTTATGGTTTTAGGTTACATCAACAGCTAAGGCCAGATACAAAAATATACTTGTTTAGAGTCCCCGCCCGACCTGAGAAATGCCCCCGACCTCCAAATATTTGTTGTTTTCTATTTTTCAAAAAGCCCTTCAAATCCAGCTGAAATGGGACAAAGTAAAATAAACAAGTTCTGTTTACACGTTTTTAATACATTGTCACATTAAATATATGTAGTTGAGCTTTCAATTGAATAAAGATTTTATAGTAATTATAATCTTTTCTTGTTCAATTTCTAGCTAGAAAGTGTCTATCGTCTTATCTACCATCCTATCATGCCTTCTGACCATGAATACGATGATTAGTTTTCTTCTTCCTCTACAGTGACATTCTAGATACACAATAAAAATATAAACCTCCCACCCGACGTGGAAACATTGTAATGGGTGGACGCTAAACAAGTATTTTTATTTGTGTGGCCTAAAATCATATATCGGGATATGAAACGGTTTGTGACAGTATGCACCAGTGCACTGATGTAGATTAATTTATTGATTAAACTGGAAATATCACTAAAGGATAGCAGAGGACACTAACTTAATTAGAATTCAAAATCTCAGGACCAACCTACGAGTGAGGAGACACGTTTACCTTGACAGACTAGCAAACACATGGAATAGGCTTTCACCTAAAATAGTCAAAGCTCCATCACTAAATGCATTGGAAAACAGTCTTGATCAATTTTGGAGTCAGTAATAGTATAGTCAGTCCTTGCCGCATGACCACTATAATTATGACAGGTCATAGTCATAGGCCTATATAGCCCAGTAGTAGGCCTGTAGGCCCTATATTATAGATAGGCTAAATCTGTTAACAATAACAGGCTATTATGCCTTTTCAACGAGTATGTCACCACTAAAAAGATAATCAGTTATGCCCCACCCCTACTAATGCTTACCATATTAGTCTAACATAGTTACCTCCCCATATGTTTCTTTTTTCTCTCATCTCGTTTTTTACCTGTCATTCATATACCAATGTTTGGCTTATTTCCCTGTAATTGTGTATCTATATTGTTGTAGATTTGTTTACTGTGTAGTGCCAATACACGATATTCACACGCATGCACTGTGGCAACGGTCCCACAACCGTAGTGTTCATCGTCACCATCAGATGTTGTATGCATTGTAAATATTGTGTATTAATAGTGACTGACTAGTTTGGTACCCTCCTAACATTTTCAAAAGGGTACAAACATGAACATGTTATGTTTCTCTGAAGCTCCAATGACCCAAAAGCAATATACTTTTGGATTTTTCAAAATATCCCAAATTTGACTGACATACGTGCATTTGAAAGTTAGTAATTTCCATAGCTTTTGTATGCGCTGTAGCAAAAGTCCCACAACCGTAGTATTCGTCGTCGCCGTCAGATGTCGCGTGCGTTGTGAATATTGTGTATTATCATTAGCCATTAGGGCTGGAAGACCAGTGCATTAGCACTGCATTATCAGACAACATGTTATTCAGAGGAATAAAAACACTTGAAAAAACCCACACACATATGTGATATATATATATAATATATATAGCACTTCGTCACTTTAGATGTCCTAAATATATAGATTGGAGGTACAATGTATCAATCTGATCACTGGACTGGTAAATGGATGGCTCGCCTGTACTCAGTACTTTATCTCAAGTGAAACTGAGTGTATGTTAACTTTAAGCTAACATTAAACTAATCGGTTTAACCAAACATGGTGTCCATAAACAATACAATATGATATAAAACTAAATACAACGGAATGTAACGTCAGTTCAATGTTATATATGTCTCAGATAGATATACATGATATGAATACAACCTACTCACTATACTACTGGCAAGTAGTACTGCGATACAGTACTGATATTGCTATAAAGACTTATCATGGTAGATAAAAGTCCAACGTCCGGCAAAACACGAGATAACCATGGCAAGCGTTCGGGAACTGTTTCTGCCAATAAATTAATCCACTGTCTGTGTCGACTCACCGGCTGAACAATTGGCGTATTTTGATACACGTTTTGTCATACGACTCTCCGTGGACATGTATAATACATAGCTAACATGCACGCCCTACGATGTCAACAATTCAGTGGTAAATATGGCTTAAATCACGTCCGCCAAAGCGTGTGCGTTGTTGCTTTAGTTGCTAGGGAAGCCATCAGATCATAATGGTCATTTACAACCAGACGGCGCGCACGCAGACGTGGCGCCGTCTAGCGTCTTCATTTCGTACCCGATTCTATTTGTTGTCATCTGTGTTTTACCATTTGTAGAGAATTTACCTTTGAAGCGCGTCGTATCTCTATGGTTCCGAGACGTTGTTTTTATTGCTGTTTGACGATAATAACAATTCACTCGTAATGGATTGGGAGCGGAAATTCTCATCCATAGTTCACGAGACTGAAACTAATCTCGCCAAGGTGAAGGTAAGCAAAGATGGAAAGGATTTTACATCCTGTTTTTATGTTCAGTCTTCAAGCTTGTGTTGTGACGACATTTATTTAGTTGGAACTGGTTTACTTTACTCTAAGTGACACTAACACAACTTACTCTAACACAGTCACAGTAACTTGAGTAACAGTTAGATAAAAGATTCACCCGGTACGGGGTGAATCTTTTTATCTAAATAACAGTCTAACACTAGACTGTAGAAGTCACAGTCACAGTGCTTATTCTAGATTAGGTAGAACTGTTATGTCAATCATAACTCAATGTCAATTTATTGTTTTGGTATGTTTAGTGTAATAGTGTTCTATCAGTTTCAGCCAGTTCTGATGTAATTGCCAGACAAAGTCCTATAAGTTGGTATGTGACCAACACAAATTTTTACTCTATAGAAATGAAACTCATACTATTGTAAAGAGCAAAGAAAATGCTTTTAAATGACACCCAGATCATGCATATTGGTCTAATGTTAAGAAAGTTATTTATTTATTTATTTATTATCCTCTTCGTTGATGCAGGATGAATTGTTATTTCTTTAAAATCGCATGGTTTTTTTGGTCATGCAATTAAACTGAAACAAAGGGAAAGAGTGTGATCCTAAACAATGCAAACTGAATGAAAAAAGTGAATAACTTCATTAGTTGTCATGGTATTTACATGATTTTTGTAATAGTTTAAATAGAAGAAAAGGTCCATTTTAAGACTGCATCAAAGTCTGATTTTGTATTATTGATTATTTAATTAATTATTTGATAATTAATCTCAAAGAAACACAAAATATGCCAGAACTTGCTTAATTTTCATGATATTTACAAGATTTTTGTAAATCTTTTTGACCCTGACAGAGACTTGATATGAAATAGAGGTTAATCAAAATTTACAATGCACCTGACTTGCTCTAAATTGGCTTGCTGACTTTAATATTAATTACAGGTATGTGGAAATCCCCTACAGTGAAGGTGCACATTCCCACATTCCGATTCAAAATTAACCACTTTCGACGCATCAGATTGTGGTAATCTTTGGTAGAAACTAAGAAAAAACATATATAATTTAGTCTATCTACTTTTTAGTTCCGTCCAATATGAATTTGAACCGATTTGAACACTTACAGTGCAGCAAATTTTAACCGATCACAGCATTCTGGAACAAAATCGCAATGACTAATCGTGGGGGTTTCCACATACCTACTATAAGTATGTATGTGACAAAAAATTTCAAAATAAGATTCCAACATACATATATCATTGCAAAGGTATTGGAAAGTCCTTTCAAATGATTACTAAATCACCATCCTGTGACAATTATCAAGGAAGTTGTGACACTTTATAAAGCGTTTTTTATTGGTAATTTTGGTCCATTGTTTCAATGGAAAACCAGTTCAATTCTGTGACCCATATCGTGACTCATGAGTCTTGGCATGTGTGAAAGCTGAGTCGTGGGTGGCATGTCAGTCCAGAATCTTTACCAGACACACCTTTTTATCCGCCCTCAAAATCAATGTTCCGGTGCTCAAATTACACCCTAATATGGAGAAGTATATAAAGAAACAAAATAAACTAGTTTAAAAAATATCAAAACTTACCTTCATGTAGTTTTCCAGTGACTTTAACAGACATAAATTTGAATACAGATTTCTTTTCACTTCTATAAATCGGACAGCAAATATTTTTGGATGTAGCAGTGCAGCAAAATGTGAACTATATCATCCATATGGTTGCATTCCTGGTAGTCCTAAAATAAAGATGCAAGTGAGATGGAAAAAGATAGTGAGGTGTGCACCACACCATGGGACAAGCAAGTACCGTGAAAGCGGCGTGTTTTTCGCGTGCCTACTATAAGACTATATCATATGATATATCAGTAGGTACCCCAAACCCAGGCTGATTACTTGTTGAATATGCCAAATTCTGTCAAAAAATGCTCCACTTCAACACCTTGGCAAAACAAACCACAAAGGATTTTTACAAATGTATTACAGCAGAAACAACCTTTGTGCTCTTACCTTTAACCTGGTCTTGGATTCATTTTATTATTCAAATAAATAAGCCTGATATAGGCTAAATAGAAACTACCACCAACTCCCATTTTTCACTCTCAAACCATGTAAATTCCCAGGTGGAGATGTGTCATGGTATCCCTAGTAGAATTAGCTAGTGTACATCCAATTTGTGCAACAACGCCATTTGTTGATCAAAGTACTCAGGAAAAAGGTACTAATACCCCTAGATAGGTGAGATTCCGAGCTTTCCATTCATATAAAACTGTATATGTTTTAATTTTAGAGAAAATGCAAAAAAATTGATTGAAATTTGAAGTTACAAAAATTTCCACTTTAAGTGCTATTTTCTACTGAAAATATAATTTAAAAACCATTAAAAGTTGGTATTGAATTAAAGAGAATTTAATTTCCTGTCCAATCATAATTATAATTATCAGTATATCCCTTAGGCTTAGATAACAGATTCACCCTGTACTCGCAGTACACAGGTGAACGACAATGTAGTATAAATACGTGCGAAAATAGCTTTAGTATTGAACAGGAAGTAGAATGCCTGCCTCCAGTATCAAATGGGTACTTATATCGGCACAGAGTTGGTGAAATGGGAGAGAATGCAAAAAGACAAGATGGCGGCTATAGAACACTGTAGATTTCACCTTTAAATTCTATTAAACTATATGTTTTATTATATTTTTCAACTCAAAGGTAGCGGGGAAATATTAAGAATAAGTATTGCTTTTTAGATTGTGGATTTAGGCTCTCATTTCATTTCCCCACTTTTTCGACAGCTTTTATATAGGGTTGGTATTCACCCATGTACTGTGAGTACAGGGTGAATCCTTTATCTATATATCCCTATGCTAATTGCTATGCTATGGCTGTGTCAGTTGTAGGATTGCGGAATGTATGAAAAGGGAGTACCTGACTGTTTAACTCTTAGGCCAGAGAACAGTTTGAAAAGTTTGTGATCATCCTTTTGAAATATATACAAATCAGGGTCGAGCGGGCGTTTTTGTTTGTGTTTTTGTTTGTTTTAAGAAAACCCCATTTTTTTCGGTATTTCACTGGTCAGTGTACTCATCGGTCTGGCCCCCCACTCTCGACCCTGCTCCCATCCCAGTTCCCTCCCTATCACCCCTAAAATCCATCTGGAATCCTTCACCCCCCCCCCCCCCACACACACACACAACTTCCCTGTCAATTCCCCCTCTTCACTCCCCTTTCCATTTCTCACTCCAACCACCCCACTCTCCACTCCCCTTACGACGGTCCCAAATTTAACCCAGCAATATATTTGTAATATACGTCTCTGTTACAGGAACGGCTCGGGTGTTCGCATACCTCTTCAAATACGCCCAATCATAGTGGTTACGCGAATGTTTTCTTTGGTGAGTAAGGCCGAACTAATTCAATAATAATTATAATTGAAATCAAGTAACATATGTCAATGACAATGGAATGCGTTCAATTTAGATATAGTTATTAACTTCTCTGTTAGTGGAGAGTCTTTAAATGCTTGAGGGATGGGCTGGTATTGGACATTTCACTGTATTTTATGCAATCATACCTGTTTTGAAAGGAAAATTCTGCACCCGGAGAAATATCCTGACATACTAGGTACTCCAAGCAAAGGACTGGGTGCTGATTTTGAGTGGCCACAGGAAAAATGAGCACTTGCTCACAACAGACTACAACTCTTTGAATGTTATTGCTGCGAGTGAGTGGATTAGAGCTAAAAATAGCTGCTTTCCCTGTAAAGTAAAGATCACTAGCTTAAGTTATGTATCTATTATAGCCAACTTCTGGCAGGAAAAGTAAAATAAACAGACGTTTGAAAACATTAGAACGATTGTGAAACTTGATTTTACTAAATATTTTTCATGAAAAAAAAAAAGATTACATAGGAAATTTCTTTCTGCAAAACTGTGTGGATTGTTAACTACCATTAAGCACTTTTCCTCATCAGTTTCCCCTTAACCATAGGAACGGGTTGATAATCTTAGCAAACTTGTACGTTCTCTAGCTTTGTTCTTAAAAGACAATATAATCACATTATAGATATTTTCATTCTGCTAATGTTAGTATCTAAAATAGAACCATATAGTAATTTTTTTGTGTAGTTTTATTAAGGCTAATTAATGAAAATCGTATAATTTGTAATTTTGTATATCAAATTGTTTGTAGGGTGTTGAGCAAAATTTAGATTAGAAATAATCAGCTTTAAAAAGTTTTAATCAGCATTTGTAAAATATTGAATGTGTGCAAAATTAATGTAAAAAATTAGATTAAAAAAAATCATAACTAGACAGTAATGGGTCGATTTACTTTTATTATTTATCTTTGTAATGAGAATAGTAAAATCGTTCTAACTGTAGCAGCTGCAAATTAACCATGACAAAATGTTTGGAGTACCTAGTAATAGTATATATCGACGTAATTAGTTCTAATATCAGTCACTATATCGCCATTATATTAGTACCAATACTGGCAATAATGTTTTTTTTTTGTAATATGTAGTAGTGCAAGTTGGAGGCAGCCATACCAAAAAACACTGAAAAAACCCATGGCTAGTTATGATACGATATATATTGATATGTATATTTGTAAAACAAATTCTTGAACATTACTTGCATGAACATGCTATTTTGAGTGTCTATTTGATTTACACTACCTGATGTTATATTGTTGCTATCATACCCTGTGAGGGGTCGACAGAGTAAAAATAAAATCCTTGTCAAATCATTGCATAGTGTATATATATATATACCTAATTGGTTCTAGTAATATCAATCACTGTGTAGCCACTGAATTAGTGCCAATATTAATTAGCGTGTATCCATCTAATTAGTTGTAATATCAGTCACTGTATAGCCACCTAATTAGTACGAAGATCAGACTGTATACAAGCCATTGAGTTAGTCCCCATATGACTACAAGCCATTGAGTTAGTCCCCAGCGGACTGAAGGAAGTGTGGGGACCCATGAAGAAGGGACCTGTTCACCTGAAATCAACAGATGGAACGGAGACCTTTTCCGACAGCAAGAGAGTTGTGGCAAGATGGAGCGAACACTTCCAGAAGCTACTCAACGTCCCTGGCGACATAGATCACGAAGCTCTGAACAACATCCAGCAGCGCATTACCAAAACATGCCTCGATGAGATTCCAACCATGGATGAGATGGCTAGAGCAATCGCCAGCATGAAAGATGGCAAAGCACCTGGGGGTGATGGAATTCCTGCCGAGGTATGGAAGTATGGAGGAGACAATCTGCTCAACAGACTGCACCAACTAATCACCAATGCCTGGGAGGAGGGTTCTGTACCCCAAGCATGGAAGGATGCCAGCATTGTAACCATCTACAAGAAAGGTGATCGAACAGACTGTGGGAATTATAGAGGAATCTCTCTTCTTTCCATAGCAGGGAAGATCTTCGCCAGGATCCTACTCAACAGACTATCTATTCACATAACACCTGATGTAGTTCCGGAGTCACAGTGTGGCTTCAGAGCTAACCGGAGCACTGTGGATATGATATTTTGTCTCCGACGGCTACAAGAAAAGTGCATTGAGCAGGACCGACCACTGTACATGGTATTTGTCGATTTCACTAAGGCATTTGATACAGTCGGGAGGACCGGGCTATGGCAGCTACTGAGGAAGTACGGATGCCCAGAGAAGTTCACAACTATGATCGAGGCTCTACATACAGGAATGATGGCAAACGTTAGTGCTGGAGGGGAAGTCTCGGAATCGTTTGGGGTTACCAATGGGGTCAAGCAAGGTTGTGTACTGGCTCCCACGCTCTTCTCCACCTTCCTATCAGCAATGCTAGACGAGGCTTTCCGAGACATGGGGGATGGCATCTATATACAGTCCAGACAGAGCGCTGACCTATTCAATGTCGCACACTTCAGAGCGAAGACCAAGACTACTCAGATACTGGTGAGAGAGCTACTATTCGCAGATGACAGTGCACTGGTTGCCCACTCTGCTGAAGAGACCCAGAAAATAGTGGACGCTTTCTCCGATGCATCAAAGAAGTTTGGCCTGAAAATTAACATCAAGAAGACGGAGGTGCTGTACCAACCCAACTCTACAAGAACCCGAGAGGAGGAGATCATGGTTGACGGAAACAAGCTGAACTCTGTTCCGGAATTCACCTATCTCGGAAGCACTATATCAAGTGATGGACGCATTGATGCTGAGATACAGAGGAGGATGGCCAAGGCTAGCGCATCTTTCGGCCGACTACGCCAGAGACTCTGGAACAACCACCATGTGTCCATTCGGGTCAAAGGTAAGATCTACCGCGCAATCGTGCTATCCACCCTACTATATGGAGCCGAGGCCTGGACAGTGTACAGACAGCAGGTGAAAAAGCTGCATGCCTTCATGATGCGACATCTGCGTTCAATCATGAGGCTAACCTGGAAGGACAAAGTGACGAATAAGGAAATACTCGAACGGATGGGGCTGCCCTCTATGGAAGATCTTCTGATCAAAAAGAATCTCCGGTGGACTGGACACCTCATGAGGATGTCATCAGACAGGCTACCAAAGCAGATCCTCTATTCTCAACTGTCTTCTGGCTACAGAAAGAGAGGGCGCCCCCGTCTCCGGTTCAAAGATACCATCAAGAGAAACCTGAAGCTGAGAGACATTAAGACCGACTCATGGACGCAACTCTCACAGCAGAGAGCTAAATGGAGAGCGGCAGTCAAATAATGAAAGCAGTCTTTGTCGCATCGCGACCGACAGCATGATGATGATGAGTCTAGAGCTAGCTATAAATGACACCACACAGTTGGCATTTCCCTGGTTGCTTGGGTGGTCGGGCCTATTGTGGTCAGTGTCGACAATGTGCAACCAGTTATTTACAATAGAAGTACATGGAATGTGCAAAACAAATGCTTACTGACTTGTAAGCGAAATAGGGTTAACCACAATTAATTTGAGTGATCTTTTTTTACGTATTGTGGCGTCGTATGCATTCCTAGCCCTCACTCCTTACTCCAGCTCTCGTTTATTTATGTCACATGCTGTGTATTGCTAATTGTGACAACATGCCTTGATACCAGTATATCCGCCTCTTACTAAGAGATGCATATATACTAGTTTATAATGGACTCACCCAGCTAAGAGTCTTAGTTGGGTGAGTCCATTATAAACAGGGGGTTACTCTATTTGTGTAGGAATGTATATATTATTAAATATATGTGGCCCGGCAATGTGGAAACGGACCCCATGCGTGAAACTCCTGAAAATATCTTTTGGCACAAAGCAAGTCGTAAACCCTAAGCATGAAATAGCCTGAGACTAGTTCTACTACTTCTAGCTGCACAAATACTAGACGATTTCCTCACAACCAAGCCAACCTATGGTGGCAATGGAAGAACTAATGTGGGTAGAAGCTCAGTATGCACCATGTCCTATGAAAAATGTCTGGGTCTTATAGGCCGTAATCGATTAACACGACCCGGGCGACTCGGGTCACCGGAGTCGTCAGAATTTCTAATAGAACACCGCGAGTGGAGTCGACAAATACACATGCCGTGTGCAAAAGAACCCAACCCCAGTAACCCACCTCTTGGCTGGGGTTTGCAAGAAGCAATGACGTCCCATTTGTGCTGGTACCGTCCTGCAGGATAACAGCCACCGGTACCAGTCATACATATTTTGTTGTTGTAATAACATAGATTAATGAAATGGAAATATCACTAAACTATGCCATCATAAAAATATTTAAATCATATTTTGCTGTAATTATATCGGCTATTAAAAAAACAAAAAAAAGGGCCACCATTTTTTTCACCCCGAGCGTGGAGAAGCGTATTCGATTATTCGACCAGAGTCTGCAGGATGGATGTGCGTATGCACCAAAAAGTGCCTTGGGTGACCAGAGTCGATTAATCGATTACGCCCGTAGTGTTTCGACCACCAATCCACTCTCTGACGTCAGTGGAAGAAATGTTGCGAGTAACAGGTCAATATGCTCTGTGAAAAATGGCTTCCAATTACATAGCATTTGCATCATATTCTGGGTAGCAACTCACTGCGCATGCTCCAGAAGAGGTCTATTATCATGGGTGCACAACTCAAAGTACTTAGATATATTGCCTACCGGGAATTACTAACAATCTGGATTTTGATCACCTTAGCCTTGGGCGCTTTGAACAACTGCCACCCCCACCCCATGTTGTGAATTGGGGCCTTTATGTTGTGAGTTGGGACCATTATATTGTTAATTAGGACTGGTACATTGTGAATTAGGGCCACTATGTCATGAGTTAGGACCACTATATTGTGAATTAGGGCTAAGTTCTAAGTTAGGGTCACTACATTGTGAATTAGCACCTGCTGTATAGAATATTGTTTTGATTCCTATAGAACTAAAACACCTCAATCTCTTCACATCTCATTATTTTATATCTTACTATTCTTTGGTTTGTACATGCAGTATACATATATATATATAAATCCGCGTTAAGAATTCCAATTTCATTCTTCCAAAACAGATCGCAGCAGTCACATCCATTCACCGAACAACACTTTCGCCAAGTCGTTCCCTCCGGCGGGGGCCTACAATTCGTCCCTGAACAGTAACTTCCTCATGCCATCGGCCCCTAACCAGTTCATGGCGGCGAGCGGCCCGCCCATCTACTCGGTGCCAGGGACCGCCCCGCTGCAGGGCACCAGTGGCGGGTTGTCCCTCGACCAGTCCCCGGGCATCATGGTGTTCCTCGCCGACAAGTTGGAAGCGCAGACCCAGGTAGGTGTAAGCGTGTAGCCCAGACGCTTTCAACGCTTCGCTTCATTCCACTTCACTTCCCCTTCCCACCCTCTCCCTCCCCCTTCCCCCTTCTCCCTCTCCCTCTCCCTCTCCCCTCCCTCTCCCTCCCCATATCCCTCTCCCCCCCCCTCCCTCTCCCTCCCCCTCCCTCTCCCTCTCCCTCTTTTTTCGTGACAGAATAAATGCCACTAAGTTTTTGCCATGAATATTTTTACTTGTCTTTTCAGTGCATGGAGCAGCTGAACAGGTCGGTGCGACAACTGGAGGAAGAGAAGCGTCTATACGGCAAGCATGTGTGCGATTTACAAGGTAGGCAATACTGATAGACTCTACAGCGAAGCAACATATGCTCAGCTATACATCAACAAAGCACCACACAGCTTATTAGCCGGTAATGGACAGTTCTGTTTTAGCCATGATTCCCATTCTCTGCTTATAGCAGTTTTTAGCTTAGCCATACGTCTCGTTGTTCAGATGGAATTTTACAGAATTAATTGTATAATTTGATCATTAAAGATTCAAAGCGAGTTGATGCTATCAGTACTATCGTTGTTTTATTTGAAGTTGCATAGTCGATGAAAGTATCAGATTTTCGAAACCAAAGCAGTTACCTAGGTTTGATCCTACAAATCCAGCTTAGATACTAGTGCGCTTATTAAGCATTTGTATCTGCATATAACCGCCTACTAAGTCAATTAAATTTTTTTAAACCGTTTCTGATGTAGCCTTCGGCATGTGCATCAAAAGTAATTTAGCATACTTTCCAATATCTCCAAGCCGCTATATGTAATTAAAAAAACAGCTTTTAAGACCGTGTATCCAACATGGGGGAGTCGGTGCTGTCCTGACTTCCAACCAGAGAGGCGAGACTGGATGGCTGAATGAGTTGAGTGTCCGTCTCCCGTTTTGGTAGATCATGGGATTCATGGGAACCCATGGTTTCAAACGCTGGTCGAGTCAAACCAATGACCTAAAAATTGATACTTATCGCTTCCTAGTCATGTGCTCGGCATTAATAGGATAGGGCAAGGTGTAGTTAGCTCAGTGTCAGGATAATGTGACTGAGTGGGATATCAGGTCATGGTGCTGGCATCCTTGTTTTCCAGTGGGGCAGCACTATGATGCCATAAGTGCATACTGTCACAAGTCGGTACCCATCCTAATATGACCTTAGATGTTGCCAAGACATAAAAACCCCAACAACCAACCAACCTTGCCCGCCGAGTGGCGCCACGGGTGATCAGATTGGGCTATTTTGTTATTATCTAGAGGAGCTAGGCTCGCTGACCAGGCGCATGACGGAGAAGGGCGTCGACGTGGCGACGGAGCGGAAGATCGAGATGTGGAAGCGTGACGTGATGGCCGAGTTGCAGCTGATGCAGTCTCAGATCCAGCTGCATCGCTGCAATGACAAGGGCAGCCTGTCGTCCAGCTCCATCCTTAGGGAGCTCAGCGAGACGTAGGTGCTATTAGCTATTATCGCACCTCTTTCACTATTTAAGTCTCAGTTGTTGAAATTCAGCCATCTCTATGTACACGACAATTAATTGATTTAGCTTGAGCCTCTGGCTACTCCGAACCCACAGAGGGGGGAAGTACATCTGGGTGAAGCAGTTGCCTTTCCCTTCCCTTCCCTTCCCTTCCCTTCCCTTCCCCTTCCCCTTCCCTTCCCTTCCCTTCCCTTCCCTTCCTTTCCCCTTCCCTTCCCTTCCCTTCCCTTCCCTTCCCTTCCCTTCCCTTCCCTTTCCTTCCCTTCCCTTACCTTCCCTTTCATTTCCATCCACTCCCTCCCTCCCTCCCTCCCTCCCTCCCTCCCTCCCTCCCTCCCTCCCTCCCTCCCTCCCTCTCTTCCTCCGTCCCTCCCTCCCTCCTTCCCTCGCTCCCTCCCTCCCTCCCTCCCCCCACCCCTCCTTCCCTCCCTCCTTCCCTTCCTCCCTTCCTCTCCCTCTCTGTCCGTCTTTCCCTCTCACTCAAACTACCTATCTATCTACTTACCTACATCGCTGCCTCCATAACTACCTATCTCCCTACCTAAGCTCTACATCAACAATGACATGGATACCAATATTTTTCATTAAGTGAACGTTTTTGTTTTAGTAAATGATCTTTTTATTCAGCGAATAAAGAGTATTTTTCAGCACCTAAGCACTGGTCTTCCAGCCATATTATGTTACATTCATTCACGTTTATAATAGTCTAAGATCAAAAAGAGTTTTACGTGGTATATTTCAGAAAACGTCACATAACTGACGAGTGTGACTCTCTCCGTTTGGAAGTTGGGAACTTAAAGATTCGCCTAGGTAAGTTATGGTGTACATATTTAATAAGTGATCATGAAGCACAATTCACTCTAATCTCAATGTATTCGTAGACGACGGTTGCTGTTCACACCCCTCACAATTACATGGGCGCCCTTAGACTTTAGAGTAAACATGGAGAGCTTGTTCCTTGATTGAAAGAAATCAAATAAAAAATAATCTGACTAGCTGTGTCAACAATTATTTTAATTCTTGATGAGTAAATCCTTCCTACAAAGCACACTTGTCATTTCTTTTAATTTTTTTTTTTTGCGCGCGATGAATTTATTTACCTTGCTCATAAGGGATGAGTGTGTTAACACTTGTTTTCACCGCTGGGCAACACGAGTCCAAATTAAATAAAATCTTTAGAATTTTGTTTTTAGTAATAATCTTTACGAAAATCAACATACAATTAAAAACGGCTCACCCAATTAAGAATAACACAGAATAAAAAGGGATATAAAGCGATATCAAAGACATTTCCATTCTTAAAAGTGATTCTTTGATTGTCGTCTGGGTGGGTTAACTGGCAGACTGGGGTGAGCATTCCCGACCTGCCACCTAGTGGCATCTGTGTGTAGTTTTGCATGTCGCCACCTAGTGGCACAACAGTTCACTAGTTGAGGATGTGTGGGTTGGAAATCAGCCTGCCGGGTTTAAGCCCCAGTCACACTACGGCTTGCGACCACTTTGGACCAAAGAACCCACAGTCGACTCTGGTGACCTCCTTCCGACCAAAGCAATGGTCGCCGACCTCTGGGTGACCATTTTGGTCACAAGGTTTATAGAGCAGTAACTGCAACCTCCTTGCGACTAAAATGGTTGCAAGGAAGTCGACGACCACTGAGGACCACTTTGCGACCAACCTTTTTTTTGTGTTCGCAAAGTGGTCACAAGCGGTCACAGACAGTAGTTTGACTAGGGTATTAACTGTCAATGCTGTTGCCCTGGTTTCTTTACCTCGGGATATGCACACTCAGCTGGAAGTTGTGGGCCATCTTTTGAAGTGACTACTAAGTTTGTATCGAGTTATCATTTAATGTAGTAATTGTTGAACCCCGCCATGCATAAATAATAATAAAAATGATATTAAAAATGAAAGGGACCATCAATGACCAAACAAGCAAGAAAACTGTTGTTTCTAGTCAAAACACATGTATGTATACAACATATAATTACTATGTCGTATGTGAATTGTTAAACCATGCTATATGTAACTCTTGGATTAATTAATATTGTTATTTTGGCTGATTTGAGCCATCTGCTGATGACGATCAGACTACATATACATATATAATAAATAACTGTATTAACACATGGCTGGAAGACCAGTGCCATGGTGCTGACAAAAAACTTTATTCAATGAATAAACTATATTTACACAACATCAAAAAACAACCAAAAACCTAGGTTTAATATGCTTAACGCTGCATTTGAAATGTGTTACAGTTAAATTGGAAGAGAATGTCGCGTGTGTCGTCTCTAACAACCAGGATCTGGAAAGACGGCACGATAGAATAGAGTTGGTAAGGGTTCCTCTTTGTTTATCAAGCAGGGCCTCCCACACCTGTGTCATTTATTTTGAACTACCTTGACTCCACCCTTCTCAACCGGAGTGATACATTTTAAAATTTAAATATCTTTATTTGTCTAGGATTTGAACAGACAGGTCCGCATGGATAAGAAGGTAAACCAGGATTCTTATAAGCCGGGTTGGCCATAAGAGTCTCTTGCCACATGTAGATATTATAGAATAAAATGGAAATTAGTGATTATTTCTGACTTGGAAAAGCTATCTCAACAACAGACAACCTTGAATTTTGACCTGAACAAAATATATAAATAGCAGGTATAAAGACAAAAAAATTGAAAAGAGAAGACCATTTGAGTTTTTCTGTGATAGAAACTCTGGCGATTTTAGCTATACCCTGTGGTAATTGACTATTTTGAGGTCTCCTGATTTTTACTTTGTGTCTTCTTATTTGGTGAATATTTCAGTTATAAATAAGGGAATATATTGAAGTTTTGATAAACCTGGCAATTACCTACTCCAAAACCAAAAGAAAATATTGTTATATAAAACAAAAGCACTGAAAGTGTATAAAACAAAAGCACAACATGACGGTACTATTGTTTAAAGATGTGGACGGTATTTACTCATCAGCATTAGTTATTACTGCGCGGCAACATTCTTAATCAACTAAAAGGGAAAACCATGGGAAAACATTGCTAGGTGAAAGGGTGCCCGAGATAATATGGCGGTTCCCCTTCTAATTCGCTTCACTCGGACAAAGGAGATAGACAAGTGTTTATGAACTCAAATTTATTCAAAATAATAATAATAATAATAATAAAAATAATAAAAATAATCAGTGCCTCAGGATGCGACCGAGGCTGGATCGACGTGCAGGTGGCTGGTACCATACGAATCGTGGAAGGCTGGCTTCTGGGAAGGCTGGCTTCCGGGAAGGCTGGCTTCCGGTGTCAGTAGTTAGTGTTTAGGTTGCTAGGCGTAAACGATGTTGATTAGGCAGCCTGGAGGAGAATCAGAATGACATGAGGAATCAAAATCAAGTAAGCAATGTGAACTGTCTAGATCAGCACTCAGCCCCTGGAGAAAGTGGTGGGTGGGTGAATTGATGTTGTTTGGACGAGAGCCAAGGCCAAAGTGCAAGGCGGAGGGACGGCGGATCACGTGCTATCGATGGGTAGATTTCCATACTTCTGTTAATAATGCTGATCAGGGATGATAGATCTCTAGGTTTCCGCTGATTTCCCCAAATTTCCATGCGGGTGAAAATGCGAACACCCCCCCCCTCTCCCTCCCACACACACTCACACTCACACACACACACACACTCTCACACACTCATACACACACACACACACACACACACACACACACACACACACACACACACACACACACACACACACACACTCTTAGGCATTGTGCTGCCAGCGGACCGTTGACAGTTTACCGGAGGTCAGGTTTCCACTTTGTTTTCTTTCGTTTTTGTTGTTGTCAGAGGTCACTTTTGTTTTATCCCTGGATAATAGAATAAATAGCCATAATTCCACTGCGTATTTAACTTATGTGAAACTGGTGCAGAGAGTAAAACCTCTCTAAATCGATCGACCATTGGACTGACTTTAAATGGTCCATCTCGGGAGGTGGTCGGTTAAGGGAGTTTTCTTTTATCGTTACAATGGCATTGTGCGGGCGATCATTTGGGGCCCAAATAAAGTGATCGATATAGGGGAGCGGTCGATCTCTGGAGGTGGTCGGTTATAGAGGTTTTACTGTAGTTGTTTAGTTATCTCGAAGACTCACCAGATAGCCTTTTGCTTTGAGTGAAATATGGTCCCAAAGACTTTGCTGACTTGTGCAAAGAAGGCATAGGAGGGTGGCTGCCGTGTTGGTTGCCACGTTGTATGTCTGGATGTAAGAGATGCTGCTACAATCAGTGTTATTACAATTAAATACTTCTATTAGCAGATTGTCCTGTTTTTTGTTATATTGTTGGCGTTTACTAAGCGTTCAGTTGTCCCATGTTCTGGGACTGTAAATTATGTAATGGCTATCCTGACTTTGTATTAACCACAGGGATTGCTTTTATAGACCGACAGTAACTACATGGTCCGGAGGTCAAAGGTTAGACCTTGACGTAGGTTAGACGTAGGGTGGTGGTGGTGGCGGTGTCAACTCATAGCACTGTAAGCTTGATTATACTGATACAGTGTGAGCAGTGCTCACCTAATACACACTGTACAGAGTGACCAGTGTACAGATATATCCTCATCGCTCTGTCCTCTTCATAACACCGGCTATCCTCTTGGTAAATTAGAAGTTCTCCTTAAACTGTATCAAAGTAAATAACGTTTAGCTATTCTCCTATATATGTGTGCTGTATGATTTAATTATGCGACTATTAATAACAAACTAGGATCCATTTCCCACTGTTTCTACTACTCTTTTCCCGTGGTTCCAGTGTTTGTGGGATAACACTACATTGGCGCCCCCTGTGGCGGTTTCTGCCTCACTAATCCACTTCACAGCTCTATTCAAAATATATATCGGTCGTTCTCAGAAACTGCGTACCACATATTTGGTTTCCGCATTACGTTGTTAATGATTCAGCCTTTTCTTTGGAGGGGGTGGGGTGTAGCGAGTCAAATAGTTATTGTTGCCGCTGTGTATTGTGTATGTTAACAATGCAACATGTATTTAGTCTATCCCATAAAATGGATGCAAAATATACTTATGTAATGTGCTAATGTGAAAATGTGCATATCGATGCCATGCATCTTAAAATTAGGTTATGGGTGGATGTTACACAGTTAATTTTAATGTTTTTCTCAATTTGTATAAAATCAAAATCAAAAAGTGAATTGTTGTCAACTGTGACATATGCACAACTTTCATATGAATATGGATTCTGCTATTATTTGGAACGTTTTCTGCTATTATTTGGAATGCTTTCACTTTTGGTTTCCATGTCACAAATGTGGTACACAGTTTCTGAGAACGACCCATATACGTATGTACATACACACTTCGATGCGCAAAGATTATCCAATATAATTTTTTAATATCTATGATGTCGCCTGGTGGGAAATGTATGAACTATAATAATGCAAATACACCCAACTCCCCCATTAACGTCGTTTTATTCACTGTCGTTTTCTTATAACATCGTTGAGAAAAATCAATGGATCGGGGGGTTATTTCAACCTTACAATCCTATTATTTAATCGGTTTTATTTAGTTTCAGTTAAAGTTGTGTTTTTCAGGAACCTAACTATGACGTTAATGTGGTAGTTAGTGAATATGTGAATATCCAAGATGCACAGCACGTCGAAGACCATTACTAATCTCCTCTAGCCACCATCGATGTAAACCTGCTTATTCAACAGTTGATCTACTCTTATTAAATATTTGTCTGGGATCCTATTTCTGGACTATCGTTAATTCTTGTTATAAAATTCGGCCAAATTATTTCTGTCGCATATAAGGAGGTATTTCATTTAAATGCCTGCGTGGTTCCTGATTATTTTCATAAGCACATCATGCTCTAAGTCTAAGTCAAACAAAGACAGTAATGATGTATTACCCTATAGACCTGAGTTTGTTTATTGAGGTTTTATATCCTAGCAACATCTATGTGCATATGACGATGGGTACCGATTTGTAACAGTGCTCACTCATGGGGACTTTATTGTGCTGCCCCACTGGAAGACCAGACCGTCGGCACCATGACCCGATATCCCACTCAGTCATATTATCCCAATACTGAGCAAATCAGTCCTTGCCCTATCCTATTAATGATGAGTGCCAGGCTTGGTAGCGACAAGTATCTATTTTGTACGTCATTGATTTTTTGTTATCCCACGACCTCCCGCACCGGAAGTCAGCCAGTCCTCTTACCGATTGGGTCATCCTGTCCGGTATAGACATGAGTAGTGTGTGCTTTGTTTCACGTTAGTGGAGCTTTGTAGAAATATTGCCTTCCCGGTAGAATACTAGCACCACCCTCCTGGTAATCATAAACGTCGTTAAGTGTACAGCTGTTTAAGTTATTCATGCCCTAATAACAAAATAGCAGCTATGCATATAAGTTATATGTATCGCTGTTATTTTTATAACAGTTTAGTTCCCTAGCCATGCTAAGATGCTTTCGTATGGCATAACATGGTTTATATAGCAAAGGAACTTTATAAGAAAAATAACATGGTTAAATAAATTCATCATTTAAGAAAATTAATGTTAAGAAAAATAACAGAAAAATGCCAGCACTTTCAGAAAAGAAATGTCATGCCGTTTGTGATTTAACAAGCTTTGTTTAATTGTTGCACTCAAATTGTTGCGCTAATCCATTTGTTCTACTTGGGTGTTGATTAATTATGGTGAACTAACCGTTGAGAAATTGAACAAATGTATTGTGTGACAAAATAATAACAACAAAAACAGATTTAAAAAAAGAAAATAGCACAAAATTTGCTAATTTAAGTTTTAATCAGCAGTCCATATATATAAAATATATATTATACATTTGTTATTATATATTTTATATTATATATGTGTTATGCATTATACATGTGTACGTATAATATATATGTATTATATATATAGCTATATACTGCTATCTATAGCATCTCCTATTCAGTGTAGATTTCAATCAGCAGTCCTAATTATATATGCATAATACATATGTATAATATTTATGTATATTATATATGTATTATATATATATGTATAATATGATATATATAGCTATATAGCATCTCCTGTTCAGTCCTACTATGGTAATTACAGTCCTTAAAACGTGGTAAGTTGGAGGAATTATGGAGTGGAATTTGAGTGTGGTTCACTGTGGACGTGTGGTTAATATAACCTGTGTGCTTTTTCGCTGTTCCCTTGGTGTAGAATCTGCGCGATGTGGTAGACACCCAGCACAGCACTGTGCGTGACGTCACCCGCACAATGGCAGAGCGCTGTCACGACAAAGCTGAGATCAATGAACTCAAGTAAGTCTCACAACAGGACCTCGGGTAGCTCACACCTGCCTACTCAACATTTCTTTTCTGAGTACCCTAGTGAAAAAAAGAGTGTATTCCCTCCACCCACCCCCCCAATTGTGTACTCCCCCCCCCCCCTCCAAATTGTGTAAAACAGTCCAAGAAAAAAAGAAAAATCATTTGGCATATGAAATTTTAATTTAGTTTTTTTGCACACTCCAGCTTAAAACTTTGTGCAAAGTACACAAACATCATATGGGTAGGCAGGTCTTGCCTACACCAAATTTCCTAGGTATATCACGTTGTAAGTAGATATTTCTGCTGCGCCCGGAGGCTTTTATAATATTGTGTTGCCTTAAAATACCTCATTTTGTCTCAAAACTGGTAATATGTACGACTCGCCCATTTCTTTGAAACAGGTGTTCTCTACAAACAATACACGAAAAATTGGACCAGGTTCAAGGCCAGGTGTTGCGAGATACAGAAATCAAATATAGACGTAAGCACATTTCATATTGCTCTCATTGTTGTTGTTTGTTGGGGGTTTTACGTTCTAGCAACATCTAGAGTTACGTTAGGACGGGTACCGACTTGTGACAGTGTGCACTCAGTTTAGTAGCCCAGTTTAGTCAGTGTGTGTGGTGCACTGGTGGAGCAGGAATGAACCCAGCTGCCGGCACACGGCATGTGTATGTGGGTTATTATGGTTGCTAATTAGGTCACGGTATGGGTGACCAAAATCAGCACTCTGTAGCTGGGGTGTTAGGTCGTGTGGGAGCTGGTTAGCACTCATACAGGAAGGGGTATTTTATCTAATGTAAGATATTTGCTAGGACAATTTCACTGGAATTCTTTTTCCTTGTTAGGTAGATGTGTTTATTCATCTGAATATATAATTTGTCAGTCCCGGGGCATTGGTCTTCCATTATTAAGCTGTCCCCACTAATCTAAATTACTCCGAACTCACCATTCACCATTGTTGTTTTTTCCTCAAATCCAATTGAAAATAGTCTTGAATTGCTATCAAGACGAGCCTTGAAAAGCCTTTAAATAGCCTTGAGTTCCATATCTTCACATGTGTACCGACCTTGCTTTTTATATAGTGCTGTATCCGACTATTGCAGCATCGGGGTATGATTGTAAGAAGACGCGGTCTAGCGACATGCAGGTTGCTGATGTCATATCTCCGATCTCGACAGATCTTGACTACACGACAGACAGCACTGACATGCTTGACGAACTCTCACTGTCACCAAAACAAAGCAAGAATCGAGTGAACAGCACAAGTATGTATGAGTCAAGACATGCAAAATTAATGTTAGCATACACTTCACAAATCTGAGACCATCAATTTAATATAACCTGTTACTGCTGAAACCTAAGGTTTCAGAATTTCGATGTGCATGCCAAAATTAATTTGGCATGTTTTCTCTTCAAATATCTCCAAGGTTAGCTATTAATCATAAAGGTTACTTCACAATAAAGCTCGGTAGATTATAACAATTGGTCTACTATATTTATCTAAAAAATATGGAAGGATCTCAAAGCCATCGAATTATGCAAATTTTAATTTGTTCAATTCCTACTGAATCCACACGGAATGCCCCTTCTTTCCATTGAATTCCTTAATTTGAAATCTTTTATAGTCACACTATCTGAAGATGACCTCGATGAGGACCTCACAACGGATGACCTCCTCAGTTCCTGCCTTGATATGAGAGACCTCAAGTGACCTCAATCCTACCTCAGATAATGTTGCATAATATATGCATCTATAAGCATAACAGAATGTAAGTTGTATCAACGACCAGATGGGATGGCCGAATGAGTTGAGCGTCCGTCTCCCGTTTTGGTAGATCGTGAGATTCTAACCCATGGGTTTGAACCCTGGTCGAGTCAAACCAATGACTTAATAAATTGATACTTGTCGCTTCCTAGCCATGTGCTCTGCATTATTAGGATAGGGCAAGGACTGATTGGCTCACTATTAGGATAATGTGACTGAGTGGAATATCAGGTCATGGTGCTGGCAGCCTGGTCTCCCAGTGGGGCAGCACTATAACGTCGCCATGAGTGCACTCTCACAAGTCGGTACCTGTCCTGATATGACCTTAGATGTTGCCAGGAAGTAAAACTGCATCAACCAACCAACCGTTCTGTCAAAAGAGTACACTAGTTATTCGATGGGCATAGTCACCCATCCATAACAGACCCTTTAGTCCACAATAGTCAGCCTACTACATGATGAGAAAATGTATAATAGCCTATTATATGATTTTTATGTGTAAATCATATGTGATGCCTGCTAGATTTTCCTGCATATACCAAATTAAATTGCTCCAAATTGTCTATTTATCGATATACCTTTTTAACAATTCATAAGCGTGTTAAAAGACAGGTGCTAGACTAAAGTCTCTGTGTATATGGATGGGCTCAGTCTCACTCTCCATATTCTTCCGTATTTGTTATGGAATCGAACACTGAATACGGAAATAGGGATTCGTTTGTTTCTTGAGGGAATCGGCATGTATATATATATATAATACAAATTCTCAGGGCGTTTTTCATCTGATCTGAAGTTTGCTTGTGAATATTATTTAATTGTTTATTTTTCATGGTAAAGGTGTCGGGGGAAAAGTAATTCAGGAATACTGAAAATAGCTTTGACCAAACTGAAAGCTGCGGGATCGGGTGCACAGGTCTGTGGACCTAAGGCCAGTCAAATCTAAATATGTGCGTTTCCCATCAACACAAATATACTCCATAATGCATGTCGGGGCTGTCACAGGTGAGAAATCTGTAGGCCAACTAACACCAATGTCCTTATTAACAGAATGTAAGTTGTATCAACGACCAGAAGGGATGGCCGAATGAGTTGAGCGTCCGTCTCCCGTTTTGGTAGATCGTGGGGTTCGAACCGATGGGTTTGAACCCTAGTCAAGTCAAACCAAATCTTAAAAATTGATACTTGTCGCTTCTTAGCCAGGTACTCAGCATTATTAGTGTAGGGCAAGGACTGGTTGGCTCACTATCAGGATAATGTGACTGAGTGCGATATCAGGTCATGGTGCTGGTAGCCTGGTCTTCCAGTGGGGCATCACTATAAAGTCGCCATATGTGTGCACTGTCACAAGTCAGTGCCCGTCCTGATATGACCTTATATGTTGCCAGGATGTAAAACCCTCCAGAACCAACCAACCAACTTTATATGTACATACAGTAGGTGGTGATGTCACAATGTCCCCTAAATTGTAGTATACTCAAGTTGGGCCATGCTGAGTGACTGCTTCAAAAGGCATGAAATTATACCATAATCTATTGTTAATGCTAAGCTACTCTACATTTGAAAGAAGTATTTGATCATAAAATAAAATTCGCGAAAGCTTTCCAGAACCGTTACATATTATGATGCCCCTATTGTCACCATCAATGTTTTTTGCTAACCATGTAGAGTTATCAGGGATGAAAGATCTCCGCGATTCCGCGGATTTCCGGGATCTTTCAATCCCGCAGCACCAGCAGTGTAGATCCATAGTAATAGGTGGTGCAGACCCCGCAGCACTATCAGCGTATACCATTAATACATGCTTCAAACGGCGCAATGCTATCAGCATATACCAATAGATCTATGCTAAAATGTGGTGCAGACCCCGCAGCACTATCACTAGTATCAGCGTTTACCACTAATAAATGCTTCAAACGGCGCAGCGCTATCAGCGTATACCAATATATATTAAACCTGACTTCCGGAAATTTTTGCGATTCCCTGACAATGCTAAACCTATGGGAGAATATCTGCATTTCCACTTTTTTCCCTGGAGACCACTTTCATCCCTGAGTTATTATATTATTATAAATACTTTCTGTATCTATCTTATGTAGTGTATTCTGTGTAAGGTTTTTGCTATTTGTGACCAGTTACATATCTATGATAGGACAGGTGATTCATGATCTTCACAATTCATTAGTGATATCTATAAAAAAAAAATCTGGCTGAGGGGAAATCATAATGTATGGCTCAGTCAGAATGAGGGTGATGCACATTTTACCTCTCGATTCTGTGAGAAATTACATGGTATCCTGCACATTTATTCTGTCACACGATCTCTTTTTAATTTGTTCGCTTTATATTCTGATTGGAGTAGATTAAAATTGGTCTGCTTTAAGTTTTGTAAAGAGATTTTGTGTTTATTTTGACCTTGCTGATCAAGCAGGGTAAATCTCAGCTGTGGATAATTACTCTTGCTCATTCCACTGCTCCTTGCACTATCCGTGTAATGCCAGATATCAGACCAGGTAGCGATAGGTATCATCTTTTAAGTAAAGCAGGGGAGGCGCACTCAATTCATTTGGCCAACCCGTCTGGGTCTGTACTAAGTAACATGTTGATGTGTACTACTTAGGGGGGTGTGGGGGGGTATGGAAAAGTAGTACCCTTTGTACTACCTTGAAAATGTTGACAACTTTGGACGGCCCCTAAGTCCAAGCTACACTTTGTACTACCTTGAAAATGTTGACAACTTTGGACGGCCCCTAAGTCCAAGCTACACTTTGTACTACCTTGAAAATGTTGACAACTTTGGACGGCCCCTAAGTCCAAGCTACATTTTGTACTACCTTGAAAATGTTGACAACTTTGGACGGCCCCTAAGTCCAAGCTACATTTTGTACTACCTTGAAAATGTTGACAACTTTGGACGGCCCCTAAGTCCAAGCTACAGTTTGTACTACCTTGCAGATGTTTACAATTTTGGACGGCCCCTAAGGGAACAGTCCTTTCAGAACAGATCCAATGGTCACACACATTCTGATTTTTCTGCCATGGTGAGAAGGAAATCAGTTTGTCGATAGAAAGCCTGAGCCTACACTTTTACCGACCCAAGCAATTTTTAACCTCCCACACCACGTAGACATGATATTAGAGCAACTGGCCTTTGATGATGCTGTAAGTTATACACAGCGGTGGAAATCCAAATTGGCAAAGGTGGGGGGCATGGGGAATCGAACCACTGACCTTCAGATTAGGAGTCAGACCTAGAAAAAAGTCAGACACTCTAACCACTCCGCCAGAGAGAACACCACACCTGTGGGTATTGCAACACGTGTAATACATAAGTAAAATCTAACTGGGCTGTGAGTGAATGAGAGTGATTACCTCAGTGCGCAACCAAATTGCAACATGTATGGATTGATGTGTGCACAGATTTAGGTTGGGTGGATGGTGTAATTCATATGCATGTTGCACTACACATGAATGGAATTCCAGCTTAACGGAGATAAGCCTAAGCTATTGTGATATTGACGGGGATGAAAGATCTCCCGATTTCGCGGATTTCCACGATCTTTTTTATATTTACCGAATAACGTTAAACAAAATGCCAAGGAATCAGCGGTATTTAACAATAATTGGTTCGTTTGAATCCCCTTCTTATATGACCTTAGATGTTGCTGGAACATGAAACCCAAACAAGAAATAGCTACACATGGGCGATAATATAGTCACAACAAGGACAGTTGAACGGCTTTTCCCGTGATTCCCTGACAGTGCTATTATTCCTATGGTGGAAAATCCGCGTTTTCGCGGAAATTCGCCATCGGAGTATTAATCTCGGTTTGATTTCCGCGTTTTTTTTCCCCTGAGACCACTTTCATCCCTGTATTTACAATAAGTGCTGACCTCAGGTAGGTTCTCTCCCTGACCATGTAGATTTCACCTGTACGTTGTTCCGACCAGTGGGGAATATTCATATTTTCTATCTATTCTGAAAGAAAGAAGAGCTGTTTTTGTTGCTTGTTACTGTTAGTTTATATAATAAAATAGTGAAAGTATTAAAGCCAATGCAGACCAGACACACAGTTTATGTTGCATTGTACCTACTTGCGCATGCTTAACCAGTAATTGATTAAAGCTGCATAGTCCGTTAAATGTATAACATTTTCAAAACCTCAATTTGATCCTATATATCCAACTTAAATATTGGTGCACTTGTTAACCATTTGTTGTATAGAAGGAGGTACTCAGCCAATTTAATAGAACATGTTACTTCTGAATGAAGTGTCAGAAATTTGACCTTCTTTCCTAAATAAATTGGCATTTTTTTCAATTCAAATGTCTTCAAAAGTTAGCCATTTAAAATAAAAGTTACCTCAAACTAATGAGAAGTAGATTGTAACAATCAACCTAATGTATTTCAGAAAATGACAAAAACTTGAGACCATTGGATTATGCAACTTTAAGGCTTACCTGTGTTGACATAACTGATTCAAGTGTCTTTGTATTACCACATCTTTGCACATTCTTTACTTAAAATTCTCACATGGTTATTTGAGTCATGAGCAGTAATGTGTCGCGTTAAATAATTTCAATTATACAAATATACTTTGTTTGAAGATATATATTTACACACAACTTTTGTGTCTAAAAACTTGTTGATGCATATTTTTAAAATATTATTATGCGGGTGATGAAAATTTGCACCTAGAGAAGTTTGGTGAAGCCACACTTCTTGCCATTCCAGTGCTAGTGTGCTAAGCATTACACTATCTAGGCTCCCTGATACAATCACCCTATCTACGCCGCCTACCTGTCTATGTGGCTCCTTGCCTGAGACTTGAGTGCAGATGACTACAATACTGTTTTGCATACACTGAATAGTCTTAATTATGTTTTATAAGGTGACACTGACATCATTATGTCAGTATTAAATGTCGCATGTTATATCGTCACTTACATCCTAACCGCCAACTGTTGAACTGTCACACCTCAGTTGATCCTGTATTACTGCACATTCACTAATATAAATCTAAGCAAATTTATATTAGGTTTACTAAGTTTATACGAATATAAGGCGTCGCCGTCCAACAAATGTATCCTTTTTGGAAGTTCTATTTGTACAGATGTATTTTATTGTATTGCTGAGTGCTTTATCCTTTAGGTGTTAGGGAGTTCGACTCTACCCAAACTTGTGCATTGAAGCATGCCGTTGGGTATAAAATCAGGGATGAAAGATCTCCCCGATTTCGCGGATTTCCGCGATTTTTACTATTTACCGATTAATGTTAAACAAAATGCCAAGAATCAGGATGTCTATGACAACAACTGGTGTGTTTGAATCCCGTTCTGATATGACCTTCGTTGTTGCTAGAACATAAAACCCAAGCAAGAAAGTGTTTGGTATGGGCGATAATAGGGTCAAAACAAGGATAATTGAAACCTGACTTCCGGCATTTTTCCGCGATTCCCTGACAGTGCTAATTCAATGGGTGAAATCCGCTTTATCGCGGAAATTCCTCATTGGTGTAATAATCTCAGTTTGATTTCCGCGATTTTTGCCGGACACCACTTTCATCCCTGTAAAATGGATTTAAATGAAATAAATTGTTATTATTCAACATATGTTTGTGTCAGTGGTGTTCTTTGTTTGCCTCGTGCATGTATATGGTGCGTGTGTATTTAGCTATACAGTGGAACCTTGTTTATTTAGTCAGCTGTAGATCTGCAATTAATGGCTGGATAGCAACATGACCGAATATAGAAAGATCTGGGATTAATTCATAGTGGCTTACCGCAAATGATGTCACATGCTAGCCTGAAAATTCAAATGTCTTGCCCGGACTCGACATCTATTGTTAGCCCTAGGGCACATGGGGCAGACTTACTGCCAATGAAATCAAACACTGGTATGACTTCAAATAAGTAGTCAATTGGATAAATATACAACTATATTTAGCACTATGGCATGATCGGACAAACTTATTGCCAATGATGTCATTCGCTGGTATGACTTCAGATAAGTGGTCGATCGGGCAGACTCAACATCTATATTTAGCACTATGGCATGATAGGATAAACTTATTGCCAATGATGTCACACCGGTATGACTTCAAATAAGTAGTCAATTGGACAGACTCAACATCTACAGTTAGCACTATGGCATGATCGGGCAAACCTATTGACAATGACGTCACACATGGGTATGACTTCAAATAAAAAGTCGATTAGACACTCAATATCTATAGTTAGCCCTAGGGCATACGGACAAGCTTACTGCCAATGACGGCACACATGGGTATGACTTCAAATAAGTAGTCAATTGGAGAGACTCAACATCTATAGTTAGCACTATGGCATGATAGTACAAACTTATTGCCAATGACGTCACACATGGGTATGACTTCAAATGAGTAGTCAATTGGACAGACTCAACATCTATAGTTAGCACTATGGCATGATCAGACAAACTTACTGCCAATGACGTCACACATGGGTATGACTTCAAATAAGTAGTCAATTGGAAAGACTCAGCATTATGGCATGATAGTACAAACTTATTGCCAATGACGTCACACATGGGTATGACTTCAAATAAGTAGTCAATTGGACAGACTCAACATCTATAGTTAGCATTATGGCATGATTGGACAAATTTAGAGCCAATGAGCAGTGTTCTTTTTCTACAAATAACTCCATAAATCGGAGGAATTTTAAGGAATTATTTAACAGGTTTGTTTATTAATATGCTTAGATTATTTTGTAAAAGTTTTGTAATTTATTACGATGTATTAATGGAATTATTCGTGTTAATACGATTTGAATTACCATGTACGGAAGGTTGACCAAGAACCGCCATCTTGGTTTTTTTCCGAGATTCGAAGACACTGTCACTATAGTGTCAATACGTACAGGCTATATTAAATTTATAAGGTTAGGGTTTTCGATTTCTATTAATTTTGAATAAAACTAATATTTTTGCCGCCGTTTGTCGCCGTCGGGACGACGGCGGCAGGCGCTGTCGACCCGACGGCGGCAGCTGCCGTCGGGGCGACGGCGGCAGGTTGGACAAAACAACGTCGGCCCGACGGCGTTTGTCGCCGTCGGCCCGACGGCGTTTGTCGCCGTCGGGCTGACGGCGTTTGTCGCCGTCGGGCCGACGTTGGTTTGTCGCCGTCGGGGCGACGGCGACGGCGGGAGGTTGGACAAAACAACGTCGGCCCGACGGCGTTTTCCACCGTCGGGCCGACGGAGCGGCCGCCGTCGGGCCAACGGCTGTGTGCTATCTGGGCTTCACCATTTCTACATACTACCTTCACCATTTCTATATACTGCCGTTACCATTTCCTCAGCCAGCATTGCCAGCTGGGCCCTGGGTGGGCCCCACATGGGCAGCCCATCTGGGGCCCAGCTAAATTTGGCCACAGGCTCCAAGTGGGCCCCAGCTGGGCTAGCCCAGGTGGGCCTATCTCAGTTATTGAATATGTTCACCATATCTTAGACAAAATATGATGATTTCTTTTTTTTAAGCTGGGAATCTAGCCCATGTGGGGGCCCATCTCACACCCACTTCAGCACCCACCTGGAGCCCCTGCCCAGCTGTGCCCAGCTCTCCCATTGACAACCCATGTAGGGCCCACCAGGGCATGTTGGCTGGGTCTGTATGACCTTTACTCACTTATACATAATCTACTTTTGCCTATTTCAATGTGACCTATGATCTATTTCTATATACTCCGTTCACCCATTTATATATGACTTGCACCCATTTATATAATTATAAACAACTTTCGCCTATTTCAATGTGACTTCGCTCTATTTCTGTTGACTATCTTCACCATTTGTAATATACGACTTTCACCCATTTCTCTAGATTATTTTCACCCATCCTTATTTACCATTAAGCCCCGTTCACACTGGCAAGTTAAAACGCTTCATCTAAATCGCCTTGCCTAGTTCGCCTCACATTCGCCGTGTGGACGCTACGCTGAAGCGATTTAGGGCTGAATCGATTCATCTAGATCGCTTCATCTATACCACCTCGCGAGGTAGTATAGATGAAGCGATTTATCTGGTTCCTGGGCAGTGATAGTGTAAAAGAGCAGTGCTTGCCAGATACAGGCTCAGGTGTAACTATTGCTGGTGCCAGGCAGTGTTAGGGCCCGATTAGGCCGAAATCTATTGAATGCGATCATATTTAACAGAATTACATGCTCAAATAATGAAATTTAATTAAATTAACCTTAAATTCCAAGTGATATTAATGTAGCAGCTACATCGGCGTCGTTATTCATATTGTCGAATCGACAGTGAAAACTAAACAAATAGCAGTGCTTGCCAGATACAGATGGGGGTACTTGCCCATGCGCAGATATCGATTTCTGCCTTAAACCGCTCCGTGTGTGGACACGACACTAGTTTGCCTCATCTAGTTCGCCTTATCTAGTTCGGCCTAAAGTTGTGCTGTGTGAACGGGGCTTTAGACTCAACACGTGTTGCCACATAATATCGAGGACCCTCCTTCAATTGGACCATACCAGTAGATTCGACACAATTCTATAAAGAAATTTTCTTGACACCGTTTTAGTTCCACATTGAAAATGCAGACGTCAACACCAGAACATATCACAACTATATTTACGTTATCTGTAATGTGCGCGTTAAAATTTCATTTGTTTGTTGTTTATGTCCTAGCCATGGCCGACCTTAGGAGCTGTGGAGACCAATTAGGTACATTTTTGGCGGCCCCCCCCCCCCCCCCTTGTTCACAGCCACGGTCTGTTTTAGTGAAATGATTTTCAAGATCTGAGTAGATTGCCCTAAAACCAGGCCGAATTGAGAGCAATTGGTCCGATTAGCTTAACGCCATCACTGGTCCTAGCAACATACAAGCGGTCCTAGCTTTTTTGAGGGCGGTAGGAATAAAATGCCTTGTATAGGCCTCGTTAATTAAAACAATTTTCACCAATTTATCTAGAATTTTACCTTGCCAACAAACTTGTCGTAATTGTGAGCCTTTGTAAATCAAAAGTAAATCAAAAGTATCTCGAGACACATAGTTGATTGTGAGCCTTTACATTCTCTGTAAAACTTTAGCGACGGCCTCTGATAATAATATGAGAGAATAAGATTTGAACTATTCTCGCCATTGCTGCCGACACGGTGTTAAGCCATCACCACTAATTAACCTAGCAACATCTAAGGCCATATCAGAATGGGTTTAAATAGCTACGCACTTGTATTATACTAAGTATGATGTCATTGTTACAACTTGTAATATTCACGACATCACATGTATACAAGCATGCCCTTAATCGCCAATGACAGCACATTTACTGCTACACCGATACTTAGGGCCGGTGTTGCAGTTTCCCAGGGACACCAGTTTCCCAGGGACACATCGCTTCTGCACATGTGTCAAAATCGAAGAGCATCGTCACTAACCTTATAAATGTAATATAATGTTTTTGCTAAACATGTTTTCTATATGTGTACCAAGCGATTTGTTTGTAGGTAGTGTCATTTTAGAGATATTTCACTTGTTCTGTATTGTCTGTATGAAGACTGCTCACGGCCATTGACAATGCCTTCAGTTTGACGGTACGCGCAGTGCAAAACGTAAGTTTTAGTACAAATTAATAGAAATCCAGAACCCTAACCTATTAAATTTAATATAGTCTTCATGGTAAAGATGTTTTCTATATGTGTACCAAGCGATTTGTTTCTACATGGTGTAATTTGGGAGATATTTGACTTGTTCTATATGAAGATTTGCTCACGGCCGTTAACAATGCATTTCAATGGAAGTGTCCCTGTCAAACTGGTGTCCCTCGGAATCCGCATCACCGCAGTTAAGAGGTGACAGGGGCGGCTAGGACCGCTCCATTTTTCGTCGTTACTATATGAGCACAAACGGTGTGACACTGACCAGTGCAAGCGCCACTTTCTACAGTGTGGCAACCCAACATCTAACACTGTTGCTACGTGCCAGCCGCTTATTGGTTGTTATATATATATATAAACATACACACATATATATACACATATATATATTTTTTACCTCGGTACTATGCCCTATCTACCCGTAGCCCGGGGAGAAAGAACGACATCCGGGTCCAGCAATTAGCATAATCAGCTCACAGCAGGAGGACATTTTGTGAGCAGCTCCGGCAGTTTTTCTACATTTACTACAAAACCAAACAGGTTAGTATCTTTCAAACTCGATACGTTGGTTCAGTTCATGTTAGCATTCACATACAAAGTTTTTTTTAACTTTTGGATAAGTTATTACTGTGTTACAGCTTAGTTTCAATCGGCTTTGACATGGTCGATAGAACAATGCCACCATTCTTCGGTTATTAATTAATTAAGCCGCTCGTTGCTGAATGGAGAGATGTTTGGCGGGAGCCATTTACATTGTTAGGGATTTCTGTCCCTGGGTTTCATTAGATTCCCCTTTTGCAATTCTCGTTAAGGCGTACCTCCGAGTCCTATAGTATTTTCTTCAACTTGTTGGCAAAAAAAGCCACAGGTGGGAGAAGTGTATAGGTACTTAGAGTGTGGGAGGGCACCGCTACATATGTATGTGTCATGGGGGTGATGAAAATGGGAAATACTGTGCCTAGAGCGGGACTCGAACCCACATCTCTTTGCATTCCGGGCCAGTGTGCTAACCATTACACCACCTAGGCTCCCTGATATCAATACACTCCCCACGCCTACCTGTATATGTGGTTACTTGCCTGAGAGGTCAGTGCAGACCACTACACTCGTCCCCCTGGAATTGTAAGTCTTGTAATGCTTACAATTACATACATACAGGCAATGCACTAACACATACATACACAGGGTAGGTTCAACAACCATACAGCGCAAAGCTTGTACAGGATCCTGATCACGGCAACCAGTGTCATGGGGGTGATGAAAATGGGAAATACTGTGCCTAGAGCGGGACTCGAACCCACATCTCTTTGCATTCCGGGCCAGTGTGCTAACCATTACACCACCTAGGCTCCCTGATATCAATACACTCCCCACGCCTACCTGTCTATGTGGTTACTTGCCTGAGAGGTCAGTGCAGACCACTACATATGTATATATGTGAAGTGGGCGTGTCTACTCGCCTTGAGCAATTTGCGCGCATGCAATTTGCGAGCGCGCAAATTGCTAACACTTGTGCACGCGAGGGTTCCCGGTGGTAAAGCGTTGCTTGGCGACTAGCCAAGCAACGATGGAGGTCGGGCGTTCGGGGCCAGACCCGGCGGACGTGTTTTTGCACGCTCCGTCGTTTTCCACCGATATTTAGGCTTTTTATGGTCAAAATTCTAAACTGAATTATAGAAACCACACGGGAGGGAACGGGAGACAGTTATTAATATTAAACCACGTATATTTCGTTGGTATCAATGTTAGTCTTTGGTTAAGAATAAACCGTGAGCTCTTGTGAAGGTGAATCAGGACGTTCCTTGCATTCTTTACTATCCTCCAGTCTTATTGTAGATTAACCGCTATGGAAACCTGATATTCGATTGCTTTCTATGAACTGAGAGGCCTTAAGCCTAAGTCGGCCTTCTGCAAGTAATGCACCCATCTGCGGGAATCTAATAACTGACGCATTCACAGAATTAACATAGTGTTACTTTTAGGCTAGAACCACGACACATAATGTAAACTAAATAGTAGAGACAGCGGCAGCAACTCGTGCTGGACTGCGCATATTTGGATTCAGTTAGTAACATTCATAATATCTCCAACGACGAAGGGGGCAGCCAGTAGTTGAAATAACCTAGTATAAATACGCTTTAGGCCGATAAATGCGCACGATGGCAAATCTAGTATTTAGACAATACTCTGGCTGGTGCCTTCCATACAGGGCGGACACCGACGACGGACTACTCGCAGGCGGGAGGTAAGGCTACAACGGCGGCGGCTGGCCCAAGGAAATTCACATGGAAACAATTAATTATATTAACACGTAGGCTCGCCTTAGGCGGGGGCGGAAAAGCCGTACGGTTAAACATGTAAGGGCTGGTGGTGCCTGAGTGGGATGTAAATAGACATAGTGGTGCTGGCAGGTCTGGGTGTGAGGGCACTCAGGGCCTACCCCCTCTGCTGGGATAGTGATCACCACACTGAAAGGTCAAGGTAGGTGGTGGCCATGGAGCCATACAGCTTGGTGGTGGTGGGCAGACCACTGGTAGCCATGGAGACCAGGAATGCTGGATCCCTATTGATAGGGACAAGAATGCTTGTTTCCCATTGGGGGAAAGGGGTGGGGTGATACTCTACAATGAACCCATGTAACCATATAAATAATAAACCAGAGGGCTTGATGCTCTCTTCTTCTTTACACTTTATACTCTTCCTTTCTCTTTGTCTGTATTGATTTCACTATAGCCTGCCTACACAACCACAGATTCGAGCTTTAGCCATTTTACACCTCATTTGGATCGATTAGTTACCCATACCGTCATCCTGCGACTGTCTGTTAGACATACGCCTGCATTAACAACCTTGTTAACACCATAAATAAACACCTAGTATAATTATACTCTAATTATCAGTGTGCTATTCAGCCTAGACAATGCCTAATCATTGTTTTTCGTTTTTTCTCACAGTCTTGGAGCCATGGCTACAAAGCGGAGTAAGGCAAAGTCAACTCATGCACTTAGTGCTGATGAAGAGGCCACACCACTTGCGCAGGTACAAAGGTCGCCATCGCCAGAACAACAAGATTCTGAGGAGGTGGGAGAGGTACGACATTGGCCCCGGCCCTGGCCCCGGCCCTGGCCCCAACCCCGGCCCCAGCCCAGCTGACCTAGACGAGCAGGTTGCCAGGCTGGTACAACAGAAGATGGAAGAAATGTTACCATCAAGAGCGGCTTCCCCTAAGAAGAAGCGGACTAAGGTCCCGCTTGACTCAGATAAGTCTGAATGGGAGAATCTGTTTGAGGATCCGACTCAAATAATTTTTTATCCTAAAAAGTATGTAAAAGATTGCTGGACCCGGATGTGCTTCCGTCTCCCTGACCCATGACTATCTGAGGCTAGTACCTTGGTAAAACACCAGTTATCCATCATCTGTACCTAGGTATGATTTGTATAACTATACAGTGCGCGAGTGACAGTATTCGCGGCACTGGGGGGGGGGGGGGGGGGGGGGGGGGGGGGGGGGGGGGTGGCGCCAGCTGTCCCACCCAGGGGAGGGGCCACCCATAAAGTAGTACACAGAATCAGGGTGGCCAGTAGGGGATATTCCCTTACGTGCCTTTATACTCGCATAAGTTTTATACATCACATATATATATATTATAATAATAATTCTATCGTTCAGATAATAGAAACAAGTAGTGCGGTATGTGCGGTACACAAAACCAACTCCTTTATTTAAAAAAAAAAAGAAGAGTGGTGAAACCCGCCCCGAGAAGGTGGATGTGATGGGGGGGAGGGGGGTGGGGGGGGGGGTGAGGTGCATGTCAGGGAGGGGAAGGAACCACAACAGAGCTTATTACACACGATAAAGGGTTTATCACTATCCAAATATATTGAGTCGCATAGTGTGAAACTCTAGGGATCCAACTATGATATATCGGACTTAAGGGGCAGGTTCTTGTGTCTCATTGTGCAGCATGCTGATCTGATCATTAGATATATGCATATATATACGAATCGGCCTCACGAAAGTGAGCCAATTGGTGGTTAATTTAAGATCTCGGCGTCGCAATTCTTAAAGTGTAGTGCATTTCTTTGTTTCAAATTAAATTATCCTAGAAACAAATAAGGTTGTTCTATTTTCTCTACCTTTGCGTTCAGGATAAATTTAAGGACTTTCCAACACCTCTGTCAATGCTAAACTATAATTATGCTGTTCGACGCTGACATCCAATGCTCGACGCCAACAACTTTCCCCAATTGGCCTATTTTCATGAGCCTGACTCATATAGATAAATATAGATATGTGTATACGTTGTCCCCTGCACTCTACCTGACAAAGCTGTGTCATTCGTAGCGACTGTATGGTGTCAGTGGCAGACCAGGAAGTGGTGGGTTACCACGCCTATGAGTCATGTGCACAGCGACTGGTTGGTCTGAAATCAGGACAGCTGTGCAGCTTGGCTAGCGGAAAGAAGCTGTCCAATACAACACTCGATTCTGCCGGCCTTACCCATACATGGGCGTGGTTCCTCCTATTAAGGGTTTCCTCATTGACCGATAACTGTGACACCTGCGCTTGACAACAGCAGAAATTATAACTTACAACAAGGCTCTATTACTACAGAAGGGAAGACAGGAAATTTCCTGTTATTGTCAGTGGGTCAGTCCACCTGTGTAATCCTAGCAATTGGTTAATGTGATGTATCATTGTACCCACCCTTGGTCGACTCAAACCAATCACTTAATAATTGATGCTTGTCACTTCCTCGGCATTATATCGTTGAATAAAAAACAAACAATTCTCGTCGTGAATATGGCCTATGCTGCCGACACGGCGTAAAGAAACCACCAATCAATCAATCAAACGGCATTATTAGGACAGGGCAAGGACTGGTTGGCTCAGTGTCCGGATAATCTGACTGAGTGCCAGGGTGCTGGTAGCCTGGTCTCCCAGTGGGGCAGCACTACGAAGTCACAATGAGTGCACACTGTCACAAGTCGGTACCTGTGCTGATATGACTTTAGATGTTGCCAGGACGTAAAACTCCAACAACCAACCAGCATCATTGTCCCCAGCCCTGCAACACATGTACCTTTTCCTGCCGCCATGTGTTTTTGATCTCCATTTTCATATACTGTTATGTTTTCTAATTTGAATTTCACCAATCTTTGAAGTACCGTTTAGACCATTTCTATAGACTACTTTCAGCCATTTCTACTAAACTGAATGGTCCCAATCTATATATTACTTAAACCCATGTCTATTATATTACATACTGTAGTGGTCTGCACTGACCTCTCAGGCAGGTAACCACATAGACAGGTAGGTGTGGGTAGTGTGGTGATATCAGGGACCCAAGGTGGTGTAATGGTTATCACACTGGCCCGGAATGCAAAGAGGTGTGGGTTCGAGTCCCGGTCTAGGCACAATATTTCCCATTTTCATCTCCCCCACAACACTGATGCCATGACCAGGATCCTGTACAAGCTAGTTGTTGAACCTACCCTGTGTATGTAAGTGCATTGCATTGCCTGTGTGTATGTAATTGTAAGCATTAAAAGACTTACAATTCCAGGCGGACGAGTGTAGTGGTCCTCACTGACCTCTCAGGCAAGGAGCCACATAGCCAGGTAGGCGTAGGTTGTGTGTTGTTATCAGGGAGCCTAGGTGGTGTAATGGTTAGCACCCTGGCCCGGAATGCAAAGAGATGTGGGTTCGAGTCCCGCTCTAGGCGCAATATTTCCCATTTTCATCACCCCCCATGACAATACCAATGGCAACACTCCACTTATCTGCTATCAGTATCACCCCAAACCTACTAAAGAGCACCATAAAGAGACAAAGAGAGAGACGGACAGAAAAGAAGTAATACACAAAGAGAAAGCCACTGGTTGCCGTCTCCTTTATTAAAGCTTCATAGTCCGATGAAATCATCAAATTTTCAAAACGAGAACAATTATTTTGATTTGGTTCTACATATATTGGTGCCCCTATTAAGCATTTGGTCTGCATATAAGGGCTACTATTAGGCACTATGCCAATTTAATAGAACCCAGTACTGCTGAAGCCTATGGTGTCAGAGTTTTGGTGTGCTTGCCAAATTTAATTTAGCACGTTTTCAATCTGAAGTAAGGTGTATTATAATAATCAACCTAATATATTTAAATCATAAAGTGACAGAAACTCAAAACTATCAGACTGTGCAACTTTAAAATCGACGGCAATGACACGTACTATACGACTCCTCCTAAGATATAATGTTGAACGAGCCACATCTGTATATTCAATACTGAACAAGTCACATTTGTGTATGCAAGATATCTGGATATACAGTACTAAACAAGCCAAATCTGGATTGTACAGTACTAAACAAGCCAAATCTGGATATTCAGTACTAAACAAGCCAAATCTGGAGATACAGTACTAAATAAGCCAAATCTGGATATACAGTACTAAACAAGCTAAAGCTGGATATACAGTATTAAGCAAGCCAAACTTGGATATACCGTAGTAAACAAGCCAAATCTGGATTGTACAGTACTAAACAAGCCAAATCTGGATATTCAGTACTAAACAAGCTAAATCTGGATCATCATGCTGTCGGTCGCGATTCGACAAAGACTGCTTTCATTACTTGACTGCCGCTCTCCATTTAGCTCTCTGCTGTGAGAGTTGCGTCCATGAGTCGGTCTTAATGTCTCTCAGCTTCAGGTTTCTCTTGATGGTATCTTTGAACCGGAGACGGGGGCGCCCTCTCTTTCTGTAGCCAGAAGACAGTTGAGAATAGAGGATCTGCTTTGGTAGCCTGTCTGATGACATCCTCATGAGATGTCCAGTCCACCGGAGATCTTCCATAGAGGGCAGCCCCATCCGTTCGAGTATTTCCTTATTCGTCACTTTGTCCTTCCAGGTTAGCCTCATGATTGAACGCAGATGTCGCATCATGAAGGCATGCAGCTTTTTCACCTGCTGTCTGTACACTGTCCAGGCCTCGGCTCCGTATAGTAGGGTGGATAGCACGATTGCGCGGTAGATCTTACCTTTGACCCGAATGGACACATGGTGGTTGTTCCAGAGTCTCTGGCGTAGTCGGCCGAAAGATGCGCTAGCCTTGGCCATCCTCCTCTGTATCTCAGCATCAATGCGTCCATCACTTGATATAGTGTTTCCGAGTTAAGTGAATTCCGGAACAGAGTTCAGCTTGTTTCCGTCAACCATGATCTCCTCCTCTCGGGTTCTTGTAGAGTTGGGTTGGTACAGCACCTCCGTCTTCTTGATTTTAATTTTCAGGCCAAACTTCTTTGATGCATCGGAGAAAGCGTCCACTATTTTCTGGGTCTCTTCAGCAGAGTGGGCCACCAGTGCACTGTCATCTGCGAATAGTAGCTCTCTCACCAGTAGCTCTCTAACTGTATATCTGGATATACAGTAATAAACAAGCCACATCTGGATATACAGTACTAAACAAACCAAATCTGGATATACCATACTAAACAAGTCAAATCTGGATATGCAGTACTAAACAAGCCAAATATGGATATACAGTACTAAATAAGCCAAATCTGTATCACTGCCAGATTGGTCGGATGGGTGGGTTTTTGGTGTTGTTTTTTCCTTTACGTAGAGGTGTAACCAGAGGCGATGACCGAATGAGTTGAGCGTCCGCCTCCCGTTTTGGTAGGTCGTGGGATTTGAACTCCTGGGTTCGAACCCTGGCCGAGTCAAACCAATGACTTAAAAATTGATATAAAAATTGAATAGCTACTAGCCCGATGCATTTTAATTGTTAAAAAAAAAGAATTAAAAAAAATCAAGGAACGCGCGATTTTTCAAACACGGATGGGGACGATCACCAATTTCTTTTATTTGGCCCTAGCTGTAATACCATGTGCCCGGGAGCCAATTCATTCAATGCCGCCGTTGGACTGGAACTCCATGTAAAGTCATCGTTTAATTGCGGTGTCCCCAGAATCGATACACGCTGTTGGAGCAACTCGCCTCATGACCCAGAAAGATGGATGAGCATCTCCTGTTATGAGGTCACCCCCCTAGGGACATTGACTCACTGATTGAGCGGCTCAGACCAGTTATTAACTATTCACTGACTGTTTACCAAGAGCATGCCTTTACATTGGCCCTCATGGAGTGTACCCACGTGACCTCATTGAGGTTCCTCGCGGAATGCATTTGGTACCAAATAGGTCGCGTTTCTCCGCTATTTTCATTTAGCTCTCTCAGCTGCCCGCTAGGTGTCACCACGTTTCCATTTTCCCGCCAAATAATTGATCGACGGTTGACATCGGAAAATGAGGTCGTCCAGGGAAGTCAAAGCCGATGAAACAGAACCCTGATTAGTTTAGTGAATGTGGATGGAGTTTGAACCAAGATGGATGGAGATTCTAGTGAAATGGAAGATTTAGAGCACCAACGCGCTCTCTGATGGCAGTGGCAGACTAGTGTATGGAGGAGAGAGAAGCTTGCCATGCAACATGCTCTGTGAAGAAGATTTCCACCACCAATCTGCCCATGAGAGTCATTTTATTGTAGCAGAACTAGGGCGAGGGGAGAAAATGTTACTGCACAGCATGCTCAGTGGAATAGGTCTTATAGAAGAATTCCACCACCAACCGGCCCCCTGAGGGCCATTCTATAGTGGCAGAACTAATGTTGGGCCGTGGGTGGGGAGGTTACCGTGCAGCATGCTCTGTGGAAAAGGTATTATAGAAGATTTCCACCACCAACCTGCCCCCCCCTGATAGTCATTCCATCGTGTAAAAATTAATGCATGCAGCATGCATTGCGGAAAACATACTGTAGAGGATTTCCACCAAGAACCTGTCCTCTGATGGTATGTTGTGGACAGCAGTTCACCGTGCACGTTCCACGGGGAAAATGTCTACAGGCGGTCAATGTCAGCAGACTTATTGTTAGCAATGCATCTCCTGGGCCTCGGTAAGATGGGAACGGGGTGTATACGGGGAGTAGGAAGAACTTTTATTGTCGATATCTGTGTTAGGTTGCCTCATGCTATACGTCAAGTTGTCTTGGTTCACGTCGATCAGGGATAGCGATAGGAGACTGAGGATGGATGCTATAGTTGGACATTGTGTGCCTGAGTGGTCTTTAGCGTGTTGGAACCCCCTGCCACCACCAAACCTCGCTTTTCTTAGAATGCGAACCGCTGATCTACCTTGATATGACCGCATCAATAATGAATCCTCATATCGATGGATCTAGCGGCAGAGATTTCGCTATCCTCGGGGGTTAATAACAAATTATCACATAGCGTGAGGTGGGCTTTAAAGTGGGTAGATCCGGCAGAGATTTCGCTATCCTCAGGGGTTAATAACAAATTATCGCATAGCGTGAGTTGGGCTTTAAAGTGGGAAGAGCCGTGAGTATAGATACGGTTGTGGTGTCCTGTGATTACAGGGCACTGGTTGAAGTGTGTGGGGGTGGGGGGTGGGGGGGGGCGGTGTTCTGCATAACATGCAGGCTGTGGTTTGTAATGACCCGCTCTGGTGAGTGGACGGCGGGAGGTATACATGTTGGCTGGTTGTTGGAGTTTTACGTCCTGGCAACATCTAAGGTCATATCAGGATGGGTACCGACTTGTGACAGTGTACCACCATGACCTAATATCCCCGTAAGTCACATTATCCTGACACCGAGACAACCAGTCCTTGCATATCCTAATAATACTGAGCGCTGCTACCGCTGCTTCTGCCGCTGATGGTGCTCCTTTTGCCGCTGTTTCTCACCGCTGCTGGCTCTGCTTCGGCCGCTGCTTAAGCTGCTTCTGCTATTGCTGTCGCTGCTTCTGCTTCTGCTGCTGCTGTTCCGCCCACTGCCATGTACGGCTGGCTGGCTGCTGCTGTTGGCTGTGGTACTGCACTAACGCCGGCCTGATACAGGGGCTCCGCTGCGCCACAGTACCTCTGCTCGTACACAGCCGGCCCAGTCTCCCAGCCGTCACGACTGCCGCAACTACCGCGACTGACGCGACTACCGCGTGGGGGCAGCACCGTCTCGTACTCGCGCCCTCCGGCCTGCACAGGTGTATGGCCGGCACAAGCCAGCTAGCCAGCACGGGAACAGACCCACCCCCCTCCCCCCTCCCCTCCCCCTCCCCCCTGCCCCCTGCCCCGCCAACTCCACCTCCCCCGTCGTGCAGCCTGTCGACTCGCACCCAGCCCGCCACCTCCCAGCGGCCCTCGAGCCACAGACTGTCAATCCATCCTCCCCAAACCCCCTTCGGCCATCAAGGCTTGTCCCGAGCAGCTCTTTTGTGAACTGCCTTTCCGTCCTTTGCATTCCCTTAGCTTCCTTAGTGTCCCCTTAGCATCCCTTTAGCGTCCCCTTGCCTTTTCTTACCTCCCTTTCCCCGCCCTTGCGTTGCGTTCCATTACGTTCCATTGCCTCCGCTTGCCTTCTCAGGCCTCCCTTTTTCGTTGTCTTCCTTTGCCTTCCATTGTCTTCCTTTGCCTTCCATTGCCCCCATTGCCTCCCATTGCTTCCCATTGCCTTCTATTGCATTACAAAGCCTGCCGTTGCCTCCCATTGCCTCCCATCGCCTTCCATTGTCTTACCTTGCCTTCCATTGCCTCACATTGCCTTCCATTGCATCACATTGCCTCCCACTGCCTTCCATTGCCTCCCATTGCCTCCCATTGCCTTCTATTGCATCACATTGCCTTCCATTGCATTACAAAGCCTGCCGTTGCCTCTCATTGCCTGCCGTAGCCTCCCATTGCCTCCTATTGCCTCCCATTGCCTCCCATTGCCCCTAATAGACTACATCACGGTTCCAGCGGCACGGTGCATTGTGGGATGCATCAGAGCAAAACAAACCCGCAACATGCTAATACACGGGGTGCAGCTGTGAAATGGGCTAGTTTCAGCTCATCTCATCTCTTGTTTGAAACATAGAATACCACCTAAAAAAATATATATAATAAATTAAGATATTAATCTTTTATCCAGCATTGCATTTACATCGATATAATCAGCACATCTTATGCCTTGTGCATTTAGATTTAGACAAATCTAGGCACTCAGATTAGTGTTAGAGCCATAGCCAGAGTCAGTTTTACTTATTTTATTCATGTTTTTATTTATATCCTATGGTTAAAGTTGCATGGTCCGATGGCACTTGAATTTTTGTCTCATTTTTGAGATAAATATATCAAATTGATCGTTACAAGCTACTAATCATTAGTCCGGAGTGATTTTGATTAAAGATGATTAGTTTTGAAGTAATATGAGCTGAAAGAACCAAAAATAATTTCGACAAGCTTGTCAAAAGTCCTGTGGCTATGACCCAGATGGTCATCTCGCGGTGACCACGTGATGTGAGATGACCTGGAACCTTACAGGACTGTAGGTAGGTATTCCTGGTTGGGTCACCTTCTGGGACTGGATTAGTGCCATAGGCCCATGGCACTAGGGTTTTTAACAAAATATAATGTGTGTCTGTTGTCTGCTTGTGTATGTCTATGTATGTCTGTATGTATCTGTGTGTGTGTATTTCTGTTTCTCTGTATGTGTGGGTATGTATGTATGTGTGTGTGTCTGCCTCTATCTGTGTGCGTCTGTCTGTCTGTGTGTGTCTCTCTCTGCAAAGTCAGGTCGGGTGTATGTGTGTCTGTGTATGTCAGGTGTGTGCATGTCTGTGTGTTTCTGTGTCTGTGTGTGCTGTCTATGCATGTCTGTCTGTGTGTGTCTATCTATGTGTGTCTGTGTGTATATGTGTGTGTGTGTATGTATGTTTGGTAATGTCTGTGTGTGTATCTGCGTCTGTGTGTATATCTGTGGGTATGTATGTGTGTGGCTGCCTCTGTCTGTGTGTGTGTGTCTCTCTCTCTGCAAAGTCAGGTCGGGTGTATGTGTGTCTGTGTATGTATGTGTGTGTCTGGGTGTGTATGTCTGTATGTGTGTCTGTGTGTATGTATGTGTGTGCGTGTAAGTGTGTGTCTGCCTCTGTCTGTCTGCGGCTGTCTATGTGTCTGTGTGTGTGTGTCTATCTCTGCAAAGTCATGTCGGGTGTATGTGTGTCTGTGTATGTCGGGTGTGTGCATGTATGTGTGTTTGTGTGTCTGTGTGTGCTGTCTATGCATGTCTGTCTGTGTGTGTCTATCTGTGTGTCTGTCTGTGTATATATATATGGGTGCTAATGTATGTGTGTGTATGCATGTGTGTATGTTAGTGTGTGTCTGTATGTATATGTATGTGTGTATGTCTATGTGTGTATGTCTGTGTGTGTCTATCTGGGTGTGTGTGTGTGTGTGGCTCTCTCTCTGCAAAGTCAGGTTGGGTGTATGTGTCTGTGTATGTCGGGTGTGTGCATGTGTGTGTGTTTCTGTGTATGTGTGTGCTGTCTGTGCATGTCTGTCTGTGTGTGCCTATCTATGGGTGTCTGTCTGTGTGTGTATGTCTTGTGTGTGTGTGTATGTCTGTCTCTGTGTCTCTGTAAAGTCAGGTCAGGAAACACACAGACACATACACACACATCCACCTCATATCCCCTTCCCCTCTATGACCCTGCACAGCAGGCCTACTTGGTTGGGGGGGGGGGGGCTAATGGGGTCACGAGATTGGCCTAATTGGTTAATGGCCTTCCTGCATAATGGGTGTTTCAAACTGAGTGTTCAAAGGGGTGAGGTTATAAACTCACTGGTTCTTCTGTATATACTGTCCCAAATCATTAGCTAATACACCAATATCTAAGTTGGATATATAGCATCAAATGAAAGTAGTTGTTTTAATTTTGACAAAATTATATTTCATCGGACCATGCAACTTTAATGACATATGTAGAAATAGAAAATGAGTAGGGTTAATCAGATATTGGTTATATATTTCTTTGAAACAAGTTTTTGTTGACACATTTTACATTTTAATATTTAGAACAAGAATTACTTCTGGCTAATCAATGGTTATGTAAACATCAGTCTGTAAAGTGACTGAAATTGTATGTTTCTTAGCTCAAAATGCTTAATTATGGAGAGTTGTGTCATAAACATATTCATTATATTATTATATTGCATTCTTCCATCCATGTTTGTGCCAAATTGTTATGTATTTCTATTTATTTTGAATAAAATCGAAGTTTTGCCCTATGGGTATCGGCAAACTCAATGGCCGTATGCCTTTGCTTTGCTCCCAACGCCGTTTTCAGCGCATGCGCAGTCGGAACCGTAATATAGTCTATTGCCTCCCATTGCTTCTCATTGAATGCCATCGCCCATCATTGCCTCCCATGGTCCGCATTGCCTGCCATCGGCCCTCATTGCCTCCCATTGCCTTCCATTGCCTCCTGTTGCCTCCCATTTCCTTCCATCGCCTTCCATTGCCTCACATTGCCTCCCATTGCCCCCCTACCCCCTCAGCCCCATGCTACCCTGAGCTGAGCTGCTCACCCGGCACTGCAGCGCCCCCTGGAGCTGATCCCGGCGTTGGTTAGTCGGCGGCACGGACAGCACGGTGTCAGTTGGCGGCGGGAGAAGGAAGTGAACACACCTCACTAACCACCGTCGAATTTAGTACCACTTGAACCGCCGCCTTTCTGGATCCCTTATTAATAGGACTGGAATCCCGAGTGAGTGTCAGTGTGTACGCCCTGATGTGAAGGAGTTTATGATGTCCGCCGACTGATACCAGGCGGCGTTGCGTGTATGTAGAGTGCACCTGTTCCACGAGGGCTGCACACCACACCCGCCGTTGAGGCCAGCGCTGGAGGAAGGCGGGAGTGGAGTGCCTGGCTGGGCTGGCTGTGTCTATCATACAGGTAGTACGGGAACACGGCCTGTGTCTGCTGGTGAGTCACACACACACCCCTCCAGTGCACCCAGCCTCCAGAGAGCCCACCCTCTCCACCACCCACTCCAACGTAAGCACACTACCACACCCGCCTCTGTGCCGTCTGTTCCCACGCTCATCGGCCCGCAGACGTCTGGACCTCCGGCACGTGCCCCTCTTCACCCCGGAGCAACCCACCCGCCTGCCGGCCCGCCAGTCCGCCCGGGGGGGAACCCATCACATAGCGGTGCAGGGAACCGTCATCACCGGCGCCGAATAGACACAGCCCGGTGATCATGCCCGGGGCCCGTCGTCTACCCCCGGCCTGGTGCACCGTCACTGTCACCCCGAGCACCCCGAGCACCCCGACACCAACCCCGACCACGGCCCTGGCCTCAGCTCCAGCCTCGGCTACAGCCCCGGCTCCGGCTCCGGCTTTGGCGCCGTAACCGGCCGCTCGGGGATAGGTGGCCCGCCCACTGCGCCACACCGACAGGAGTAACTCCCGGGGGCTTAGACCACCCCGGCCGCCAGTCACCACGACGTACCACACCCGGAGGATGGACAAGATGGACGTGGATAGAAGCACGGGGCCAGGAGGCACGCGCGCCCTGCTCATCCGCAAGGTGAGTGACCCCCTCCTCCGCCTCCCCCCCCCCCTCCCTCCCCCTCCCCTCTGTGTGTTCGTCACCACTTGGAGGAGACGCACACTACGGTCGACATAGTCATCACCATCGCCACCCGCCTTTCTCCTTCTCCTCCCTCCCCCTCCCCCTCCTCCTCCTCCTCGACATGCGCACCAGGAAGATCCCCATCGTACCGGAAGCCATACGGGCGCGCCTGCCTGAACAGACGATGGCGACTTACTTCCGGAAGGGTTTCCCGCGGAGAGAAACCCGGCCCAAGACACGCCAGGATCCTTCCTGCAACTACGTCACCACTTGGAACTTCCGTACTCCTCCCCAAGCTATATATATATATATATATGCAGTCAAACCTCTCTAACCAACCACATGCACAGATCGACTACTACCCTATATCGATCGCTTTATTTGGGTGCCAAACGATCGCCCATACAAAGAAATTGTAATGATTTTGTTTAAACCCTAAACCGACCACCTTCCTAAATGGACCATTTAAAGTCGGTCCCCTGGTCGGCCGATTTAGAGAGGTTTTGCTATGTATATATATGTATGTATACATATACACGTGTGTATCTCGTCATGGACTGTGCATTTATAGACTCAGTGGCTCAACCGGAGCGGCTGTGTACTTAATGTTACTCGTTGGTTTCTTATTGAAATTGTCGTCTGCCCATGTTTACTGGTTTTGCTCATCCGGTATGACTGTTTGTGTCTGAACACAGTGTCAGTGACTGGTGTTGATGTTGTCTGTGACTGTCTCATGGTGGCACGTGTGAGCTGATAGTGCGATGAACTTTTATTTAGATTCTTCAATATCACATCAGCTTAGAACAACATTGCAGCTTTGCTACTAAGTGTGAAAATATGAGGATTTATTCAAGTGTAAGTAGTATACAGACAGCTCTCCTATATACTACTAGTATATGGGATTGATATATAACATGCATTTATAGATCTCTCACTACACATCAGGCGCACAAACCGACAAACTCCATCTTGGCTCTAATGATACCATGACTACCATGTCTGAGCTGAAGTTACCATAATTCCGATAATCTAACCAGAGTTTTGTTTGCAGAAGGTGCAACATCCCCTATATAATGTGCTACTCAATATGACATTGATACACTTTAACTGGAAAGCAAAACAATCAATTCTATTTGACAGAAAACAACTCAAATGGATTTGCTGGTTTTTGCACCTGAACTCTTCATATATATGTCATGAATAGATATGACATATATATTAATATATGTATTCAAAAGATATAAAGATTAATATAATCATTTATTCTTACCTATAATGCACATTATATATCATAGGGAATCAGAGCAGAGGGGTTTATTAAACACTAGTAACATCATACGAAGATAAATATATAGTCCGATGAAAGTATCAATTTGTCAAAACCAAAACAATTATCTACATTTGTTTATAGATATCTAACTTATACCCCTGTCACACTATGACGTTTCTCTCCAACGCGCGTTGACGTTTGTAATTTTTTGGCGAAACGTTGGGAAACGTTGGGAAACGTTAGGGGGACATTATGCGAACGTCGGTACACTATCCTGGACGTCGACAGTCGCCGGAGGACGGCGGCACGCATAGTTGGTCGCTCAATGTTTTAAGCATGTAAAAAAACCGCAATGACCCACAACGCACGTCAACGCGCGGGTTCCAATATTATGGCGACGTCAGCAGGATGTCGAGAGCACTGGAATAACGTTATGCGAATGCTAGGCAGTCGCCGTGCGCACGTAAGGGTCATCTCCACACGTTGCGCCAAATGGTTGCTTTGTTGTTTTACGTCCTACCAACATCTAAGGTCATATGAGCACGTCGCGCCAAACCTTTTTTTTTTTTCCTCATTCGTCGACTAGTGTTGGCCGCGCGCGAATAACGCGCTGCGGTGACGCCGATCTTTTTCACCAAACCGCCGAAAAGTTGGACATGTCTCGACGCATAGAAGATATTTTGCGTGCTGATGGCGCGCCGGCGAGAAGCGTCGTAGTCTGACAGGGCCATTAGATACTGGTGCACTTGGTAAGCATGCGTTGCCACATCCAAGGATATACTAAGTCAATTAAATAGAACCATGAGACTGTTGAAGCCTATGGTGTCAGAGATTTGGCATGCCTGCCAAAACTAATTTGACATGTTTGCACTTCAAATCTCTCAGAAGTTAGCCATCGAAAATAAAAGTTACTTCAAACTAAAGCAACATAGATTATTACAACAAGCAATCTAATGTATTTATCTCAGAAAATGGTGGGAACTCGAAATCATCGGCCTATGCAACTTTAATATATGTATTCAAAAGATATAAGGAGTAATACATCCATTTATTCTAACACATAATGTACATTATATCACACCAGAAGAAACTAGAGTGGTTTTATCGAACATTATGAATATCATACGTTGATAAATATGTGTCTACAACCTCGAATACTATGTGAGTTGTGACTAAAATCTCGCACCTGCAAAATACATCAGTTGTTTGGTTTGAACACAAGAAGTGGATGTTGGGTTCATCAATTCACAGACACTATAGTCAATGTGAGAAATATCTTATTATACTACCGTAGATAACCGCCTGGAAAGGTATGTGTCTATATATAGAAGAACAAATTTAATTTTTCTCTTTTTTTTGTATTTCTTTCTTTCTTTTTTTCATTCTTGGTTTGAAACAGAAGCTTGGAATATCCACGCTACTCATTATGCCATTGAGTTGGGGAAACTCAATGAATTTGCACTGAGCCAAATATTCGGTAATATAATATATATTTCGATGTCGATGAATACAGCTTTGCTATCTTAATTTCGATGTGGGCTATATAAAATAAGGTGCGGAGTGCGCGGGTGATTAGTGTGTGAGGGGTGTGTGAGGGGTGTGTGAGGGGTGTGTCAGTGGTGTGTGAGCAGTGAGTGGTGTGTACCTGATGTGTGTGAGTGGTGTGCGAGTTGTGTGTGTGGTGTGTGTGTGAGTGGTGTGTGTGAGTGGTGAGTGGTGTGTATCTGGTTTGTGTGCGTGATGTGTGAGTGGTGTGTACCTGATGTGTGTGGGTGGAGTTGGGGGAGTGGTGTATGTGAGTGGTGTGTATAACTGGTGTGAGTGGTGTGTGCGTGGTGTGTACCTGGTGTGTGACTGGTGTGTGACTGGTGTGTACCTGGTGTGAGTGGTGTGTGTGGTGTGTACCTGGTGTGTGCGTGGTGTGAGTGGTGCGTATGGTGTGTACCTGGTGTGTTTGGTGTGCGCGTGACGAGTGTGCGTGATGTGTGCGCGGTGTGTGCGCGGTGTGTGCGCGGTGTGTGCGCGGTGTGTGTGCGTGGTGTGTGACTGGTGTGTACTTGGTGTGAGTGGTGTGTATGATGTGTACCTGGTGTGTGCGTGGTGTGTGTGGTGTGTATGGTGTGTACCTGGTGTGTGTGGTGTGTGCGTGACGAGTGTGCGTGATGTGTGCGCAGTGTGTTCATGGTGTGTGTGGTGTGAGTGGTGTAAATGGTGTGTACCGGGTGTGTTTGGTGTGTGCGTGACGAGTGTGCGTGATGTGTGTGTGTGCGGTGTGTGTGCATGGTGTATGAGTGCTGATGATCTGCAGACAGATTTCACACCACCAATAAGCACCATTGATAAAAACCGAGCAAGCACCTACGGAACCAACCCCCAAATACTGGAGACCGTCCAGCTACAGCCTTCCTCCACTCCAATCAATCCGCAGTCGCACGAAACACGAGAAAAACAGAAAGCAAATAAAGAAGGAACTAAAGAAAGAAGTAACCTCTGACTTCCGCCTTCCCCCTCCCCTCAGCCTCCCCACTCCCCCCTCCACCTTTCCCCCTCCGCCCTTAGCCCCCTTCCACCACCCCAAACTGAAAACACTCAATGACAACACTCATGTATCTTCATAAGGGATAGCCTCCATAGTCTGTCTACCGACTTTGTTTCAAGAGGGTATATTATGGTCTATTATCTGGGCCGTGCTTATATTGGCTGGAATGGCCGGCAAACTGTTGGTGAATGGTACCCCGGGCATTGCCCGCCCCTTATACACCCCGCTCCCACCGCGCCCCCAGACACACCTGGTGCAGGTGAGACTATAATGTTAGCGCCTGTTGTTGTTCAGTGAGTGTTGTTGTTCAAGTAGGAGTGATTATTATGTATATTATATGTATTATATATATTATATATATTATATTTATTATATGTATTATATGTATTATATATATTATATATATTATATATATTATATATATTATATATATAATACCTATTATATATATTATATATTATACATATTATACATATTATACATATTATACATATTATACATACGGTTATATGTGTGTATCTTTTATACATATATATAATATATATAGCATATACACTATATATACTATATATAATACATGTATATATAATATATATTTTATACATAATGTATATAATACATATTATGTATATTATGTATGTTATGTGTATTATGTATATTATGTATATTATATATACTATGTATATTATATATATGATGTATATTATAAATATATTTGATATTTTGTGTTACCCCCTTGACATAAATATATATATATATATATATGATGAATATATATATATATATATATATATAATGTATGTGAGTACAGGTGCCCCCCCCTTGCCCCCATGTGTGCACACCTCGCCTTGATGTTGACAGCACAAGTACAAATCATGCATAAGTCATTCAGGTGCAAATGGGAGACAATTTGTCAGTGCGAATAGGACTTACCTGACCCAGGGTGATTTCTGTTGTTGTCTGTTTTTGCTTAAATCTTGGAAGCAGAGGAGTGCACGTCATCAGTCCTGGATAATGTGTGAGCTACCTTTCATAGATCTCACCTTTATTATTCAGTTGGGAATAACAAGTCTGAGCTGGTGCATACGAATGAATAATCCCTGTGATACAAAGTACAGCAGGTTCTACTGTTTAAACCATTCACAGCGCCCTCTATCAGTTTACCATTGCACTAGTGCCAACACTTGATTCTCGTCAATCAATGAAAGGACAACTATATGGGAGGATAATATGAGTGCATCTTCATTCTAATCCACTCCACTAATAGCCACACACATAACATCCAAATGGCAACATGACCCATGCGGGAGGTCGGCGGGACCAAGTGGTCCTTAGCCGCTGCCGTATTGGCCACTCGTGGCTTACACATGCTTTTCTGCTCAAGGGGGAACCTCCCCCTGAATGTATTGGGTGTCAGTCCCCGCTGACACTCAAACACATTTGACTAAGTTGTATTGATTTGTTGGCCCTGCACCAACAATTCTACACTGCAGACAGTATGCATGACCTTTTTAGTAAATTAAAACAAGAAAACATTTTAGCCTTTTTGAGGGCAGCTGGACTGTACCACCTCATATAGTTTACTAAATAAATTCTATCAATTATTAATAAAACTTTTCTTTTTCTATGGGAATTTGTTTCCCTTGACCACAAATATATGGTTGCGAGCTTTCTAATTTAATGAGTGTCTATTGGCACATACTTGATTGTCTGCTTTTACGTGTAAAAGCGATGGTTTGAACAAAAACCAAACGTTTCTCGCCGTGAATATGGCCTATGCTGCCGACACTGCGTAAAGCAACCACCAATCAATCAATCAACCTGTTAATTTGTATGCATTTTTATTAATTTGTTTACATCTTTATTAGTTTTTGTTTGTTTATTTTTGCTTGCTTGTTTTTGGACGGCGGCTAATATACAGGCTAAATATCTTTAAAGAAAATACAAGCGGAATCCTGCTGAAGGGTAGTCTTGAAGCAGCTACCTTCCTTCCTCAGTCGATTAATACCGCATTCTTGTTCGGTTGAAGCTGAGTGATTGATTGAGGTTGTACATCCTAGCCACACCTTAGGTCATATGAGTCCAGGGTTAAAATGAAGTGAACTGCATTGTATTGAGCATGTTCTCCGGACCTGTGAGACACAGCACACATAGAAGGGTGCACAGACAGAATTAGATGGGTTACCAGCTCCTGTCTCAGTGTGCGTATTCGATTAATCAACTCGGGTCACCCGAGCCACATTTTGCCACATGCACACATCCTACAGACTCAGGTTGAATAAACGAACACACTTCTCCATGCTCGGGATGGGTAAAATGGTGGCTTAATCAAAACATTTTTTTTAAATAACCGATACGACGACATAGGATTTAAAGTTTGTTATGATTGCATAGTTTCATTATATTTTCATGTCATTAATCTGGGTCATTACCAAAACAAAAACATTTCGGACTGATGCTGGTAGCTGTTATCCTACAGGATGGTACCAGCACAAATGTGACATCATCGTTCCTAGCCACCCCCAGCCAAGACGTGGGTTACTGGGGTCGGGACTTTTTGCACACGGCACATGTTTTTGTCTACTCCACTCGCAGTGTTCGATTTGAAATTCTAGCAACTCGGGTGATCGGAGTCGCCCGGGTCATTTTAATCGAATACGGCTTGGTCGTAATGCGAAGCATTTCGTTTGATGCGAGGGGAGGGAGAGCGACTCACCCGGCCCTGAGCGACTCACCCCCCCCCCTCCTGCCACTGCTCACCTCCCCCCGCCCCTGAGCGACTCACCCCCGCCACTGCTCACCTCCCCCCGGCCCTGAGCGAATCACCCCCCCTGCCACTGCTCACCTCCCCCTTTAAGGCCGCCGCCCCCCTCAGGCACTCAGCCTCCAGCCCCTCGCCTCTGCCCCTTTTCTTCCCACCACCCCCCATCTCCCTCTCTACCGCCCCCTCTGAGGCGGAGGCTCGCCCCCCCTCTACCAACTTGACACTGCCTTATGCCCCTCACTATTTATCCTCTGCTCCTCATGAGCCCCTGACTCTTTGCTCCTCGCGAGCCCCCTGCTCCTCATGAGCCCCCTGTATTGCTCTGCCTCCTCAGCCTGTTTACCTCCTCAGTTACCCTGTTTGTACCTTACTTTGTCATTTATTGTTATTTCACTGTTTCTCTGTATGTTGCCCGAGGCGTCACAATAAACGCCTCAGTTTTCCCACCTCCGCCTCTGTTCTTCCTTCTCGCGCATCGAGTGCTCTACCCACGGCTGCGCAGTGAGCATTGTCGAGTCACCAAAGAACTGTGTGCGCAGATAGTTGTGCCTTCAAAGGACAATGCTGCGACCAGGCCACGGCAGGGGTCCCCTGAGCACATGTGGCACCAGACACAGGGATTGTCCCGTTTAAAGCTGCATAGTCCGATGAAAATATCAAATTTTCAAAACCAAAATAATTATCTAGATTTGATTCTACATATCTAACTTAGATACTGGTGCACTTATTAAACATTTGTCATCACATTGAAGGGAATACTGATGCAATTTAAGAGAACCTGTTACAGCAGAAGCCTATGGTGGTAGAGTTTGGGAGTGCTTGCCAAGATTTAATGTTGCACGGTTGTATTTCAAATATATTCAAAGGTAGCTATTTAAAATGAAAGTTACTTCAAAGGAAAATAAGGTAGGTTATAGGATCAATCTAATGTATTTATATCAGAAAATGACAGAAACTCAAAGCCATCGGACTATGCAACTTTAAGCGATGTATACTTCAGTATACATACTGAAGAGGTATGTGAGTATATATATACTCATATGTATATATATGTTGTGTGTATAAATGCGCAAGGATATATGAAGCGTATTTTATGTATATGTATATATGTAGACCTATTTGTATTTGTTTTCAAAGCACAAGTCTGTACATAAACATGCGTGTGTTGCCTGTCTTCAAAGGACACCCCTGCACCCAGATCAATATTGTTCTGATATAGCAGGGTCCTGTCATCAGGGGGAGAGTCAAATATATATATATATTATATATATATATATGAACAGAAAGTTCTAATATTTAACAATTGTTCGCAAATAGCAGGGGTTTGGCAGTTTCAGGGGTCACCCAATAGAAGCACACCTTTATACGTATACATATACAGTACTGCTGCGATTTTATATCTGCTACATATAAACTATGCTTTTAAACATAGATGACAGCCCTCATTCGCCAGAATTATATGCATATATACCGACACATATATAAACGTATGTCTTACCTGTCTTCAGAGGACAACCCTGCATCGGGACCAATATTGTTCTGACATAGCAGGGGTCCTACATAAAGTAACTTGGGTGACCCGAGTTGATTAATTGATTACGCCCCGGGTGCATGCTCACAGCTGGCTAGATGTCCGTAACTGCTTGCCGCCTAGACCTGAATGTTTACTGAATCATGTGCCTGCGATGGTTAAAATAAATAAATAAATTAAAACATCCACCGATGACAACACTAAAGCCGCAGAACCATAGGGGGAGGCGAGGCAACAACGAGCAAGTCTAATGTTGGCCTGCTTTAATCATTATTTTGATAAGCAAATCTGCATTCTCATTCCAAGCTCATTCTTTTACTAACAAATTATCGCTCGATTTCCATTAATATATCTGTCTATATTAATGTCTGTCTATATATATATATACATATATATATATATACATATATATATATTAATATATATGCCCGCATAAGGGAGTCCTTTGGAAATTGGTTTTCTTAAAATAATATTTTGGAGGTGTTTTAGGCTGTGTTTTTTTGGTAGGTTTTGGTTAAGTAGGCTGTCTAACCGTAACGTCACCTCGTGGGTGGGGATCGGGCTTCACAGGGTCGCGTTACTCGCTCAGTGTTTGAAGAGAAGCCTGCGGCAGGGTGGTGGCAGACAGATAACCAGGCAGACAGGCTGGAAAACTGGCAAGCTGGCAGGCAGGCTGGAAGGCAGGCAGGCTAGAAGGCTGCAGGGGGCAGATTGAAAGGCAGGCAGGCAGACTGGCAAGGGGCATATAGGCAGGCTGACGGGCTGGCAGACAGGCAGGCAGGCTGCAAGGGCAGGCAAGCTGGAAGGCAGGCAGCCTGGAAGGCAGGCAGGCTGGAAGGCTGCAGGGGGAAGATTGGAAGGCAGACAGGCAAGCAGTCAGGCAGGCAGACTGGCAGGGGGAAGATAGGCAGCCTGACGGGCTGGCAGACAGGCAAACTGGAAGGCAGACAAGTTGGCAGGCTGGAAGGCAGGCAGGCTGGCAGGCTGATGTTGGTGCTGCCGGTCAGCGGGCTCTAAGCACCAATATAGCACGTCCCACATCTCGTGTCAGCCACCTGTCTACCCGACAAGTAGGTGATACACCATCACACATGCCCCCCTCCAACACGCAATGGTCACCCTTGTTTATCTCTTGGGGTTTTAAGTCCTATTAAGATCTGTGGTCATATCAGGACGGGTGCCGACTTTTGGCAGTGCGCACTCATGGTGGCTTAATAGTGCTACAAATTAACTTCACAAAACTAAAAGTTACTCCAAACTAACGTAAAGTACATTACAATTACCGACGGAATGACCGGCCTAATATATTTATCTATAAAAAAGAAAGACACAGATAGTTCTTATCTTTTGTAATTATATTTCTTTTAAAGGTAGACAGTTAAGCAATGTGATTATGCAACTGTAAAACCAGCGGGGGATAAATCTCGAGGGGAGCGAAACGGTCACTCTGTATGCTGTGTAGTGACAGGCGGTGTGGGGGTGGGGGAGGGGGTGGCTCCTGGATCATTTGACAGACAGATACCACGCCAGCAGCATGGCTCTTGGAGGAGAGGCGGGGAGAAGGCTGATGCTGCTGGATTAGCATCGCCCAGGCTTCTGGAGTAGTTGGCTGAGTGAGTGAGGAGCTCATAAGGACAAACCTGGTCTAGTCTCAAACAGCTGTGTAGGGGTTGAAGGTGGAGGTGAGCGTGGGAGGGAGGGTGGCAAGAAGCGAATGTTAAAATACCCGCTGAGATGATTAATGACCATTAATTGTTTCCTCGACCTCTCTAACCTCTCTTTGAACAGGGTGCAAAGGTGGGTGGGAGATGGTGGCTGGACTCATGCTGTCATTTGAAATTAACATCAGGACCCTGTTCATGATGAACAAATATTTGAATGTTTGAGCCAATATTGAAGCCTGGTTGTTGCATTAAACACAAAGCTCTTCTTAATTCTAGTTCTAAATTCATAACTGGTAGCGAACCATTAGTAAACCGACTCCTGTTGGTGTGTCCACAGGTAGGGCTGCCCAGCGGTGAAAACAAGTATTAACACACTTATCCGTTATGAACAGGGTACATAAATACATCCATCTCTACAACAATAAAAGGTCCTAGCTTGTGCTGGGTTGGAATGTGTCTGCAGCAGCTGGTATGATTGTGCCAAATAGCGGGTTCATTATTGTGTGATAGGACATGTTCCTACTCCGCATGAGGAATAACGAGTAATGCTGAGATTGCTTCAAACCCCGTGGCGCTCCCTGGTTTATTCAGCTATGGTCGGAATAGAAGAGACCTGTCAATGCCCAGCTGGGTAGCACATAACCTCCCTCATGGGGGGAGGGTGGCTAGGAGCGGTTCATCCTAGCGTCGAACAGTCCATCCTAGGGACTGTTTTTGCTAGCGTGCTGCCATCTGTTGCTACTTCTTAGCACTCATTTGGGGGGTGGCTAGGAGCAGTTCATCCTAGCATCGAACAGTCCATCATAGGGACTGTTTTTGCTAGCGGGCTGCCATCTGTTGCTACTTCTTAGCACTCATTTGGGGGGTGGCTAGGAGCGGTTCATCCTAGGGTCGAACAGTCCATCCTAGGGACTGTTTTTGCTAACGTGCTGCCACCTGTTGCTACTTCTTAGCACTCATCTGGGGGGTGGCTAGGAACGGTTCATCCTAGGGTCGAACAGTCCATCCTAGGGACTGTTTTTGCTAGCGTGCTGCCACCTGTTGCTACTTCTTAGCACTCATCTGGGGGGTGGCTAGGAACGGTTCATCCTAGGGTCGAACAGTCCATCCTAGGGACTGTTTTTGCTAGCGTGCTGCCATCTGTTGCTACTTCTTAGCACTCATTTGGGGGGTGGCTAGAAGTGGTTCATCCTAGGGTCGAACAGTCCATCCTAGGGACTGTTTTTGCTAGCGTGCTGCCACCTGTTGCTACTTCTTAGCACTCATTTGGGGGGTGGTTAGGAGCAGTTCATCCTAGCATCGAAGAGTCCATCCTAGGGACTGTTTTTGCTAGCGTGCTGCCGCCTGTTGCTACTTCTTAGTGCTCATTTGGGGGGTGGCTAGGAGCAGTTCATCCTAGGGTCGAACAGTCCATCCTGTTTTTGCTAGCGTGCTGCCACCTGTTGCTACTTCTTAGCACTGATATGGGGGTGGGGCTAGGAGCGGTTCATCCTAGGGTGGAACAGTCCATCCTAGGGACTGTTTTTGCTAGCGTGCTGCCACCTGTTGCAATTTCTTAGGAACTGGCATAGTTGTCGCCCCCATCATGCCGTAGTGCGGCTCACATTCACGATGGCCTACTACATACCAGATGAGATGGTCTAACGGTACAGTGTCCGCTTCCCTGGTGGGTTTTTATCCCGTGGATAGCCAAGTTGAAAACTTTGTTGAAATTGTCACTTGCCGCTACCTCGCTTGGCACTAGAGATTTGGTAGAATATAGGTCAAGGAGTGACTTTCTGCGCATTAAGATAATACAACTTAGTCGAATAGTACATCACGGTTGATCGCTGTTGTATCACATTGGGGCAGAATTATGAAGTGCGCACTCTTACAAATTGGTATCCACCGTGACATGACCTTAAATATTGCTAGGATCAAGCACCATTTATTTATTCATAGCATACTTAAACAATTCTGAAAAAGTCAGTTAGCAACACGCCCAACTATTTATTGATCGATGTTCAGAGGGTAGAATGACAATGTGTGTAAGACAGTAGTTGTGATAAGCTGTGCACTTTTAACTGTTTTTCACACAGATTTGTGGTTCGACACTTAGAACAGAATATAGCCTCGGTCGGCACCAAATATGTATATGGGTTATTCTCCAAAACTGGGCACCACATATTTGGTGTCCACATTACGATACTGATAATTAAGTCGTTGTTTTATTGATAGCAAGTCAAATAATTATTGTAGCCTCTGTCTATTAGGTATGTTAGCAGTTCTATATGTATTGAATTTATCCCACAAAAGATATCAAAATTATAATTGTATGATTTTGTGCTAAAGTGAAAATGTGAAAATTTACACATTGACACCATTTTGGCTATTATTTGGAAGGTTTTCACTTTTGGTTTCCATGTCACACTTTTGTGCCCAGTTTTAGAGAATGACCCATATATTACACAGAGTCTTTCAAATGTCACTATCTATCTCAGTGACATTGAATAGATGTCTTTTTAATCAAATGCTATGCAGTTGTAAAGATATATATCGTCAGTACAAAGTTGTGTATTTACATAACGTTAAATTAGTTTAAGTCGAATTTTTGTGTAACTGTGAAACGTTCCATTTCAGGCCCATACCACTGATGATGATGAACATAGAAGAATGAGAGTCTGTTTTAACATGCAAGATAAAATGTTTGAAATGCGAGAAAATTAGAGATAATTTTGAAAGGAAATTTCATGAGAAAAGTCAAACAGGCAAGGCTATTTATGAGTAGTTAACAAACTTTCCGAAAAATGTATCTGTGCACGATGACTCGGAGAACTCGGCACTTGAAGCTCTGGAGAGATGCTGGTGGTTGCCATGTGCAGCACTAATTCTTTGTGGCATATACTTTGAAATAAATATCTGTTTCATGTCTTAAACCAGTTTTTCGTAATCCCAATTATTTTTCAAAGTAGATAGTGACTTTGGAGACACCCTGTATATATATATATATATATATTACACATCTGTGTGAATAACAGTTTATATGAGCATTGATTATTAGACCTACTGCCATACTCTCTATATGAGCCTGTCTCAAAAGGTGATAACTCTTCTTTTTTTTGTCCATTGTAACGATTGACACAAAACAGCACAGAAACGGTTACACTGAAAACACAAGGACATTTGCTTCAAATCAATATGTATTCTATTGAGATTATGAAACACCATGTAAAAAACAAATCAGTTTATCCTGAGCAAATGCATAAGCAGATAGTATGTTGATCATTACAATGGACAAAGTTTTGTCCCATATTGCTTAGCACCTTTTGAGACAGTCTCATATACGCATGTATTTATATGAAGTTAAATGGTAAAAGGAGGATTCAAATAGCATAATAAATCATATATATATATATGCTTCTTTTTATTTCCATAATTGCATTATAGAGCATATATCTATGTGTAAATGTACACATGGGCATACGCGTATTTTGCGTGGATTCTGAGTGCATTATTTACCTATCCCATCTACACGCATGCTGATCAGTGAATGCATTATTTATAATGCCTGTCAGTGCCACAACAGAACTCCACTTTGTGTTTCCCCTCCTGTCATTCTGTATCTGACGCCAGATCGAACTTGTTATTAAATATCAGGACCACTACAGAGAGGCTGCTCGTGTAGGCGGGGCGGCGGGGGGCGGGGGCGGGGCAGCGGGGAGGCGGGGGGTGGCGGGCGGCGAGGTGGGGGGAGGGGTGCTTGGAGGGGAGGCGCGGCTGCGGGAGGTAAGGGGGGGACGGGGGGCGGCGGAGGGGGCGGAGGGGAGGGGCGTGTATACATTCACAACACGGAGAAGGCGAGGCTGCGCAGACCGGGCGTGGGTGAATTGGCACGGGGAAGCCGCTACACCGTCCGCCCTGGAGTACCCACAGTCACTGCCCCCGGCAGCCCTGTGCCAACTCCCTTCCCTTGCCACAGTCTCCGGCCCCCCCCCCCCCTCATCTGCCCCCTCCCCGGCTACCTCCCTGGCTCCCTCCCCGGCTCCCTCCACTCCATGGCTCCCTCTACTCCACCGCTCCCTCCACGGCTCCCTCCCTGGCCCCCCTCCCCGGCTCCCTCCCCGGCCCCCTCCAGGGCCCCCTCCCCGGATCCCTCCCGCCCCCCAGCCCCCCTCCCCCGCTCCCTCGACGGCTCCCTCCACTGCTCCCTCCAGGGCCCCCTCCCCGGCACCCTCCCCGGCACCCTCCCCGGCCAGCCGCCCTTCTCCTGGGGCGGCCAATGATGCGCAATAGCCGTGGGGACAATGCAAACACAGCCGACCGGTCCACACAGATGGGCCACGGTCACTGTGACCACACCAATAACACCCACATTGGTTGGCCGTGTGACCGCGGTGCTCCGAAGGGCGGGGCGTGTGGGGCTGTATTGGGTGTGGGGATGTGCATAGGGTGGGCCATGTATGGCCATGGAGTGCGGGGTGTGTATAAGGCAGGTCGTGTGTATAGGGCAAGGAGTGTGTATAGGGCAAGGTGTGCGCATACAGCAAGGCGTGTGCATAGGGAAAGGCCTCTGCATAGTGAGAGGCATGTGCATAGTGCAAAGCGTGTGTATAGGGAATACTGTGTGTGTAGTGAGGGGTATGCATCGGGCAATGCATATGTATAGGGAAAGTCGTGTGTATAGTGAGGAGTGTGTACATAGGGCAAGGCATGTGTAATGGACAAGGCATGTGCATAGTGATAGGTGTGTGTATAGAGAAAGCACTGTGTATAGGGTAATGTGTGTGTATATCACAAGGCATGTATATAGTGAGGGGCGTGTGTATAGGGCAATATGTGTGTATAGGGCAAGCTGTGTCACAATGTAATGAGAATAATTTCATGGAAATTAGCTATATATATATATCCAGTAAAACCTCTCTAAATCGACCGACCATGGGACCGACTTTAAGTGGTCCATTTAGGGAGGTGGTCGGTTTAGAGAGTAAGAATATCCTTACAGTGGTATTGTTGGAACCCAACTAAAGCGATCGATATAGGGGAGTGGTCGATCTGTGGAGGGGTCGGTATAGAGATGGAGGGGTCGGTATAGTGATAAACCCGTTATTGTGTGTAATAAGCTCTGTCGTGCCTCCCACTCTCCCCGCCCCTATCTGGGGGCAGTCCCGGCATGCACCGCTCCAGCCCCTGGGCGGGTTTGACACTCCACTCTCAATATAAGTGAAGCTGTACACAACGCGTAATGAGAATAGCATCTTTGTATAGAAATCATTACGTTGTGCACAGCTCTACTCATGACAAAATGTGAAATAATAACTACCGCTCTTAGGCTTGTTGGTTGCTTGCTGGCACTATGGGCGGGTAGAGGTGATAAGAATAGAGTAGGGAAAGGGGCTTTCGTCTGAGGGAGTGAGTAGTGTATACAAAGTGGCACCCCTATCGGGATATGTCAGCCACGAAAAGGCGGCGTCCATAGTGTGAGTAGTACATGGAAAGTGTCGCCCATATCGGGATATGTCAGCCGGAAGAGGCTTTGTTTGTTGTTTGTTTGTTGTTGTTGTTTTATGCCCTAGCAACATCTAAGGTTATATCAGGATGGGTACCGACTTGTGACAGTGCACACTCATGGCGACTTTATAGTGCTGCCCCACTGGGAAACCAGGCCGCCGGCACCATGACCTGATATCCCACTCAGTCACATTATCCTGACGCTGAGCCAACCAGTCCCTGCCCTATCCTATTAATGCCAAGCGCCTGGCTAGGAAGGGACAAGTATCAATTTTTAAGTCATTTTTTTTACTCGACCAGGGTTCGAACCCACGACCCCACGATCTACCAACATGGGAGACGGGCGCTCTAACTCATTCGGCCATCCCGTCTGGTCCCATGAAGAGGCAGCGTCCATAGTGTGAGTAGTAAATGGAAAGTGGCACCTCTATCGGGATATGTCAATAGTGACGAGCTAATGGAGTCTTCTTGTGAACGCTGCATAAAGCATTACGTTTTCAAAAGGAAGACACTTACTACCTAGATTTGATCCGGTATATCCAATTTAGATATTGGTTGAATATTTATTACAGTTTGGTGCTCTTATGCTATGTTGATGTCTGGCCTTTCGGTGGCCACATCAACATTATTTTATGTTTTAACTTCAAGTTCAAATTTCCCCAAATTTAACCCTTCGCAGTAGAAGTTACTTTAAGTAAATCATAATGGTTAACTTAATATATTTAGCTTTAATGACACTATGGCAGAAACTTAATCTATAGAACTATGCAACTTTAAGTAACTAATTATAGTGAGGGTGATGGCTAGATTTGTTTTGTAATATTGAACCGATACCTAGCTTCACCTGCTTCTCAATTCTCATATATATATATATAGATGTAAAAATATATATGGATTATGGAAAATACGTAGAAAAAAACTCGCAAAAATAAACACACCAATCATGCCAATAACAATCATTTATGCAATCAACACTCCCAAACATTACTTCTCAAAATGAAAATAAAGCCGGCATATTTCCGCTATACAGCAGGGAACCACCCATGTTCAGTTCTCCCTGTCGGATGCTTGATTGGCCGTTTGAAAGGTGGCTCCCAAAGGGCAGCCACATTCAACAGTGGGATAGGCTGATTACCTCAGTGGCCTCAGTGTCTTGATTGTCATGTGATTCCTCGTTGGGTGGCGTCCTGTTGAAGTGTGGTGGGTGGGTTGGTGACTGCGGGGGGGGGGGGAGAGGTGCAAGCCGCACAAGTGGAGTTAATTTGGTGGTGTGACCCCACTGAAGGGGGGGGGGGGGTTGACGATGTCTCTGTAGATTAACAACTTAACTTATTAATGGGTCAAAGTAGCAGGTTTTCTTTTTGTAGGGATTATTGTTGTTCTAATGAGTGATGTTGCGTGTGAACAAAGTAAATAGCTGATTTGAGTAGCGCATGTCTTGTTTACATTACTCTACTATGGCGAAAATACTCAGTATATTGTTTGTAATACTCGTACTTTGGTGACCTTGAGAATTGATAAATTCACAATCGTGACCTTTTAGGTTCTGTATCTTATTCGTCACATACGTGTGTGATGGGTAGAAATTTCTTCAGTTCCTTCTCAATGTGGACGTTTAGATGACTCTAAGAGAATTTGAGTTAAAAGCTGCATAATTATTTTAAAGAAAAGAAATATTAGTTTGATCATTATAATCTACCATACTGTTGTTTGAACAAACTCTTACGATTTCACACGACTCATTGAGTCATCACATCGCATACCTACTGTTTGCTGTGGGAAGTTAGTACTCTACACTACTCATTCAGTCATCACATCGCGTACCTACTGTTCGCTGTGGGAAGTTAGTACTCCACAATACTCATTCAGTTATCACATCACATACTGTGGGAAGTTAGTACTCTACAATACTCTTTCAGTCATCACATCGCATACCTACTGTTTGCTGTGGGAAGTTAGTACTCTACACTATTCAGTCAGTCATCACATCACATACTGTGGGAAGTTAGAACTCTACAATACTCATTCAGTCATCACATCACATACCTACTGTTTGCTGTGGGAAGTTAGTACTCTACACTACTCAGTCAGTCATCACATCACATACTGTGGGAAGTTAGAACTCTACAATACTCATTCAGTCATCACATCACATACCTACTGTTTGCTGTGGGAAGTTAGTACTCTACACTACTCATTCAGTCATCACATCGCGTACCTACTGTTCGCTGTGGGAAGTTAGTACTCCACAATACTCATTCAGTTATCACATCACATACTGTGGGAAGTTAGTACTCTACAATACTCTTTCAGTCATCACATCGCATACCTACTGTTTGCTGTGGGAAGTTAGTACTCTACACTATTCAGTCAGTCATCACATACTGTGGGAAGTTAGAACTCTACAATACTCATTCAGTCATCACATCACATACCTACTGTTTGCTGTGGGAAGTTAGTACTCTACACTATTCAGTCAGTCATCACATCGCATACCTACTGTTCGCTGTGGGAAGTTAGTACTCCACAATACTCATTCAGTTATCACATCACATACTGTGGGAAGTTAGTACTCTACAATACTCATTCAGTCATCACATCACATACCTACTGTTCACTGTGGTAAGTTAGTACTCTACAATACTCATTCAGCCATCACATTACAAATTACATACCTACTGTTCGCTGTGGGAAGTTAATACTCTACCCTACTCATTCAGTCATCACATCACATACCTAATGTTCATGTGGGAAGTTATTGCTCTACAATACTCATTCAGTCATCACATCACATACTGTGGGTAGTTAGTACTCTACAATACTCATTCAGTCACCACATCGCATACCTACTGTTTGCTGTGGGAAGTTAGTACTCTACACTACTCATTCAGTCATCACATCACATACTGTGGGAAGTTAGTACTCTACAATACTAATTCAGTCATCACATCACATACCTACTGTTCACTGTGGTAAGTTAGTACTCTACACTACTCATTCAGCCATCACATTACAAATTACATACCTACTGTTCGCTGTGGGAAGTTAGTGCTCTACACAACTCATTCAGTCATCACATCGCATACCTACTGGTCGCTGTGGGAAGTTAATACTCTACACTACTCATTCAGTCATCACATCACATACCTAATGTTCGTGTGGGAAGTTAGTGCTCTACACTACTCATTCAGTCATCACTTCGCATACCTACTTTTCGCTGTAACATGGATCTATATTATCCACGATCAATGCGCAGTAAGGATTCAATATAAACCAAACAAACACAAGTTGCATTTGGCAGCCTTTCGGTTGACTTATGTCTGTAGTGGCTACTACATCAGAGATGTAATTCAATAATTGTAGTCTGGGCGTAAATGCTGCTGCTAGAAGGTGCCGGAAGAAGAGGGCTTGAAGACGGGATGGCTATTTGTTGCCGCGGATCAGTAATGCTCACCGGGCAGGCATTTGATGAGATTTTATTAAGACACGTTCATTGTTATTAAGACTTATTCATTAGCATAGTGTAGGGCTGTAATTTGATGCCGGTTAATGTGCAGTAGTAAAACAGATTGTCTTATAACAACTGTGCACTGATTTACTAATTAAGGTAATCTTAAATGAGGATAGCATTTCAAAGTAAATGCAACTGCAATGGATTATGCTCTACTCCTCTTTTGGGAGGGTTGGTCGAATTGTGGGAATGACGCATCGTAATTGCTTTCCTTTTTAAATCTTTGGGTTCCAGTACCGGTTTATTCTGCCTAGGTCAGAATAGAAGAACCCTTCCACTGCCCAAATGAGGATCATGCTCATTGCCCGATCCTAGTTAAACATGTAAGCTTCCTGTGGAGTGTGGGTGGGGTGGCCACTAGCAAACAGGATGAATGGTGTACCATGGAGACCACCCCTGCTAGCGTGCTGTTCATGGTTTTGACCAACAGGGGTCAGTGTAGATAGTTGAGACTGCTAGCAGGTGGTAGTGGGTCTCATTAAGAACTCCTCCGCAACTATAGTCTCCACAGGGCAGGATGAAGACAAATGAATTAAGAAAGTATAAGGTATTATTTTATTATAATTATTCTACTTTTATCTAGAATTGTACCTGGCGGCAAATGTGTGTGATTGTGACCTTTAAACTTCAAAAGTGTTTCTGGACACAGAGTTGATTGCATGCTTTTTATGTCTTATGTAAAAGTGATGGCCCAATAATAATACAACAGAATAACATTTGAACACTACTCACCATGATTATGGCCTTTGCTGTTGACACAGTGCTAAGCAATCACCACTACTGGCTAACTAACCATATTGTTACCATGAATGCATTTGTGGTTGTTAGGCCTACATACGTCAAATCTCATTCTGTCAATAAGGCATTTTGCTCATCATCATCATCATGCTGTTGGTCGTGATGCGAAAAAGACTGCTTTCATTACTTAACTGCCGCTCTCCGACATTTCATGAAAGCTGCCTGCAAAAGTGTTGAAGTGCTGTTGGCTTTTGCAAGTTACCAGCGGCACTCTCTCTCTAGGAGCAAATAGAGGGTTCACACCAGCAAGAACATGTCAAGACAGGCGCAAAACTATTTGTCCCTGCAGTGGCTGGTCGGGAGATGTTGGGAGTTCCATACATCAACCACCCTTAATGCTGCCACAGTAACATGGTTTTCTGTTTAGGGTTTGCTCCCTTAGCCTTCGGTTCTGTCAAGAACCTGTACCATAAGGCAGTGGTTTACAACTATGCAGGGCAGGGGCGTCAAACTCCCTGAGGTATTGATATACCTGCAATACCTGCATACCCAACAGGGGTCAGTGTAGATAGTTTTTGCTAGGGATGTTATGAAGGATTTGTTCACATGATTTGAACATGTATTCCTTATATGAATAGTTCATTATTTTAATGAAAGATCACACTCAGAAGGGGCAATTGGAGCTCAAACTCAGTAGGTCAGGATTTGTCTGGCCAGCACCATTAGACTATAAGTATATCATGACTACTACATGACACAGGGAATGGAAGGTTGGACTTACATAAGTTATAAAACATATTCAACAACCTTCAAATGTGCTTTGAAAGATAAGGTTTGCGTTACTTTCCATGTCTATTATATTCCCTAGCCTACGTCACTGAGTACAGTAATTAGGGTTGAATGGTACTTTCAGCCAAAGCTTGATCATAGAAAGCTTCAAACCATTGTTCGGACCAAAATAACTCCTAGAATGTAGGTTGCTTCGAGATATACAAACCATGACTCATCATCTTCAACCATGATAATTATGAATAGGTAAAGTTGCGTTGTTCATACTGTTGCCCCTTTAACGCATCTTGGAAGTTGGTTGTGCGGCAACACTATATACAGTCTAACGGCTATGGACTCTCCTCTAAGTTGCACATTTCAAGTTTTAAGTCAAATAAACGCTAAGGGTAAAAATTTGAGCTTGCCCAAATAGGAATCTCAAACCATATTCAGCAGTGTTACTGTTTATTGAAGAGTGTACATACAGTAAAACCTCTCTAAGTGACCATCTCCACAGATCGACTGCTGTCCTATATCGATCGCGTTATTTGGTTCCCAGCAATACCATTGTAACGATATTCTAACTCCCGAAATTCGACCACCTCCCTAAATGGACCACTTAAAGTCGGTCCCAAGGTCGTCGGTCGATTTAGAGAGGTTTTACTGTATATATGGTTAACTCTGAGACACGCCGATTACTGTAATCAGGGTTGCATCTTATTGATCAAGTGATACAGTACTACAGAAGACCGAACCTTTCATCTATCTGGGAGGGGAAGCATCTACTAAACCATAAAGGGCGTGCCTCATCAATGCCATCGTTCGTTTCCATGGCAACTGGGGTGGGACGGGTGGTGAAGACTACCCAGGTGTTGGCCTTAGCTATGAACCCAAGTCACCCCCATCTAAATGGGAATAGCGCTGCGTTCTTGTGGATTCAATGTTGAATCTGCCTCGTTTTGGATGGCAAACTAAAGGTATATATATACATACAGAACAACCTCTCTAACCGACCACCTCTACAGATCGACCACTCCCCTGTGACGATCGCTTTATTTGGGTACCAAACTATCCACCATACAATACCATTGTAACGATAAAAAAAAACACTCCCAAAACCGACCACCTCCCTAAATGGACCATTTTAAGTGGGTCCCATGGTCGGTCGATTTAGAGAGGTTTGACTGTATATGGATGCACTTGTTTCCTAGGTCAGAGTTCAAACAGGGTTTTCTCAGCCATCCACGGTCTCCAGCTATAGAAATTATCAAGCCACAATATAAACCAGCACTGATTTGTAAACCACCTAACTCAACATCAGCAGGCTTTCAATTTCACTTTGACATTAAAAGCTGCATAGTCCGGCGAAAGCATTATTTTAGATCTAAACTAAGACACCCACCTTTGCCTGATTCCACATATCCAACTTAGATACTGGTGCACTGGTTTGTTACCACGTCAAAGGGAATACATATTAAGACAATTTAATCGAACCTGTTTATACTGAAGCCTAGGTTGTCAGAGTTTTAGTGTGCATGCCAACATTAATTTGGCATATTTGCATGTCAACTATCTCCAGAATTAGACAATTTAAAATAAAAATCACTTCAAGTTAATGTAATTTAGATATAGAAGTTCATCTAATGTATTTATGTCAGAAAATGGCAGAAACTCTAAACCATCGGACTAGGCTATTCTACAAAGAAAAGTTTTAATTAAATTTTTAAAAGCGAGTGAGGGAGAGAGAGTGAAAGGGAAAATGCTCGGAGACCTAGTTTGTAAGCCGAGCATCAAAAGACCCTGCGATTATTTCCAGTACTTGGGAATCCTCCTTTTATAATCGGCTACCATGCCAGATTGCTCTTGGAATATTCCGCGGAGGAGGAAGAATGTTGTCGTTAAATTCGCTACATTTATGTAAAGCAGACGACAAAAACTAACGAACGATTATATCACTGTAGCGTTGTAAGCCTCCAAAGCCATTCCACACTATCTCTATGTTCTTGATTAATTGTCGTCTGCTGCCAATCTCTAATTAATCGGGCATTTCATTGAAAGTTATGTCGCCCCAATGTGTAAACAAAATTAATGCATAACCTGTCTTTAGAAAATAATCATTAAATCAAACAGGAAAACAAAGAGAAATAGTATAATATTTAATTTGGTATCAGGGACAAACTGCCATATTATATTATATATGGCAAATATGGCGAGGGGTGAAGTACTGTGTGTTGGTTAAATAATTTAAGCGATTTAATATGAATTGTGTAGTAATTTGATATCAGTCTGCCTGATCATCATTAAAGAGAATACTAGTGAAAGGTCGGGTGTGATAAGTGTGACGAAATGGAAGTTATTCATGGTGGAGGGGACACTCACTTTGGTCTAGATTAAAGTTGTCTAGTCCGATGCTTTTGAGTTTGTGCCATTATTTTAGATAAATATATTGCAATATCATTATAATATACCTTACTTTAGGTTTCTTTTAATTAACTTTTTCTTTTAGAAATGGCTAAAGTATAAAGTGAAAAACATGCCAGATTAATTTTGGCATGCATGTAGAAATTCTGACTCCATAGGCTTTGGTAGTAACATCATTGACTTATTTGAGTAGTTCTCTTTGATATGTCGATACCTGATTTATAAAGACATCCGTATCGAAGTTGGCTACGGCGTTCCAAATCAACAGATAAAGGTTTTGGCTTTGGTTTTGAAAAAGAATTGTGCTTTCATCGGATTATGCAGCTATAAAGCGAGGTCTGAAAACTAAGAATTGAAAGAATGGAGAATCTGAGTGTGTTCACCGTTTGGGGCGATGGGGACGGGGGATGGGTGTGAGTGTGGGGGGATGGGTGTGAGGGATGAGGGGTGGGGGAAGTGTGGATGAGGGAATATGGTGATGGGGAGGCGCAACAGGCCTGTGGAATTAATATGTCTAGTTGGAGGTGAGTTATCTATCTGTGGTGTTGTGAGTGGAGGAGTGCAGTGAGGAATGGTGGGAAGGGTGTGGGTGTTGATGATATAGCTGCCTGCATGCTCCCTTTGTCTGAGGCCCTGAATTTTCCCCCCCTCCTCCCTCCACCTATTCACGAAGCCAGCAGAGAAATGGGATGAGCAGCTCGTATGTAAGCTGCAAATTAAGTGAGCAGCTCATATGTAAGCAGCAAATGGAGTGAAGAGCTCCTATGTAAACAGCAAATGGAGCGAACATCTCATAGGCAAGCAGAAAATGAAGTGAAGAGCTCCTTTATAAACAGGAACTGGAGTGATCAGTTCATATGTAAGCAGCTCATATGTAAGCAACCAATGGTGTGACCAGCTCATAGGTGAGCAACCAATGAAGTGAAGAGCTCCTAAATAAACAGCAAATGGAGTGAGCAGCTTGTATGTAAGCAGAAAAATGGAGGGAGCAGCTCATATGTAAGCCGCAGATGGATTGAGCAGTTCGTATGGAAGCAGCAAATGGAGTGAGCCGCTCATATGTAAGCTGAAGATAGAGTGAGCAGCTCGTATGTAAGCAGCAAATGGAGTGAGCAATTCATATGTAAGCGGAATATGGAGTGAGTAGCTCGTATGCAAGCAGCAAATGGAGTGAGCAGCTCATTTGTAAGCCAAAGATGGAGTGAGCAGCTCGTATGTAAGCAGCAAATGGAGTGAGCAGCTCATATGTAAGCGGAAGATGGCGTGAGCAGCTCGTATGTAAACAGCAAATGGAGTGGGCAGCTCATATGTAATCGGAATATGGAGTGAGCAGCTCGTATGTAAGCAGCAGATGGAGTGAGCAGCTCGTATGTATGCGGAATATGGAGTGAGTAGCTCGTATGTAAGCAGCAAATGGAGTGAGCAGCTAGTGTGTAAGCAGCAAATGGAGTGAGCAGCTCATTTGTAAGCCGAAGATGGAGTGAGCAGCTCGTATGTAAGCAGCAAATGGAGTGAGCACCTCGTCTGTATTCATATTATCGGTGAACAACTCATGAGAGGTAAACATCTGGATGAGCAGTTAGCAAGGTTGCTATGCTCAACTAATGGAGTGCATAGCTAGTGTAGTGAGCAGCTAATGGAGAGAACTTGTCACTTTGGCATGACCAACAATATGGCGTCAACTGTGCTGACACCAGGATATCAGTGGGTGCTATGAGCACATCGAGTGAAGTATGGCCTTAGGGGTGGTGGATTAGAGTATGCTGGGAGTGGTTTGCGTTTTGCGCAGTTGCTAACAAGAGGTTGCGGGATGAGGAGCTAGGCAGGGCAGACACTGATGGGATGAGGCACAGCTGCTCGCGTTCAAGCCGTCACCCATCGCACACGTTGTCGCCGATACTGTGAGCATCTCCGTATTTATATGCAGCGGTCTACGCGCGGGAAGCCCAAGGCTTTGTATATATATTGGACATTCAGACTATATATATGTATATATATATAACTGCAGTAGCGAATTGGGTATGGATTTAACTAGGCCTGCGCTATGGTACAGCCTGTTACTCATCGGCCACTTCGGCACTCGATGTAGTTTGCTGTATTTAAAACACAGTAGTTGGCATTGACGTACTATCAGGGAATGAGACAATAGATAAGAATATATATTCACATATATATCCATTCTTAGTAAATATATGTGTATATATATCATGTATAAGTACGTATAAATTAGAAATATATATTAATAGATATATGTTTACATAGGGGTTTATAAATATATATAAGGGTATATAAATATATATAAATATATACAAATACATATAAATCTACATAAATATGCATAGCATATATATATATAAATATATATGAATATATATAAATATATACACATATATATAAATATATATAAATATGCAGGAATATATGTAGTAATATATACATATATAGATATGCATAACTATGTGTAAATATATATATATATATATACATATATATAGAGATAAAGTGGTGCATATATAAATGTATATAAATATATATAAATATATAAATTTATATAAATATATATAAACATATATAAATATATAAGAATATATAAATATTCATAAATATGACGCATAATTTATTATGCAAATATAGATCAGCGGCAGAATTGTATCGTTATCTTTATTAATATTGTTATGTACGGCATTTATCTAGTATTGTGATGTACTTATATTGACCAATGGTTAATTAGAACATATTCATTGAGTGTTCGAGTGCTGCGGGCCTGGTCAGGTGTTCGGACCTGTTACTACATATAGGTGAACGGTTCTCAGTTCAACATTCTTTTATTTTGTAAGGTATGGGCTGTTTTTTTCCTGAGCCAGAGTATGTTTATTTGTCAGTTCAATCTATATACATATAAATGGATGTAATATATATGAATATATGTTATATATAATATTCATATCTATCCATATATATATGAATATATATAAATATATAACACAGATTTACATGTACATGTAGACATAACTATATACATGAAATATGTATTTATATACATTTAATTTTAATGTCAATGTTAAATATCAATAATGAAATATACATCACCTATGCTTGTCAGGCCTATCGTGACAATTCTTCCCCACGATCCTGGGAAACGTGCATATTGCTAAACTCATGAATAAACAAGCTGTCCATATTGAACACTACTGAATAGGTCCTGTTGTGAAATCCCCAACCCACTTCGGCTCTACAGTCCCACTTAGCCTGTCACGAGCACCACCCACATGCCCACATAGATGCCGGCGGCCGAGGGCAGCCCTTACCCCGGTGACAGATGGGCGCCCGCCCGGTATGCCCCGGGTGTCGGGTCGGGCAGGCGCCGGGCAGAGTTGACCCTGCTCCCGAAGTGAGGAGTCCAGCCAGCCTGCTGCCTGCTGGGGCTGTCATCGTCAATAACGGCATCGGAGGAGATCTGAGGCGGGACTCAGGTGTGCTACTGCACTCACTGTCACCCCTCCCCTCCTCCTCATAGCCATCCTATTCTATTCCCTTTCCTCCGCTTCTCCTTCCTCCCCTCCCCCCTTCCTAAACTCACCCCTCCTCCCCTCCTCTCCTGCTCTTTCTTCCACTTCTCCCTCCCTCCACTCCCCCCCCACTCCTCCCCACCTCCCCCCGCCCCTCTTCATTCCTTCCCTCCTCCCTCCTCCCTCCTCCCTCCTCCCTCCTTCCTCCTCCCTCCTCCCTCCTCCCATCTCCCTCCCCTCCTGCCCTACTCCCACTCCTCCCTTCCTGCCCTCCCCCCTCCTGCCCTCCCGCCTACCCTCCTGTCGTACTCTCCTCCCCTCCCTCTACCCCTCCCCTCCTCCACTGCCCCTCCCCCCCCCCCCCTCCTCCTTCCTCCACTTGTCCCCTCCTCCCCTCCTGCCTCCTCAAATCCTCCCCACCTCCACTCCGTCCCTCTTCATTCCACCCATCCCCTCATCCTCCCTCCTCCCCCCCCCCGTTCCTCCACTCCTCCCCTCCTCCTCCCCCCTCCTCCCCCCTCCCCTCCTCCCCTCCTCCCCTCCTCCCCTCCTCCCTCCTCCCTCCCCCCTCCCCCTCCTCCCCTCCTCCCCTCCCCCCCTCCCGTCTCCTCCTCCCTCTCCCTTCCGCCCCTTTTCATTCCTTCCACTTCTCCCCTCCTCATTCCGCCTCCTCCCTCCTCCACTCCTCCCCCCTCCATCATCCTTCCTCCCCTCCTCCCCGTCCCCTCTCCTCCCTTCCTCCTTCCTCCCCTCCTCCCTTCCTTTCCGCCCTCCCATCGTCCCCTCCTTCCCACTCGCCCCTCCTCCAGCCCCACCTCCCCTCCCCCCTCGTCCACTCCTCCCTACCTAACCTCCTCTTCTCGCACCCCTTCTCCCCTTCCCCCCATCCACTCCCCCTCCCCTACGCCATTCTCTTCAACTACCATTCCACATGCCAACTTGCATTTGAACCTCTCTCAGTCTAACTCCAAACAAAACCAACCCCTTCTGCATACTCTCCACCCCACCCGAATACCTCAACGCACCCGATCCCCCAACCCCACCCCGTCCAACCCTACCCCACCCCATCCAACCCTACCCCACCACACCTCACTCCCCCACTCCACCACACCTCACTCCAGATGTCACCTCACTCCATCCCACCTCACTTTATCCCACCACACTCCACGCCACCCGACTCCACCCCATCCAACCCCACCCCACCTCACTTCACCCCACTCCACCCAACCACACCGTATCCCACTCCACCCGACACCACCCGCCGCACTCCATGCCACCCGACCCCACCCCATCCAACCCCACCCACCTCACTTCACCCCACTCCACCCCACTCCACCCCACTCCACCCAACTCCACCCCACTCCACCCAACCCCACCCCACACCACCCACTCCAACCCACACCACCCACTCCACCCAACCCCACCCCACCCAACCCCATTCCACCTCACTTAATCCCACTCCACCCCACTCCACCCCCACCCCACTCCACCCCACACCACCCCACCCCACACCACCCACTCCACCCCACACCACCCCACCCCACTCCACCCCACCCACACCACATATCTCCCAATCCACATGTGATGAGACAGTCATTAGTGATGAGACAGCTCTCTGTACATGTGATCTCTACATGATGCTGAAATATTGTGGCGCTTGATAATTTAAACGGTGCCGCGCCAAGAATTAAAAAATAATGTTTAAAATGTTTTAAAAAGAACCTCCTGGAAATATCGAAATAGCTTCAAGTTGACTGAATGAGTGATGATATTGAAACATCATGTCATCGAAAAGAAACCACAAAGTGAAATATGGAAAGTGGCAGCGAACCTGGACCCCATTTGATGCAATACACATTATCCTTTGTTAATATTTAACTTAAAATAGGCATGTTTCCGTCGGTAAAATCAATATTACATTTCGGTACGTTGAAATGGCGGCCATGTTGCACTGGCTCACTAATTATGCATGCAACGTTGTTTGTTTGTTTTGTTGTTGTTTTTTTTATTGTTTTTTTTTTATCGGTACCATGTCCCTCCCGCTACTCAGTTGACAATAACAAACAGTCAACATTACACGTTACATGGGGTGTTGTTATTGGAGTTTTATATCCTGGCAACATTTATGGTCATATCCGGACACGCACTGACTTGTGACATTGCGCACTCATGGCGACTTTATAGCACTGCCCCGCAGGGAGACCAGGCCACCAGTACCATGACCTGATATCCTACTCAGTCACATTATCCTGACACCGAGCGAACCAGTCCTTGCCCTCTCATAATAATGCCGAGCGCCTGGTTAGGAAGCGAAACGTGTCAATGGTGCCAGCGGCCTGGTCTCCCAGTGGGGCAGCAATAAAAGCGCCATGAGTATGCACTGTCACAAGTTGGTCCCTGTCCTGATATGACGTTAGATGTTGCCAGGACGTCAACCTCCCACAACCAACTAACTAGATATGTATATATATATATATGTGTGTGTATAAATATGTATGTCAATCTAGGGGCAAAGCAGTCACAAATAATAGCTAAAATAATCTATGTTGGTGTACATTATCGATATAATGTTAGCAAAGCGGGCCCAGCGACCTATCACAGCCGGAAATTAATTCAGTTGCATCGCCTGTAATGGTCGGTGCAGCACTCATGTAATACCCCTCTCACCGAGCATGGCCCAAGTATTTATGCAAAGCAGAGCGCACACTACGCGATGCAACGGGATGAATCACAAGTGATGTGTTCATCGGCACTGCCGTGAATATTTCCACAGATTCAGTGTCTGGAGAAAAAACAAGCTACCCTCATATTTCGATTTTAAGGCCTGGTCACATACATGTTAGTGGACGTAGTTGAGCATAGTGGAGGCTAACATAGTTGAATGTAGTTGAACCTGGTTGAACGTAGTTGATCGTAGTTGAACATAGTTGAACGTACTGGAGAAGTATGGATGCTGGTATGTTCAACTACGTTCAACTATGTTAGCGTCAACTACTTTCAACTACGCCCATTACTGTGCATGTGACTGGGCCTTTATACTGATTTTGTAGGTTATACGCCTTTGTCAGGAAGCCTATGGAACATTGTGCTCCTGTGCTCCCAGGTGGTCCCATAGCTGAATAGAGACAGGGGTAAAATTGTGATCTGCTCAGGATCGGTGTTTACATCATGATATTGGCTGTTAAAGAATTTGGAACTCAAACTCATACCTAATATTGGTCTAACAAGATAATCCTTGCAATGCGCTGTCTACAGCTAAGTGCAGTTGGGTATTTCTCTTTCGTATACAGAATAATTGTATTACCACACTTCTTGTGGAGTTTGATGCAATATTTAACCTGGAATTATGCTGATTTCTTTGTGGTGTACATTGGGATAGAGCTGTCGGGGCTGTGCTGTATAAATGTATTTGGACCAGAATCATTCACTCGGCACAATTAAGTCACTGGCGAGCTGCCACTGGGGTTTGTGCGTGCTAAAGCTGCATAGTCCAATAAAAGCATACACATTTTCAAAACCAAAACACTGAAGGCCTGGTCACATACAGGTTAGTCGACGTAGTTGAACGTAGTGGAGGCTAATGCAGTTGAACGTAGTTGAACGTAGTTGAACGTAGTTGAACGTAGTTGAACATAGTTGAACGTAGTTGAACGTAGTTGAACGTGGTTGAACGTGGTTGAACGTGGTTGAACGTAATTGAACGTAGTTTAACGCAGTTTAACGTAGCTTAACGTAGTTGATCGTACTGACATCCATACTTCTCCGTCATGCTAACTTGGTAATAAAGTGGGTGGGCCATGAGTTCCGATTTAATCTTTGGACATGTTAGGGGCTGAATTTGCATCTGTGATGCTAACATACTCTAGCATACTATAGCATACTCTAGCATACTCTAGTGTACTCTAGCATACTCGAGCGTACTCTAGCGTGCTCTAACATACTCTAGCATACTTGGACGAAGCCCTGGTCACATAGCTGTTAGTGGACATAGGTGAACGTAGTGGAGGCTAACATAGTTGAACATAGTTGAACGTAGTTGAGCGTAGTTGAACATACCGGCATCCATACTGTGACATATTTATCCATACCGTAACATATTTATCCGTACCATAACGTATTTATCCATACCAAAACCTACCATACCTTAACTTATTTCAACATAGTTTAACATACTTACACCATGGTTGACCCACGTTAGCCTACATTATGTTCACCTATGTTCAACTACGTCCATTAACGTGTATGTGACCGGGGCATTACCCAGCTAGGGCAGTATGCACCAATCGGTGTTAGGGCCGTATCCGCGGCTAAGGTAGCCCCGCACGGCTAAATGTGACAAATCGGTATGCACCAATCGGAGTTAGCGCTAACCGCAGAATTTAACCTAGGCTAAGGTAAACCACTTTCTGAGTTGGGGTTAGGGCCTATCCGGTGTGGTTAGTGTGAGTGTGTGGCTCTCAATCTATTGAATGCGATCATATTTAACAGAATTACATAGGCAAATCGTGAAATTTCATTAAATTAACCCTAAAATCGAAGCGAGATTAACACTGATGCCGTAACGGCGGCGATATTAATATTTTCCAATCGACGACTGTAAAGTAAACAAATCGCCGCCGCTGCAGCGACGTCGATATCCATACTGTCCAAACGTAAACCAAACATGGCCGCCCCCATCTCCGCCGAATCGGCGGGAATATATTACGCCCAAATCTATTAAATGCTGTCATATTTAACAGAATTACATACGCAATAAGTGAAATCTTATCAATTTAACCCTAAATTCAAACCGATATTAACGCCCGCGCCACATTGGCGGTGTTATTCATATTGTCAAATTGAGGGAATTCCCAAATCTATAAATAAACTCACGGTTAGCTATCGGCAGCAGCTAAAACATTGGTGCATACCGATTCACACATTTCTCAAACCCCCCGTTACCCTGAGGTAGCTAACCGCGGCTAGTGCCTTAACTCCGGCTAAGCCTAACCCCGATTCGTGCATACGGCCCCAGGTGTACGTATTAAGCATTCGTTGCTGAATAGAAGGGCACACTAAGCCAATTTAATAGAACATGTTAGTACTGAAAACTATAGTGTCAGAATGTTGATATGCTTACCAAAGTTAATTTGGCATTTCAGATATATTCAAAGTTTGCCCTTTAAAATACAAGTTAATTTTAACTAGGGTATTGTAAATGATGAGCAAGAACCTAATGTATTTATCTCAGAAAATGGGAGAAACTCAAAACCATCGAAGTATTCAAGCTTAAATAGTGTCCATTACTGCAGGTGCTAAGAAAACTGTAACTTTGAACATCATAGCATCTTCCTCACATCTGACACCATGTAATATACAAGTGGACACTTGGAGCTCTGTACTGCAACTGCCTATATTACTTATAAGTCAGTCCTTATATCAGCTACTGGTCACATGATCACCTTGTCAGCTGGTTGGCCAATTAACATACACTTAGCTTTTGAGGGGTTTGTAACCTTACAATGGTTACCAGCCGCAAAACTGCAGCAATATAGAAAGGTCCCGATAAATCGGTCCAATCTTTGGTTGAAGATTAATCTTTAGGTGGGACAGTTGTAGAAGCTGGGGATGTCTACAACATTCAAAATGATGAATTGTTGGGGCAGCCCCGAATCAGTCTGGTCCGGCAGTAGCAGAGCACTCGTATCCAGCAACAGCAGCAAGAGTTCAGGAGGAAGGGACGGGTGAAGGTGGGTCCAGGAGGCTCCAGCCGAAGAACAAAGCGAGAGAAACGATAAGCTACAGGGCCCCACCCAAGCAAACAACTCCCTTGATCAGGGGGAGAAGTAAGCCCAGGAGAAAAAAAAGGGTAGATGATAGGACAGAGAAATGAGGAGAGTTGAGTGAAAGGACCGTGTCTCTTTGCTCTATGGTGACCAGCCGGCGAGCCAAAGACATGGTCAGAGTAAGAGTAGAAAGTGAAATGCTGGCGGGCTCCCTCTCCTGGAACTCCTTTCAGAGATTATCAAGGAGGAGCAAGGCCAGCAGAGAGGACATAGAGAGAGGTGTGGACGGAGTGGGGTCCGGATGAATTAACACACATTACACACGTGGAACATATACGTGGATCGGCAGCTTTCTCAATGAACACAATGCAAAGCGTCGTGGGTGTCTTGCAATGTATGCTTAGCATTAACACCAAATCGATATGTATGAGGTCTCAGAGGTGGGTTAGCATTGGGACTCCAGCAGTAATTGGCGTCAACATGAGGATCGATGTGTCACGTGACAAGTTACTGCTACACTGCATACCCAGTAATGACCGCGCGCGTCCGGTTCCGTGAGGTTTCAATGAATGGAAATAAACGACCAAATCTCAAATTTAAGTAATTTACTTATAAAAAAAAAGAGTTTGCATTGAAATATGTATACAAATTCTCGGGCACGAATGACAGTGTTGAGCGTCCGTAGTTAGGAAAGGTGGTGGTGGTGGCGCCAGTGGTCACGTGGGAGGGGGTACTCCGCACCAAATGGATAATGGACGAATAGCAGTATAATAGACAATAATAATAATAACTCCTTTCCGCGCCTTTATGCTAGCATAATGCTTATGTATAATGTATATATATAGTAAGGATTGTACCATTAAATATGTGATGTATAACGTGTTATGCGAGTATAAAGGTGTGGAAGGGAATTATTTTGTTATATATTTTATTACACCGAATACTCTGTACGGCCTCCTCCCCATGCTCATGACTGGTGGCGCCACCTCCGGCGCCTCCCCGCACCTGCTATCGCGGAAAACCTCACTCGCGTCGGAGGACATATACATATATATATATATATATATATATATATTTTGTTGTGGTGATGAAAATGCATTTAGAGCAAGATTCAAACCCACAATTCTTGCCATTACACTAACCTAGGTTCCTTGATGCAATCAACCTATCCATGCGTACCTGTCTATATGGCTCCTTACATGAGAGGTCAGTGTGGACCATTACACTCATCCCTCTACAATTGTAAGTCTCTTAAATGGTTAATGTCCGTAAATCATATAATGTCTACAATTATATATACATGCAGAAAATGCACTTACATATACTCAGGGTAGGTTCAACAAGCGAATACGGCATCTAGCTTGAACAGGATCTAGGTCACAAACAACCAGTGTCATGGAGATGATGTAAATTGGAAATATTGCACCTAGAACTGGATTTGAAACCACACTTCTTGCCATTCCAGTGCTAGCATGCTAACCATTACAGTACCTAGGCTCCATGATGCAATCACCTTATCCACGCTTGCCTGTCTATGTGGCTCCTTGCCTGGGAGGTCAATGCAGACTATTACATATATATATATAGATGGTACGGTAATTACCAGCCTGTTTGAGGTCGTGGTGTTTGTTTATGGTACATTAGTTGATTAAGCGGGGGGAAATTTCAATCGCAGACAATTGGTCTTCCTCATTCTACTGCTCCTTGCCCTGTCCTAGTAATGCAGAGCACCAGGTGAAGTAACGGCAGGTATACATTTTTATGTCATTGGTTTGACTCGGCCAAGGTTCAAATCCGGGGGTTTGAATCCGACGAGATACCAGCACGGCAGGCGGACGCTCAACTCACTCGGCCATCACGTCTAGTTAAATTTTAGTTTTAGATTCTTTTTCCATTTATTTTTTATTGTTTTATGGAACGGGAAGAGTGGAAATGACAAATTGGTTTATATTGGAGAGAAGCAGCCACTGCGGATACTTGGTTACTGTCGGGGAGCATCTCGGCAGGATGTGAGCAGCTCAGTGTAGTGGTGTCCCCAGTGCAGAATTTCCACCTTGCAGTAAGCACTGAGTCTAGGAAACAGCAGCTCCTCTCACTGGGTATCATGCCACTGGGCAGCAGTCACTGGGCATCAGTGTTACCTGGCAGTAGTGTCGCTGGGAATCAGTATCACTGGGCATTAATGTCACTGGGAAGCAGTGTCACTGGGCAGCAATGTCATGGGGCAGCAGTGCCACTGGGAAGGAGTGTCACCGGGCAGCAATGTCATTGGGCAGCAGTGTTACTAGGAAGTAGTGTTAGCTGGCATCATTGTCACTGGGCATCAGTGCCACTGGGCATCAGTGGCACTGGGAATCAGTGTCATTGGGCATCATTGTCACTGGGCATCAGTGTCATTGGGTAGCAGTAACACTGGGCAGCAGTGTCTCTCGGTATCAGCGTCTCTGGACAGCAGTATCACTTGCCATCTGTGTCACTGGGTAGCAGTATCACTGGGAATCAGTGTCACTGTGCATCAGTGTCATTGGGTAGCAGTGGCCCTGGGAAGCAGTGTCTCTGGGAAGCAGTGTCTCTGGGAAGCAGTGTCTCTGGGCAGTAGAACCTCTGGCCATCAATGTCACTGGGCAGCAGTATCACTGGGCAGCTATATAACTGGGAATCAGTGTCACTGTTGTCACTGGGTAGGAGTCGGACCGGGTAGCAGTGACACTGTCTCACTGTCGCAGCAGTGTCTCTGTGAAGTAGTCTTACTGGTCAGCTGTACTTCTGGGCAGATTTTGTGTAGAAAATAGATTACTCCATCAGACAAATTCTGAGCAAGATTATACATTAAATATTTCATCTCATCATATACGAAGGCATTAATAATATCTTAGCATGTTGTTTGGTTTGCTACTCGAATCAATATATAGGAAATGATGCAAGACGAGAATAGAAGAATAAGATATCAGCAGCAGGAGGAGCATTTCTCAGTATATGGTGAGTTCACAGATACGCAGACAACCTACTCCTCCTTACTGCGCCTTTCACCAGGCACTCCCACCCGATTATCTCATCTTCTTATCTCCTTAAAATAGACTCAGCCACAAAAGAAAAGCGGCGTGTGTAAGTCCTTAACTGTCGTCTGCGCCAAACACACACACAAAAAAAGGTCGTCTGCTCCCTAATTATTATCACTACCAAATCGATATAATTCCCAAATAGGGATGAGTGACGATTTAAAATTAACCTGTCGTTGTTATTGTTGTTAAGCTCCAAATAAGGACCAATTGATTGGTGAATCGGATCGTTTTGTTTTGGCTATGAAGAAAAAGAATATATGCCAGGATAAGCCCAAGTAACACCAGTAGATTCAAATCCATGTCCGCTCAACTGAACAGAGCATCCCCCACCACATCTGCAGTGAGAAGGCCCTAACGGTGGAGTCTCCGACTTGGCCTATACATACAGCTCAAATACTCTAATCTAATCTGATATGGATCAAACCCTTTAATGGGGTTAGGCTACGTGGCCTATGCTAGTGGTGGTTGGTTGGTTTTTGGAGTTTTACACCTTGGCAACATCTAAGGTCATATCAGGACGGGTGCCAACTTGTGACAGTGCACACCCATGACAACTTTATAGGGCTGCCCCCACTGGGAGACCAGGCCACCAGCACCATGACCTGATATACCACTCAGTCCCATTATCTGACCCAACCAGTCCTTAGCCTATCCTAATAATGCCGAGCGCCTGGCTAGGAAGCGATGAGTATACATTTATAAATCATTGGTTTGACTCGACCCTGGTTTGAGGATGTACAAAAAACGGGAGATGGACGCTCAACTCATTCGGCCATCCCGTCTAGTCAGCTAGTGATGGTAGGCCCTAGTCAGCAGGCTGCCCAGACACCGCCCCCCCCCCCCCCCCCCCGCACCCCTCCCCCCCGTGCTCGGCGGCGATGTGTGGCGCGTGTCGGGCGGTGCAGCTGCCGTCTGGGGCTCCCCGGTGCCCGGGCGCCTGGTGTACAACCGTGTATACATCATCCACGTGAGCAGCCGCCGTCTGGGCGAACGACGGCCGGTGCAGCTAACACCTCGGTCAACTCCCTCCCCAAACAACGCAACGGACACTACTAGCAGAGCACACTCCATTTCCACAATGTACTATGGGCGTACTACCATGTATGTGTTTGATTGTTTGTTTGTGTGTTTGTTTGTGTGTTTTGTTTGTTAGCAACATCTTTTTATTTTTATTTTTAGTTATCTTTTTTTTTTTAGTGATCGTTTGTTTATTTTGCTCATAATGGTGAAGTGTGTGCACTTGTTTTGGATGGTGTGCAGTAGTAGTCATAATCCACGTGGATTGATTTCATGCATCACTAATTTCTGTAAGCTTTTTTTGTGGTGTAAAATCACAGAGTTCCCAATTTTTAATATTTTTGTGGTTTTCATTTATATTTTGTACATCGTCAACATTCGTAATACCTTGTATCCATGCGATTAGTGTTTCAATCCAGAAATACTATGCCAGATTTTGTCACACCTTTGTTCATATCTGGACGGGTACCGATTTGTGACAGTGCCCACTCATGGCGACTTTATAGTGCTGTCCCACTGGGAGACCAGGTCGCAGGCACCATTACTTGTTATCCCACACAGTCACATTATCCTGATATTGTGCTAACCAGTCCTTGTTCTATCCTATTAATGCTGAGCTACAGGTGAGGTAGCGACAAGTATCAATTGTATAAGTCATTCCTTTGACTCGGCTTGGATTAAAACTCCCGACCTTCCGCATGGGAAGCCTGCGCTTCGGTACTACTTACTACGCGTTGTGGTCTCTAGCTCGTTCAATGTTGAGTGAGTGATTGATTTGGGTCGCTTTGTGCCATAGTAACATGTTGTAAAATTTTCCGATATGATGACATATGAGGATATATGAACTCTACTATAATAAATTGCAACTTGTCTATATAATGGTAAAGGGTAATATATAAAAACCAAAGGCATATGAGGGATATGTGGAGTTGGTAAACTATTACTCATTAAGTATAGAAATTGCATAGTAAAATAGTATAGAGGAGGAGTGTCACTTCTTAGATATAGTCTTTGGAGGAGTTGCCTCACATACCCCCTCCCCCCAGGTGTTATTTATGGATCACTACACACCACGAGGCACTGTGGCCAGCATGACAAGGCCTTGGATACAAGAGATTGAACTCTGATTGGTGGGTAGATGAATACCTGTTAGGGATTGGGAGATCAACCCATGTGACCACCACCATCTTGGATTCTAGAAACCTATATAAGATAATAAACCGCATCCACATACCACAGCTTCTAGCGGCGCCGTAGAACCACCCCGCCCCCCGCTCCCCCCCCCCCCCCCCGCCCAGCTCTTTCCATCCTACCAGAATATTCACAAACTCAACTAGCTCCGACGCACCTGCCTCCAAGAATGGGTCTATGTCTATTATCTGAAATGTTTGGTGTTAATAAACTGAGTCATGTAATAGTTAGTAGGACGGTCTCCAGACGGCGCGCCGTGCACCGAGACGCCACGTAATTACAGTTGCTGGTACTGCTGGTTCTACTGGTGGTGCCGGTGGTGCTGGTGCTTCTGGTGCTTCTTGTGCTGCTGGTGCTGCTGGTAGTGCTGGTAGTGATGGTAGTGCAGGCAGATTTATCAAGCAGTTCGCCTGGCAGTGCATGCTGGTCCACATTCGGTCCACACCGGAAACAAATATTAACCCAGGTCACATCAATGGGGGGATAATATCACTTGCGGATTTAAACATTGTTGTCTTTTTAGAATGTCCGCTTCTTCGCAATAACAATAAATAACTCCACCCTTCCCCATTACTCAATTCATCTGCTTCACCACCCTCTGGATCCCTTTATCTTCACTTTCTTGTTATTTTCTTAGTTTGGTCATAATTGCTAGGTAATTAAAGTTGCATACTCCGATGATTTTGAGTTTCTGTCATTTTTCTGAGATACATATATCAAACAGATTGTTATAATTGTCATGGGGGTGATGAAAATGGGGAATATTGTGCCTAGAGCGGGACTCGAACCCACATCTCTTTGCATTCCGGGCCAGTGTGCTAACCATTACACCACCTAGGCTCCCTGATATCACCACAATACCCACGCCTACCTGTCTATGTGGTTACTTGCCTGAGACATCAGTGCAGACTACTACACTTGTCCCCCTGGAATTGTAAGTCTTTTAATGCTTACAATTACATACATACAGCCAATGCACTTACACATGCATACACAGGGTAGGTTCAACAACCATACAGCATGTAGCTTTTACAGGATCCTGGTCAAGGAACCAGTGTCATGGGGGTGATGAAAATGGGAAATATTGTGCCCAGAGCGGGACTCGAACCTACATCTCTTTGCATTCTGGGCCAGTGTGCTAACCATTACACCACCTAGGCTCACTGATATATCACCACATTACCCATACCTACCTGTTTATGTGGTTACTTGCCTGAGAGGTCAGTGTAGACTACTACACTATCTACCTTACTTCAGTTTCAAGTACTCTTTATTTTAAACAGCTAACTTTTGAGATATTTGAAGTGCAAACATGTCAAATTAGTTTTGGCAAGCATATCAAAACTCTGACACCATAGGCTTTAGCATTAATAAGTTCTATTAAATTGCCTCACTATTCCCTTATAATTAGCAAGAAATGCTGAATAAGTACATCAGTATCTAGGTTAGATGTGTAGAATCAATTCTAGATAGTTGTATTGGTTTTGAAAATGTGATGCTTCATCGGACTATGCAGCGTTAAGTCTCTCCTCCTTTGAATGTTAAACAGCTCTTCTTGTTAGTAAGGGATATTTTCGCAAGTCAAATGAGATTAGAGTATATATGTATGTTGGATTATGGTTTACCTCGGGTAATAAAAATCTGGTGCGCAAAATCTACAAATACAGTCCACCCCTGTAAACCGGTCAATCTAAAGTAGTTGTCAGCTCTTAATTACTTTAGAACACGGGAGTACGCGATACAGTGACGTCTGGTAATATGACCACCTTGTAATGAACCAATTTTAACTTGGTATGCCATCAACAGGGTTTGCATGAAATGATGCTTGGGTCATTTAGATAGTTCAGTATTAATGATGGTAGTGATAAAAAAAACTAACATTTAAATAAAATAATTTTTGTTTGGACCTGGCTGAGGTGGATGGAAAGGCGGTAACGGTATAGGAAACTAACTGTTCCAGGTAGCACCAGTGGGTCATATTAATAGGAATGGAACATTAATCGAAATAGGAGAAACAAGGGTGGAATGTAAAGCATGATTATATATATGTGAATCCTTTCTCTATTTGTATTCACATAATAAATTATTTGATACGTAGGCAATTACTTAGTAAACCGCAGCAAGGTCAAACCATAGGCAATTACTTAGTAAACTGCAGCAGGGGCAAACTGTAGAGATATGTGGTGCAGGTGTGAGTTGTTTGTGAGAGGTAGAGGTGTGTGTGAGGCACGATGCTCCATCGTGGGCTGCTTTCTCGTATTTCGCCAAATCCCACTAATAAGACTCGGGCTAATAGGTTATCACCTGACTCCTTCCTCTACAGCGACTCAGAGTGAGGTTGGCCTCATATTATTTTCCCGATAAAGCACTCTCTATTCAACTCTACCACTCTGGCTCCATTTATTGCCGTGATTATAAGGATGCGCTCCTCTCTTTTTAACCAATTATTCTACATCATTTTTATAACCAGCAGCCGAATAATTTATACTTGTCGCTACCTAACCTAGAATAGGACAGGACAATGACTGGTTAGCAGAGTATCAGGATAATGTGACTGTGTGTGATATCAGGTCATGGTGCTGGCAGTCTGGTCTCTCAGTGGGGCAGCGCTATCAAGTTGCCATGATTGCGCATTGTCACAAGTCGGTACCTGGCCTGATGTCACCATAGCTGTTGCTAGGATGTAAAACAACAACAAACAAACATTATCTTACTCCCCTCCTGATTGGCCCACAGCATATACCAACCAAGCACCGGCCAATCATAGTGCATGCATGACTCCCCCCCCCCCCATCCTCCATCATTGCCTCCCTTCTGAAGCCCACTCTGCTCTGGGAAGCTGATTGAGTCGCAGCTCCTCCTTCACCCACCCACCCACCCCTCATGTTATTGGTAATACTAATTAACAAGAGGTTTTAACAACAGTTGCTTAGCCACCTTATCGTTACCCAACATACCCTGGGCTGGTCAGGATTCCAGCCTCAATGAACACTGTAATCATACGCCCCAGGACTCTGGTGACCCGATTATTGTACTCATGAACCTCATTTACCTGTTTTGCATTCTAACATAATTTGCTGAATATGCCTCGTCTCCATACCAAGTAGTTGCCCAGAGCCAAGCCACCGTGAATTAGCAACGCAGGACACGAATCGGTGTAAGGTGGGTTTTATTAGTTAATGTTTTTTCTTCAGATAGTGTTCTTGTTTCGGTATGTCAGTTCTTAATTAAATTGTCTCGGGTGTCTGTTCCCAGCGCTCAACCTTGCGTTCTTATAGATGGGTGGGTGGGACGGCTGAGAAAGAAAAGAAGAAGGGTTTTGGAGTAACCACGTGGCAGGTTTGGGCTCGCCGGCGAAAGTGAGCTACTCGTACTCAAAGCGGCAGTGCAGGCCCGAACCGTCTGGTGTTAGTGGTGGCCAATGGAGTTGCGGGAGAATAATGTAGGTGGCACCAGTGTCGGCTGCCATAGGGTCCAAGGTTGAGGTGGGCGATTCGGTCCTGCACGCTAAATTACCCATGTTGCCATTGCAACATGAACAATGCGACCAACCGCTGTGTATAACTTACAGGATCATCAAAGGCCAGTTGTTCTCATACAATGTCTATGTGGTGTGGGAGGTTAAAGTATAGACTCAGGCTGTCTATCGAGCAACTGTCTAATGGTGAAAACAAGTCTATTCAGACTTATCCATGATCGGCAGTATACATCTTCAAGAAATGCGTGGCCGGCTGAGATGGAAATAAAGCTATGGAATTCCCACTTCTTATCTTTGGTTCTCTCTCACTCGTGTAACCTAATCTTTAAATTCCATATTATGTCTACTGCCAGTTGTTATTTTTTATTATTATTTTCCCCAAACTTCATCTAACTCTTCTTTCTCCCCTCTAAAAAAAACCAGCCATCCCATCAAAGCTTTGAAAAATGCCTCAGTTTACCTGTTATTGGTGTGGCCACGATTTGGCATCGATCGTGTAATGCGGAATGAGTTCATCGCGTCTAGTTATTTTTAAAACCCTGTTGAACTGGAGGGTTAGTTCATGTTAGGTGGCAACATGTTTGGCTCACAGGGATATTGATTGACTTGTGTCAGACCATTCTCTCTCAACATGCGCTGTTTCTTTCTACGAATGAACAGATGGTATCGTATTTTGGTTCATACAGTAACCACATGTTCAGCTATTTTCGGAGGGAGCGGGATGTAGCTCAGGTGGTAGAGTGTCCACCCATGAAGGTGATGGTCATCCTATCGATCCTGCTCAGTGGACCCATTTGCAGTTTGGGCTATTTTCCATTCCAACTAGTGGTCCATAACTGGTTCTGCTGTCCTTGTTTGTGGGAAAGTGCATGTAAAAGACCCATTGCTGCTTATCGGAAAGAGTAGCCTATGTGGTAGCAGCAGGTTTCCTCCAAAGAAATGTGTCAGAATGACAATATGTTTGACGTCTAATAGCTGATGATAAAAGTCAATGTGCTCTCGAGGCGTCGTTAAATAAAACAAGTTTATTTAAAGCTATTTTCGGCCCAGACAAGCAATACTTGTCAATTTGGTTTATGGTCTGTGTGGGGTTAAATTAATAACGTTGTGCTGCATCGGCAATCGAGAATTCAATTATAAATCCATATATTGAGTGATATTGTTAGTCTTCTTGCATCTTGGATTGTCGATCGTTGATCGTTTATCTTGCATCTTGCACCTTGCATCTTGACTCGTGAATCCCCGAGAGTGCATCGTGTATTCTGGGTCCTGAATCGTTCATCCTGGATCCTGAATCTTAGATCTTGGATCCTGGATATTGAAATCCTGGATGCTGGATTTTGTAAATCCTAGACTCTGGATCCTGGATGTTTGGCTGTCAGGATTCCACAGCAAAGCATCGTGTAGTGTATGTCAGTTAGTTAGTTAGTTGTTGGAGTTTAACGTCCTGGCGACATTTAAGGTCATGACGGGTGTAGTGTATGACGCCCTTAATGCTAACTGTTGACTCATTACGTGACAATCCACCTACCTGCATGTCCGACCACTAGGGCATTGATGCCTGGTTAGTTGGTTGTTGGAGTTTTGCGTCCTGGCAACATCCAAGATCATATCAGGACGGGTACCGACTTGTGACAGTGCACACTCATGGTGACTTTATAATGCTGCCACACTAGCAGACCAGGCCACCAGCACCATGACCTGATATCCCACTCAGTCACATTATCCTGACACTGACCACTGATCCTTGCCCTATCCTAATAATGCCGAGCATCTGACTAGGAAGTGACAAGTATCGATTTTTAAGTCATTGGTTTGACTCGACCAGCGTTCGAACCCGTGGGCTCGAATCCCATGGTCTACCGATGTGGGAGACGGACGCTTAACTCATTCGGCCATTCCGTCTGACATTGATGTCATCAGTGCTGCTCAGTCGGCTGGTTTCCCGTCATGCCTTTCGCACCGTCCACCCATCACCACACTCACACCTCCGCCCTCCCACCACGCCCCATCCACATAACTACCCGGACATACCACGTGACCGGTCGGTGCTCCGGTTCCGATGCATGCCGGGAATAAGCCCATTACTCGGTTTCGCTCTGCTGATGATTATCCGCCGTTCCCACACCCACAAACCACCGCGCGGGTGTGACTTCCGGTTGGGGTCATTATTCTGGGGGGATGGGGGGGGGGGGGGTTCTGCCGTGGTGGTACTAGTGACGGTGGTGGTGGCTTTTATTTTGGTGTAGGGAAGTGAGAATTGCGGTGAAATCGTACTAAGTTTCACTACTGTGTTATATATGTACCACAAAGGGCTACTAGAGAAAATAATTATGCCACTACTAAAGCAGACCAGAAGCCAAATAAAAGCTCATGAGAGAAGCGCACTGGAAATGGCTACCAAGGTGTGGAATGCCAAAATGGTAAAGGAACGACAAATTGCTGGCCTAAAAACTTACAAAAAATATCTGTGCAAAATAAGGCTAGGAAACCCCCACTAAGCTGCACTGCAAATGGGCATGTGATATGTCACGGCCCACCACCAGCGGGACGCCCAATGGAAGGTAACCATGCCAATAGTAGCCAGATAACACACCCCATAGCTACGTACAAACCTATGATATGTAAATAGGAGTAGGCTAGTCTAGTAATAAGAGTAGAACAAAATAAAATAATACATATATGCAAGACATTTAAAAAAAAATTAACATAGTCTATTAATCATACCAACCAATTATCTTTCTGCTACTGAAATGCAGGCAATCAAATACCTTATCAGCAGCTACTGTGTGGTAAGATAACACCAACACTACAACTGGCCAGCATTGAAAACAAGCCTGGGTACCCGGGCTTATATGCTATGGACAGCATAAATACAGTCTCAATTTTTTTAACATTTAAAATTTTAAAAAGATGTAAATTCAGCTTTTATATATGAAGTCCGACTGATAATCATATACATATATTTATGTGCTGTATAATGCACTATCTGAATAATAACAAGCTAGTTTTCTGTACTATGCTTCACTACTGGGCTATTATATGGAAGTCTGACTGATAATCATATAGCTGGGATATAGCGCAGCTATATCCTGGTGTAAGGCGACGCACTGTGCTGTCACCTGGTGTATTCCGGGCTAACCATTGGGGGGGGTGGTGGAAGTTTGCGCCTCCAGACTGTACTGCATGTGCAGTACACAGGTCGTGGGACCGCTGTGGCTCCTCACTCTTCGTTTCGCGACCGGTGTGTGCGCTAGTTGGTTTGAGAATCTTTTCTTTTCTATTTTTGGTAGGGTATTTATGTGCTGTATAATGCACTATCTGAATAATAATAAGCTAGTTTTCTGTACTATGTTTCACTACTGCGCTATGTAGGTAATTTCAGCTTTTATATACAGAAGTCCGACTAATAATCATATACATATATTGATGTGCTATATAATGCACTATCTGAATAACAAGCTAGTACTAAATACTATATCTCACTACATGTAAATTCCATGCATGTAAGTTCAGTATTTGTATAGCTTACTCTATATTGAGCTATTCAAATTCATGTACAACTTACATGGTCTCTCAATTCTAGCGTTATAATATCGACACACACTGGCTGCCTCTTGTGTTCCTGGAAGACACACATTAATTAAGAAATAAAAACATTGTGCTTTGTGTTCCCAGACAATATGCATCATTGATACGCAGTGACAATGATCCGTTTTGTGCCACTACTAAAGCAGACCAGAAGCCAAATAAAAGCTCATGAGAGAAGCACGCTGGAAATGGCTGCCAAGGTGTGGAATGCCCAAATGGTAAAGGAACAACAAATTCCTGACCTAAAAACTTACAAAAAATATCTGTGCAAAATAAGGCTAGGAAACCCCCACTAAGCTGCACTGCAAAGGGGCATGTGATATGTCACGGCCCACCAGCGGGACACCCAATAGAAGGTAACCATGCCAAAAGTAGCCAGATAACACACCACACAGCTACGTACAAGCCTATGATATGTAAATAGGAGTAGGCTAGTCTAGTAGTAAGAGTAGAACAAAATAAAATACATATATCCCAATAAAATCCAAAAAAACTAACATAGGCTACTAACCATACCAACCAATTATCTATCTGCTACTGAAATGCAGGCAATCAAATACCTTATCAGGAGCTAATGTGTGGTAAGATAACACCAACACTACAACTGGCCAGCATTGAAAACAAGCCTGGGTACCCGGGCTTATATGCTATGGACAGTATAAATACCGCCTCAATAAAAAATTAAAAAATTAAAAAGAAAAGAAGGTTATCCTGTTGACATTACATTTCTTCAGGTTGTATTTAAGGCAGTCCTTGAACCTTTTCTTCTGACCACCTTGATTTCTGTGTCCTTTTACCAGTTCACAGTGGTATTCTATGCTCATCCATGCGGACTACATGGCCCTCCCCCCACACCTAAGTTCTGCTCTCATAACCACACAGTCAATGTTGACCATGACCATATAGTCATTTATAATCACATAATACACTATAGGGTACACACATTATTCTTAATATATATATATATATATATATATATATGTTTGAAGATATTTTGTTGTAATTTTGCATTATGATTTCTACATAACCTGCTAACTTACCCATAAAATTACACTAATTAGATGCTACTAACACACAACTTTGCCATGCTCTTATACTAGAAGCTTTTGTCTTAGAGCAGATCTGTTTTGTCAGGGAATTTATTATTATTATGAACTTGGCATCAATACATTTTATTCATTGGTTTTAATAAAGTTAAACTCTTAACTCATTTCTTCCATGTTTCACCGCTCCCGACCCACCACACCTCCCCGTAACCTCGACCAGCCATAGCAACTGAACACTGTCATGCGTGTGTATCGACCTCTTTTGTTATAGTCAGATATTTTATGTGAATCGATAATCAATAAACTACAGCCGCGGCAGCCGCAGTTCAAAGCTTCTCACTAGGGAACACAGATGCATTGTTGGTTGTAGTGATGGATATCAACAGGTGACGTTCGATTGTTATGCTTAAATTATTTGGCATGCATCACATGTGGGCAGGCTTTTACAGTATCTGCGAATATCGCTTATTATAATAGTTATATTGTTGAGCTGACCATATTCTCATCTAGATAATGCAGGGTCAATGATTAGTAAGTGCTAACATAAGTGTTTTTTACTAAAGGGAAAAGCACTTAATTACATGATTTGCCAGATACTTGTTCCCACTGACGTTTAATCATGGTTTACTAGGAAATACTGATTCATTTTTAGCATTTCAGCAAAGTTTATATATCGTATGTTGCACACCTAGATAAATATCAAACTTATACATATATGAATAGTTTGAACAGCACCAGAAATGTTATTAATTTATTTCATCTCATTCTTTTGTTGCAAATTAGTCTTTTTATACAAAAGCAAGACTTTATGAATCTTGGATTTATTTGTGCCATTTTCTCGTGTTAAAAAGATCATTTTAATAAATCAAACAAACAATTCATATGTATCCCTTGACACACACACGCAAGCACAAAAGAAAATTGTTCAATTTGTTTAATTAAAACAAATTTAAATTTGCTTCTACTATTGAACTTTTTATATATCTATGGGGCAAGTGATTGGGCTAAAATAATTTACTCACAAATGAGCTCTTACCATCCGGTGTCTACCACACATATGACCTTTGTTGCCGACATGGCATAAAATCACCATTACATATTCACTCACCTATTCACTTAAATACCATCTTACACGCGACACACATTCACAACTATTGGCAGTCAGGGGCGTAGCTAGGCATACTCGCATATGCCAAAACGTCCACATCGTTTTCTCAAAAAATAATTAAATTAAAAAATAATAAAGAGAGAGAGAGAGAGAGGAGGCATGTAGTAGTCCGGAGTGTCGAAAACTCAAGTCTAAAATGTGTAAAATCCACCAGCTTAAGCTTAAGGGGCCCCCTAAACCCCCTGCCGAAATTAGCAGCACACACCGTTAAAGGTCTAGCTACGCCCCTGGCAGTGTGATGATTGGAGAGGTGCAATGTTGAAAATCTTGTTAATTTCATTAATGTCAAAAGATCTAAATATGCTTGTACTATTGTACCTTTAATATATTTGTGGGCAAGTGATTGGTCTAAAATAATTGACTCATGAATGAGCTGCTACTATCCACTTTCTACCATACATATGACCTTTGTTGCCAACATGGCATAAAATCACCATCACTTATTCACTCACCCATTCACTTAAAGACCACCATACACACGACACATTCGTGACTATTGGCAGTGTGGTGATTGGAGAGGTGCGATGTTGAAAATCTTGTTAATTTCATTAATGTCAAAAGATCTAAATATGCTTATGCTATTGTATCTTTAATATATTTGTGGTAAAGTGATTGGTCTAAAATAATTGACTCATGAATGAGCTGCTACTATCCAGTTTCTACCATACATATGACCTTTGTTGCCAACATGGCGTAAAATCACCATCACTTATTCACTCACCCATTCAATTAAAGATCATCATACATGCGGCAGCTTCCGCGACTATTGGCAGTGTGGTGATTGCGGAGGTGCGATGTTGAAAATCTCGTTAATCTCGTTAATTTCAAATGATAGCCAACCACAATCGACTACCGGTATAACAGTTTAAAATTGATCCCTGATTCCTGCCCCGCAACCCCCGCAACCCCCGCAACCCCGCCACCCTGCCCAAACCTCCAACATTAATGTTAGGCTGGCTGCCTGCCAATTTACACAATCAGAATATCAAAATTTCACATGCATCTGTGACTTCTGAAATCGAGACCAATTAACGAAAACTTACAGTTTTGTGGAGAAATAGCCGACGCGCATTGGTCACTTATTTTTCTGAAAATGGCAACCTGACTCTCCATGGCAGATCGACAGGAAATCTCAACTCATTGTTGTTATATGTGTGGCAGGCATTACGGTAGGATGTCGATAATATTCTAGACGTGTAACTGCCTATTTCCTCATGTTCACAAATACGTCACTCAATAACGCAGGTCCTGGGTTGACAGGTTGGATTGGTTGTTGGAGTTTTACGTCCTGGCAACATCTAAGGTCAGATCAGGAGGGGACAGGTTGGAAGCTTGACCTTTCAGTGATGGGTGGTGGCCTTTAAGGCTTCCCTTTAACGGCTGGCCTAATGCAGGTACTATGTGTCTGTCATTAATCCCCTGAAGGGGGACATTTCAGACTATCAGTTATTGATTCCATGAATACATAGTAATAATATTCGTCGTATAGAAATATACTGTGGAGTACAAAAATAACTCCGGTGGATAACTCCCTACATATCGACACTGACAGTATTTTGATGAAAGTGACACTCCATCTGAATCAGTTGGTAGCATCCTCCAACGAGAATGCGAGCACCAGGCAACATCTACGGTCATATCAGGACAGGCATCAACTTGTGACAATGCGCACTCATGTTGATTTTATAGTGTTGTACAACCAGATTGTCGGCACCATGATCGGACATCCCACTCAGTCACATTATCCTGACGCTGAGCTAACCAGCCCTTGCCCTATCCTAGTAATGCCAAGCACCAACCTAGGTAGTGAAAAGTATCAATTTTCTAAGTCATTGGTTTGACTCGGCTGGGTATTCATCGGTTTGACTCCACTGGATTAAAAGACTCCCGACCTTCTGCACCGGAAGCCTGTGCTCAAACTGATTCGGCCACCGCATCCGGTAAATGTGAACGATATTAAGTGTCGATGTGCAAAGGCCACAAACAAAAGGGTGTAAGGCTTGCCCTATTTCTGATGGAGCAGCTCATTTGTGCTAATTGCTCGCTACTGATGCTGCTCCCTCTTGCCTGGAGCTGTGACCATAGAAGACGTTATATGCAACCCGTGAAGTTGTGCAATATAGCAATGTCCCTTCACTGCAATCTCACAAATGGCTCCTGGCCATAGAGAATAAACCAGATTGTTTCTTTGGGTTTTACATTCTAAGAATATTCCAGGACAAGGACCGACTTGTGGCAGTGCGCACTTTATGTCAACTTTATAGTGCTGCCCCACTGCTGTGTTCGGCCACATACTCCGATATATACCAGGCGGGGTTGCCGAAACGGTAGAGCAGAGGCCTCCCGTGTTGGAGATCGGGAGTTCAATTCCTGGTCGAGTCAAACCAATGACTTACAAAATTGATTCTTGTAACTTGCTAGCTTGGTGCTCGGCATTGCTAGGACTGAACAAGGACTGGTTAGCTCTGTGTCAGGATAATGTGACAGGGTGGGATATCGGCTCATGGTGCAGGTGGCCTGATTTCCCAGTGGGGCAGCACTATAAAGTCACCATGAGTGCACACTGTCACAAATTAATATCCATCCTGATATGACCTTAGATGTTGCCAGGTTGTAAAACTCCAATAACCAACCAACTAATCCCATATATCCACTCACTCACATTATCCTTACTCACATTGTAAGGCTTTGCTTTGTCTCGGCCGAGGATCGAACTCCCGATGTCCTCACAGGAAAAACCAGTATTCTATTGATTCGGAAATCAAGTCAACTACATCTAGAGCCATTCTTTGTTTATTTTTGTCACATCACCAATCCACGGGAGATACCTCCAAGTTTTCAGTAACCAGCAATGGATCGAGGGGGAGACCTATGAGCCTTACACCCATCGAATGGCTTGTATTTTAGGATTCCGTCCTCCATATATATTACGATGATGGATAGTTAAATCTGAATATCGGCTTGTGTATTCCCATCTTTATGCCGACACTGCACACAGAATAGTTAAATCTGAGTATCGGCTGGTCTATTACGATCTCTATGGCACATTGTGTATTCTTATCTTATGCCGACACCGTACACAGTGCAGTTAAATCTGAGTATCAGCTGGAGTATTTTCATCTTCTGGCGACACTACACACAGAATAGTTCAATCTGAGTATCAGCTGGTGTATTCTCATCTTTATGTCAACACTGCACACAGTATAGTTAAATCGGAGTATCGGCTGGTATATTTCCATCTTCATGCTGACACCACACACAGTGCAGCTAAATCTGAGTATTGACTGATGTATTCCTATCTTTATGCCGACACGGCACACAGTATTGTTAAATCTGAGTATTGGCTGTTGTATTTCCATCTTTATTCCAACACAGCACAGAGTGCAGTTAAATCCGAGTATCGGCTGGTGTGTTCCTATCTTTCTGCCAACACGGCACACAGTATTGTTAAATCTGAGTATTGGCTGGTGTATTTCCATCTTTATGCCAACACAGCACACAGTGCAGTTAAATCTGAGTATCGGCTGGTGCATTCTGATGTTTATGCTGTCACTGCACACAGAATAGTTAAATCTGAGTATCAGCTGGTGTATTCCCATGTTTATGCCAACAGGGCACACAGTATAGTTAAATCTGAGTATCGGCTGGTGTATTCTCATCTTTATGCCAACACGGCACACAGTGCAGTTAAATCTGAGTATCGGCTGGTGTATTCTCATCTTTATGCCAACATGGCACACAGTGTAGTTAAATCTGAGTATCGGCAGGTGTATTCTCATCTTTATGCCAACACAGCACACAATGCAGTTAAATCTGAGTATCGGCTGGTGTATTCTCATCTTTATGCCAACATGGCACGCAGTGCAGTTAAATCTGAGCATCGGCTGGTGTATTCTCATCTTTAAGCCAACATGGCACGCAGTGCAGTTAAATCTGAGTATCGGCTGGTGTATTCTTATCTTTATGCCAACATGGCCTGCAGTGCAGTTAAATCTGGTTATCGGCTGGTATATTTCCATCTGTATACCGACACGGCACACATAACACCGCCCAAAAAACAACTCCCCCCCCCCCCTCCCCCCCCCTCCCGGAGAACACGCCGGTGTGCCAGCGCATTTTCCGGCGCGCCGTTTTGTATGCAACAGGCGGCCGGCGGCGGACACTATTCGCACAGATATATCACCAGTCGACTTATGAAGCGGCGGCTCGATGGCGGAGTGGTAATGCAGTTATGGCTGTGTTGGGACGCACAGACGTGAGCTGGTGTGCGGAAGGAATGACTAATGTGGGTAAAGACCGTCCATCATCGGCGGGAGGAAGGGCGTGCTGTGCGGCGGTCGGCGGGCAGCGATGCCCGGGGTCTCCCTCCACATATGCCGGGATGGGACGGCCGAGGTGGGCCCGTTGCTATCCGCGTCACTCACTTCTCAGTGTAGTAATTTGTAGGTGTGTGTATCATTGGGGTAGGGTTTATTTGGTTGTTCTTTGGGGTTTTATAATCCTGGCAAATATCTGAGGTTTATATCAGGACCGGTACCGACTTGTGACAGTGCACACTCATAGTGACTTTACAGTGCTGCACCACTAGGAGACCAGGCTGCTAGCACCGTGAACCGATTTTCCACTCAGTCACATTATCATGATACTGACCTAACCAGTCCTTGCCCTATCCTACTAATACCAAGTGCCAGGCTAGGGAGTGACAGGTATCAATTTATTGGTCATTGGTTTGACTCGGTCAAGATTTGAACTCCCACCCTTCCACATGAAAAATCTGCGTTCTACCGATTCGGCCACCACCTCCACTCCAAGTAGGCTATTGGGTTGTGCATGGATTACGTCCTAGCAACATCTGGGGTAATAGCAGCGCGTGTACCGATGTGTTCCAGTGCAAGCTAAATAGTGCTGCCGCCGGTACAATGACCACACTCGGTCACATTATCCTAACACTGAGTGAACCGGTCCTTGTTTTATCGTAGTTATGTCGAGGACCATGCAAGCTAGCGATGTGTATACCATTTTGTAAGTCTTTGATTTGACGAGGCGTGGGATTGATCCCACGGGAAGCGGGCGCCCTACCCATGCGGCCGTGCCAAGTGTGTGTGTATACAGGAGGCTAGCTGGTGCGTGCTCTAACTGTGAGCCATGGCGGACCGGCTGGTCCCCGGGGTTCCTCGTTTAAAGACATCAAACCGGCGTGCGCACGCTATCTGGCCTTAGCAGGCAGTACTGGGTCATAGGGCATAGGTCATAGGTCATAGGTCAGCAAACATGTGGCGAGCCTCTGTGATATACTAATATTATTAATTCCTTCCATTACAAATTATGGATCGAGCCTTAAGATTCTGGCTGGCCTTTAAGAGATACCGTCATATGAGAGGCCCATTACATGTGGTTATTTCTGGGACTGGCTTCGAAGGGGACTTGTCCAGCCTGGGTCCAAAGTACACAGATTCAATCATATACATGCACGCGAACACTCATTTATGCATGGACTGATTCTCCAATACTAATTTCGTGCAATAACTCCCCCCCCCCCTCCTACCTTCCCCCGATCGGCTCCTTCCTGCCCTTTCCCACAGTCCATCCCTCCAGCCCCCCACCCCGTCCAGTCCCCCACTCCCAAGCTACCCCACCCCCCCGCCGTGGCCGGGTGCGTCCCTTTCAACCAGACCTGACCTAATTGTCAGTTGACCCCAGTGGGGTGGTAGGCTGGCGGCCCGGCGGCCCGGCGGCCCGGCGGCCCGGCGGCCCGGCGGCCCGGCGGCCCGGTGGCCCGGCGGCCCGGCGGCCCGGCGGCCCGGCGGCCCGGCGGCCCGGCGGCCCGGCAGCCGGCGGCCTGGCGGCCCGGCGGCCCGGCGGCCTGGCGGCCCGGCGGCCTGGCAGCCCGGCGGCCCGGCGGCCCGGCGGCCCGGCAGCCCGGCGGCCCAGTGGCCCGGTGGCCCGGTGGCCCGGCGGCCCGGCGGCCCGGTGGCCCGGTGGCCCGGCGGCCTGGCGGCCCGGCGGCCCGGCGGCCCGGCGGCCCGGCGGCCCGGCGGCCCGGCGGCCCGGCGCGGCCCGGCGGCCCGGCGGCCCGGCGGCCCGGCGGCCCGGCGGCCCGGCGGCCCGGCGGCCCGGCGGCCCGGCGGCCCGGCGGCCCGGCGGCCCGGCGGCCCGGCGGCCCGGCGGCCCGGCGGCCCGGCGGCCCGGCGGCCCGGCGGCCCGGCGGCCCGAGCGTGTACCGATGTGTTCCAGTGCAGGCTAAATAGTGCTGCCGCCGGTACAATGACCACACTCGGTCACATTATCCTAACACTGAGTGAACCGGTCCTTGTTTTATCCTAGTTATGTCGAGGACCACGCAAGCTAGCGATGTGTATACCATTTTGTAAGTCTTTGATTTGACGAGGCGTGGGATTGATCCCATGGGAAGCGGGGGCCCTACCCATGCGGCCGTGCCAAGTGTGTGTGTATACAGGAGGCTAGCTGGTGCGTGCTCTAACTGTTAGCCATGGCGGACCGGCTGGTCCCCGGGGTTCCTCGTTTAAAGACATCAAACCGGCGTGCGCACGCTATCTGGCCTTAGCAGGCAGTACTGGGTCATAGGGCATAGGTCATAGGTCATAGGTCAGCAAACATGTGGCGAGCCTCTGTGATATACTAATATTATTAATTCCTTCCATTACAAATTATGGATCGAACCTTAAGATTCTGGCTGGCCTTTAAGAGATACCGTCATATGAGAGGCCCATTACATGTGGTTATTTCTGGGACTGGCTTCGAAGGGGACTTGTCCAGCCTGGGTCCAAAGTACACAGATTCAATCATATACATGCACGCGAACACTCATTTATGCATGGACTGATTCTCCAATACTAATTTCGTGCAATAACTCCCCCCCCCCCCTCCTACCTTCCCCCGATCGGCTCCTTCCTGCCCTTTCCCACAGTCCATCCCTCCAGCCCCCCACCCCGTCCAGTCCCCCACTCCCAAGCTACCCCACCCCCCCCGCCGTGGCCGGGTGCGTCCCTTTCAACCAGACCTGACCTAATTGTCAGTTGACCCCAGTGGGGTGGCAGGCTGGCAGCCCGGCGGCCCGGCGGCCCGGCGGCCCGGCGGCCCGGCGGCCCGGCGGCCCGGCGGCCCCGGCGGCCCGGCGGCCCGGCGGCCCGGCGGCCCGGCGGCCCGGCGGCCCGGCGGCCCGGCGGCCCGGCAGACCAGCAAAGAGCCGGTCACTGCGGGGACGTGGCCGGACACTACACGACCACGTCTCCCTCATTCAGGACAGCCCGCGTCCCCGGCCTCCTGGCGGGTTCAGCGTCTGAGTCGGTGGTCTGAGCACACCGCCAGGGGGCAGCATGTGCCGAGAGCAGCGCCCCCTGGAGACCCCCCCCCCCTCTAGCTAGAGGTTCTGCCCTCGTTAGCACCACCTCCCTACTCCCTCACTCACCCATCACCCCCCTACTCCCTGTCTCGCCCACACACACACCCACCACCGCCATATTCCCTCTCCCACCCACCCACCCTCTCTCACCTCCCTCTCCCACCCACCCACCACCCCCTCCCTCTCTCACCTCCCTCTTCCACCTACCCACTACATCCTTACGATAGCCCTTGACAACCCACCATTTGACTCGCCACCTGCCAATATGGACGAGACGTTCCTCCATCTAGCCCGCCCACCGTAAGCAGTGCCCCCTATTGGCTGAATGAATCACCACCAGAGTCAAATCAAAGGCTTGGGAAATTGGACACTGGCACTAAATAGAGAAAGGAGTAGAGAAAGGAATAGTTACTGCCGCCGCACTGCCTCTGTGACAGGGCTGCTAGACAACCTATAGAAAACGCTCAGGAAGGCTGGGTTATAGAAATAACCACATACATATGCAATTTAATAAGCTAAATACATTGCTCAAATACTTATCTACCATAGCCTGCTACTTTTGTAGTGAAGAACTTGGGATGTCATGTAGACTAATAGACTTTGAAAGTTGAATCGAGAGTTACTCCAGTAACTGCAGCATATATATATATATATATATATCTATGCTGCAGTTACTGGAGTATATATCTGTAGTTACTGGACTATATATATATATATAGTCCAGTAATTGCAGTATTACATATATGCTCCAATAGATGCAGCATGTATATATGCCCCCAATAGATACAGCATAGATATATGCCACAACAGCTGCATCGTACATATAGGCTCCAACATCCACAGCCAGATATGCCCTGTTCCTTCAAGCACACACACCTTAGACGTGTTTATCATACACAATGCCCGAGGAGACTCATTCTATGAATCACTCCGTCCTATAGCGTCCTATAAAGACCCTCAACGGCACCACCTCCTTCCTCCGCGGCCCACCATCATGAACAAATCCAGTTTCCCCTCCCGAATGCCCTCCCCCTCCGCTCCTCCCTCTCCCTCTCCCTCTACCCCATCTCTCCTCCCCCTCCCCTATCCCATCCCTCCTCTCCCTTCCCCCCTCCACCTCACCTCTCCCCTCCCCCTCCCTTCGCCTCTCCATCCCTCTTCTCCCCTTCCTTCTCCCCCTTCCCTTTCTCCTCCCCTCCCCCTTCCCCCCACCACCTCCCTTGTCTCCCCCCCCTTTCCCTTCCCCCTCCACCTCCCGTCTACCCACACCCTCCCTTCGCCTCCCAATCCCTCTTCTCCCCTCCCCTCTCCACCTCCCCTCTCTCCTCCTCCTCCCCCTCCCCCTCCACCTCCCCTCTCGTCCTCCCTCTCTCCCTTCCCCCTCCACCTCCCCTCTCCCCCTCCCCCTCCCCCCCCGCCCTCCTGTCCGCTCCGGGCAGCTCGCCTCGTCTGTAGGCATAAATCCTCGCTTCATTGCGTAGGATAGAGCCCGAGTTCCGGTAACGTCTGCTGCGTGTAGCAATGCGTCACCATCCACTGCCCTGGGGCGACCTATCCGCACTGCCTGCTTTGCACGTGGTATTTATTTCCGCCTGAGCAATGCCATTTAGAGCTGCATAACCCGATGTTAGCATCCAATTTCACAAGCCAAAACCCAGACGGGATAGCCGAATGAGTTGAGCATCCATCTCCCGTTTTTTTGGTAGATAGTGGGATTAGAACACATGGGTTCGAACCCTGGTCGAGTCAAACCAATAACTTCAATATTGATACTTGTCACTTCCTAGCCAGGTGCTCGGCATTATTAGGATAGGGCAAGGACTGGTTGGCTCAGTGTCAGGATAATGTGATTGAGTGGGATATTAGGTCATAGTGCTGGCGGCCTGGTCTTCTAAGTTCTAGTGGGGCAGCCGTAAAAAGTTGCCATGAGTGCACACTGTCACAAGTCGGTATCCAACCTGATATGACTTTAGATGTTGCCAGGACATAAAATTCCATCAACTAACCAAGAGCTGTATCACCCGATGTTAGCATCCAATTTCCAAAGCTAAAGCACCTTTGATCCTAGATATCCAACTTTGACAGAGATACATACATTTAAAGAAGTATTTATTGCAGTTTGGCATTCCTTCGGTTCGAACGCTATGCTATCCTCGAAAATGGGTAAGCGAAGCTGATGGTGTCTAGTATTTCGGTGTGCACACCAAAATTAATTTAGCATATTTTCACTTTCAAATGTCACCTTTGCTAACTCTTTAAACTAGAAGTTTCTTGAAACTAAAGCTAAGTGTATTGTCATGATCAGCTTAAGTTAAAGTTGCGTAGTCCGATGGATTTGAGTTTTAGTCAGTTTTCTGAGATACATATATTACTGCAGGTATTGTAATATGTCAGGGAGTTTGATGCCCCTGCCCTGCAGAAATGTAAACCACTGCCTTGTGGTACAGGTTCTTGACAGAACCGAAGGCTAAAGGCCCTGTCACATTACGGCGTATGGCGGGAGCGTATTGAAAACCTATTTAGGTCCTGCGCGTGCCGGCCTATGATGACATTTGGTGACCTTCGGTGGTTTTGAGCGTATGTGGAACCTACGAGGAGCATAGCGAGGAGCGTCGTAATTTGAGGAGCGTATGCTATGGGAGCGCTAATGGCGAGAAGCGTGCGTGTGCACATATTTCTTGACGGCAGTATGAGCCGATATGCGAAGAGGCGGTTGATGGTATGGAGTACTACGCCAACGATCTCCCGAACCCAGCCCACTGCAGGGACAAATAGTTTTGCACCTGTCTGGGCATGTTCTTGCTGGTGTGAGACCTCTATTTGCTCCCTGAGAGAGTGCCGCTGGTAACTTGTAAAAGCCAGCAGCACTTCAACACTTTTGCAGGCACCTTTCATGAAATGTACAACCACGCAAAAGGAGAGTGACAGTCAAGTAATGAAAGCAGTCTTTGTCGCATCGCGACTGACAGCATGATAATGACGATATTAATATGATCGTTATATTCTGCCTTACTTTATTTTGGAGTAACTTTTATTTTAAATGTCTAACTTTGGAGATATTTGAAGTGCAAACATGCTCAATTATTTTTTGCAAACATGTCAAAACTCTGACACCATAGGCTTCTGCAGTAACATGTTCTATTAAATTGCTCGGTATTCCCTTCTGTGCAGCGATAAGTGTTTAATAAGGGCACCAGTATCTAAGTTATATATGTAGAATCAAATCTAGATAATTTCTTTGATTTTGAAGAGTTGGCATTTTCATCAGACTATGCAGCTTTAATGTATAGTATCCACCGCAAAGAAATGGCAGAAACTGGAAGACATCAGATTATGCAACTTTAATAATCTGCTAACGAAGAAAGAATTTCAATAGCATGCAGCTGTTCAGGTGTATAGCATACAGTCCATGCATTGGGTACTTGCCCCTGTTTGTAGTCTAAACCGTATTACCCGGTGTTGCTGTAAAGCATCATGCATCCATTGCATGTGGTTTACTGCGGAGAATAATAGGGACAAACCAGCTTTTCACACTTGGTAGCATGTTCTGTTTATTATTTGATATCGATTTCTTTTGTTCGACCTCTGCCTTTTTCCAAGGCTGAATTAATATATATTTAGCTTTTGTCATAGTACCATTTCAGTACTGTTTCATTAATATCCCATTTAGCTATTACAATAGTACCGTTTCACTAGTATTCCATTCAGCCATTACCATAGTGTTGTTTCATTAATATTCCATTTAGCTATTACCAGAGTTTTGATTCACTAAGATTCCATTTACCTATTACCACAGTAATGTAGTATTCTGCACTGACCTCTCAGACAAGGAGCCGCCCAGACAGGTAGGATGGGTAGTGTGTTGATATCAGGGAGCCTAGGTGGTGTAATGGTTAGCACACTAACCAGGAATGCAAAGCAAAGTGGGTTCGAGTCCCGCTCTAGGCGCAATATTTCCCATTTTCATCACCCCCTCCCCACAACAGTATCATTTAACTAATATTCCAATTAGTTATTACCGTTGTACTCTTTTACTTTTTTTAACTTTTTTTTTGTTCAAGTGATTTTATTCCTCTGAATAACATGTTGTCTGTGCTGGTCTTCCAGCCCTAATGACAATTGTCACAACACAGTAAACAAATCTACAAAAATATAGATAGACAATTACAGGGAAATAAGCAAAACATCGGAACATGAATGACAGGTAAAGAACAAGGTAAGAGAAAAAAGAAACATATTCTATTTCACATTGCCTCATAACCAATCACAAAGCTAAATATTACCTATTGCTATCCAATAAAAAAAAAACTTACAAGTACGCATTTTGTCAATAACCTATAGCAATTTAGATTTAACCACGCACGTTTAGGAAAAACACATACTGAAATGAACATAACGATTCCCTAGGTATTCAAACTAAAGCATAGAAGGGAAACACATTTAGCACGGCCATAAAGCGGTGTAGACATGTTGTTCATTATATAAGGGTGTCGTAAAATATTAGCGGCGACTTGGTGGCGTGACGTCTACCATTGTGGTAATCGTGCCTGTGGCTCTTTCCACTGATCTATCGAAGGAGTGGTGGTAACTGTGGTAATAGCTAAGTGATATATTAATAAAACGGTACTATGGTAATGGCTAAATGGAATATTACTGGAACGGTACTGTCCGCGTCCGCCTCCCATTGCTGGAAGGTCGTGGGATTCGAACCCCCAGGTTCGAACCCTGACCAAGTCAATACAATGACTTAGAAATTGATACTTGTCGCTACCTAGTCTGGTGCTTGGGATTACTAGGATAGGGCAAGGAGCAGTGGAATGAGGAAGACCAATTGTCCGCGATTGAAATTTCCCCTGCTTAATCAACTGATCTACCCCCAAAAAAAACAACCAAAACAGGTAACTGCTTAGAATGCTGGTCCCCAGCTAGATAAAAGATTCACCCAGTACTTGTAGTACATGGGTGAAGGACAACTTACTGTAAATACGAGCGAAACTAGCTTTAGTATGGAACAGGAAGTACAATGCCTGGCTCCAGTGTCAAATGGGTACTTATATCGGCACAGAGTTGGTGAAATGGGAGAGAATGCAAAAAGACAAGATGGCGGCCATAAAACGCCATCGATTTCACTTTTAAATCTTATTAAACCAGGTGTTTTATTATATTTTTCAACTCAAAGGTAGCGGGGAAATATGAAGACATATACAGAGAATAAATGTTGCTTCTTAGATTGTGACATTAGGCTCTCATAAAGACTCATTTCATTAGCCCGATTTTTCGACCGTTTATATATAGGGCTGATATTCACCCATGTACTGTGAGTACTGGGTGAATCCTTTATCTAGTCCCCAGCCTGCTGCAGGGCTGCACGCTACTGCCAGATTGACGTCTTACTGAGACACAAACACACTGCAGGGCGACTATACTAGCCACAACCGCATCGCATGATTCAACACAGGCGTCATTTTATGTTTTTATATATCTAGTTTGAGGCCATTCGTCGGTTTACTCCGTCGTGTCATGCAATACGTGATGCAATTCCCTGTTGCAATATATATATATTCTGTTTGATATATAGAGCACGTTATGCGAGACTTGCCTGGGTATAGTTGAAGGATGACTTCCGTTTTACCGAGGGATTACCCCCCCCCCCCCCAGATAGTCGTAGGAAAGGGAGATCAACCATTTCCGGTTTCGATTCAATTTTTACATTATTATTAATATTTCTTATTAATGGGTTTGAAATGTGATAGTTCTTTCGATTTTAATGACTTCTTCTATAGTGATCTTTTGGAGAGGGTGGGTGGGCCCTATCATTCGACTATCCAGGGCTAAGCCCTCAGTATAACATAAGTTATCATTCAACTGTTTCAAGTATGTCTCTTATAATTTACCCTGCGTTCCCTCAATCCTTGCAATTCTTAGTCCAGGGAGACTTTTACCTATCTACTACAGATTAAGCCATTTATTGATAATTTTGGGTTTAACTCATTTCTAGCGTGTACAACAGAAGCTATATTGTCAATATTATGCTGTATATATATATATATATATATCTTTCGAGTGAGTTGAGTGTCCCACCCCGCGCAGGGGTGGGGGGAGCGAGGTGCATGCTGGGACGCGCCCCCAACCAGACCAGAGGGTGGCGGGAGGAACAACTACATAGCTTATTATACCCGATAAAGTGTTTATCACTATCCATATATATCCATATACATAAAAACCGAAAGATGTGCTACAGAAAACTGAAATTTATCTCTATTCCAACTGTTGTAATAACATTGTAAATGTCATATCATGGTCTTACTGTACGACCTCTACGATTGGCTCTTGCTTGTGAGGGCGCTCTATTAAATTAACATATTAATAATGGTATTACATATGTATACATGCACCAGGAGGTGCACTTATATGTGTGCATGGAGGTGTGAGACAGGGGGTGGTGGGGGAAGAGGGAAAACGAGAAAGTACAAAAAGTGGTGCTCTCTGGGGATTTATTATTCACATTCCATGCAATGAGACTCCGTATTGACAACATGCAATATATACAGATTTAACCGGTCTGCTTTTTGCATTCTCTGCCAAAGGCGAGCCTAAATGTTATTTTATATAATAATTTCCGTGTGAATTTCCTGGGCCTGCCACGGGCCGCTGCTGCCTCTCGTCCCGCCGCTGGTTGACTGCCTTCGTCCGTAGGTCCCCGTGCTAAGGGCGGACAGCCAGTGTGCCATAGAATTACGGAAAGACCCTTGTCCCGCATTTAATAAACATGTATTAATTTACTTCCTTGTTGCACTGGCTCTCCTCCCCGCCATTCAGCTCGTTGTTTCTTGCTGGTAGATTTAGACCAAAACAGACACTCCATATTTGGTGCCGCCGCTGTCATTTATACACAGCCTAGATAGTTAGATGTTAGTACTTTACTTCCTACTCGTATTAAGGAGGTGGTTACTCTATCCCCAGAGGGGGGCTGATCGGCTTCATACAGTCCGTGGGGCGGAAGGCCCTTAATTAAGTATATGTATATAGAATAATCGAATATCAATATCAAGTTGACCATAGTTGTTAATATACGTAGGGACTGGAGAATAGTAAAGAATGGAAGGAACGTTCCAATCTCTTTTAAGAGCTCACGGCTTTATTTTTAACCCTACTGATACAATCCAATTCAGAATCGATAAATACCCCCTCCCAAACAATTCAGAATTCCGACAATAAAGGCCTAAATCTCGTCTAAAACATCAGAGCTTGTAGAAACACGTCCGATGGGTCTGAGCCCGAGTGCTTGACCTTCCACCGTTTCTAGGAAAGTCGCAATCTGCGTCTCCTAGCAACTCGTTACTGCTGTGAACCCGGCCCTGCATTTGATGGCCGATGCGGGCTTGTCCCGGCGATCAGTCCGCATCTCAGAATGCGGGTTACTCGGCCCAAGCCCGCAGCAGTCATAGCTCGAGTGTAGTCTCGCCCACTTCACAAATATATATATATACATATATATATACATATATATATATATATATTATGTAGCATGCCCACACACAGCATGCCTACTTCAATGCTCGGCCATGTAGAGCACTCAGCCATCGGCCTCGTGTCGCGTTCACCATGCGATGCCATCACTGCCATTGGCGTAAGGCTGTAGGGTATCTACAGTATGTCATAGCTTGAATGGTGCTGGATCCCTATTTAGATGATGGGTGTGTGGGGGGTGGGGTGAGAATGAGGGTGATGATCGGGTGGTGTGCGTGCTGCTACTGTCGCGTCTCTGCATCTATCACGTGTTCTATCTGAGCTCATCACGTGACCGTGAAGAGTTGCACGACACAAACAGAACCGGAACAGCTGGCACATCGTTCTGTGCACACGCTCTCACTTTCACGTCGATAACTATGCTCCGTCTAAGCAAACTGGTGTTCCACAACGTACAGGGATTCCCAGTAAAATGATGTCGTTTCATGCAGGCAGTATTGTTGTGGTTCTCACTCACGTCAACACATTTCGCACACACATCAGTACACCTTTCGCTTATGTCAACACATTTCACACACACATCAGTACACCTCGCACCCACGTCAATGCATGTCTCACCCACATCAGTACACCTCGCATCCAAGTCAATGCATGTCTCACCCACATCAGTACACCTCGCACATACGTCAACACATTTCTCACCCACATCAGTACACCTCGCACCCACGTCAATGCTTGTCTCACCCACACCAGTACACCTCTCACATATGTCACCACATTTCTCACCCACATCAGTACATCTCTCACCCAATTCAATGCATGTCTCACCCACATCGGTTCACCTCGCACATACGTCAACACATTTCTCACCCACATCAGTACACCTCGCACCCAAGTCAATGCTTGTCTCACCCACATCAGTACACCTCTCACCCAATTCAATGCATGTCTCACCCACATCAGTACACCTCGCACATACGTCAACACATTTCTCACCCACATCAGTACACCTCGCACCCACGTCAATGCTTGTCTCACCCACACCAGTACACCTCTCACATATGTCACCACATTTCTCACCCACATCAGTACATCTCTCACCCAATTCAATGCATGTCTCACCCACATCGGTTCACCTCGCACATACGTCAACACATTTCTCACCCACATCAGTACACCTCGCACCCAAGTCAATGCATGTCTCACCCACATCAGTACACCTCTCACCCAATTCAATGCATGTCTCACCCACATCAGTACACCTCGCACGCGCGTCAAGGCATGTCTCACCAACATCAATAGACCTCTCATCCATAGAATCACACTCCCACCTACATCATCACACCTCAGACCCAGAGCATCATGCATCACACCTCTGATCCACATCAGGACACCTCATATCCAGATCATCACACCTCACACCCACATCAGCACACCACACACCCCCATCAGTACACCACACACCCACATCAGCACACTGCCCACCCACATCATCATACATCACACTTCACACCCACAATGTCCTACATCACACCCACATCATCACACCTCACACCATCATACATCTCACATCACACCCACATTATCACACCTCACACTCACAAAGTCATGCATCACACTTCACACCCACATTATCACACCTCGCACATACAGCATCATACATCACATCTCACATTCATATATTCACACCTCACTCATACAGCATCATGCATCACACCTCACACCCACCTTATCACACCTCACACATCATAGATCACACCTCACACCCACATTATCACACCTCACACAATCATGCATCACACTTCACACTCACACTATCACACCTCGCACATGCAGCATCACACCTCACACTCACACCATCATACATCATACATCACACCTCAAACCCACATCATCACATCTCGCACATACAGATTAATAGATTACACCTCACACCCACATTATCACACCTCACAAAATCATGCATCACATTTCACACCCATATTATCACACCTCACACATACAGCATCACACCTGACACTCACACCATCATACATCACACCTCACACCTCACACCCACATCATCACACCTCGCACATACAGATTAATACGTCACACATCACACCCACATTATCATACCTCATGCTCACAACATCATACACCACACATCACACCCACATTATCACACATCACACACATAAGTCATACATCACACATCACACTCACATCATCACACCTCGCACATACAGCATCACACCTCACACTCACACCATCATACATCACACCTCAAACACCCATTATAACACCTCACACCTCACACCAGGAAACGCACATCACTTTTCCATAGCACACAACCGTGTAAGGCTTCACTCGAGACAGTTTGATATCCACGCACATCAGCAGGAGACGGGCTTCCTCCTCCCTCCCCCTTCCCCAGCTGACTCGCGCTCACACCCACTAGGATGTTATTACTAGTTCCTTATACGAGCATCTCTTCGTGACACGCGGAAATTGAGTTCATGCCCCGGCCCCCGTCGGTGGCCCTAACCGCCAGCTACGAGCGGGATCTGTCGCCCACTGCGCCGCGGCACGGACCGGGGTAATGGATGGAAGAAGGGTTAGGGTTGGGGGAGGTGGTCGGGAGGAGGGGGGCCCGGACGACGGGGAACGGAGGGAGGAAAAGAAGGCAGTGTCTGACAAGGGACACGTGGAGGTAATTGGGTCGTTACCGGCGGGTCTAATATCTACATCAGTCGGAGGTGCAGTCTGGGCTTGCATGTGTGTCGCGAGGTGAAGGCATAAATGTACAGTAGGGCTGACTGGGTGAGGGGAACGGGAAAGGGAGGAGCCGGGGTGAAAGGCAGGGGTGGGGGGGGGGGGGGGTCTGCAGCTAGTCTAGATCTCCGATACCTCAGCACACAACCAGCGCGTGAACTACACGTCCTACACTGTTGCCTCACTCGGCACTAATAACCTTACGAGCAGCTCCCGAACAGCTTCCGAACAGCTCCTGAACAGCTCCGGAACAGCTCCCTAGAAGCTCCCAATCAAGTCCCGAGCAGCTCCCTAGAAGCTCCATAGAAGCTCCTAAGCAGCTCCTGAGCAGCTCTTGAACAACTGCAAAGCGTTTGAGAGAAGCTCCAAACCACTCGAGAAGAAGTCCCCGAGCACCTCCCGAACAGTTTCTGAACAGGTCTCAAGCAACATCAGGGACATTCCAGAGACATTCCTGAGCCCTCCATAGAATCCCTGTAGAAAACCCCGAACAACTCCCAAAGAAGTACTTGCAGCATACCTCCTGAAGAGTTTCCAAGCAGCTCCGAACTTCTGAGCACCTACAGAACCGTTTCCGCACAACTGAGCCTGTTTTGAATAGCAAAGACAGTTGGAGGGGGCAGAGAGTTGTCATTTCGAAAGTGGCAACAGGTTGATACCACGTGAAGGCGGTGCAGGCGGAGGGACATTACAGTCGGAGCTCTGCCTTTAGCCTAACTCTGGCGGCCCTCTCACTTGTGATGATTTTCTGTTCCAATTGGCGCAACAGATGATTTCCCCGATTTATCCGCTTGACGTTCGAATCCATGGCCTCCTGTACCGGAAGCCAGCCAGCGTTCTCACCGATTCAGCCAGTCGGTTCAGTGCCTTTTTTGTATATATTTTCTATTATGTGAATATAAACAAGCTACTATTCTATGATATCTCTCATTGCTATATCATGTATGTAGTGACTACTATGGTAGGCTCTTAGTTACCTACTTAGACACAATGGCGCCACTTGAGGTTGGGCACTATCCCGATGTATCTATGTGTGTATATATATATATATATATTTGTGTAAACCTTTGATAGTCCATATTCTATCATGATATTCAGGGCGGAGTTTGGAGTTTAGCGTGCTTAGTTCAAATCCAATACATGTATCGCACTTTGTTTCCTATGGATGATCACCATTAGCTACAAACAAATCGGGATGTCCGCTTCAAACTCGATCATGCTGAATTAAAATTGAATTGAATTGCACCTATATCCAACTATGCTAAGCGGCATGCTAAGCGACATATATATATATATATATATATATATATATATATATGTCGGATATATATATATATCCGACCTGTTAAAGTACTTGAATTACAGTATTTCAATTTCTATTGCAAAATGCCCACAGGTGGCGCCCCCTGTTGGTTCGCGCCACCTTTCTCCCTCCTCTCACCGGTCACACTGGCCTGCATTCGGTGCGAAATGCTATATATAGCCATGTCTGCCATAGGTAATGGGCAGTCTGATTAGATGTCCATTGCCAACTGGCAGCTGGGCAGGTGGTGCTGAACATGGTTGATGCATAGTTGATGGCCTTAGAGTGGACACTTTTGTTTGTTTGGTTAATGACCCCTTCCCCCCTCTCGCCCCCACAGCACAACAAGTAGACTTCAGCTATTGGGGGGTAATTCAGTGGTTAAACATATTTGACTAAAGAATTACATTTCAAACAGCTAAAATAGAGCAGAGAGCTGTATGCCAAAAGGGCATACAACTGGTAAAACCACAAGCGGTATATGATCAACAAAATCAACAGTAAAAGAGTGGATACAACACACACAAAAACACCTAAAAAACAAAGTTGGTCAAGGTATATCCAGGTCCTCCTCTGCACCGGCTTCCTCCATACCTTCAATCTTAATATTCTTCTTCATCACCGGAAGCTTGGTGCGCTTGCACTTAACTCCCCTGGGAGCTTCGTGCTCCTCACTGCAGGTAGAACACAGTTCCCACGCCATTTCACGTTAGACCCAACATGTAAATCCAATCAGCGTGTAGATCCGGTCTCCTAAAGTAACCACGTGGCGCGAGAGACACAGTGGCACATCCTACCCGAGCAAAATCGGAGGCGAAGTGGGCCGGTAGTAGGGGGAGGAGGTGCCCCCTGGAGGCCAGGAGCAGGGGCTCTGCTTGCAGGCAGACCTCCAGCTCCCCAGGCTGCACCCCCACCTCCAGTACCCCAACTACATAAGAACATATCAACAAGGGGGTAAGGAGTGGAATATAGGGAAGTACAGTCAGTAATAAGAGAACTGAGAAGACAGGATAATTACATACATGAATAATATTTGCATAATAGGTTTATACCTCACATATGTCTCACTTTGTATACATCTTGTTTATAAAATCACACTAGAAGGAACATGATAGTCACATTGACGAGTGGTGACAGTAATAACACAAAAGACAGGATGGCCGAATGAGTTGAGCGTCTGCGTCCCATGTGGTAGGCCGTGGGATTTTAATCTGTGCGTGTGAAACTCTGGCTGAGTCAAACCAATGACTTAAAAAGTCAGACTATTGGTGCTTGACATTAGTAGGATACGGCCCACCAACTGGACAGCCCAGAACGGGATAACCGGAAATATAAAAGCCAGATAACATATCCAACAACAATACCAATCAAATCAAATTCAAACAAACATAACTCAACCACCTATTACGTACAGGCCTATGGACATGTAAATCAAATAGGCTAGTATAGAATTAAGTAGAAAAAAGCGGAAAACTTTTCCCAAGAAAACCCCAAAACACTAACAAAGAACCTTAAGAAAACAACTAACATAGTAATAAGAATAGAACAAAAATACAATGCCAAGAGGGCCCCAACAAAACTAACATAGGCTACTAAACGTACCAACAAACTATCTATCTGCTACTGAAATGCAGACAATCAAATAACTTATCAGCAGCTACTGCTTGGTAAGACAACACCAACACTACAGCTGGCTAGCATTGAAAACAACCCTGGGTACATGGGCTTACATGCTATGGACAGTATAAATAAAGCCTCAATAAAAAGAAAATTTAATTTAAAAAAAGGGCAAGGAGCAGTGGAATGACGAAGACCAATTGCTTGCGATTTAAATTTCCCCTGCGTAATCAATGAATGTAGCATATAAAAGAAGTGATATGGACTGTCAACATCAGTGGTGACACAGGACAGCAGTGTCACAATCTTCTTCTTGGTTGTCTATCGGTGATGATGATGATGACAGCAACTCATCATTTGTTTTGAGCTCATCAATGACATATGAATCCAATTTGTGCTCTGAATGTGTGGTGGCATGTTGGACATGTGTGTAGCTGCATGCCATGAACCCTTGGCCACTGTTTCCCAGGTTTCAGTATTGAGATTACATATCTTCAGGTTGTATTTAGTCCTTGAACCTTTTCTTCTGACCACCTTGACTTCTGTGTCCTTTTACAAGTTCACAGAAGAAAATAGCTTTCGGTATTCTTTCCTCATCCATGTGCAGTACATGGTCAGCCCACCTGAATTGTCCTCTCATGACCATGCAGTTAATGCTAACCATTGTTGCTCTCTCTAGAGAATTCAGTGTCTGAGAACTTATCCTTCCACCTGATAGTCATGAGTTTCCTGAGATGGAAATAGTTTGGTTACTTAGTATGAGGACAGTATGTTGTCCATCATTCACAGGAATGGAGTAAGGCTGTGAGAACTAGAGCGTTGTATACTTGAAGCTTAGTTTGAAGCTTGAGACCCTGTTTAACACATACTTTGTTGCATATTCTTCCAAACACAGGACTTCCCTTGGATAGATGCTGAGTAATTTCATCATCAATATGAACATGAAGAGACGTAAGACAGAAGAGCAATAGCAATGGTGACATATATTTGGATGGGTGACCATAGCTAATAATGCTATGTACATGCTAATGCAGACGTATAACCAACCAAATTAGAAATGGATATGGTGACACAGGAGGACAGTGACATCAATGACACAGAGACAGTAATGGCAGTAGTCACACAAGACAATGTCCAGAAGTTACATAGAAGAAAAATAGCAGTGGTAACAGAGGAGAACAGTGACAGAAATGACACATATACAGTAATGGTAGTAGTCAACCAAGACAATGGCCAGAAGTTACATAGAAGAACAATACCAGTGGTGATACAGAGGAGAACAGTGACAGCAATGACACATAGACAGTAATGGCAGTAGTCACACAAGACAATTGCCAGAAGTTACATAGAAGAACAATGGCAGTGGTGACACAGGAGAACAGTGACAGCAATGACACGAAAACAGTAACAGTAGTAGTCACACAAGACAATGTCCAGAACTTACATAGAAGAACAATAGCAGTGGTAACAGAGGAGAACAGTGACATAAATTACACATATACAGTAATGGTAGTAGTCACACAAGACAATGGCCAGAAGTTACATAGAAGAACAATACCAGTGGTGATACAGAGGAGAACAGTGACAGCAATGACACATAGACAGTAATGGCAGGAGTCACACAAGACAATGGCCAGAGGTTACATAGAAGAACAATAGCAGTGGCAACACAGAAGAACAGTGACAGCAATGACACATAGACAGTAATGGCAGTAGTCACACAAGACAAGGGCCAGAAGTTACATAGAAGAACAATAGCAGTGGAAACAGAGGAGAACAGTGATATCAATGACACATAGACAGTAATGGCAGATGTCACACAAGGCAATGGCCAGAAGTTCCATAGAAGAACAATACCAGTGGTGACCGTGATATCAATGACACAGAGAAAGCAATGACAGTAGTGACACAAGATAACTTACAGAAGTTACACAGAAGAGCAGTAACAGTGGTATGAGTGGGTCGTATGGGTGGTTTGTGTGGGTGGGTTGTGTGGGTGGTTGTGTGGGTGGGTTGGGTGGGTGGGTTGGGTGGGTGGGTTGTGTGGGTGGGTTGTGTGGGTGGTTTGTGTGGGTGGGTTGTGTGGGTGGGTTATGTGAGTGGGTTGTGTGGGTGGGTTGTGTGGGCGGGTTGTGTGGGTGGGTTGTGCGAGTGGGTTGTGTGAGTGGGTTGTCTGAGTGGATTGTGTGGGTGAGTTGAGTGAGTGGGTTGTGTGAGTGGGTTGTGTCCGTGGGTTGTGTGCGTGGGTTGTGTGAGTGGGTTGTGTCAGTGGGGTGTGTCAGTGGGTTGTGGGAGTGAGTTGTGTGGATGAGTTGAGTGAGTGGGTTGTGTGAGTGGGTTGTGTGGGTGGGTTGTGTGAGTGGGTTGTGTGGGTGGGTTTGTCTTGTATAGGTGTGTTGTGTGGATGGGATGTGTGCGTGGATGTATAGGTGGGGTTTGTGGGTGGGTTGTGTGAGTGGGTTGAGTGAGTGGGTTGTGTGTGTGGGTTGTGTAAGTGGGTTGTGTGAGTGGGTCCGATGAGTGGGTTTGTCTTGTGTAGGTGTGTTGTGTGAATGGGTTGTGTGCGTGGATGTATAGGTAGGCTATGTGGGTGGGTTGTGTGAGTGGGTTGTACGGGTGGATAGTATGGTTGTTTGGATGGGTTGGGTGGGTCAGTTTTGTGTGTAGGTTGTGTTGGTGGGTTGTATGAGTGGTTTCTGTGGGCAGTTTGTGTTGGTAGGTTGGCTGGGTGAGTTGTATGAGTGGGTTGTGTGGTGGTTTGTGTTGGGTGGGTGTGGTGGTTGTGTGCGTGGGTGTGTGGGTGGGCTGTGGGGTGGGTGGTGTGGTGGGTTGTGTGGTGGGTGTGTGGGGGTGGGTGTGTGGGTGGGTTGGTGGGGGGTTGTGTGGGTGGTTGGTGTGGGTGGGTTGTGTGGGTGGGTTGTGTGGGGGGTTGGGTGGTGGGTTGTGTGGGTGGGTTGGTGTGGGTGGTGTGTGTGGGGTGGGTGTGGTGTGGGGGGTTGGTGTGGGTGGGTTGTGTGGGTGGGTTGTGGGGGTGGGTGTGTGTGGGTGGGTGTGGTGGGGGGTTGGTGTGGGTGGGTTGTGTGGGTGGGTTGTGTGGGGGGGTTGTGTGGGTGGTTTGTGGTGGGTGGTTGTGTGGGTGGTTGTGTGGGTGGGTTGTGTGGGGTGGGGTGTGTGGTGGGTGGGTTGTGTGGGTGGTTGGTGGGGTGGGGTGGTGGTGGGTTGTGTGGTGGGGTGTGGGTGGTGTTGGGGGTGGTGTGTGGTGGGGTGTGGGTGGGTGGTGTGGTGGGTGGGTGTGGGGTGGGTTGTGTGGGTGGTGGGTGTGGGTGGGTGGGGTTGTGTGGTGGGTGGGGTGTGTGGGTGGGTTGTGTGGGTGGGTGTGGTGGGTGGTGGGTGTTGGGTGGGTTGGTGGGTGGGTTGTGTGGGGGGGGTTGTGTGGGTGGGTTGGTGGGGGTGGTTGGTGTGTGGTGGTGTGGGTGGGGGGGTTGTGTGGGTGGGTTGGTGGTGGGTGGTGTGTGGGTGGGGTTGTGTGGTGGGTGTGTGGGGGGTTGTGTGGGTGGTGGTGGGGGTGGGTTGTGGGTGGGTTGTGGGGGTGGGTGGTGGTGTGGGGGTGGGTTGTGTGGGGGTGGTGGGTTGTGGGTGGTTGTGTGGGTGGGTTGTGGGTGGGGTGTTGGTGGGTGGTGTGGGTGGTTGTGTGGGTGGGTGTGTGTGGGTGGTGTGGGTGTGGGTGGGTGGGTGTGGTGGGGGTGGTTGTGTGGGGTGGGTGTGGGTGGGTTGGTGGGGTGGGTGGGTGGTGGTGGGTGGGTGTGGTGGGTGGGGTGGGTTGTGTGGGTGGGTTGTGTGGGTGGGGTTGTGTGGGTGGGTTGTGTGCGTGGGTTGTGTGGGTGGGTTGTGTGGGTGAGTTGTGTGGGTGGGTTGTGTGGGTGGGTTGTGTGGGTGGGGTGTGGTGGGTGTGGGTGGGTGGGTGTGGTTGGTGTGGTGGGTGGTTGTGGGTGGTGGTGGGTGGGTGTGTGGGTGGGTGGGTGGTGTGGGTGGGTTGTGTGGGTGGGTGATGTTTGTGGTGGGTAGTTGTGTGGGTGGGTTGTGTGGGTGGGTTGTGTGGGTGGTTGTGTGGGTGGTTGTGTGGGTGAGTTGTATGCGTAGGTTGTGTGGGTGGGCGTGTATTATCCGGGTGAGAATCTAATTAAAGTAGAACTGGTCAGTGGTACCGTTAGGTCCCTGGAAAGGTCGAATCAGAGTGGATAGACGTAGAAGGGAGGTTGAGCAACGTCTCGTGACACTTATGCGTTATGGAAACCAAGGCGGGGCGGGTGGTAGGTGGGGGCTGGGCGAGACGGGGTGAGGTGGGACTGGACGGGGGATGCGGGGAGAGGCGGGACGGGGCCCCACAGGGGGTGGTGGGGCGAGGCGGGGCTTGGCGGGGTGGTGGAAGGGCAGGGGTGGGCGAGTGGGCGGAGATGCGGAGAGTGGGATGGGAGCTGGTCGAGGCCAGGCGGAGGACTACCGAGGGAATGAAGAGGGCGGGATGGGAGCTGGGAGGGGATGGGATAGCTAAGGAGTGGTGGGAGGGAAGAGTGGAGATGTGATGTAGCGAAGGGAGGGGGAGTGGGAAAGTTGGAAAGCAGGTGGGGTAGGTGAGGGTGGGACAAGGTAGGGAGGGCACACTTCGGAGTGGGGCGTCGGGATGGAAGGGGTAGTGGGGCGTGGGAGAGGGGTGGAGAAGTGGAGTGTAGCGGGGAGTTAGGAGGGGATGGGGCGGGTGTGGGCGGTGCCGGGGTGGCGAGGGTTACAGGCGGGGGCAGGGAGTGGGAGTGGCGGGGTGAGGAGGCGTGGGTGGTGACGGTTGCACAAACACTGGCTGTACGGGAAAATCAACAGCTTTGTACAACAAGCATCAGCAGAAGTTCAAGAGCAGCTCTCCAGCACCAAGGACATGAGTGAGTCGAACACATGCGCGCACACGCTCTGTTCTATGGAGGGATACTAGGCAGGGTTTGCGGCTTTCATAAACAAATGTAGTTAATAGGCTGTACAGCACCTCAAGTACTCTTCTTTCCAGTATACACACATACATAGAGAGAGGTATATGCGTTACAGTTGATTGTATGTTTATTGTTATGTTCATTTATTTACTTAAGCTTATATTATATTTATATATATGTATATGTATTTATATATATTTATGTACAGTTATATGTATTTTATATATTTAATGTTTATATACAATTATATATATTTATATATATATTTTTATATATTTATATATATTTATATATATTTATATATATTTATATATGTTTATATATATTTATATATGTTTATATATGTTTATATATATTTATATATATTTATATATATTTATATATATTTTTATATATTTATATATATTTTTATATAATTAAATATATTATATTTATATATATTTATATATATTTATATGTATTTATATATATTGATATATATATATATCTATATATGTTTATATATATTTGTATATATTTACATATATATATATTTGTATAAATAGTTCTTTTGCAATTATATATATTTATATATTTATATATACGTAGCTATCTTTTCATCTCTTTTGATATTTTTATATTTTATTCATATTTTAGATATTTTAGATATTTTTCTATTTGTATACTCATTTATTTATATTTACATTTAATTTGATGTATTTACGCACAGGAAATATAGGGTGTACATGTTACCCTTGCATTAATACTCGTATAATTCGTTATACATCACATATAGTATATGGCAATAGTGGCACTCACACATATACTAAATATACAAACAACTAATATGAACTACCCATAAGTATGTCAACAGAAATCTAATACTAATATTGCTATTACAAATAAAATCGTTTTGGGTGGTAGCTTCTCTATTCTGCGTGCTGTACTGTGCAGACTCTGACTAGCTCTGCCTGCTGTACAGACGCCGGACACGCCCCTTACAGACCCCGGCGGGCTGGGCAGACAGACTTCCTCGTGGTGGGATGCACAGCCCCCCCGCCTCCCCCCCTTCTCCCCTGATAGCCGTGACTATCGCCCGGTGCAGGGATTCCGATAGACCTTATCTCTGCACATTCCACACGTGTGTGATATCAATCCTGTCATTCCAGTCGCAACCAGGCAACCAGGCAATCCAGCAACCAGGCAACATGACAACCTGGAAATCTGTCAACATGACAACCTGGAAACCTGGAAACCTGACACCCTGGCAACCTGGCAACCAGCGAACCAGGCAATCAGGCAAACAGGCAAACAGGCCACCTGGCAAACAGGCAAACAGGCAAAAAGGCAAACAGGCAAACAGGCAAAAAGGCAAACAGGCAAACAGGCAAACAGGTGACCTTTACTTTCATGTGAGTAGGTGCTCTATATGCAATAGTCCGGAACACCACCCTGCAGTGTCTAGACTTGGTATTGTAATGGAATTCAACTGCCACCCTCGGACACCCCACCACATACCACCCACATCCGCACCTACACCCCCCCCCCCCCCCCCACACCCTCCTTTACCCAACCACAAGCACCTACACCGCTGGACCAGACGGGATGGCCGAATGAGTTAGCCCGTCCATCTCCAGTGTTGGTACATCGTGGGGTCGTGGTTTCGAACCCTGGTCGAGTCAAACCAATGACTTAACAATTGATACTTGTCACTTCCTAGCATGGTGCTAAGCATTATTAGGATAGGGCAAGGACTGGTAGGTTCAGTGTCAGGATAATGTGACTGAGTGGGATATCAGGCCTGGTCTTCCAGTGGGGCAGCACTATGAAGTCGTCATGAGTTTGCACTGTCACAAGTCGGTACGCGTCCTGATATGACTTTAGATGTTGTTAGGACATAAAACAACAACACACAAACACACCTACACCCATCACACACACCTGCACCCACCCCCGTTCTGGAAACATCTAGGGTTTTATCAAGACGGGACCGACTTAAATGTGACAGTGCACGCTTATGACGACTTTATAGTGCTTTCCCACTGGGATACAAGCCCGCCAGCACCATGCTCTGATTTCCCACTCAGTTACAGTACCCTGACAAACCAGGCCTTGCTCTATCCTAGTAATGGTAAGCGCTAGGCGAGGTAGCGAACCATATCAATGTTGTAAGTCATTGGTTTGACTCGGGTGGGATCCAAACCCCCGATCTTCCGCAAGGAAAGCCTGTGTTCTTACGGATTCGGTCACTGCATCCGGTAACATGACAAGCACCACTCTGTATACACACAAGTGTAAACATTAATATATGTAATATATAAAACATTTATATATGTAATGCATAAAACACTCACCCTCTCCACACACATACCTTCACACATTCACACCCACACTCTCAGACATTCACCCCCCAAACACACCCACACACCATCACACATTCTCCCCCACACACACCACACCCTCACACATTCACTCACACACACGCTCACACATTCAAAAACACCCACACCCTCAAAGATTCACTCACACCCACACCCACACACATTCACCCACCCACACCCTCACACATTAACCCCCCCCCCAAACACACCCACACACCATCACACATTCACCCCCCCCACACACACACCCACACCCTCACACATTCACTCACACACACCCTCACACATTCAAAAACACACACACCCACACCATCAGAGATTCACTCACACCCACACCCTGACACATTCACCCACCCACACCCTCAAACATTCACCAACACACACCCATACCCTCACACATTCACCCACACACACAGACCCTCACACATTCACCCACACACCCTCACACATTCACCCACACACATTCACCCACACACGTAGCTCCTTGCCTTATTCTAGTAACTCTGACAAGTGGCCAGGATCCGAACCCAGGGTTTCGAACACCACGATCTGCCACACGGGAGGCGGGCACTCGGACTCATTCGCCCATACCGTTTTAAATACAAAACTCCACCATTAGTGATCAAGCCACAAACCAGATTCGCTCACCTGTGTCGCGCTTTGAGACCGGAAGTAGGTCGCTCTTCTTATCAGATAACCAGCGAATCTAATGCCGGTCAAGCCCTGAGCAAATATACCTACCACTCCCCAATTACCGCAGGCGGAGCTAATATTAGAAACACCTTTTGTAGATTAAAGAAAGGTTAAAGAAAAATTGCAAGTGGGCTTAGCGTCCCGGCTTCCGATCTGACGGGTCTGGTGGTGCTGGGGAAGCCTGTTTACCCATATGGGGGAGGTTGTGGGAAGAGCCATTAGCAACTCTTTTATAATTACTTATATAGATATGTATCTATGTATATGTATATATATCTATATATATATATATGTGTATTTATATGTATCTATGTGTATATATATGTCCATATGTGAATCTACATGTACGTATTTGTATATATATGCATCTATATTTATATCATATATAGATAAAGATATATCTAGATACATATAAATACAAAGATATAAATATAGGTACATGTAGATACATCTAGATACATACATATACACAAATAGATACATGGCTATACAAATAGGTACATGCATATTCACTTATGGACATATATATATACATATAGATACATATAGATACTTATTAGGGTATGCAGGTATAGGTATGCAGGTATAGGTATAGCAATACCTCAGGGAGTTTGACGCCCCTGCCTTGCAGAGTTCTAAACCACTGCCTTGTGGTACAGGTCCTTGACAGAACCGAAGGCTAAGGGAGCAAACCCTAAACAGAAAACCATGTCACTGTGGCAGCATTAAGGGCGGTTGATGTATGGAACTCCCAACATCTCCTGACCAGCCACTGCAGGGACAAATAGTTTTGCGCCTGTCTTGACATGTTCTTGCCGGTGTGAAACCTCTATTTGCTCCCCGAGAGAGTGCTGCTGGTAACTTACAAAAGCCAGCAGCACTTCAACACTTTTGCAGGCAGCTTTCATGAAATGTGCTTCTACAGCGGACTGAAGGAAGTGTGGGGACCCGTGAAGAAGGGAGCTGTTCACCTGAAATCAACAGATGGAACGGAGACCTTTTCTGACAGCAAGAGAGTTGTGGCAAGATGGAGCGAACACTTCCAGAAGCTACTCAACGTCCCTGGCGACATAGATCACGGAGCTCTGAACAACATCCAGCAGCGCATTACCAAAACATGCCTCGATGAGATTCCAACCATGGATGAGATGGCTAGAGCAATCGCCAGCCTGAAAGACGGCAAAGCACCTGGGGGTGATGGAATTCCTGCCGAGGTATGGAAGCATGGAGGAGACAATCTGCTCAACAGACTGCACCAACTAATCACCAATTCCTGGGAGGAGGGTTCTGTACCCCAAGCATGGAAGGATGCCAGCATTGTAACCATCTACAAGAAAGGTGATCGAACAGACTGTGGGAACTATAGAGGAATCTCTCTTCTTTCCATAGCAGGGAAGATCTTCGCCAGGATCCTACTCAACAGACTATCTATTCACATAACACCTGGTGTAGTTCCGGAGTCACAGTGTGGCTTCAGAGGTAACTGTGGATATGATATTTTGTCTCCGACAGCTACAAGAAAAGTGCATTGAGCAGGACCGACCACTGTACATGGTATTTGTCGATTTCACTAAGGCATTTGATACAGTCAGGAGGACCGGCTACTGAGGAAGTACGGATGCCCAGAGAAGTTCACAACTATGATCGAGGCTCTACATACAGGAATGATGGCGAACGTTAGTGCTGGAGGGGAAGTCTCGGAATCGTTCGGGGTTACCAATGGGGTCAAGCAAGGTTGTGTACTGGCCCCCACGCTCTTCTCCATCTTCCTATCAGCAATGCTAGACGAGGCTTTCCGAGACATGGGGGATGGCATCTATATACAGTCCAGACAGAGCGCTGACCTATTCAATGTCGCACACTTCAGAGCGAAGACCAAGACTACTCAGATACTGGTGAGAGAGCTACTATTCGCAGATGACAGTGCACTGGTTGCCCACTCTGCTGAAGAGACCCAGAAAATAGTGGACGCTTTCTCCGATGCATCAAAGAAGTTTGGCCTGAAAATTAACATCAAGAAGACGGAGGTGCTGTACCAACCCAACTCTACAAGAACCCGAGAGGAGGAGATCATGGTTGACGGAAACAAGCTGAACTCTCTTCCGGAATTCACCTATCTCGGAAGCACTATATCAAGTGATGGACGCATTGATGCTGAGATACAGAGGAGGATGGCCAAGGCTAGCGCATCTTTCGGCCGACTACGCCAGAGACTCTGGAACAACCACCATGTGTCCATTCGGGTCAAAGGTAAGATCTACCCGCAATCGTGCTATCCACCCTACTATACGGAGCCGAGGCCTGGACAGTGTACAGACAGCAGGTGAAAAAGCTGCATGCCTTCATGATGCGACATCTGCGTTCAATCATGAGGCTAACCTGGAAGGACAAAGTGACGAATAAGGAAATACTCGAACGGATGGGGCTGCCCTCTATGGAAGATCTTCTGATCAAAAAGAATCTCCGGTGGACTGGACACCTCATGAGGATGTCATCAGACAGGCTACCAAAGCAGATCCTCTATTCTCAACTGTCTTCTGGCTACAGAAAGAGAGGGCGCCCCCGTCTCCCGTTCAAAGATACCATCAAGAGAAACCTGAAGCTGAGAGACATTAAGACCGACTCATGGACGCAACTCTCACAGCAGAGAGCTAAATGGAGAGCGCAGTCAAGTAATGAAAGCAGTCTTTGTCGCATCGCGACCGACAGCATGATGATGATGATGAGATACTTATATATACATATATACACATATACACACATATATTCATACTCATATATACATATATATACATATATTTACATATATATACATATATGCATATCCATATATGCATGCATATGTATACATATATAGATGTGTATACATATATGTATATATACATATATATGCATACTTGACGTCCAATAGCCGATGGTAAAAATCAATGTGCTCTCCAGGCGTCTCTTAATAAAACAAACTTTCTTTTTTTATATATGCGTATATACACACAAATATGTGCATTTATACACATGTAGTAGTCCGCACTGACCTATCATGCGAGGAGCCGCATAGACAGGTAGGCGTGGGTAGTGTGGTGATATCAGGGAGCCTAGGTGGTGTAATGGTTAGCACCCTGACCCGGAATGCAAAGAGATGTGGGTTCGAGTCCTGCTCCCAGTGCAAGATTTCCCATTTTCAACACCCCCATGACACTGGTTGCCGTGACCATGATCCTGTACAAGCTACATGCTGTATGGTTGTTGAACCTACCCTGTGTATGTAAGTGTAAGTGCATTATATGTATATATGTAATTGTAAGCATTAAAAGACTGACAATTCCAGGGGGACGAGTGTAGTAGTCTGCATTGACCTCTCAGGCAAGGAACCGCATAGATAGGTATGCGTGGGTAGTGTGGTGACATCAGGGATGGTGTATTGGTTAGCATACTGGCAAGAAATGCAAAGAGATGTGGGTTCGAGTCCCGCTCTAGGTGCAATATTTCCCATTTTCATCACCTCCCCACGACACACGTCAATCAATCAATAGTTCCGTCCTCTAGTCGAGGGTATGATGCAATGGTTCTCCACTTGTCCCGATGGTGTGCTGTTCTGATAGACTGTGAATAATTCAAGCCTGTCCACTGTGAAATATTTGTAAACCATGATGTTCTTGGTCTCCCTCTCCCTCTGCTGCCATTCACCTTCCCTTCCAACAATATATGGTATATTGAACTCTGATGAATGATGTGGCCAAAATAAATAAGTTTCTTTGTCTGTATAGTGGCAAACAAGCGTTTCTTATTTTTAAGTAGATAATGTAATGTAGATAGATGTAAATATATAGAGGGGCTGTATATAAATATCGACAGGGGGCACCACCTGCCTGTGAAAGTCACCATTCATCTCAATCCCGAGGTTACCACCAAAAGACATTGTTTTATGCGCATGTACCTGGTGCACCCTCGGTTCGCCTAGCAGGGTCATCAGTGCAGGTTATTGGTGTAGACACTGCAATAGATGCCCGGTGCAAGGTCAGCCAACTCTAACCTGGGGCTGAAGAAAGGGGAGGGGGGCGGCAAAATGTAGAACAACCTACCAATCCACAGGCTTAGCGCGACATTTATGTAGTGTTCCACATCCAATTACGGAAAGAGAAACTAATCTGCTGATTGGATCTGATTTATTCCTCGGGTGAGATACGTCCTACTTACAAATAATATGTTTAAAGCACCAACTGTCTAGACTTCACGCTAATTTATTCATTGGGTGAGATACGTCCAACCTAAAAATAATATGTCATAGCCCACAACTGTCTAGACTTCACATTTCTTTCTTTAACACAAACTATTATATTAGTTTGCCGGATGGCTTTGAATTTATATCATATTTCTTTCTTTAAAAAAATAATATATATATATATATATTATTTTGCTTCTATAATTATTTTTTACTTTAATTTGAATCAACTTTATTTTGAAGGATTTAACTCTGGAGATATTATGTTGCAGTGATTAAGTTGTAACACATGAACAGAGTTTGCTATTTTATTAAGGCATGTGATGCATTTAAGTGTAGCTCAAATGATACATAATTACGGGGATACCCGTGGTTCCAGAATAACCGTGGTTACAGAATAACCGTGGTTATAGAATAACCATGCTTACAGAATAACTGTGCTTACAGAATAACTGTGCTTACAGAATGACAGTGCTTACAGAATAACCATGGTTACAGAATAACTGTTGTTACAGAATAACCGTGGTTACAGAATAACCGTGGTTACATAATAACTGTGGTTACATAATAACCATGGTTACAGAATAACCGTGCGTACAGAATAACCGTGCTTACACAATAACTGTGCTTACACAATAACCGTGGTTACACAATAACCATGCTTACACAATAACCGTGCTTACACAATAACTGTGCTTACAGAATAACCATGCTTACAGCATAACCATGCTTACAGAATAACTGTGCTTACAGAATAACTGTGCTCACGGAATAACCGTGCTTATGGAATAACCATGCTTACAAAATAGCCATGCTTACAGAATAACCGTGCTTCCATAATAACCCTGCTTACATAATAACCATGCTTACAGAATAACCGTGCTTACAGAATAACCATGCTTACACAATAACCGTGCTTACAGAATAACCGTGGTAATTTAAACAAGAATTCCCCCTTATATAATATGCATAGACACCGAAAGCCAGTACATCAGTCCCAGTCGTTGATAATACAAGATAGCAAAAACTGCAGTGTGCTATACTAGATTAAGCTGTGGACATTGTACATATCATGTATTTGTTAGAATAAGTAACCTTCCACAAAAACAGAGACACAAGCAATGTGCATAACTTAGATGTACACATGTAAGGAGCAGCGGAGAGAGGAATACCAATTTGACACAATTGTTTAAATTTTCCCTGCCTATTAAATAAACACAAAAATTCTATTAAAGTCACGATATTGTATAGTATCAAGGAGTCTCTATATATTCACTGAACCATCAAACAATAAAAATGGCTGATGTGACCAAAATACACTGATCCTCACTCTCACAGCTGATTGTGTTCAACGTCGTAACGTGACAGCGCAGTAAAGCTCTGTTGAGTCTGTCGAATCACTGTCTGAATCACTCGCGTTCTATATATAAACTATATATAGATGTGTCCACTGACTGGAGTGGTTTGTGATTTTAATACCACTAGGGAGCGCCTGCTGTCACTGTGCTCAAGGACAGCAGCTTATCTTCAAATAATGAGCAGTATTTTCTCCAAGCAAGACAACTTCCAGAATCGGCTCTAGTTCAGCCAAGGAGAAGGCACCCTTGCATTATACTAGCACAAGTACAATAAATATGAACCAGACGGGATGGCCGAATGAGTTAGAGCGTCCGTCTCCCGTGCTGGTAGATCGTGGGGTCGTGGGTTCGAACCCCAGTCGAGTCAAACCAATGACTTAAAAATTGATACTTGTTGCTTCCTAGCCAGGCGCTCGGCATTATTAGGACAGGGCAAGGACTGGTGTGCTCAGTGTCAGGATAATATGACTGAGTGGGATACTAAGTCATGGTGCCGGCGGCCTGGGTTCCCAGTGGGACAGCACTCTAAAGTTGCCATGAGCGCGCACTGTCACAAGTCGGTACTCGTCCTGATATGACCTTAGATGTTGCTAGGACGTAAAACAACAACAAACAAACAATAAATATGGTTTAAAATACGTCATACACCATACATCATACTTCATGCATCATACTTCATGCATCATACTTCATGCATCATACATCATACACACTATCCCATACATCGTACATCATACATCATGCATCATACATCATGCATCATATGTCATACACCATACAACACACATCATGCATAATACATCATACATAGTGCATCATAATCAGTCATCATGCACCATGCATCATACATCATACATCATCCATCATACGCCATACACCATACACCACAAGTTATGCATAATGCATCATGCATCATGCACCATACCACATACATCATTATCATGCATCATGCATCATGCATCATATGGCATACATCATAGAGCATACATCATACACCATACATCATATATCATATAACCCCTAAGATTATCCACATATAATATCATCTATAGGTATAAAATATTATATTATATACATATATATATATATATATACAACCAGCGTTGCTATGTGTGAACAATGTCGGGCTCCAGTGTCCGGTCCCCCATATCAGACACCACTCACACAGAACACACAGGGACACAGACTTCTTTGAACGAGAAGATTCATTATTCGGCTCCCTTCCTGCAAGTCTCGGCTGTCATGTCTCATGAGATTATCGCCCCTCAGACTTTGCAGCAGACTGGTCCCTGCCGGTGATAAGCGCAGTGCCCGATAGAGGGCGCATCCCTGTGATCGCCGCAGGGCACGGGGACCAGTGTACAATGGCACGTGTCTTGGAGATACGCCCAGAGACTGCTGGACACCGGTTGGTTGTTGGAATTTTATGTCCTGGCAACGTCTACGGTCATATCAGGATGGGTACCGACTTGTGACAGTGCACACTCATGGCAACTTTATATTGGTATCCCACTGGGAAATCAGGCCGCCAGCACCATGAACCCAATATCCCCACTCAGTCACATATTCCTGACACTGAGCTAACCAGTCCTTGCCTATCCTATTAATGCCGAGCTTGGAAGTGACAAGTATAAATTTTGTAAGTCAATGGTTTGACTCGACTGGGAATCGAACTCCCGATCTGCTGCATGGGAGATGTGTGCTCAAACTATTCGGCTGCCCTATCCGGTAACACAATCTGGGCTCTTTGTGATATGATTTAGCTGTGAACTGTGATGGCCATGTAGTGTGCGTGTCCTGCTTCGAGGATTCTTTTGTTGGCTTCACAAATATCTATCCCCCTCCGGCTCCACAACGATCTCCTGATAGTATCTTCAATATCTGGAATGAATTCATAATATAGGTTATCGCCTTTCATGTGCACTCCTCTGCCTTTCATGTGCGCCCCTTCCTCTTATAGCTCATCCCCCCTAATCCCGCCGTAAATTACCTCTAGCACCCAAAAACATGACATATATTATCACGTGTTATCCCTCCTCCTTCTGCTCGTCCCAGATAACCTCCCCATCCCCCCACTCAAATGACCTTTGACACCTACATTAAAAACATAGCACATGGTATCGTGTTATCTCCTCACTCAATGTCTTATGTATATTTACTCATATGACCGAAAGGCAGGTGAACTGGTGCGTGACCTCCATAGTAGAGGTGCCTACCTGGGTAGCGGGGCCGGCCCACAGCAAATAATAATAACATGCGATCATTGGAGGAAAATAAATAGCATGCACAATAAATATAATATAGAGAAAATACAGCTTCGCCCCTTTATACTCATATAATAACTTATATATCACATATATATAATATGTTATAGATATTGTAGATATTATAGATATTATAGATATATTATAGATATATTATATATATTATATATAGTATATATATATTATCATCATCATCATGCTGTCGGTCGTGATGCGACAAAGACTGCTTTCATTACTTGACTGCCGCTCTCCATTTAGCTCTCTGCTGTGAAGGTTGTGTCCATGAGTCGGTCTTAATGTCTCTCAGCTTCAGGTTTCTCTTGATGGTATCCTTGAACCGGAGACGAGGGCGCCCTCGCTTTCTGTAACCATGGGGACAGTTGAGAATAGAGGATCTGCTTTGGTAGCCTGTCTCATGACATCCTCATGAGGTGTCCAGTCCACCGGAGATTCTTTTTACATTTCATGAAAGCTGCCTGCAAAAGTGTTGAAGTGCTGCTGGATTTTGTAAGTTACCAACGGCACTCTCTCGGGGAGCAAATAGAGGTTTCACACTGGCAAGAACATGTCAAGACAGGTGCAAAACTATCTGTCCCTGCAGTGGCTGGTCAGGAGATGTGGGGAGTTCCATACATCAACCACCCTTAATGCTGCCACAGTGACATGGTTTTCTGCTTAGGGTTTGCTCCCTTAGTCTTCGGTTCTGTCAAGAACCTGTACCACAAGGCAGTGGTTTACAACTCTGCAGGGCAGGGGCGTTAAACTCCCTTAGGTATTGCTATACCTGCAATACCTGCATACTGATTATATATGTGTTGCATATATTATATATATTATATATACACATTATATATATTATATATGTTGTATATATTATATGTATTAGGTTTTTATATATTATATATATCTTTTGTTATTGTGCATTATATATATTTAGCTATGCTATCAAAATTCAAACCCTCTTTTCATAAAGAACGCATTTGATTTAAACAAGGCGTGATTTTTATCTCTTTTTTTTATTTGGTCTTATATTAGTTTTGTTCATGTTTCCGAGCAGTACGTCGTGTATTCATCACCAGCTTTCACCCCGTGGCCCTCCCCCCTGCCTCTGCCGGATTCAATGGGGAGTTCCCAATTAGAATCAATAGACTGCATCAATAGAAGCTCCAGCTGGCGCCACCTGGTGGATTGCGGGCACGGCCTGGGCTCTTTTTAATCGGAGTCCATCCGGGGACCCCACGCATGTGTTCGGAATTAGCTACTTAAAAATTCATCATCGAGGTTTCCCAGTCATCCTCCTAAATGCAGAATCGATTGTGGTTTAGATGTTGCATGCTACTATGCATTTCATTTTTAAATGAATATGTATATATATATATATAAGAGAATATTAAGCGTTATATATCAGTGCATTTTCTGTGTCTGTATAAATGCATCGATATATGTATATCGGCATAGATAATGTACTTTTTTGTGTGGTAAATCTGTTTATTCTGCTGAATAAGTTATTTTATAGGTGGCAAAGCACTGGTCTTCCAGTCATTTTTCAATTCGGATCATTTACACAACATGTGGTATAATAGAGTAAGATATACAATAACTGTTGAATACACAATTTGCAGCATCTAACACAATGGAATTCTGTTACGCACAAGTTTGACAAAAATATGGCAACAGTAGTCTCAGATGACTACATCAATATTCATCAGATCGCTGTGAGTATATCATGGTATATAGAATGTAAGCAGAAGTTATCTTTTGTATTCAATTGGTAAGGTTGCAGTAAGTTGAAATGTAGGGTCTGGTCAGTTGGAGTTAGACAAGCGGTAGTTTGTTTGGAATATGTATGTTTAGTAATGTCTTTTGTCTGAACGGCATGAGGACAGCTAGTTATACAGTAGAAGCTGTCTTGGACGACCCCTGTGGTTGGCGAACCCTTGGTAATATCCGGACACTTTTTCAATATATATTTTCCTTCTGTTTCATGTCATTGTCCGTCTAAGAGCAGGACACTTGAAGTATTAGAACAATATTGGGCTGGATGAAGAGTTGTCCTTTGAAGAGAGTGACTAACCACTCTCTCTTTCTTTCACTTGACCTGTTCCTCTATGTCTCTATCCCTTGTTCTGTCTTTCTTAGCCCCTGTCCCTATGTTTCCCTATCCATTTATCTCTTTCTCTGTCCCTATCCCTCTGTGTCCATAGCCATCTTTCTCTCACCCTGCCAATATTATTATGTATTTCGGTATAGAAAATGGCCCTGGTGATGTTGTGGGCCGATAGACTTCACCATCGGTACAATGGCAGACAGAGTCAGGAGTAGTTGGGGTAGTAGTAGAACCATCCGTGATTTATACCCACATGATGGATTATACATCAAATATATCATCAGGTTACACCGGCTTTAATCAGCAGCCTGTAGTAGAGAAAAGCTCTGACAAATGCGATCTATTTTTCGGAAAATTCAGTAGATAATGCACACTTAGATTATTTAAAACATGCCCAGATGGTACTGATAGCCTTCATCCAACACGGAGGGAGATCTGCAGACGCCATGCCCCATATCGCACAATAACTACTTATTCTAATAATTGTAGGTATTGCAGGTATAGCAATACCTCAGGGAGTTTGACACCCCTGCCTTGCAGAGTTGTAAACCACTGCCTTGTGGTACAGGTTCTTGACAGAACCGAAGGCTAAGGGAGCAAACCCTAAACAGAAAACCATGTCACTGTGGCAGCATTAAGGGCGGTTGATGTATGGAACTCCCAACATCTCCCGACCAGCCACTGCAGGGACAAATAGTTTTGCGTCTGTCTTGACATGTTCTTGCCGGTGTGAAACCTCTATTTGCTCCCCGAGAGAGTGCCGCTGGTAACTTGCAAAAGCCAGCAGCACTTCAACACTTTTGCAGGCAGCTTTCATGAAATGTATAAATGGAGAGCGGCAGTCAATTAATGAAAGCAGTCTTTGTCACATCGCGAGCGACAGCATGATGCTGATGATGATGATTCTTTTAGAGAGTGGGTGAGGAGTAGAGGGGGCCGAACACTTTGGCAACAATCGAATGAACACTAATTTACAATATATTTTTAATAAAGTTGGAACGGGTATTGTTCCTCACAAATACAACAAAATCCAGTTGCAACAACTATCGCAAATCTACAACACTCACGACTTTTAGCCTGCTACCTTGGAGGGGAGGGCTCCATTCTCTCACCCATCCCAAATCACATACACCGTACCCACAATAGCAGCACAATTTTTGCAGCAACCCACCATCTTAGCGCATAATACTGAACGTATTATGGCTATCCCACTAACAAACACACTGACCTCCTTCATAATCTACTAATATGCCTTATCTAAGTACCCGCTGATCTACCTATTTACAATGTAATGTAAATGGCCAGAAGATCAGGGCCTCGGCTGAAAAAAATGTATGTTCTGATGAATAAACTGTTTTACCAACAACAACAAAAACTGCTTGTAATGCCCGATAGGTGGTGGGGCGCGTTTTCTAGATGGCGCCAGTCGTCCCAGGATGCAAAGCGCCTGACTGAACACACATTCTATAAAAAAAATGGTGGATTGGGGGTGTGGGGGAGGGGGGAGGTGGAGGTGTGGGCGGGGTTCCACCACTTAGTGCTTCTGAAATAACAGACTTGGACTTGGATGATAAACGGCTTGGGAGCGGATGAGGATCATTTTACACGGGAGGAGACCCTGGAGGATACCAGTGGGGATCCAATCAGGCTAATATGTGCTGGCTGTGTGTGTGAACCTTACACTATAGTCAGACCCCCCGCCCCTCTCTCTCTCTATCTATCTCTCTCTTTCTTTCCCTTGATCTCTTCCTCTATATCTCTATCACTCGTTCTGTATTTCTTCATCCCTGTCCCTCTATAGCCCCGTTCACACATGCACCTTAAGTCGCCTCAACTAGTTCGCCTCATCTAATCCACCTCGCGAAGTTGTTTATATGAGGAAAACTAATTGAGTCGAATCAACCTTGGTTTGCCTCAGCTGCGCGTTTACAAGTGCGTTTTGAGGTGATTTAGATGAAGGCGAACTAGTTGAGGCGACTTAAGCTGTGTGTGTGAACGGGGCTTATGTCCCTATTCATTTCTCTCTACCTCTGTCCCTGTCTCTTTGTGGTCCTTAGCCCTCTTTCTCTCTCCTTGCCAATCTCTGGCCCTATCCTTCGGTCTCTTTCTCTTCCTCTTTGTCTGTTACCGGGCATGGCGGCCGAATTGGTACCTCGCATCTGGGAGATCAGGAGTTCAGTTCCCGGTCGACTAAAACCAATGACATATAAAATGTATAATTGTCACTTCCTAGCCTGGCGCTTGGCATTAATAGGATAGCACAAGGACTGGTTAGCTCAGTGTCAAGATAATTCAACTGAGCGAGATATCAGGTCATGGTGCCGGTGGCCTGATTTCCCAGTGGGACAGCACTATAAAGTCACCATGAGTGCGCACTCTCACAAGTTGGTACCTGTCCTGATATGACCTTGAATGTTGCTCGGACGTAAAACTCCAACCACCAACCTTCGTCTGTCCATCTGTGTCCCCTTCACTTCCTACTCCTCTGTCTCTGTCTGTCCTTCCCCGTCTCTCTCCGGCTCTCTCTCTCCGTCTCGATGGAGTTCGCAGGTGCTCACCCAACTCTGCATGTCCATATGATATGGATCTAATCAGCGCTTAATAATTCAGTGATTATATATTCAATGAGTGGTATCCGCTTTAACAGTGTAGCGTATCAGGGAGGAACCTGGCGAGAAACCCACACTCCTTACATGTCTATAATATATATATATATACATATATATATATATATGTATATATATATATATATATATGCTCGATAATCTATTATGGAAATATAAACTAGGATACTAACTCTTTTCAGTTTGCTCTATTATTATAGACCATTTATCTAGGATCTACTGAAAGCTGTATTTAGTTCCAGATTCGGCCACACCAGAGCCACTAGTCATATGCTTTGACACTTGTATGCCAGCCATGCCTGGTCGTTATCGCCTCCAGAACCAATTGGACGGTCAATTTTTAACATATATGCTACATATAAGCAATCGATGCTTGAGTGTGATATATATAAGAAACCTACACTTCTTATATCAATAATAGCATGATATATATGTAAGAAATCGACACAAAGTGTACTCTATATAAGAAACCCTCGCTCGTTATATATGTGTATATAATAGCATGTATGAAAAAGAAATCGACATAAAGAGTATTATATATACAAGAAATCCACTCTCCTTATATGTACAGTAAAACCTCTCTAAATCGACCGACCTTGGGACCGACTTTATGTGGTCCATTTAGGAAGGTGGTCGGTTTAGGGAGTTAAAATATGGTTACAATGGTATCGGTTTTTGTTGTCCGGTTTTTTTCTTTGTGCCTGAATTGATGGAGTGTTTTGTTTTGGTTTTGCTATTTTCTTTACTTGATAAATTACAGGTGCCTTTCATATATATATAATGTTTTTTTCTTTTGTAGTTGTTTTCTTTTCCACTCGCGACATGAGGATTTGGCGTGAGCGGCTCGACACAGTTGAAGTGATGGGCTATTTATTTATAAGGACTCTGACTTATGAGCTACGAGGATTTACCTTTGATCTCAGTGGGAAGCCAACCTCAATGGTATCGGCTGTGGTGGTGGTGGTGGCGTAGTGATGGTGATGGCGGTGGCGGTGGTCGTGGTGGTCGTGGTCGTGGTAGTGGTGGCGGTGGTCGTGGTGGTTGTGATGATGGTAGCGGTGGTCGTGATGGTGGTTGTCGCGGTGCTGGTGGTGGTAGCAGCGGCAGTGGTGGTGGTGGTGGTGATTTTTGCGGTGGCGGTGATGGTGGTGGTGACGGTGGTGGTGGTGGCGGTGGTGGTGGTGGGGTCTGGTGATGGTGGAAGTGGTGGTGGTGGGAGTGGTGGTTGTTGCGGTGGTGGTGACGGTGGTGGTGGCGGTGGTCGTGATGGTGGTTGTGGCGGTGGTGGTGGTGGTAGTGGCAGTGGTGGTGGTGGCTGCGGTGGTGGTGGTGGTGGTGGTGGCGGTGGTGGTGGTGGTGGTGGAAGTGGTGGTGGTGGTTGTTGTGGTGGTGGTGATGGTGGTGGTGGCGGTGGTCGTGATGGTGGTTGTGGCGGTGGTGGTGGTGGTAACGGCGGCGATCGTGGTGGCGGCGGCGGTGGTGGTGGTGGTGGTGGTGCCGGTGGCGGTGGTGGTGGTGGTGGTGGCGGTGGTGGTGGTGGTGGTGGTGGTGGTGGAAGTGGTGGTGGTGGTTGTTGTTGTGGTGGTGGTGGTGGTGGCGGTGGTCGTGATGGTGGTTGTGGCGGTGGTGGTGGTGGTGGTAACGGCGGCGATGGTGGTGGCAGTGGTGGCAGTGGTGGTGGTGGTGGTGGCGGTGGTGGTGGTGGGGTCTGGTGGTGGTGGTGGAAGTGATGGTGGTTGTGGCAATGGTGGTGGTGGTAGCGGCGGCGGTGGTGGTGGCAGTGGTGGTGGTAGGTTCTGGTTGTGGTGGTGGTCGTGGCGGTGGTGGTGGTGGTGGCAGTGGTGGTGGCGGCGGTGGTGATGGTAGTGGTGGTGCATTTGTGTGGTGGTGTTGGTGCTCTTTTGGATTTTATTATGGGTGTGTGGCCCATGGTGGTCTGTCGTGATAGCTGTGTGTTGTGTATGATGGTCGTTGTGTTGTGTCATGTGGTGGTGTAATATGATGGTGGGGCGGGGTGGGGTGGTGGTGATGCATTGTGATGGTGTGGGGTGGTGGTGATGCATTGTGATGGTGTGGGGTGGGGTGGTGGTGATGCATGGTGGTGGTGTTGTGTGGTGTTGTGGTGATGCATTGTGATGGTGTGTGGTGGTGGTGATGCATTGTGATGGTGGGGGTAGTGGTGATGCATTGTGATGGGGTGGGGTGCGGTGGTGGTGATGCATTGTGATGGTGTGGGATGGAGTGGTGGTGGTGATGCATGGTGGTGTGAGATGGTGTGGTGGTGATGCATGGTAGTGGAGGCGACCTCTAGTGAGATAAATGATGATGTGTGCCGTTACCTTGCCCTTATCCTAGAGAGTTAAATGATGATGTGTGCCATTACCTTGCCCTTATCCTAGAGGGATAAATGATGCTGTGTGTCGTTACCATTACCCTTATCCTAGTGAGATAAATGATGGTGTGTGCCGTTAGCTTGCCCTCATCCTAGAGAGATAAATGATGTTGTGTGTCGTTACCGTTACCCTTATCCTAGTGAGATAAATTATGTTGTGTGCCGTTAGCTTGCCCTTATCCTAGAGAGATAAATTATGCTGTGTGACGTAACCTTGCCCTTATTCTAGTGAGATAAATGATGTTGTGTGCTGTTACCATTACCCTTATCCTAGTGAGATAAATTATGTTGTGTGCCGTTACCTTGCCCTTATCCTAGAGAGATAAATTATGCTGTGTGATGTTACCTTGCCCTTATCTTAGTGAGATAAATGATGATGTGTGCCATTACCTTGCCCTTAGCCTAGTGAGATAAATGATGATGTGCGCCGTTACCTTGCCCTTACCCTAGTGAGATAAATGATGATGTGTGCTGTTACCTTGGCCTTATCCTGACTCCAATCGACGAGCTGCTGCTGGTTTCAGCTGAGATATGCTCGTTCATTCTGGATGACTGCTTGTTAATATTTCAACATTCCTCGGACAGTCTTTCATCTCCTCGTCGTTGTTCACTGAGTGTTTTCAAATTCCCCCCAACAATATTTACCATGGCTTAAATACAGAACACACTAACTCTTTAGTTTATTTTCTTCCTCATGGAAGTCCAGAAGACTTAAGCTTACGTAAGTTACAATCAACGAGAGTATTGATGGCAATTCTTTCCCCCTTCTTCGAACATGCCTGAGATTAATATGAGATCCACATCGTACATTCAGTCCCTTAGAAATATTCTGCTAAATGGGTATTTACTGGGAAATGTTGCAATTGTTATATGAGCGCCATGTTTAGCATTCATTTTGCTACTGAAGTTAGTATTCACAGAGGGGAGTCCTGTTGAAACAGCGCAGTAGATTCAGACTCAAAATACAATTGTTAATTTTGGATGCTAACATGGGGGACCAGACGGGGTGGCCCAATGAGTTGAGCGTCTGTACCCTGTTTTGGGAGATCAGGGGGATCCGAACCAATGAGTTTGTGGGTTCAAACCCTGGTTGAGTTAAACCAATGACTTAAAAATTGATATTTGTCGCTTCCTAGGCTGGCGCTCGGCATTACTAGTATAGGGCAAGGACTGGTTTGCTCAGTCTCAGGATAATGTGACTGAGTGGGATATCAGGTCATGGTGCTGAACTGCTACCACTACCTCCTGCCGGCTTCCAGTCGTAGTAATAGGTTAAACCGAACGATAGCGAGATGACCCTACCACTTCCTGCCCCGCCACGATTTACCTATACTATGTTAGCGCTAACATGAATAATTGAATTTTGGGCATTTTTCCCCAAATCCCAATTTTCGCTGCAGCAAATTATCGTGGTTGATAGTGAAAGTATCACTATCATCACTAATATATGACCTTATTTCACGCGGCCAATAATTGTGCTGACTGTGCAAATTCAAAATCTATTCCTACTCAGCTAAATATCCAGAGCCTGATCTTTTTAATTTTAGCCCCAAGCGAGTGTTTCCCAGCTAACAATAATCATGTTTCAAAAACGGCTACATTGTTGCCTGTGTTTGAATTCAACTCTATGATAATTTCTTTAATGTAGGAAAAATATTAGGATCTTAACTGCTTCTGAAGGAAAGCTTGTAGCTTTAGTGGGATGATCTCTAAAGTTCATTAGCTGTGTTCAGAAGACACAGCCGAGTGAGGCAAGCAGTGTCCATTAGATCAAAGCATATTAAATGTTCGCTCTTTTCTAACTGCTTGTTAGTGATGTGAGTTGCATCAACAAATTCCCACACACAATTTCCTCCAAAATAGAACCAACAGCGCACTGATGAGAAGATCTTCGCTTTAATGCTTCAAAGCAGTTGCCCCATGCATTTTCCACAATATATCATAGGGCACAGAGTGTGGGTGATGTGATGCAGACTATGGGGGACATTGAGGGTGCTTGCTTTGCCGTTGCTTAAAGTTGCATAGTCCGATGTTTTTGAGTTTCTGTCATTTTCTGAGATAAATACATTAGCTTGATCGTTATTATATACCTTACTTTAATTTGAACTAACTTTAATTTTAAATGGCTTTCCTTTGAGATATTTGAAGGGTGAACATGCAAAATTAATGTTGGCAAGCACACCAAAACTCTAACATCATAGGTTTCAGCAGTGATAGGTTCTATTAAATTGCCTCAGTATCCCCTATTATGTGGTGACAAATGTTTGCTAAGTACAACAGTCTCTAAATTAGATATGTAAAGTAAAATCTAGATAATTGCTTTGGTTTTGAAAATTAGAATTTTTCATCGGACTATGCAGTTTTAATTTGGGATCAGATTTTCTTTGTAAATGGGAACTCTGGGAGGTGTGGGGAAATAGCTATCTGTGATGATTAAATGATGCTTTGATGCAGATAATTGGAGGCCAGAGGCGTAATTACAGCAGCACGCCCACTACAACACGCACTACCCAAATGACACTGAGGGCCATCCATACAAAGGGATGTAACTGTGCCTGAATGTCTCTGGGTTATATCTGATGGTATATCTCACACAGTTACAGATCATTGGGATGTAACCAGGTAACTGCGCCTGAATGTCTCCATGTTATATCTGATGGTATATCTCACACAGTGACAGATCGTTGGGATCTAACCAGGTAACTGCGCCTGAATGTCTCCATGCTATATCTGATGGTATATCTCACACAGTGACAGATCTTTGGGATCTAACCAGGTAACTGCGCCTGAATGTCTCCATGTTATATCTGATGGTATATCTCACATGGTGACAGATCATTGGGATGTAACCAGGAAACTGCGCCTGAATGTCTCCATGTTATATCTCATGGTATATCTCACACGGTGACAGATCATTGGGATGTAACCAGGTAACTGCGCCTGAATGTCTCCATGTTATATCTGATGGTATATCTCACACGGTGACAGATCGTTGGGATGTAACCAGGTAACTGCGCCTGAATGTCTCCATGCTATATCTGATGGTATATCTCACATGGTGACAGATCATTGGGATGTAACCAGGAAACTGCGCCTGAATGTCTCCATGTTATATCTCATGGTATATCTCACACGGTGACAGATCGTTGGGATGTAACCAGGTAACTGCGCCTGAATGTCTCCATGCTATATCTGATGGTATATCTCACACGGTGACAGATCATTGGGATGTAACCAGGTAACTGCGCCTGAATGTCTCCATGTTATATCTGATGGTATATCTCACATGGTGACAGATCATTGGGATGTAACCAGGAAACTGCGCCTGAATGTCTCCATGTTATATCTCATGGTATATCTCACACGGTGACAGATCGTTGGGATGTAACCAGGTAACTGCGCCTGAATGTCTCCATGTTATATCTGATGGTATATCTCAAACGGTGACAGATCGTTGGGATGTAACCAGGTAACTGCGCCTGAATGTCTCCATGTTATATCTGATGGTATATCTCACACGGTGACAGATCATTGGGATGTAACCAGGTAACTGCGCCTGAATGTCTCCATGTTATATCTGATGGTATATCTCACATGGTGACAGATCATTGGGATGTAACCAGGTAACTGCGCCTGAATGTCTCCATGTTATATCTGATGGTATATCTCACACAGTGACAGATCGTTGGGATCTAACCAGGTAACTGCGCCTGAATGTCTCCATGCTATATCTGATGGTATATCTCACATGGTGACAGATCATTGGGATGTAACCAGGAAACTGCGCCTGAATGTCTCCATGTTATATCTCATGGTATATCTCACACGGTGACAGATCGTTGGGATGTAACCAGGTAACTGCGCCTGAATGTCTCCATGTTATATCTGATGGTATATCTCACATGGTGACAGATCATTGGGATGTAACCAGGTAACTGGCCTGAATGTCTCCAGGTTATATCTGATGGTATATCTCACACGGTTACACATTGTTGGGATATAACTGCACCTGAATGTCTCCATGCTATATCTCATGGTATATCTCACACGGTTACAGATCATTGGGATGTAACCCGTAACTGCGCCTGAATGTCTCCATGTTATATCTGATGGTATATCTCACACGGTGACAGGTCGTTGAGATGTAACTGCGCCTGAATTTCTCCGCATGGCTCCTGTCCATTTCGTCGGCAAGCACCTCCATGCGTTGGAATCGGGCCTGTTGGTTAACGCGGAAGTCCCAGACCACGGCCTCCGGAGGAGCATATCCAATGGGGGTGTGGGGTGGGGTCAAATCTAGATAACTGCTGTTTTGAAAATGTGATGCTTCATCGGACTATGCAGCTTTAATCAAGTCTAGCTGTACTATACCGTATTACTCAATATTAGTTTAGTCCAAAACAGAGTGCCCTGTTTCCTTCCGCGTCCCCGTCCACGTCCACATCCGTGTCTGCGTTCGCGTCCGTGTCCGCAATTATAGGCATGTCCGCATCCAAAGAATTAATTAGTGTCTTGTGGCTGTTGCAAACAAACACCATGCCAAGAACAGGGATCGAACCCACATTTCTGCCATTCTGGGATGATAAGCCTAACGATTAAGCCATCTAGGCCCTCTTGTTGCAATCAATCTGTGCACGCCTACCTGTGTAGGTGGAATTTCACCGCGAGAGGTGAGTGCAACTCATGACAATCGCACGCGTAGAATCATAAGTCCAATAATACTTCATCATCATCATCATGCTGTCGGTCACGATGCGACAAAGACTGCTTTCATTACTCGACTGCCGCTCTCCATTTAGCTCTCTGCTGTGAGAGTGATGTCCATGAGTCAGTGTTAATGTCTCTCAGCTTCAGGTTTTTCTTGATGGTATCCTTGAACCAGAGATGAGGGCACCCTCTCTTTCTGTAACCAGAAGACAGTTGAGAATAGAGGGTCTGCTTTGGTAGCCTGTCTGATTATCCTCATGAGGTGTCCAGTCCACCAGAGATTCTTTTTGATCAGAAGAACAATAATACTTACAGTTACAAATATCCGGGTAGCGCTTTGCTATTATGGCTATTAAATACACCGGGCATGTCCAACACCACACATCACACGTCACACATCATACATCACACATCACACAAGTAGGCCTACATCATCATGGTCATGGTGCCAGCGTTACGGGGTGCTGCAAACACTCGAGAGCGTTATACCTAGAACGGAGCTTGAACTCACAGTTCTGCCATTCCGGAGCCAGCATCCTAATCATTACTCAATCTAGCCTCCCTGAGGTAATTAATCTCCCCACGCCTGCCTGTGTATGTGGATACGAGTGCAACGTACCACACTAATAGTGCCCGTCCTGATATGACTCCTTTTCTTACCAAATAATCTTTCTCAAAATAAACGATTGCTAATTGAATTGTATCTACTGAATCTAATTGAATAGAGTGGAAATGAAGGTTAATCTACTTTAACCACGCCCTGTTGTGCTTCTAGAAAATGTTGTTTTGCAACTACTGAATTTGATATCCACCTAGTTATTATGCTATATGATGCAATGTTTTGGTTATAAATAAATACACTACCAGAGTCATATCAGCTTTCCAACGATTTGACTTACATATATCTGTAATATATACCGGTTAAAATTCATTCTAATTATATTCGACATATTTTATTTACCTCACCTTTGCCTTTCTTGTGTTTTATCTATATAACTTCCGAGTAATTGGAGTGTCACGCCCTATGCAGGGGGGTTTGAGTGGTGCATGCCGGTACCCCTACCCCCCCCCCCACCTCATGGGGTGGGAGTGGGGGGAGGACCCGACAGAGCTTATTAAATGTGATAACGGGTTTATCACTATCCATATATAGGGCGTAGGGCGTGAAACTCCAATTGCTCAGAAGTTATATAGATCAAACACCAGAAAGGCAAAGGTCAGTTAAATAAAATATGTCGAATATAACTATAATGAATTTTAACTGTTATATAGTCGACAGGTGTATTACATGTATATAAGAACATCATGATTTATTAGAAAAGTGAGCAAGACAAAGAGCAATGCTTGCTATCATTAGTATAAAAAAAAAAAAGGATCCATACAGGTAAATATTTATTTTACGCTCTAGCTACAATCACTTCAAATGACCTATTACCGCCTTCAAACTGTGAAATCTCTGATTTTTCCAAGCCTATGAATTCTAATTTATACCAAACTTATAGCTGAGGTCACGCAGACGACAATTGTAAAGGGCCGCCATTTGGCGCGCTACTGCTGCTGCTGCTGCTGCGATCAGGTTTGTGATCGGAAGTGACGTCACGCGGGGTGCTGGCGGGTTCCCGGTGTCTCACGGTGTGTCGTAGACACTCTGCAGCAGGACACGCCGAGAGAAGACGGCGGGCAGAATCGATGTGCCCATAAAGCGGCCTGGTCTCCACGACGGCTGCGTTTTACTGACGAATCGATTACCACTCCAGTGAAATCTCCCGCACATTCCAACTAAACAGATGGCATTGCGCTGAATGTACGACAAATTGCACAATCCGTGACAGAGAAAGACCAGATTAGAAGGCCTGATGAGTTGAGCGTCCGTCTCCCGTTTTGGTAGATCGTGGGATTCGAACCTATGGGTTCGAATGCTGGTCGAGTCAAACCAATGACTTAAAAAGTTATGCGTGTCGCTTCCTATAGCCAGACGCTCGGCATTATTAGGATAGGGCAAGGACTGGTTGGCTCAGTGTCAGGATAATGTGACTAGAGTTGGATATCAGGACATGGTGATGGTGGCCTGGTCTCCCAGTGGGGCAGCATTATAAAGTCGCCATGAGTGTGCACTGTCACAAGTCGGTACCCGTCCTGATATTACCCTAGATGTAGCCTGGAAGTAAAACTCCAGCCACCAACCAACTAATCCGATGTATCCCATTCAGTCACATTATCCAGACACCGAGGCAACCAATGCTTACCCTATCCTGGATGTCACGAAAGGTAGCGACAAAGATCAATTTTGTAAGACTTTGCTTTGTCTTGGCGAGGGTGTTTGCATGTGGTGGTAATCGGCATCGTGTAACCAAGTGCCTTCTATGGGTTAGTACAATGTAATATCACTTTGGTTTATGTTAGCAATGCATTATTAGCGAATGATTGGTTGAGGCCCTGTCACAATATGCCGTATTGGGTCAGCGTATGCCGACATATGCTGTCATATGGCAGAATTCTGAACATGCTAAAAAATAGACTTTTGCCAAACTTACTCATATCTTATCTCAGCGTACACCAGTGGGCTTTAACGAATACTACTTATGCAAAACGTACCCATAACGCACCCATAACTTGTCTCAGCCTACACCAGCATACCCCAATGTGTTGGCGCAAAGTCACATATTTCGGCATACGCTGACACAATACGGCAGAGTGTGACAGGGCCTTTAGCGGTGAGGTTTGTGGGTGTATGTGTGTTGAGATAGGCCGCCCCAAACCGGTTGTTTCCAGGCTCTGTATATGGCACAGTTCAGTTTATGTAGACCCATCTTGTTGAATGCTCTACAAGCACGTCAATCAGTCCTACGCGTTATCAGTGTTCATGCCTTCGTCTTTGTCAGATTATTAACGTTAGCATTCATTACAGTGATGTAGTTGGCTAGATTTGTCGTTGGTTATAGCTGTGTTCATCGATAAAGCATTACATACAAACATACACATAAATATATACAGTAAAACCTCTCTCAATCGACCGACCATGGGACCTACTATAAGTGGTCCATTTAGGGAGATGGTCGGGTTAGGGAGTTAGAATATGGTTACAATGGTATTGTTGGGACCCAAATAAAGTGATGGATATAGGGGAGTGGTCGATCTGTGGAGGTGGTTGGTTAGGGAGGTTTTACCGTATATATATGGGATATATAATTTATTACTATTTATCTTCCTACGTCGTAGCCCAATTTATATATATATATATATATTTATATATAATATATATATGTCTAGGGGGTGATGACAGTTGGATATATTGCGCTTAGAGCAAGATTCGAACCCACACTGATTGCCATTCCGGGGATAGCGTGCTAACCATTACATGACCTAGGTTCCCTGATGTAATCACCCTACCCATGCCTATCCGTCTATGTGGCTCCTTTCCTGAGAGGTCAGTGCGGACTACTACACTCACACCCCTAGAATCGTAATTCTTCTAAATGGTGTATGTCCATAAATCATTTCATGCTTACAATGACATACTTGCAGGCAATGTACTTACATAAACATACCCAGGGTGGGATCAAGGGCCATGCAACACGTACCTTGTACATGATCTAAGTCGCCGTGGTAGTAATGAAAATGGGAAATATAGCGCTTATAGCATGATTTAATCCCACACTTCTTGAAATTATGGGGGGGGGGGGGGGGGGCTAGCATGTTAACAATTACACTACCCTGGTTCCCTGATGTAATCACCCTATCTACGCCTATCTGTCTAGTTGGTTCCTTGCCTGGGAGGTCAGTGCCAACTACTACAAATAATATAAATATCACGACATCCAGACAAAATGGCCGAATGCGTTGAGTCTCGGTCGATAAGGTAGAGGTCTGCACTGACCTCTCAGACAAGGAGCCGTGTGGACAGGTGGATATGGATAGGATGATTGCGCCAGGGTGCCTAGATAACCTATTGGACACTAGTCCTGGAATCGCAAGTAGTGGGGATTTTATATGCATAGTATATTTATTTTATCTTTGCAATATGCTATTTTTATGTTATTAATTCCTTCCATAAGATAATAGATAACAGAAACGGAGACAAGACAGATTCGCATGGATCGAGCCTATAACTCTGGCTGGCCCCTAAGACCTACCTTTAATTTAATTTAACTAAATCGTTGGCGAAATGGGCAGATATCAGGTGGGTGAGGCACCACCTGGCGGAAAGGAGGGGAATTAGGGGAGCTGCTTGGAAGCAGACCTCCCGGTGTCCAGACTGCACCTAAAACCCCAGTAACCCATAGTAGGAAGGAGGATATCAAACGGAAGGTTACAGGAGCAATAGTGGAATAAGAACAATAAGAAGAAAGGAGCATTACATATATAATAATATTTGCATAATTACTTTATACCTCACGTATCACTATATTCATTTTATCTTTGCAAGGTCCTATGTTTGTAGATATAATACTATGCTGACTTTCTTTTATTTGCAATGCATTGTTATCTTTTATAAATAAGAGTATATATATATATATAGCACTATATAGATTTCATGCTTAGCAATGTGCCATATCTATAGATATAGTACTATGTTGATTAATTTTATTTTAAATGTATTATTAAGTATTATATTATTAATGTGAGAGTATATTGATTTAATTTGTTGCAATATGCTATATGTATATATAACACTTATATAGATTTCAGGCTTAGCAATGTCCTATATCTATAGATATAGTACTATGTTGACTTCTGTTATTCGTAATGTACTATTTTATCTATTAACATAAAAGTATATTAATTTAATCTGTTGCAATATGCTATATCTATATATAGCACTATATCGATGTTCGGCCAATGTGGTGTTTGTATTGGGTTAGTAGATAAGCTAACTATCCGAAGCTGTTTTTCAAGTTCAGATATTGACTAATTGATGGGCACAACGCCAATCCTTCTGCTTCCTGCGCAGTGATGAATGCGCATGAAAAGCGAACTTTCCAGAATCAATCCAGCCAGCCAACGCTGTCTTTACTTGATTTATTCCGATCTCTGCTTTCGCTAAACCAAAGCGAAGTCAGGTGGCCACCCTACTTCCTAACATCTACATCACTCCCCGTCCTGATATGACATTAGATGTTGCAAGGAGGTCAAACACATTTCCATCACAGATCAGAACATGCCGACGTCGGCCAATCAGCTTCGACCTACCCATGTGACGCATCTGGCCCACATGACCCAAAGGAAGTCCCGACTCCCCCCCCCCCCGCCCAGATCTCCCTCACTTAGCCACTCACTTCACACGTGCTACACAACGTTTCATCACCGACCCACCCTCCCGTTCACAAGTTTACATTTAGCAGGCCATGGATAATTGGTGGTTTATATATGTTCAATACCAGTGTATTTATTTCTCTTATAGCCACGGAGGGTCAGTGCTACCTAAATGTTGTTGTTTGTGCTTTTTTAAATTTCCCTGCTGGAATTTCTTTTGTATCTACAATGTACCTATCTGGTGGTTTAGAGATTGTGAATTTGTTTTGTGCTTGTATAGGTTATTTTTATATGCATTCGTTGATTAAGCAAAGAAAATATTTCTTCCCCATTCCACTACTCCTTTCCCTATCCTGGTAATGCTGAGTTTTTTTGTTTTTTTTGGTTTTTTTTGTGACAAGTTTTTTATTCTGCCCATAACGTATAAGCTCCCGTGAGGGTGCTTGTTTTCAACGCTGGACAGCTGTGGTACTAGATTGGTCTGGTCCCGCACTCAGGAGTCTTTACCTGATCTTTCTCGGGCCAACCTTTGCGGTTTTGGGTGTTAGTAGTTTCTATATTAGTTTTTTTTTAATTTTCAAGTTTTTTCCTAACCTGTATATGATAACTTAGCCTACTATGTACATCTACGCAGATGACATACAGGCCTGTGGGAGAGGATCCCATCCCATTGTGGTTTGTTACAGCATCCTTTCACCCATGCCCTGTCCTTAGATAGTACACCAGTGTGCCAGAACTCCCCTGGACCCTTCAGGACTGCGACTAGGTGGGATGGCTGTGTTGTATGGTTAGCCATTTCGTATTTCAGGGTGATTCGGATGCATGACCGTGGCCTGCCTGGTTCTGCTTTGGTTTGTGCCAGTACACATACACAGACGGACTGCACCCTATGGTAATAGTCATTTCGAATTCCTTAGTACTTAGTAGGGCTAGTTTCCGTATTTGTGATATCTACCATCTTTTCTGGCCGGTCTTTTGCTTTTTGTGCCAGAACACAGCAAGCAGTGACTGCGCCCAAGATCAGGTGAGATATTGAGTGCCAGGATAAGTAGCGACAAGTATGGATTTTTAAGTCATTAGTTTATATACCTCAAGCATATATAAGTTGGAATCAAAAGAATTCTACCATTTATTCCATCCAAATCAATGCTGATTAATCTATAACTCACAAAGCGCACTGACATCAATGTTGTGTCCGGAAAGTGAGATGTACTTTACGTGTGGTTGTGGAGTGCTGAGCTATATGCCCAGTGCCTATACTCTGCTAAGCACATCCCTGTACTTAGGTGCATTCTATTCTAAAGGTTGGGGTGACTGCAAATTGGGTTTGCCACCTTGAACTCACGTCAACAGGTAAGGGCCATCAGATACAGGTGCATGGAAAGTGTCAATGGACGTTGAATCGGGTAGAGTAACTAGTGGTAAAAGAATGATCTTCGTTGATGTACGCTGAGATATGTTATGGGTACATTTGGCATAAGTAGTGTTCGTTAAGAGCACGCTGGTAAACGCTGTCATACACCGTCGCATGCCAAGGCGCCGAAAATTTGAAATTCATTTCATATATTGGGAATACGCTGATGGAATACGCCGTAGTGTGACAGGGCCATAAGCTTTACAGGTGGAAGATAGCGATATGCAAACCCTTGGTGGCGGACTTTCCGTAGCGACACTCTTATCTCAGGTGGTGATTTTTTTGTGTTTTTTTTGGTGTAAATATGTTTATTCTGCTGAATAAGTCTTTTGTCAGTGCCAAAGCACTGGTCTTCCAGCCATTTTTCAATTCAGGGTTATTTACACAAAAGGTATATAGAATAAGGTGTACAATACCTGTTGAATACACAATTTGCACCATGTAACACAATGAAATTCTGAAACCCAAAAGTTCCATAACAATATGGTACAGTAGTGTCATATAACCAGATCAATATTAGTCAGATCAATGTGAGTATTTACATAGTATTTAGAATGTAAGCAGAAGTTATCTTCTGTATTCAGTTGGTAAACTTGTAGTAAGTTTTAATGTTCAGTTGCAGTTAGGCAAGCGGTATATAAATGTTGGTTTGTTAGGAAAATTCTAGTGTAACTCTAATGTAGTTAGTTATGTGAGTTTATGAATTATGTTGTTGGGGTGGGGTTGTTAATAATACACTGGACCAGCTGTGACCAGTGAAGCAGTGGGACCAATTGCTTTCTGCTTATTTTGAGGTGGGCTGCACTGAGATCCCTCATTCCCCCCTTTTCTTAGGTCAAAGGATTCTTTAGCAGCTGATTCTCGCAACGATTACTAGGGGCTGGGTCTTGGATCCTTCCATACCTCTGTGTCCTATTGAACTGCTGGGTTATAACCTAGACTCATTCAGCAGAAACTGCTTACCCATTTAAAGCTGCATAGTCAGATGAAATATCAAATTTTCAAAACTAAACCAATTATCTAGATTTGATTTGACAAATCTAACTTAGATACTGATGCACTTATTAAGCATTTGTGTCTGCATACAAACTGGATGCGGTGCTTAATCGCAGTGCTGTTAAATAAACATTGATGCTTGCCACTTTGTAGTTTAGCCATCGCCATTACTCGGATAGGAGGATAAGGAGCAGTGGAATGAGGAAGACCAATTGTCCATAGTTAGATTTCCCTGCAACATCTACGGCCATATCATGATGGGCACCGCCTTGTGACAGTGTGCACTCATAGCGACTTTATAGTGCTGCCCCACTGGGAGAACAGGCCACCAGCACCACCACCTGATATCCCATTCAGTCACTTTATCCTGCCACCGAGTCACTTAGTCCTTGCTCTATCCTAATAATGCCGAGCACATGGCTAGGAAGCGACAAGTATCAATTTTGTAAGTCATTGGTTTGACTGGGTCATTAATTGAACTACCGACCTTCCATAAGGGGGTCATACAATAATAACTGGATAAGGCATACGTTTATTGAAGAAGCTACAACAGCATAATCAAATTCAAGAAGATGCTATTTATGATACGGCGCTGAGTGAACTCAATGTCAGGATTGCGTGTGGTGTGTCTTTACTATGGATACCACTAAAGTACGCCTACCTACACACTTAAGTCGCTGCTGCTCTTCCCACGGATAGTCAAGAAGCTGCTACTGTAGCACAGTTGTAAGAAGCGGCCACTCTGCGTGCACTAGCGAGAAAAGAAGCTGCTTCCTCCTCACACGGGCGCAATTTACTAATAAACCATCTGTCATGTACCCGAAAGTATAAGAAGGAAATGTTTTTAAAAACTGCTTTCATTTTCATTGTGTGAAGCGACCTAATAGCAGAGTTGAAATGTTAAAATATCAAGAGGCGATGCAATTCTTACCTGTGCTGGCATAAAATTCCAATAAGTGGAGCCTGCCATAGAAACAAGCCAGTGGTGTCAGTCGTGCCTTATGCAACCAGCCGCTTGATGGATATATTATAGTAGATACATGTACAGTTAAACCTCTCCAAATCGACCGACCTTGGGACCGACATTAAGTGGTCCATTTAGGGAGGTGGTCGGATTAGAGAGTAAGAATATGGTTACAATGGAATTTTTGGATCCAAATAAAGCGATCGATATAGGGGAGTGGTCGATCTGTGGAGGTGGTCGGTTAGAGAGGCTTTACTGTACTTTCTGAATTGATCCATATGCAAATTGACTGTAGCTGGAAGTGAATGAGTCCGTCGTTGAGACTCCTCAGACAATGTCCATCTCGCTGCAATATGGTGTAGCTGCAAAGTGGCTACTGAACTGCTAGGAAAACATGCACCAGACTTAAGCCCACGCGGTGCATTGTCACGGCCAGCCGAGGAGCCCGACGAGGGCTGAACAGATCTGCGCAGCCGTGGTAAAAGGGGCCATTAAGCCTCCATCCCCCGGGACTGCACACCGCCGAGCAACTCGTAATGAGCAGCTCCCACACAGCCAGCGCACACCCACATCCCCGCCTCCCCACCTCCCTACCTCCCCACCTCCCTATCTCCCCACCTCCCCACCTCCCCACCTCCCCACCTCCTCACCTCCCCACCTACCCACTTACCCACATCCCCACCTCCCCACATCCCCACATCCCCACATCCCCACCTGCCCGCCCCCTTTCCCCTGAGACCGTCCACCTTCACACGCCTGACTTAGCGACCATATATATGCAAATAGGCTTAGATCTGACTATCATATCCAATTAATTGCATCATTTATTCGCTATGATCACACAAAACGAGTTGATCTTTATTCCAATAACCAGTGGTCGTGTTTGATTGAATTCCATCGGGTTTGTTTCCTTAGTATACTTGAAACTGTGCTTACTTTTCGCTACGTCTGCACGGGCAGCCACGTTGGTTGTCGTGACCTTTCTCCAAGAGGCAATATTAGTGGTACGTACAGGTAGCTGGAAGTACATATATATACAATGTATACATATATATATACATATATATATATACATATACATATACATACATATATACACATATATACATATATATACATATATATACATATATATACATATATATACATACATATATATACATATATATACATATATATATACATATATATATACATCTTGGAAAACTTCACATATGCATACACTGCGTCATTTGTTCGCTGCACTCTATCCATAACAAACTCTTCTGTCACCATGGTAACAACGACTAGGTGACATTTAATTACTACCAATCTGACATTTTTATGAATTCCTGTGAAACACCTCTACGAATGAACGAACTACAACAGTCAATATCACTTTTTTTTCTTTTTTTTCGTTCTTTTCGGTAAAACAGTTTATTCATCAGAACATACATCTTTTCAGCACTGAGGCACTGGTCTTTCCGCCGTTTACATTACATTGTAAATAGGTAGTTTAGCAGGTACATAGGTAGGACATATTAGTAGATTATGAAGGATGTTAGCATGTTAATGGATTCGTCGTAATACGTTCAGTATTATTTTGGGCTAATATGATGGGTCATTGCAAAATCTGTGCTGATATTGCCAGTACAGTGTATGTGATGGCGGTGCCCGGGAGAATGGAGCCCTCCCTCCTAAGTCCCCACTGGTATGATCTGCCACTTGAAAGCATCAGTTCTCGTTCTATCCCCGAAGGTAACATTGTATAGTGTCCTAGGACGCACCATCCTGATGACTATGGAAACCAGGTCAGCTTGGAGCGAAATGGTTACATTGTCATCGACAGTGCCTCGACCAAACTTTAGGTGTGTGGGAGGAAAGTGAAGTGGTGACATAAATAAATAAATAAATAAATAAATAAAATGCCTCCCGAGCATGGCTGGCTCTGCCCAAAGACCCTATAATACTGAGATGGCTCACTCCCTATCTCTCCCATGGTAATGCAAATTTCACAGTGCCACCTTGTGGTGGGTTTGATCAGCCCAGCTGCTGGTTGATGTTTCACATGTAAACACATACAATTATATTATACATGATATAGTTAAGTTTGAATACACATCAATATGAAATTGCTATGAACAAATACACATCATCATCAGCATCATCATCAGCATCGCCATCATCACACATCTTTCACATTCATATATACATTTATACATATAATATAGCACCTGTTTAACCAAGAGAACAGCCAGCGCACCAAGTGGTGCGTTTGATCATTTTGATTACACAGTACAGGCTGAGTGAGCCGTCTTAGTATTATAGGGTCTTTGCTCTGCCTCCGGCGGGTGCCCTATAAACAGTCGGGTAGACGCCTACCCTACAGTGAGGCTGGCACTTTGTTGGGGCTTTATGTCCTAGCAACACTAATATCCCACACAGTGCACATAATCCTGATACTGCGCTAACCTGTCCTTGTCCTCTTCCAGTAATGCCGAGCGCTATGCTAGGTAGTCACAAGCATCAATTTGTTTAAGTAATTGGTTTGACTCGGCCAGGACTCGAACCCCTGACCTTGCTGATTCGCCACCGCGTCCGGTAGGGAATCGGCCCTCTGAGCCCCACTTCCAATCACCTACTTTCCCCGACCTGGCCCTCACTCCCACGTGTCCTGCCTTCGCCCCACGTGACCCGCTGCCCCCCCCCCCCCCACGTGACCCGCCGTCGCCCCACGTGCCTCATCTCGCGACAACCAATCTCCTTTTCCTTTACCGACGACTCAACTCGTCCCTTTCCCCCAATGTTCCACTTCGCTATTTCTACACTGACCAGAAGGGATTGCCGAATGAGTTAATCGTCGGTGTCCTGTTTTGGTGGATCGTGTGATATTAGGTCAGGGTGCCGGTGGCCTGATTTCCCAGTGGGGCAGCACTATGAACTCGCCATGAGTGCGCACTGTCACAAGTCAGTACTCATCCTGATATAACATTAGATGTTGCCAGGATGTAAAACTCCAAAAACCAACCAACCAACTCGTCCCTTTCCCACGCTGTTCTACTTCGCTATTCTTAGAACATAGACCTGACATTGTGGACATCAACCAGATCAACCAGGATGTCTTTATTCCAGGACAATTAATCATATCTTGTTTTCTTTTCGGACTATTGCATAACCCGATGAAAGCATCTAATTTTCAGAACCAAAGCGCTCACCTAGATTTGATCCTGCATTTCCAACTTAAAGTTACAATGGACCGATGAAATTTCTTTTTTTTCAAAACCAAGACACTTATCAAGATTGTATTCTATATATCCAACTTAGATACTGGTGCATTAGCTAAGGATTTGTGACAGCACATACAGTATAATCAGTGAATTTATTACCCCATCCCCTTGGATACTTACTTTGCCACAGCCATAAAAGGAAGAACACCATTAACCAATTAGGTCAGTATCGTGGCCTCATTAGCCATCAGTGGAAAATACCAGGATACCAGGCTACATTTGAATTAGGTCATCCTACATCATGTGGTCATCGCGAGACATAAATACACATCATAGCTAGAGGACTTTTGGAAAGCTTGTCAAAAGTATTTTTGATCCTTTCAGCTCAAATTGCTTCAAAATTAGACATTCTTCATCAAAATTACTCAGGACTATTGATTAGTAGGTTATAACGATCAATTTGATATATTTATTTTAAAAATAAAACAAAAATTCAAATGCCATCTGTGATAGTGGATGCAAGTTGACAACACGACGACTAGTATGCGAGTGATTTATTTCGGGCACGCGGCCAACCAAGAAGCCTCCAGTGACGTCACGCGCACACGGGTATACGCACTGTACTGATACCTTACATCTTCCCCTTTTTTCAAAAACTTTTTTTTTTCAATAAAGATACATCAAGATGATAGATGCGCTATAGGTTTTTTTGTTTTTTTTTCAAAATGACATTTTCACATCATCTTAACTATAGCTCTCGCATGTTAACATTTCAATCACAAATATCATCAAATACTTTATTCAAATGGATTAGTATCGAAACGAAACCTGCACCATATAGTATACGACTATGTAAGTCAACTTATTTTATGATTTGTTATGTTATCCTAACTGTCATATGGGTGTTCCACTTGCATGGAGCACTTGCACGTATCCAGGTCATCCTCCGGTGCTTCGTTCTCGTCCTCGGCGATTTCGTTGACTTGGGCCCGGTTAGTACGACGAGTTTTGCAAACTTTCTGGAAATGCCCATAGCGGTTGCAGTTCATGCACTGTTTGTCCGCTGCTGGGCATTGGGCGTTGCCATGTTGGTATCCGCACTTTGTACACATGGCTCTCGGTGTAGCTGAGCGGCGTGCCCGGTCCGACCACGTGCGCGCACGTGGCATCGCAGCCGCCTGCTGCGCATGCGCTCGATAGACTCCGGGCCGCTTGTTGATTTCATCCACGTGTTCATCCTGTTTTTCGTCCGTACTGTGGTGCAACTGTGCGTGTGTGTTGTCGCTGAGTCGACACATCTCCAAACACCTATCTAATGTTAAGTTGGGTGTCTGGAGCAACTTGTCACGCAATTTGTCCTCCTTGACACCACACACTAGACGATCACACATCATGGAATCTTCTTTGTCTCCATAGTCACAATACGAAATTCGGTGCCGTAGCTCCCGAATAAATGCATCCATTGACTCGCTTGACTGCTTGAATGAATTGAATGAATATCTTACCACTGTTATATTGGTTTTGCCGATGCAGTACTCACTAAACGCTTTCACAAGTGGTTCTATTTTTTCTTTTTCGCTGTCGTCGAATTTGAAAGTGAGGTGGAGTTTTTGAGCTTCCTTACCAGCTACGTGCAAGAACACGCAGCACTGGACTTTTTCGGTTTTACTTGCTGCTCCAGTTGCTACACTATATATTTGGTACGAATGATACCACATGTTCCAGTTCATAGCCAAATTTCCCTCGAAACTCAGAGGTAGTGGCGGTTTCAGGCCTGTCAATGCCATGGTTAGTTGGTCAGTTGTGCTGCGCCTTGGGTTCAGAGTTGTACATCTGACACCATGTGATAGTGGATGCAAGTTGACAACACGACGACTAGTATGCGAGTGAATTATTTCGGCATGCGGCATGCGGCCAACCAAGAAGCCTCCAGTGACGTCACGCGCACACGGGTATACGCACTGTACTGATACCTTACTGTACTGATACCATGCAACTTTAAATACTGCTGCATTCATTAAACATGTATTGCTGCATAGAAGAAGATACTGAGCCAGTGCCATAGAACCTGGCACTACTGAAGCCAATGGCATCGGAATTTTGACGTGCTTGCTAATATTAAAGTTACATAGTCTGATGGCTTTCGAATTCTTGCATCGTTTTTTAGATAAATATATCAGGATGACTATTATAACCTACTATTTATTATTCCTGAGTCATTTCGATGAAAAATGGCTAATTTTGGAGCAATTTGAGCTAAAAGGACACAAAATCATTTTGGCAAGCTTGTCAAAAGTCTTGTTGTTGTGGCCCAGATTCACATCTTCCGATGGTCACATGAAGAGGAATGACCTATTAATGTGTAGGGAGTCTGTAACCTGACTAATGCCATATATGAGGGCAGGACTAATAAGGTCATGAGATTGACCTAATTAGTTAGTGGTCTCCCTGTTTAAGGGCTGTCTCAAAGTGAGTGTCCAAAGGAATTGGGTTATAAATTCACAGATTATTCTGTATATGTTGTACTGAATCATTAGTTAATACACTAGTATCTAAGTTGGATATATAGGATCAAATGTAGGTAGTTCTTTTGATTTTGACAAAATTATATTTTATCGGAACATGCAACTTTAATTTTCTATGTTTTCACTTCAAATATGGCCAACGTTAGCCATTATTAAAAGTTACTTTAAACTAATGTAAAGTAGATTATAATGGTCAAGCTAATGTATTTATATCAGATTCTCAAAACCATCGGACTATTCGGTGAGAGCACAGGCTTCCTATGCGGAAGGTCGGGACTTCAAATCCCAGCCCGTTCAAACCAATGACTTACTAAATTGATACTTGTTGCTAACTAGCCTGGTGCTCGGCATCACTAGGATAAGGCAATGACTGGTTAGCTCAGTGTCAGGATAATGTGACTCAGTGGGGAATTGGGTCATGGTACCGACAGCCCGGTCTCCCAGTGAGGCAGCACTATAAAGTTACCATGAGTGTGCACTGTCACAAGTCGGTGCCCGTCCTGATATGACCTTAGATGTTGCCATGACGTAAGACTCCAACAACCAACCAACAAATCGGCGCCAGCCTTAGATGTTGTCAGGACATAAAACCCCAACAAACAAGAGATCCTTCGATTGTATTACCTAGCGTAGTCAGTCCTTGGCATTCAGGTCATGACAACAGTTAGATAATGTTATTTGGCAGCGCATGCTACACACGTAAAACAGGAAGTGGGAGTGGACGGGGGTGGGGGGGACGTGATTGTGCTGGCCACATCCGGTGTGAGTTATATTTCACTGCGCAACTTTATGGGATAGTGTCGGTGACGGGTGCGCACGCATGTGGTGTTCACTTTCCGCACGCAGGTCCTCTCACACAGAACCGCAACGGAGCACTGCCTCACACACAGGAAACACACACCTATGTCCCGTCCTGATATGGCCTTAGATGTTACTAGGACGTAAAACAACAACAAACAAACACAGTTGTGGAAGGACTTATTAAAACCCAGCTGAAGAGTACGCGGCTATTTGACTTGAATACGGTGAATTGGTAGGATCAGGAACACGGATTCAATTTATCATTGCTACCTGCGGAACAGAGAAGTAGGAAGCAGGAAGTGGGAATAACACAACTTTATTCTCATGACAGGAAGGGTATCTGGCTGACTAGTGCAGCTTTACCCAATGCAGTTGTGAGTGACCGGTAACAAGGTCTGACATGCAAGTGAAGTTATGCATAAATGGTTAATAATAGTTTACATGACAGATGAATACATTTCAATCATAATCACAGGACATTTCAATCATCATAACCAAAGCATTTTTATCATTAATCATCAAGCAATCAGCAATCAGCAATCATCAAATCTACATCAATGCATACAGTTCAATCGTATCAGTTTCAATGTTTTATCAGGTCAATGTTTTATCAGATAAAAGTTTTTTTAGTTTTTTTTGTTCATTTAGTTTTTTGCTCGGGTTAATTTTTAAAGATTGAGTTGCTGCTACAGTGCTTCATGTGTGAGTGGCTATTCAGAGGCTACCAGGGGCGAGGCTGAGGTTGGGGTTTTGAGGTTGAATTTGGTTGGTCGAGTGGGTATGTGGGGTTGGCCGGTGGGGTGGCTTGATGGTGTGAGTGGCAGGTGGGAGGGGCTGCTTCCCTGTTCTCTGCACCCCCAGCAATGACAGCAAATGAGCGCCACCCGCTCATTTAACCCTTTGAATTTGCAGTCGTGTTCTTGGCAATAAACCTTTTCCACATTGCATGCGCAGTGAGTTGTGACCTACAGAATTAGTTCCTCTCATTGCTGTTAGAGGGCGCGTTAGTTATGGAAATCACCTATAAGACCTTTTCTACAGAACATGTTTCATAGTGAGCTGCTACCTGCAACATAATTAATGTCTGCCACTAATGTCAGAATGTGGGTTGGTGGTTGAAATCGTCTAGCATTAGTGATTATTGACAAATGAAATATAGAGATATATAAGTGCTATTCGGAGTCTGGTTAATTGACCAACCACATAGATCTGTAAGAATTTGAGCTGGAACTTGCTCTCTTTTAAACAAAATTCTTTTAGTAAAAGATCTGATCAGAATATGCCCCCTTTCAACGCCGGGGCGAGGGTATTGTCAATAAGATTATATGTAAACTGCAATACTATGTAGAGTTTTATTTGTCCCACTTTCTATGAAAATTTATGTATTTCTCGGAAGAAGTATTAATGTATTTGATTATGGTTCATTTGAAGCTATATATGCTTGAGTGGTGCTTATTGGAAATAAAAATGTACTTACATATCTATGATCCATAATTATCCTATTATTTCATTTATCAGGATATTACTCTATACATAAACTGCAATAATATTTATTTATAGTCTTTATTTGTGCCCCTTAGTTTATTCGTACATTTCAACGGCAGTATTAATGTTTGTTTGGTGCTGAAAAAATATGTTATTCAACTGGAATAACAATTTGAAACCAAACAAAAAGAAATCTGAAAAATTCCGAATTCCGAAACACAACTGGTCATAGCAATTTTGGATAAGGGACTGTGTGTCTGTATTATATGAATGACAATATTTTAGCTTTCCTTTAAAGTTGAATAGTTTTGAGTTTCTCTCATTTTCTGAGTTAAACATTAGGTTGATCATTATAATCTACATTAATTTAGTTTGGAGTAACTCTTATCTTAAATGGGTATTTTTTTTAGATATTTGAAGTGTAGAAATGCTAAATTAATTTTGACATGCACATCAAAACTCTAACACCATAGGTTTCTGCAGTAATAGATTCTATTAAGTTGACTCAGTATTCCCTTATATGTGACGACAAATGATCAATAAGTGCACCAGTACCTAAGTTACATTTGTAGAATCAAGTCTACAAAATTGCTTTGCTTTTGAAAATTTGATGTTTTCATCGGACTATCCAGACATAATATGTTAGGTTTTGTGAATCAATATTGAGATATTATGGTAAACTGGTCGTCGAAGTTAGCTCTCTGTTTGGTTGTGAGAAGTTCTCTTGCGTGTTGCTTCCGGTGTGGGATATTAATAGCAGGAACACACGGTGCTGATATGAGCTTCCCAGCATAGAATCGTCTGAAATAGCTATGCTAAGTTTCCTGTGAATGATAATTGGATCAATTAAATATCCATTGGCACTGAATTAAAGGTTATTTATTGTGCTTGAAACAGAATTTCTCTTTAAAGAGAGAGAGAGGGAGAGAGAGGGAGAGAGAGGGAGAGAAGAAAGCTTTTTAATAGGTGGAAATAGAATTAGGTTTGTAATCAGACTGAGTTTGGGCGCTGCGCGGTCATGTGTGAAGGTCGTGTATCTTTGGCATACTGGTGCGACGCTTAAAGCTGCATAGTCCGATGAAGCATCAAATTTTCAAAACCAAAACAAGTATGTCAATTTGATTCTACACATCTACCTTAAGTACTGGTGACGCTTGTTAAACAAGTGTCACCACATAGAAGGGAATATTGAGGCAATTTATTAGAACACATTACTGCAGAAACCTATGGTGTCAGAGTTTTGGCAAGCTGCCAAAACTAATTTTACTTGTTTGCACTTCAAACACCTCAAAAGTTAGCTATTTAAAATAAAAGTTACTTCAAGTGAAAGGAGGGTAGATTATAACGATCACCCTAATATGTTTATCTCAGAAAATGACAGAAACTCAAAACCCATCGGACTATGCAACTTTAATCATAGCGGGGTCGATATGGTACAGTACATCCTACCGCCCACTCAATGTGACCTATTTACTTTGCGCGTTCCAGCCAATAACAACACCACCGCCAAAGTCAACAACAACATCAGCAGCAGTAGCAGTAGCGTCAACCGGTGAACAGCTTTTTTTGTGAAGCTACATAATGTAAATACAATTTAAAAATTGTAATTACAAGAACGATAAAAAAACTCACGAGTAACCTATAGAGATTCTCAGTAGTTCAGAGCTCGATGTAGTTGAGATTTATAGGATGGGGATATTCCACACGGGTTGAAGACATAATATTGTCGTGGGGGATGATGAAAATGCGAAATATTGCGCCTAAAGTGGGAATCGAACCCAAATCTTTTGCATTCCGGGCCAATGTGCTAACCAACACGCTAGCCTCGGAATGGCAAGGACCATAGGTTCGAATACTTCTATAGTTGTAATATTTCCCATTTTCATCACCCCCATGACAATAGTCATTGAAATCTTAGTTGTTTAACTTGTTTTTCAAACATAATGCATGCCATATGCGGAAGTTGGATTACGTGATTTACAATTGGAGGATTGTAAAAGAGGGTTCTAAATGCCCAGTCACATACACGTTAGTGAACGTAGTTGCACGTAGTGGAGGCTAACGTAGTTGAACGTAGTTGAACGTAGTTGAACCTACTGGCATCTGTACTTCTCTAGTATGTGTAACTACGTTCAACTACTTTCAACTACGGCCATTAACGTGTATGTGACCGGGCCTTTAGAAAGCCAGCGTTCCCATCCTTTTTAACACCGGGAAAAGTCTATGTTGGGTGACATCTCTGATTTACTAGATAATTTATTTTTGTCAGTTCAATCAGGTGCAGAATATGAAAGGTTCTCCGTGTATGCCTGTAGACAATAACACATGCAAAATGTGTCGTCTGATTCATTCAATATTTTACTGTTGGTTTAGGGATAAATCTTATGACAGGTCAGTTATTTCGGAGTAGTCAGTTATTTAGCATGTGAACGGGAAGAATGTTATATGTGCGAGTTCACTGATCTTTAAGTATGATGCCAGATGGTGTCCGGTTACAAGGTGGGTGGTGTTAATGTCTTATAGCCCTGTCATACTACGACGTATCTCGCCGGCGTGCCGCCAACGCGCAATATCACTTTTAATCATCGAGAGACATCAAACTTTTCGGCGTTTTGTTAGCGTTCGGCCGACATTGTGAGAAAAAAAACTAAAAAGTTTGGCGTGCTGTCCTAATATGACCTTAGACAAAATAAGCAACAGTTTGGCGCAACGTGTGGGAATGAGCCCCACGCGGGTGTGGCGTCAGTGGAAAAAAAGTATACGTACCTCCAAAGCGCTTCTAACGTATCTCAATGACCCCCTAATGTCGCCATAACGTTGGCACCCGCGCGTTGGTGCACGTTGAAAGTTTTGTGCAAGCACAAAACTTTGCCAATCGCCTGACGCGCACCGCCGACCATCGCCGTAGATCAACGAATACCAAGCGCACCTAACACGCATGTAACGCTTCCTAACGTTTGCTGACGATTCACCAAAAAGTGACACACGTCGACGCGCGTTGGCGAGAAACGTCGTAATGTGACAGCACCATTATTGGTTCACTGTGTCTATGAGGCCATGAAACATTGAAGCCAAGAATGAAACATTGACTTGAAAAAGAAAATTGATACAAGTATATATTTGAAGGGCGACCAAGCTCGCCCTTTGCTTTTATTTGGTAGTCAATAATTACAGTAGCCGGGCTAGTTATATTGTCCATTCGGAAAGCCAGGGCCATGCTTAGACTGATGGGGTCTATGAGGGAACCAGACTGAGCAATGTGGGATTTGAACTGGGATGTGTGCGCTGTGCGCATGCGCCACACATGACATGGTTTCTGAAACGAGGCTAATAGGCATGAAGTGGGAAGAATAGCAACACGAAGTTCACATCATAGGTAACATCGATAGTGCTTCAACCGGACGCGATGGCCGAATCGCTAGAGTGCAGGCTTCCCGTGCGGAAGGTCAGGAGTTCAATTCTTGGTCTAGTCAAACTAATGACTTACAAAATTGATACTTGCCGCTTCCTAGCAAGATGCTCTGCATTATTAGCATATTCCTAGGACTCGGTGTCAAGATAATGTGACTGAGTGGGATGTCAGGTCATAGTGCTGGGAGACCATGCCGCTAGTATCAATACTCGATATCCCATTCAGTCACATTATCCTTACACTGAGCAAATCAGGCCTTGCTTTCGGCGGGGATTTGAACCCCACTGTCAGCAAATAATTCTGTAAATATATATATTTCATCATCATCATGCTGTCGGTTGCGATGCGACAAAGACTGCTTTCATTACTTGACTGCCGCTCTCCATTTTACATTTCATGAAAGCTGCCTGCAAAAGTGTTGAAGTGCTGCTGGCCTTTGCAAGTTACCAGCGGCACTCTCTCAGGGAGCAAATAGGCAAGAACATGTCAAGACAGGCGCAAAACTATTTTTCCCTGCAGTGGCTGGTCGGGAGATGTTGGGAGTCCCATACATCAACCGCCCTTAATGCTGCCACAGTGACATCATTTTCTGTTTAGGGTTTGCGCCCTTAGCCTTCGGTTCTGTCAAGAACCTGTACCACAAGGCAGTGGTTTACAACTCTGCAGGACAGGGGCATCAAACTCCCTGAGGTATTGCTATACCTGCAATATCTGCATACCTGATATATATATATTTACATAATATCAAAGTGCCTTTCTTCCAAAGCAGCCATCAATCAACACTGGCACCATGCGTCAGAAGGGGATTGATCTCATTGAAGGCGAGGGGGTCACAGGGTCCAAGTGCTGTACGAAATCAATCTGTACCTGACTTCTCCTTGAACCGCGACCGTATTTAGCTGCTTGTATCACAGAGTTGAAGCTATAACTAGGTCGCGCATTAGCATCACATGTGCCCACAGACGGTCTGATGGCGTGACCTAGTTCAGCGTGATTACAGAGGCGCTAAAAGATCCCGAGATAAACAGCACTATCCTTAGCCTGTTTGAGTATAGGGGCGCCTCCGACAATCAAATTCAACTCATTCATTACAGTGGATGTATATATATATATATATATATATATATATATATGCTAGTCACTACACACACAGAAACAGGTTCAGCAGTTCATTACGATGGGTAGATAGATACACTAGACTTCTTTTTGAACCGCAACCATATTTAGCTGCTTGTATCAATATCACAAACCACATCAGGATGTCTATTGTACCTCGTGTCCCCAGGTAGTAGCCTGTGCCAAAATGACAACATGTCAAACCACATCAGGATGTCTATATTACCTTGTGTCCCCAGGAGTAACCTGTGCCAAAATGACAATGTCACAAACCACATCAGGATGTCTATTGTACCTCATGTCCCCAGCTAGTAACCTGTGCCAAAATGACAATGTCACAAACCACATCAGGATGTCTATTGTACCTCATGTCCCCAGCTAGTAACCTGTGCCAAAATGACAATGTGACAAACCACATCAGGTTGTTTACTATACCTTGTGTCCCCAGGTAGCAACCTGTGCCAAAATTGCAATGTCACAAACCACATCAGGATGTCTATTGTACCTCGTGTCCCAGTAGACCTGCCAAAATGACAATGTCACCACAGGTGTTATTACCTGTGTCCCAGTAGCAACCTGTGCCAAAATTGCAATGTCACAAACCACATCAGGATGTCTATTGTACCTCGTGTCCCCAGGTAGCAACCTGTGCCAAAATTACAATGTCACAAACCACGTCAGGATGTCTATTGTACCTCGTCTCCCCAGGTAGTAACCTGTGCCAAAATGATGATATGACAAACCACATCAGGATGTCTATTGTACCTCATGTCCTCAGGCAGTAACCTGTGCCAAAATGACAATGTCACAAACCACATCAGGTCGTCTATTGTACCTCGTGTACCCAAGTAGTAACCTGTGCCAAAATGACAATGTCCGATACCACTCACACTGCAAACAGGCAGCACGTGTGTAATGAGAATACTCTTCCCGGCAGTATTTCAATCATTACATTTTGAATTCTCTGAATGAGCAGATCTGTCAGCGTCGGCGCACTGATCTTTCTCCAGTAGTAAGAATGGCTTAAAATAGCATAGTCAGGTGGATTTGAGATTTTGTCATATTTTAGATAAATATATTAAGCTGATCATTATAATCTACCGTACGTTATTTTGATGTAACTTTATTTTAAATGGCCACATTTGGAGGTATTTGAAGTGCAAACATGAACAATTAATTGCTGCATAATGACAAGGCTACTACCAAACTGAGACTATTGCTGTTCAGCGATGAAAACAAGCCGCAATGTGACTTACTCATTATGTACAGGGTAAATAAACCATCACAACAACAACAAAATGACACCATAGGCTTCAGCAGTAACAGGTTCTATTAATTTGACTTAGTATTCTGTCCTATGCAGCAACAAATGCTTAATGAGTGCATCAGTATTTAAGTTGGATCTATAGAATCAAATCTAGATAAGTGTTTTGATATTGAAAATTTGATTTTTCTAGCTTTAATTAGGATTGACGAGGGTATTAGGACGAAAGAGCTGATACATGGTGACAGAGGTCTCATTATATTGCATAAAGGATGGTGGGCCCATCATCTGTTGGTAGAATAACTGGTCTTATTTCTTCAGTAAGTTTGCCATTCGTTGGCTGTGGAAGTTACACAACGTACACACACTGCCTATAAGTGGAACCAGTTGTACCGATTCCCGCCATCCATTTCCTACCAGCTCTACCGATTCCTACCATCCCTTTCCTGAATAGTCATGAGGGTGGGGAGTGGGGGGGGGGGGGGCACCGGGTAAGGAAGCAGATGCTTAAATAGTGGAACAGTAATTATTAGAAAAGCAGCATTAAGTGAAATACTACTTTGCCTTTACTTGGTTTACCAGGGAACACTTGAAAAAAGGGAAGATGGCTATTTGATTTTGTTTAGGTTTTGAAGGAGTGTTGTTGTTTTATTTGTGGGGGACGGGATAATTCATTTTCTCATGAATATTCACATGTATTATGCTAGATTCATGAGAAACCAATCATGTTAGTAATTCCACCCATTGTGGAGTCTTCGATATCCCATATGGCTGGTTGCGGTACCAGTGATGGCTTTAAAGACCAGCTATCTCCACGAGTCCCTGTTTTCCACTGGTCCGCTCGGAGTCGGCAAGCTCTATTCCTGTCCATTCTGTAATCACTGGTAATGCTGTGTTCACACCTTAGCGACTGTTTCCCTATCCTCCCTCTACTCGCTCTAGCAGAAAGGACCTTTCAAGATGGTTTACATAAAGCTGGATAATCATGAGACGTGGCCGTATCATTTCAGGTTACTAGCATGTGTGTGATTTAAGAAAATAGCAAAAGAATTGGATTAAATTAAAAGCAGCGATTGAACATTCAATAGATACCTATGGAAATTTGATATTTCTCTTCCATCCATGCAATAGAAATATATATGTATATACAATGAAACCTCGGTTTTCGAACATAATTTGTTTCTAAATGTTGTTTGTAAACCAATTTCTTTGTAAACCGAAAGCAATTATTACATAAGAAGCAATGGAATATGGATTAATCCATTCCTGACCTGCAAATGAAAGCTTTTCCCCCCATGAATATGCATAAAATCTTGCACAAAATGAATCAACAATAATCATCAATAAAATGGACAATTTATTTTCATCTTAAGTGTGAAGAGGATACTTGATAGCGTAAGTGGAAGGTGGAGAGGAAGGAAGAGGGGGGGGGGGGATCTTACTGTTTGTCCCCCTCAATAAGAACATCAGATAACTGAAATTCTGGATTTGTTTCTCTAACATATCAGTTTATTTCTGTTTTCTGTTTCTTTGCAGAAGTCGACTCAATAACAGTTGGTCATAAACCGAGAATGCATTCGGAAACCGATGCACTTTTTGTTAGAAAAATATGTTTGTGAACAAATTTGTTCGAAAAGCGAGGTGTTCGAAAAGCAAGGTTTCACTGTATGTATGTATATATCCACATCAATATTGACCATCCCAAGACAAACACCAGCCCTCTCAACCATCCACTGGGGATATTCTCCCGCTGGGCCCACTACATAACAGTCCCCAGTAAAAAATACCACTTCCTGTGCAGACACCCTTTCCCATGCCCAGACAGAAAATCTCTACCCTCCTTCTCATGCCTACCGTATGGCCCGGAAGACACGCAGCACAGCCTGCGCTTCCAGATGTACCAATATATATACAGTAAAACCTCTCTAACCGACCACCTCCACAGATTGACCACTCCCCTATATCGATCGCTTTATTTGGGTCCCAACAATACCGTTGTAAGGATGTTCTAACTCCCTAAATCGACCACCTCACTAAATGGACCACTTAAGGTCGGTCCCATGGTGAGTCGATTTAGTTGGTTGTCATTTTATATTTTAAAGTTCATTTACCATGGAACAATTCCATTAATACTGAATGTGTCTTCCATTGAACGCTGCACCAAATTTAGGGAACAATACCACGCAAGTAAATTCGTTGTTGTTTGATGGGGTTTGACATCCTGGCCACGTCTAAGGTCATATCAGGAAAAGGATCGAATTGTGATCCCTTGGTTGGTTGGTTGGTTGGTTGGTTGTTGGAGTTTTACGTCCTGGCAACATCTAAGGTCATATCAGGACGGGGATTGTGATCTCACGCATTCATGGTCACTTTATAGTGCTGTCCCAATGGGAGACCAGGCTGCCAGCACCATGACCTGATTTGCCACTCAGTCATATTATCCTGATACTAACAAACCAGTCCTTGCCTCATCCTAGTAATGCCAAGTGCCATGCTAGGTAGCAAAATGAATCAATTTTGTAAGTCATTGCTTTGACTCAGTCGGGCTTCGAAATCTTGACCTTCCACGCGGGAAGCCTGTGCTCTTACCAATTTGGCCACCACGACTGGTTCAATGTGAAGTAGTAAAAGCTGGCGCCTTCTTAGTAGGATTTTGAGATCAATTTTTGTTAGGAGGGAGCCATTAGTAGGATTTCAATGGGTAAGCGACCGGAAGGAGGTACAGTCATAGATTTCGGCTGCAAGAATAAATGGTTTAACAAAATCATGTAGTGTTGAAATGTAGGAAGACTTGCTTCTGTCTTTATTATCAGTAATGTAAACGATTGCAAATTAGTGGAGGTGTTTGTTAGTGATGGTTTAAAAGGTGACTATGCAACCAGACAGCCCATTGCAGGGAATTCCTGACCAACCTTCCCATGCAGGTCCGGCACCGCTTTATACCCCTGTCACACTACGACGTAACGAGCTAACGTAAGCCTGACATGATCACATTTGGTCATTACGTTGTCGTACATTGGGTTACGTTATTATGACATCATAATGACATTAGACTGACGTCGAGCTACGGCATGTTACGTCATGTTACGTTGGCGCGCGTCAATGTTTTGAACCTGTTCAAAACTTTCAACGTGATGCGAACGTAAGGGTTTACGTTCGCCATACGTTCTGTACACGTTCGGCGAACATCAATGACGTTAAACGGACGTTAGTCTAACGTTCCTCACTACGTTCCACTCCGTTCCACTCGTTGACCCACATTAAGGCAAGTGGAAAGGTCCAAGCGGCGTAATGGGAAAGTCAGGAGAATGTCAGGAGAACATCAGGAGAATGTACGTTCAGCGTTTCGCCAACGTTTAATGATGTAAGTAACGTAAGGTAACATAAAGCAATGTAGTTCTGGTGATGGAATAACATTCATAACGTTCCGTCAGCATCATTACGTTGACCTCTCTCGTTGAATGACGGTATCACTATGCTTTACCGACGTTACGCTCTCGTCCACTACGCTGCATCCACGTTCAACTTGTGCCCAAATTTGCATACTACGCCGAGAAGTTCAACGTTCTTCACGTTCTCCCTACGTTGACGTCGTTACGTCGTAGTGTGACAGCCCCATAAGCGGCTGTCACAGATCACCAGATTGAGCAATGGACCGAATTGTCTAGTCTGGTGGTGTTCGGGCGTGATAAGTATCAAAATGTATTAAAATGTGTCAAAATGTTGCGATATCGGGTCAAAGGCCACTGGATGAACAGACATGAAACGGACATGAAACAGACATAAAACGGACATAAAACGGACATGAAATGGACATGAACAGATAGCCAATGTACGAAACGAACTCAAACTGGACAAGAACCATAGATGTCAATCCGCGGCATCCGTTCCAAGTTTTATGTATGTTCAAAACTTGTATGGACACAAACCGGACTATCAACGGACTTTGTTCAGTTTCTTTCCATTTCCTCCAATCCAGTGATGTGTGACGGCCGCTTTACTCCCATTGTTTATTAGGCTGAGGAATATTAAAAGCTGGATTCCCGACTTGATCTGGAGAGGAGGTTTTTTTGTTTGTATGTCTGTTTTTCTTTTTGTGTAGTCCTTTGGCAGTTTTTATTTTAGACACAGCTGCACTGGCTTGCCCTCCCCCGGAATTCACCGTCATTACTACCACGCCACTTTTAGACCCCTAATATAGTAATAGTATCAGATCCCCGACTGTCTTCCCAAAGTCATATTAAATAAACGTGATATATATATATCACCCTATTTATGAGGGATATAAATAACAGAAGTTTGCACTGCTCCAATTGTATACCCAACTATTGAATGAATGTAGCTGACTCTCTATGGTGTGTACTGTGGCGCCCCTATTGGTCTGCAACCTCACTAACTGACTTGTTAGCTGCAATCACTCGGGGAATTTATACACATATATAATTCTTATTTTGAATATTAATTCAGCATAGCTACCTGATTCTCAATGGATTCCCTGTTCTTAAGCAATATATGCCACTAATGAGCCAAAAGAGGAATATATATATATATATAGAGAGCACATGTTTCCCTTGCATTTATACTCGGATAATTCGTTATATATCACATATGAATCGGGAAGTTCAGTTAACAACAATTTATTCGCAATTTACTGAGGCATCCAGGCCCAGCCCTACAAAGGAAGGAAATAAGTCAAGTAGCTGGGTGCGTGCCGATGAGTGCAAGGTGCACTGGGTGAGGGGGAGCGGAAACTTGTCATTGCCATCAAATCTGGTGCAATGTGACAAATTTTACATAACTGTGCTTGTGAATAGTAAATAAATACTTTAGGGCAATTTGTTATAAATGTATGCCCATGGTAGACTGTGGGGATATGTTGTTTATTCTGATAACATTGCAGGTTTTATGACATCGATATTTACTTGGCTCCCCACTTTTCTATTTATGTGAGAAAGTGAGCGGTAGTTTCCTAGTGCAGGCTGCGTGGTGGCGCCCTCTGTGAGTGGGTGGCGCAGCCCACATGGCGCATGCTGTCTGAGATGGTTGCCGTATTGACCTGAGCTGTGTCGGTATGTGCGTGAGCACCCGAGCGGCAGAGTGGGGGCGGGAGGGAGCGGGCGGGGACTGGAGGAGCTGGAGCGGACAGAAGGGGGCGTGAGGGTTGCGGAGGGGGGTGGGGGGAGCAGTACGAGGCGGAGATGTGGGAGAGGAGAGGCGTAGGTTTGATGTGGGGGCTTGGGGTGGAGCCTTGGGCGGGTCGAGGTGGAGCGGGGGCTTGGGCGGGAACAGGGTGAGGCGGCGGGGTGGGGGGGGGGGGGGGGGCGTCTCCAACACTCCCTCACTACCACGGCCCAAATCGATCATCAAAGTTATCGCTCCTCCAAAACCTACTCTTTTCATCAACCCACCGCGTCCCCTCATCTCCCCCCCCCCCACCACACCACACACGTCTCCCCCCCCCCACCCCACAGACACGTCTCCCTCTCTCTCTCTCCCTCTACTCTCTCATTTGCTTAGCTCATCAAATTCCACACACATCCATCGCTACCTATCCTAAGCTCCCACCCACCCACCCCTACCAAACCCCTTATTCCCTGGCAGTGTTTCTCTAAGAAATTACCCCCCCCCCCCAATCCCTTTCCGTCCCCCCCGCATTCTGCACAAATACGCCAGATCCTTCCAGTCTACAGCAGTGTGCAACAAGCATTCCTGTTTGTTTGATCATCAAAGTTATCGCTGCTCCAAAACTTCCTTTTTTCATCAAACCATCGTCAATCTTTCTGACTGCCTCATCTGTTTAAGCACCCCCTCCACACACACACACATCCCCGTACAACCTCCATACCCCGCCCCTGTCATTTTACTTCCCAAAATCATCCTATTTCCCATAAAAGTAAATGCCTTCCCAAGAGAGTATTACCACTTTACACCCCCCCTTCTGCGCACTCCTCCCCACCTCCCAACCCCCCTGCACCCCCTTCTCAACCCCCTTGTACTCCCTTCCAAAACCCTTACCGCCCATTCCCAACCCTCCACACACCCCACCCCCACAGCAAGCGGGGGGTGGGGGGTGTGGAGGTCACACACATACAGCACAGCAGATCCTTCGAGTGTAAACGCGGACATGTTTATGTGATACCGTGTGACCTTGCACTGACCTTTCCCCGCTTTTTCCAGCACTAACTTCCGGTCGCCATTCCATGTAACTCCCTCCGCCTCATGTACTGCACACCCTGCTCTTCCAACCCCCTCCCTGCGAACCATTTCCACTCCCAAGCACCTCTCTACACGCCTCCTATCACACCCCACTGTGTGCTATGCAATCTAATATGGGAATATACAATTAAAAAGCACTCAACCAGTTTGATTGCAAATATAACTTTGCTCCCACAATAATTATATTCTCATTATCTTATATACCCCAATAGGCATGTATATGTGCTATATAATCGAGTATATGAATATTAAATCTAAAGCCCCAATAGCCGATGTTTACTTTTTGTGCTGGGGGTCGTTAGTTAAAGTTGCATGGTCCGATGCCATTTGAATTTTTGCCTTATTTTTTAGATAAATATATCAAATTGATCGGTACGAGCTACTAATCATTAGTCCGGAGTGATTTTGATTAAAGATGATTAGTTTTGAAGTAACTTGAGCTGAAAGAACCAAAAATATTTTCGACAAGCTTGTCAAAAGTCCTGTGGCTATCTATGACCTAGATAAAGGGGTGACCACGTGATGTGAGATGACCCTGCACAGTAGGCCTACTTGGTTGGGGGGAGGCTAATGAGGTCACAAGATTGGCCTAGTTGGTTAATGGCCTCCATGCATAATGGGTGTTTCAAAGTGAGTGTCTAAAGGGGTGAGCTTATAAATTCACTGGTTATTCTGTATATGCTGTCCCAAATCATTAGCTAATACACCAATATCTAAGTTGGATATATAGGATCAAATGTAAGTAGTTGTTTTAATTTTGACAAAATTATATTTCATCGGACCATGCAACTTTAAGCAAACAAAATAAATTGTTAAAAACACTCAATGAATTGTAAATATAACTGTGCTTCCACAATAATTATATTCTCATGTCCATTCTGTGATACGCCCGAATAGGCATGTGCATGCTATATAATCTAGTATATGGATATATCTTTTACTAAGCAGATTGACTAACAGATATTTATGAAAAAGTACTCAAAGAATTGGATTGTAAATATAATGTTGCTCCTACAATACTTATATTCTTATTCTCTTACACACCCATGTATGCGATATATAATCTAGTATATCAATATAAATTAAAAAAGCACTCACATAATTGGTTTGTAAATATAATATTGCCGCCATAGTAATTATATTCTCGTTCCTTTTCTGCAAGCCGCTATCTTGCACCGTTGGCGCCACCTAGGTTATAGCATCGTAAACACCACCGTCTCCCGCTATCACTCTAACATTTTACACGGTTGTTTATATCCGCATAATGCAGTATACCACCAATATATATAGTGAGATAAGGCGTGGACATTCAGGTCCAGCAGATAAATGGAGTATGCATCTCCTACGTCACCCCTTTCCCTCCTTTCCTTCACCTTAAGGCCATTACCTCCCTTCTCCTCCTCTCCCCCCCCCCTTCCCCTCCCTCTCCGCTCCCCTCTCTTCAACCCCCTCTACGTCCCCTTTCTTGACCCCTACCTTCCACCACCCTCCCTCACCTCTCCTTTCTTTGCCCGTCCTCCACCACCCTCCCTCACCTCTCCTTTATTTGCCCCGACCTCCACAACCCATCCCCCACTTCCCCTTTCTTGACCCCTCACTTCCCCAACCCTCCCCACCTCCCGTATCTTGATCCGTCACTTCCACCACCCTCTCCCACCTCTCCTTTCTTGACCTCCGTCCTGATATGACCTTAGATGTTGCTAGGACGTAAAACAACAACAAACAAACAAACCTTTCTTGACCCCTCCCTTCCACAACGTCCCCACCTCTCCTTTCTTGACCCCTCACTCCCACCACCCTCCCCACCTCTCCTTTCTTGACCCCTCCCTTCCACCACCCTCCCCCACCTCTCCTTTCTTTGCCCCGTCCTCCACAACCCTCCCCACCTCTCCTTTTTTGACCCCTCACTTCCACCACCCTCCCCCCACTTCCCCTTCCTTGACCCCTCACTTCCACCACCCCCCCTCTCCTTTCTCGACCCCTCACTTCTAGAACTCTCCCCCACCTCTCCTTTCTTGACCCCTCACTTCCACCACCCTCCCCCACCTCTCCTTTCTTGACCCCTCACTTCCACCACCCTCCCCCACCTCTCCTTTCTTGACCCCTCACTTCCACCACCCTCCCCCACCTCTCCTTTCTTGACCCCTCACTTCCACCACCCTCCCCCACTCCCTTTCTTGACCCTCACTTCCACCACCCTCCCCCACCTCTCCTTTCTTGACCCCTCACTCACCCTCCCCACCTCCCTTCTTGACCCCTCACTTCCACCACCCTCCCCACCTCCCCTTTCTTGACCCCTCACTTCCACACCTCCCCACTCCCTTCTGCCCTCACTCCACCCTCCCACCTCTCCTTTCTTGACCTCTCACTTCCACCACCTCCCCCACCTCCCTTTCTTGACCCCTCACTTCCACCACTCTCCCCCCACCTCCCCTTTCTTGACACCCTCCCCCACCTCTCCTTTCTTGACCCCTCACTTCCACCACCCTCCCCCACATCCCGTTCCTTGACCTCGTCCTCCACCATCCTCCTCCTCCTCCCATTTCTTGACCCGTTCTCCACCATCCTCCCCCACCTCCCCTTGCTTGACCCCTTCCTCCACCACCCTCCCCTTGACCCTTCCTTTCCCCCACCCCCTTGCGTCTCCTACCCTCTTCCCGTTCCCTCCTCCGCTATTCCAACCCTCGCCCCTGGCTCCTCTGCCCCAGCTTCCCCCACACCCCAGCTGCATTAGGCGTCTTGCAGGCGTGGTATATGACATACCTCCATTATTAAATCGGTCAGAGATTGATGCTAGGGAGAGAGAGACTTAGCAGCTGTGTGTAATGCTAGGTACACACCTACCGTATACGATTCGCGCACTAAAAATCGCGACCCGACCCGACCCACTTAAAACTGAAAACGGGCCGATTCATTTTTCGAATCGCGAATCGCAATCGTAAGGAAGCAGTTTTAGCCCTAAAAAGTCGCGAATCGCAATCGGTAGGTGTGCTAGGGGAGTGCACACCTCACGATGTTTGGGCAGTTTTAGATCGTATACGGTAGGTGGGTGCGGAAAAACGGTAGGTGTGTACCTAGCATTAGGATAGATCCGTTGGGTGAGCTATATGACTGCACAATGAATTAAAGTAGGATACGGATATAATGAATAGTCTATTGACCTCTGGTACCACTATTTCTACCACTATTTTTAAAGACTTTCACTCCAACCTTCTCCGCCTGCCTGTTTAATCCACTTGAAAATATTCTGTGCAAATATAGTCTTTCCAACCTGTTCTATGACTAGGTTTCCCCTGGCATGCCTACTGAGCTAAGTCTTTTCTAACTGCCATCAGATGTGTGATTTGGTGGTGGAAATCGTCTATGAGACATTTTCCACCGAGAATATTGCACGATATAGCATTAGTTCTTCCATAGACATCAGATGGCCGGTTGGTGATCTTGCAAGACACTGTGAAAGGGGTAGGGAGAGAAGATGGACAAAGGAAGAGGTGCGAAGGCAACATCAGAGATTGGACAGGCCTAAAGTTTGGCTAGTCTTTGAGGGCAGTGGAGAACAGGGGGAAATGGAGACAACTGGTTTCAAAGTCAGCTGTGATGCCCCAATCTTTTCTTGAAGATTTATACTGCCTATCGTGGATAAGTCTGAATAGACTTCTTTTCACCATTAGACAGTTTGTCGATAGAAAGCCTGAGTCTACACTTTTACCGACGCAAGGGATTTTTAACCTCCCACACCACATAGACATGGTATGAGAGCAACCGGCCTTTGATGTCGCTGTAAGTTATACACAGCGGTGGAAATCCAAATTGGCAGAGGTGGGGGCATGGGGAATCGAACCACCAACCTTCAGATTAGGAGTCCGACCTAGACACTCTAACCACTCCGCCACAGAGAACACCACACCAATGATCCTCATAGTTAAGGGATTGGTGATAATGATGACAATGATGATGATGATGATTGAAATCGTCTGATGTGCTTCTCTACTCCCCTTGACCATAATTGTGTAAATGCTCACACTCCTTGGTGTCACTTTGGCTTGTCTTTATTCACTACTAATGGTCATTCTGATCTGTCAGTTATATTCTACTTCATCATCATCATCATGCTGTCAGTCGCGATGCGACAAAGACTGCTTTCATTACTTGATTGCCGCTCTCCATTGTGCGGTTGTACATTTCATGAAAGCTGCCTGCAAAAGTGTTGAAGTGCTGCTGGCTTTTGCAAGTTTACCAGCGGCACTCTCTCGGGGAGCAAATAGAGGTTTCATACGGCCAAGAACATGTCAAGACAGGCGTAAAAACTATTTGTCCCTGCAGTGGCTGGTCGGGAGATGTTGGGAGTTCCATACATCAACCACCCTTAATGCTGCCACAGTGACATGGTTTTCTGTTTAGGGTTTGCTCCCTTAGCCTTCGGTTCTGTCAAGAACCTGTACCACAAGGCAGTGGTACAGGTTCTTGGCAGAGGTGGGGGCAAACCCTACCTCTGCCAAGAGGTAGGGTTTGCCCCCACCTCTTGGCAGAGGTGGGGGCAAACCCCACCTCTGCCAAGGTGGGGTTTGCCTGCAGAGTTATACCAACTCTGCAGGTGTTGGTATAACAATACCTCAGGGAGTTTGACGCCCCTGCCCTGCAGAGTTGTATATTCTACTTAGTGTATATATAATGCATCATATTTACTCCAGTCTATCTAACACACATATGGTATATAATATGTACTATATTCTAGTTATTATACCAGGATTATATATATAATATATATCACAGCATGTATATCATATTATATATTATGTCACAATATATATATTATTCATACTCTAGGTATTAATAATAACATATATAATCCTGATATCATTACTGGCACTCGGGCAGGGATGAACGAGGAAGCAGAGCTGGGAATGACATAACTTTATTTTCATGACAATCTCGTCCAACGGCCGGTCTCGTTTACAGTATTTTTCGTTTGAGCATGCCGCAGGCCAGGTCTGGCATGAACACGAAAGTTATGCGAGTAGAATAAATGTAATGGTAAAGAACATTATGTACAAATTGTTTTATGAACGAACATTTCAGGAGGTGTTGGAGGTAGATCACCATATATGAGGCAATATAATCTGAGTACATCACAATATAGCAAACACAATATATATATAGACAATATATAGATGGTAATATTGGAGTGAGTGAGACGACTAACAGGAGAGGTTATCCTATTGATAGTTTTAGGATAATGAGGGGGGGTGCTTTTTGTATCATTACCTGGTTTTTTGTTTTTATTTGTCTCATAGTGTTTTTATTTATATTGAGACAAGGTAGTGGGTGGGTGGGTTGCTCTTTTGCGTGGAGTGTGTAGGTGCCGAGCGTCAGTGGAGGAGTGAGGAGGTGTGCGTGACACGGAGTCGGGGGAAAGAGATGAGGGAGGGGCTGTGATTGGGTGGAGAGGATTAGCCCATCAGTGGCAGTGGTGGGGTGGTGATTGACAGGTGGGCGTGGCTGCTTCACTGAGCTCCCCCTGCCCCCAGCAATGACAGCAAATGACCACCTCCGTGGTCCTTTAACTCAATACTATTATATCAGGATTATATATATTGTTATTCATTACACAACCAACTCAATACGAATATGGTTCTCAAATCTCTGGCTGGCTAAACCAACCCCTTTATTTAAAACAAAAGTCAGTGGCAACAGGCGTCTTACTGCTGTGTGGAGCCTGCTTATAAACCCCTACACAGCACTCAACCCCTACTTGCATGCACACAGAGGTGCTGACCATACAGCTCAAGCTACTTGTTCTAGAACTTTCCGAAAGGTCTTCATACAACTAACCTACTCCTCCAGTTCCATTAATATAATATTTATATAAAACTCCATTTTTATATTTCACATTATATATATATCATAGCCTATATTTTGCATCGTGCTATATTTGATGTCACAATATATATACATATATATATATATATATATATACATACATATTAGTCATATGCTGGTTTAGCAAAAAGGAAATATAAACACTGGGTCCTAATCAATACGCTGAAGTGTGCATTGAATGACTGTGTCTTATTTCTGCAGTTCCAGTCCATGTGGGTTCAGAGTCTGGCAATAATGAATGCATTACCCATACGTCCAGCAGTCTGCCTGTCGCGTGTGGTGACGCCACAATGTACTTACTGGTGGTCGGAATGTGAAGCCATGCATGTATCGCGGAACTCATGCGATCAGCGATCAGCGATACATTGTGTACACCAACTGGGGCTAGTTGAGTGTCAGCGCACCGTACAGTACAAAGTGATTTTGGTTGGTTGCTTGTTGGTATTTTACATCCTGACAACATCTAAGGTCACATCAGGATGGGTACCGACTTGTGACAGTGCACACGTATGGCAAATTTATAGTGCTGCCTCACTGGGAAATCAGGCCTCCAGCACCATGACCCAATATCCCTCTCAATCACATTATCCTGACACTGAGCTAACCAGTCCTTGGCCTATCCGGTTAATGCCGGGTGCTAGGCTAGGAAGCGACATGTATCATTTTTAAAGTCTTCGGTTAGACTCGAACAAGAACCAAACTTCCATACTTCTGCATGCGAGGCCCGCGCTCTACCGATTTGGTCACTGCATCCGGTCATGTTGCGCATGCGCAGATGCTAATTTATTGAGGAGATTTGGAACGATTGTTGATAGTGCCACATAATAAAAGTATTTTCCACAGAGCGTGCGCTGTGAGCAGTTACCCACAGCGTTAGTTCTTGCCATTGCCATCAGAGAGCAGGCTTTCTCATTCATCTGCTCCGTGTCCTATCCTAGTAATTCCGAACACCAAGCTAGGTAGGGACAAGTGTCAAATTTTAAGTCATTGGTTTGACTCAGCCAGGGTTCGAAAACCGGGCAGTTCGAAACCCAGGACTTTCCAAAATGGGAGGCGGACACTCAAATCATTAGGCCATCGGGTCTAGTTGGTACTTCACAGTGTACTAGTCTATTAACACGGAAATGGCTTTTAATAATGAATTGGCGAAAAAGCGTGGGTGGTAGAGTTCTTTGTGCATAGCTTAAAGGCCCTGTCACACATCACCAGATTGGGGGAAATGGAAAGAAACAGAACAAAGCCCGTTGATATCCGGCAAAGTCCAGTTTGTGTCAGTACAAGTTTTGAACATGCACAAAACTTGGAACGGATGCCGCCGGATTCACGTCTACAGTTCTTGTCCGGTTTGAGTTTGTTTCGTCCATTGGCTATTCATTCATGTCTGTTTCTTGTCCGTTTCATGTCCATTTCATGTCCGTTTCATGTCCATTTCATGTCCGTTCGTCCAGTGGCCTTTGACACGATATCGCAACACTTTTACACATTTTAATACATTTTGATACTTATCACGCCTGAACACCACCGGGCTAGAGAATTCTGTCTGTTGCTCAATCTGTCCGTTGCTTAACCATTACACCACCTAAGATCCGTGATGTCATCACCCTCTCCAGACCTACCTGCCTATGCAGCACGTTTCACCCATGTTAATCTATCCTACGTTTGACTACGTTCAACTACGTTCACTAACGTGTATGTGACCAGGGCTATAGATTGCACCGTTGGCTCCCTCGTCTCTCCATGGCATTGACGCTGAGGGCGACCATTGTACTGATTGATGGCAAGCTGATGGTAAGGTCCTGCACGACAGCCCACTCTCACGCCACCACGTGCCTTGCCTGAGAGATCCCCGAACAGTTGGTTGGTTGTTGGAGTGTTATACGGCCTGCTAACATCTAAGGTCATATCAGGACGGGTACGGACTTGTGACAGTCCACACTCATGACGACTTTATAGTACTGCCCCCACTGGGAGACCAGGCCGCCGGCACCATGACCCGATATCCCACTCATTCACATTATCCTGACAGGCGCGTCCTGATATGACCTTAGATGTTACTAGGACATAAAAAAACAACAAACAAACATTATCCTGACAGTGACACTGAGCTAACCAGTCCTTTCCCTATCCTATTAATGCCGAGCAACAAGTATCAATTTTAAAGCGACAAGTATCAATTTTAAAGTCATTGGTTTCACTCGACCGGGTACCGAACTCGGGACCTTCCTCACGCGAGGCCCGCGCTCTGCCGATTAGGCTACGCCGCCCGGTTTCCCCGAACAGTAAATATGTGAGATAATTAGATGGCTCGCACCAAGAACGCCCCCCCCCCCTCCCCCCCCTACCTTTATTCCCAGATGGTGACGCGATTTTAATTAATCCACCAAAAGCGAGTTTTTTTAAATTAATAGTAATTGGTTTGGCTGATTGCCCCTAATAGAATACAATTAGAGTTATTTTCTGGTGGCTGTTTTGTTTAGGAGAGAGAGGATTAGTCTTCCATTAGATAAGCCTGTATTATCACACCACGCTCATTTGACACGCAAACATTATTGCGTTTATTAACTGCTTTTGCGGAGGAATTCACGGAATTTGTTGTTGTTCAAACTAAAAGCCTGTAAAGCGCGAAAATGACAAGTTCACAGAGGTCATGAGAACACCGGAAACTTCTCGTTCTTGTCACGTGACACTCCCTACTCCGCACGCACATGCGCAAACCAATCAGGGATCCGCATTGCTAACAGCTCACCGACCATTTCTACTAAAACCAGCCAGCGATAAATATTGTTTTGGGGTGTCTTTTTTGTTGGGGGGGGGGGGGGGGGAGGGGGGGGGGGGGGTACATTAGTTGATTAAGCAGCGGAAATTCCAATCACGTGCAATTGGTCTTCCTCATTCCACTGCTCCATGCCATATCGTAGTAATTCCGAGCACCGGCTAGGTAGCGACACATATCCATTTTTAAGTCATTAATTTGACTCGGCCAGGGTTCATATGAAAGTAGTGTCGAAATGAGCTGCTGCAAGTAAAGCAGGACTGTACCCATGTTTCGGCCATTCCTGGGCGAGCATCTTAACCATTAGGCTATCTAGGGAATCCACCTACCCATGCCTACATGTGGATGTGGCATTATTTCACCTGGAGGAGGTGAATGAAACTGATTGATTGATTGATTGATTGATTGGTGGCTGCTTTACGCCGTGTCGGCAGCATAGGCCATATTCATGGCGAAAAATGTTTGTTTTTTGTTCAAACCATCGCTTTTACATGTAAAAGCAGACAATCAATTATGTGCCAATAGACACTCATTAAATTAGAAAGCTCACAATCATATATTTGTGGTCAAGGGAAACAAATTCGCATTATGTGCCAATAGACACTTATTAAATTGGAAAGCTCACAATCATATATTTGTGGTCAAGGGAAACAAATTCCCATAGAAAAAGAAAAGTTTTATTAATAATTGATAGAATCTATTTAGTAAACTATATGAGGTGGTACAGTCCAGCTGCCCTCAAAAAGGCTAAAATATTTTCTTGTTTGACTCTAGTAAAAAGGTCATGCATACTGTCTGCAGTGTAGAACTGTTGGCGCAGGGTCAAAAAATCAACGCAACTTAGTAAAATGTGTTTGAGTGTCAGTGGGGACTGACACCCAATACATTCAGTGGGAGGTTCCTCCTTGAGCAGAAAAGCATGTGTAAGCCACGAGTGGCCAATACGGCAGCGGCTAAGGACCACTTGGTCCCGCCGACCTCCGGCATGAGTCTGTGGTGGCTTTCCCACAGATGGTTTAATTTCTTTATGTTTATTAATGTTTTCATCCCACTCATGTTGCCATTTGAATTTTATGTGGGTGGCTATTACTGGTTTCAGATCAGAGTGAGGGATCAGACACGGTTCAAGATCACAGTTCAGGGCCTTCTTTGCAGCCTGATCAGCTTGTTCATTTCCTTGTATGCCGACATGGCCAGGCACCCAGCACAGGTGGATGTCATACCCATCCGTTGTCAGTTGGTTCATTTTATAAATGACCGTTGCTAGAATGGGGTGATTCGTTTTCAGTCCAGCAACAGCCAGGAGGCAAGAGAACGAATCACTGTATATAACATAGTTAGTGTGGTTGGATACCTCGATACACTACAATGCGAGAAGGAGTGCTCGGGCTTCTGCAATGAAAATCGAGCTCTGATTGGGCAAATGTACGCCAAATTTTTCCAGTCGGCAGACTGCCGCAGCAGCTACCCGCTTTGGTCTCTCGAACCATCAGTGTATATGGAGAGGTGGTCTGCAAACTGGCCTTGAATCTCTGCATGCAGTCCTTGGTACTCGAGTGGATGTGTCCCAGACTTCCTCAGTTCCGTGAGTCAGAGGATAAGCGATGGCTTTCTCAACGACCAGGGGGATGTTCTGGGACTTTGGCATCCTCCAACACGTCCAAATCCACGCCCAAGGCCTGGATTTGGATGAAACTAACCACATTCACCCCCCCACCCACTACCTAGAATCTCAAGTTTTATATTTATGGACTGGACGCGGTGACCCAATCGGTCGAGCGTAGGCTCCTTGTGCGGAAGGTCTAGAGTTCGAATCCCGTCCGAGTCAAACCGATGACTTACAAAATTGATATTTGTGGCTTCCTAGCATGTCGCTCTACATTACTATGATAGGGCGAGGTCTGGTTAGCTCAGTATCAGGAAAATGTGACTTAGTGGCCTATCTGGTCATGGTGTCAACGGCATCGCTATAAAGTCGCCATGAGTGCGCACTCTCACAAGTCAGTAAATAAAATCGGTACTTCAAACTAAAGTAAGGTAAACTATAATGATCAACCTATTCTATTTATCTAAGAAAATGACATAAACTCAAAATCATCTGACTGTGCGACTTCACTTAAATATACAAATATGCTGTGAGCCATGAACTGCTACAACATAACAGTATGCAAGCAAAAGGCTTTTCAATTTAATTATTTGTGATGCTGGAACATTTTACACTACCTCCCCACTCCCACCCACCCAGTTACCCAACGCATCTAAACAGAGCATGCACGCGCGTTTGATAGAAATCAAATTGCAATTTTAAGAAAATTGTTTCTTTCTACCCCGTGCACAAAAGAATCGCATTTCATCGCAGAGCAGCGATCAGGGCGGTATTTGCTGCGTAATTATTTGGACTAGTGGTGTCCAAATAGTCGTCGGACCTGCGTTCCTCAAATGGGGCCATTGACTCTCGTTTTAACCAGGACCGACGAGAAGTCATTTGTCATGATCACGTGACCAGACGAGACTGCCTGAGATCTGCCCGTCGATAACCAGGCAGTCTCGTCGTGGAGTTTAATTTTTGGCGGGGGGGGGGGGGGGATATAAGATAATCGCCAGTATACTCATTTTTTTGCTATCCTAATTGATGTATTTTGGCTAAAACCCAGACAGCGTCCAATCAAGTCTTCATAGAAAATCACCCCAAACCCCACTTCCATGCTAACACACACATACCGAATGTTTGATCCCACCTGCACACACGGCAAAGTGTTGGTGAACTAAACTCAGTTGCAATATATTCTATTTAATTATCTTCATAAAATTTGTTGGGGGGGGGTAAATAAATAATGTAAATACCTGAAGTTAAACATGACTGGACGATCACTGCCTCAGCACTGAAGAAAGATTGTATTCAGGTGAATAAAAATGTTTGCCACAGAAAAAACTAAGATAAAGCCAAATAACCTTTTTGAAGTCATATTTCCTCATATATACTCCGTCTGTATTGCTCTTGATATCAATGTTGGTAATTTGTGCGGCTGTTATATACCCCTACTACACGAGGCGACTGTTGCGACCGGGCGTGGTGGCCGAATCGGTAGAGCACACCCCTCCCATGCGGGAGATCGTGAGTTCAATTCGCGGTCGCGTCAAGCCAATGACTTCCAAAATTGATACTTGTCGCTCTGCATTAATAGGATAGGGTAGGGTCTGGTTAGTTCAGTATCAGGATAATGTGCCCGAGTGAGATATCGGGTCATAGTGCTGGCGGTATGATTTCCAAGTGGGGCAGCACTATAAAGTTGCCATGAGTGTGCACTATCACAAGTCGGTACCCATCTTGATATGACCTCAGATGTTGCCAGGATGTAAAACTCCAACCACCAACCAACCAGCGACTGTTGCAATGCTTCTAGAAGCTGACTGACCTAGATGATGTAGTGGAATGCACACTGACAAAGTACTGCTATAATAGTGCACTGATCAATCTGTAATCTGTATGGTTGTTGAACCTACCATGCAGACAGTATGCATGACCTTTTTACTAAAGTAAAACAAGAAAACATTTTAGCCTTTTTGAGGGCAGCTAGTCTGTACCACCTCATATAGTTTGCTAACTAAATTCTAACAATTATTAATCAAACTTTTCTTTTCTTAAGGGAATTTGTTTCCCTCGGCCACAAATATATAATTCAGTAACGCGGGACCCAAAATGGTATATAGTGGTAGTTTATTTAGATTTCTTTCATTGATGTTATTCTTGTTACATTGTTCGGGTGTCATTCTGGTCAATTGTTTGCTGGTTATGATTGTCCCACGCGCTCAGCCTTGTCGTGTTAGATGGGTGGGTCGGACGGCTGAGAAAATATGCGAAAGCTTCAGTGGCCACGCGGCAGGTTTGGGCGCACTGGTCGGTGTGAGCTACTCAGGCTCCGCTGTTGGTCAGTGCTCACCGAATCCGCCAGGTGGCAGCATGGTGGAGGAGGTGGTGTTGGTTGCAGTATATAGGGGCGCCAGTGTCGGGCCGTAGAGACAAGGGTGAGGCGGTTTGGTCCCGCGCCCCGAATTACCCATGTTGCCGCTGCAACATGCACAATTGTGCCACATCCACCCCCCCATCCCCACCCCTACCACTCCCCCGCCCACCCGCACACATCTCACCCGTGATAATAGCACAATTTACACAGCAATCCACCGCTTTTACTTACAAGACCTAACTAACAAAGCCAAAATAAGAACCTACCTTCTTGGTTTTGCTAATCTACCCTATCTAGGTACATTCATGCCTATCTACAAAGCAATGCCTAAGGCTGAGAAACCCAATATTTTCGACGCTGAAAATTGCATATTCCGCTGAATAAAATATTGTTTAGAAAAATAGAAAAACAGCAGAACAGACGCAGTCGAATATAATGTTTTTGCTAATCTACTCTATGGTTGTAGATGTCTATCCACACAGCAATGCCTCCGGTTAAAATACCAATATCTTGGCGCTGAAAAAGTGTATATTCGGCTGAATAAAAGTTTAATATTGTTTACAAAAAAATTTAAAAACAGCAGAACAGGGGCGGTCGAATATATTATGTTTTTGCTAATCTATCCTATCTAGATACCTGCATGCTTGCCTGTAGGCCCTATGTCTATCCACAAAGCAATGCCTATGGCTAAAATACCAATATCTTGGTGCTGAAAAAGTGTAAATTCCGCTGAATAAAAGTTTAATGTTGTTTGCAAAAATTGAAAAAACAGCACAACAGGGGCGGTCGAATATAATATGTTTTTGCTAATCTATCCTATCTAGATACTTGCATGCTTGCCTGTAGGCTGGTATATCCACAAAGCAATGCCTATGGCTAAAATACCAATATCTTGGCGTTGGAAAAGTGTATATTCCGCTGAATAAAATATGTTTGACCAAAAATCGAAGAAATAAACAGAACAGACGCGGCTGAATATAATGTGCTGCAACCTCCCGGACATAGGCAGCATTTCCCCATCACTTCACACCTTAATGAATGTCACCTTGCCAAATTGAGCACCGTCTTAATTACTCTAATATCGGCGACCTAGAGTGACATCACTTCCTCCACTATAGAGAGTTACCTAGCATTCCACGCGACGGCTGTGGGGAAGTGGAAGTTGTCGCTCAGAAGGAACAAAAGAGTCCATTACGGCGGTGAACGGGAACCGGAAACCACGCCATTTGGCCATCGAGTCAGAGCTAGATCACCAGGCGCAGTGGCCGATCGGTAGAGCGCAGGCTTCCCCTGCCGAAGCTCGGGAGTTCGATTCCGTGTCTAGTCAAACTAATGACTTACACAATTGATACTTGTCACTTCCTAGCTTCGCGCTCAGCATTACTAGGGTCTGGCAAGGTTTGGGGAGCTCAAGTGTCAGGATAATGGGACTGAGTGGGATATCGGGTCATGGAGCTGGCAGTCTGATTTCCCAGTGGGGCAGCACTATTAAAGTTTCCATCAGTGCACACTGTCACAAGTCGGTACCCGTCCTGATATGACCTTAGATGTTGCTAGGACATACAACAACAACAAACAAACAGAACCAGATCACCCTGTACACACGCCAAACTAGAATAGAACTGACAGTTAGCAGTTGTCAATTTTACATTCTTTTCTTTTAAAGATTTATCTCAAAATGACCACGTGCCATCATTGTGAAGTGCTTGTCATGTGTAACTATATATGCGCATGCCATGTACAACTATATACAGTGCATACCCTCATCCCAATTGGTGAACACAACATAGCCGTCAACTAATGATCGTAGTCACTTTGGCTAGGACATATACTTGGTTTGATACATATATAAAGGGTTCAGGTGCAAAAACCGACAATCGCCATCTGGGCCGAAATGAAACCATGAGTACCACGTTTGAGCTGAAGCTGCCATCATTCCGATAACCCAATCTGGCTTTTTTCGCAGAAGCTGCCACATCCGCTATATAATGCCCATCTCAATATGAACTTTAACTGGAAAGCACAACAATAAATTATATTTGACAGAAAAACTCTCAAATGGATTTGTTAGTTTTTGCGCTTGAAACCTTCATATATATTACGCCAAATATATAATATACATTGAACCAAATGTATATAGAGAGAGCGTCAGACTCTCATAACACCCATTTCGCTTTGGGATCTCAAATTTATTTGACCAAATGCAGACCAGATAAAAGGGTGTCAACTGTATATCAATTAGATATTTAATGTGTTATATCTGTATGTATACACATGTTTTGTATAGCACGTCCATGTTATTCACTTTGTGCATTAGGTAGACATTGTTAAAGAAAGAAAAAAACACAAGGTCGGTTCTACATCCTAGGCTGCCCGTCAAGATAACCATACAATGCTCAAATCTACTGTTCTCTTTACAGGTATGTCGAAGTTTCCCTAATAGTAAAGACAAAAAGAGTGACTTACTCGCCGCAAAGGTAAGCCTAGTGATGCTAGTTGAACTAACCCATAATTTGTTTGGTTTCCCCCTCGTTGAATTAGCTGACCATTGTGCATTCATCTCTCTACACAGCATAGGACAGCTCGCATAGAATGTCAACTCCTCATGGCCATCACGAATCTGCACAGCTGAAGAAAAAATCAATAAAATAGGGACATAGGCAAGTTGTAAACCAATCGGAGTAAGAACGGCAGTATCTATATTGCTGGTCTTTTCATTTTAATTATTTTTAATTAAATACTTTTTTAATATCAAATTTAATGTGACAATAAAAGCCTTTTGGCAAGTTCAGTTATAGTACATATGGATTTCAAATTGAAAGTTCACAAAGGCTGTGCACAGACCTGGTGATTCATGCTTCTCTGCTAAAACCTGATGAATATTTATTGATACTCTCCTCCCCCGCCTCTTCTCTCTCTGTCCCTCTCTGTAGCTGTCAGTCCGATGTGACAGCCTTGGTGCAGTGGTAGTGTGACCTTCACCTTCATTAACTCTTCCTTCTTCCTCCAAGTGAAACACACCATTTATACAAATACAGCTCACTTTCATCACTTTGTTCTTTCGCTTCTCGAGTAGACACGTGACTCAAACGCTGGTTTGTTCGCAAGTGTAGGCCTACACACTTCACTATTTATTGGTATAGCCCGGTAGTCATCGTCTGATTGTACAAGGGAAGAAGGAGTGGGGTTCAATGTCATAGCAACAGTGGAGGTTATGTATGTATATAACCTCAGCGGTTATATATAGATAAATATACATATATGTGTGCAATATACAAGTGTTTGCATAAATATTATGAGAATGGAACTGCTATTTGATATGGGCGTATGGGGTAGATAGTTTGAGCAACATGCGGACCCATTGTGCTACCTGGAAAGTAAGCCTAGTGGGTGGGTGTTGTGCGGTTTAGGACCGGGCACTCACAGTAGGGGAGCCGCCGAATTTTTGTTTCATGGTAAATACGGCAGTACTATGAAATCTTGCTGTCAACTTTCTGGCATAGTGCTTGCTGGCAGCAATGACTACGATACAATCATCTACTGAAGTCACATTCCTAACATTTAGCTAAACAGTCTTTGGTTTATCTTACTAATGCTTAATGTCAGGGAGGATAGAGACAAATTGTGTATTTTTGTGTGTGGAGGGGGTTTAGTTTTTGGTTTCACTCGATCGGTCGAGGACCGAACCCACTACCTGATGAACCAGAAGTGGACTCTGTGTGTTCCTAGGTGATTTCTTGTCTGTAACTTTGTGACACCTGACTGCATTGTGACAAGAGTGCAAACCTGAGTTGTGTTACCTGCTACAATATAAGTCAGGTACACACAAATAGACTGACAAATATCAGCACCAAATCGCACATCGACTTATTAACTGATTCATTGTTTCGGGTTTAAGTCCAAGTAATGTCTAATGTCACATCAGAACGGTTACGGATTTGTGACCGTGTTGACTCATCGTGGTTTAATAGCGTTGCACCACTGAGATACCATACGGCCAGCATTCATCCGGGCGGAGCAGTAAACATGATCAAGTCCCGAAGGCTTCGGTTGGATTCAGACTGGCATCGGATGCACGAATTCCAGAACGGGAAGCGGACGCTTTAACGGCTAGCCATCCTGTTCCATTCGACTCTATGAACATCCATCAAGTACTGGTGCGATTGGAGATGGTTTCCGGTTAGATGGGTAATATCAAGCCTGTCAAACTCTATGCCATCAGATATCCATTATGACTACAAAAGTGTGTGTGGGGGGGGGGGGGGGGGGGGGGGGGGGGACAGGGGGAGGGCGGTGGAGCTCTCCGGACATGACCAGAAACGTTGGTTAGTTGTTGGAGTTTTACGTCTTGGAAACATCTAACGTCATATCAGGACAGGTACCAACTTGTGACAGTGCGCACTAATGGCGACTTTATAGTGCTGCCCCATTGAGAAATCAGGCCACCTGCACCATAACCTGATATCCCACTCAGTCACAATATCCTGATGATGAGCTACCCAGTCCTTGTCCTATCCTATTAATGCCGAGCACCAAGCTAGGAAGCTACAAGTCAATCAATGTTGTGAGTCATTGGTTTGACTCGGCCCGGAATTGAACTCCCGATCTCCCACATGGGAGTCCTGCGCTCTACTGATTCGGCCAGCGCGCCCGGTAACCAGAAACGAGTGTGTCTCTAGTTCCCGGTAATGAAGGTTCATGGGACTAGACAAGGCAGCACCAGTCCATTGGTAACGATATTGGCATATTAAAATAAATAACATAGTTAAGCAATTCCCCAGCAGCCGAAGCAACAGGAAACCAACCGTTGAACTAAGTTGGTGTCAGGGTTTCTCTGACACCCCAGTCACATGACAACTTGCGACCACTTTGCAACCTCTTTAAACCAAAGAACCCACAGTCACCAGTAATGCTCAGATGTCGGAACCCACTGTTTTGGTCGCAAGGACGTCACTGGTGAGTGTGGGTTCTTTGGTCTAAGGTGGTCGCAAAGTGGTCGCAAGTTGTAGTGTGACTGGGGCTTAAAGCTTCTCTATAAGGATCCCAAAACTGCACCATAAGCCACCAGAGGTCACTGCCGGGTCAGTCTGAATAAAAACCCAATTTGTATTGCAGAGAATTCTTAATGCTAACCACCAAAGAATTAGAACAACAAAGGTCCTTAAATTTGCATACTCCGATTATTTTGTAGTTTCTGTCACTTTTTGAGATAAATGTAGTAGGGTCATTATTATAATCTATCTTACTTTCAGTTCAAAGTAACGTATATTTTTAATTGCTAGCTTGTGCTATGTATGAAGCACAAACAGGCAAAGATAATTGTTGGCAAGCATGCTGAAATCTCTGACACCATACGCTTTAGCTGTAAAAAGTTCTATTAAATTTACTCTAAAATCTAAATGCTCCCTTCTAAGCAGCAACAAATGCTTACTAAGTTCATTAGTATCTAACTTAGACATGGACAATCAAATCTAGATATTTGTTTCGGTTTTGACACTTTGATGCTTTCATCGGATCACGTGCCCCTTAATAAAAAAGGTAATTTACATTTGTCAGGGCATTCTTTTCTAGGTCACATGTGGTTTTGTTATTTTCGCCGTGGGAGTTATTTTGGGGAAAGGGATTTTCTCCTACAGATAGAGTTCGCCCTCCAAATGCAGTTGACAACAGGCTTTTGCATGTGAGTAGAGGCTTGGACTATTTATGCCATTAAATCTAGGAGGGAATAGTCTGAAAATTGGAGACAAGTGGTATAACTGCCAGATTTAGGAGAAAAAGAGTCGCCAAATTGTTGGACAGAGGCATGGCCATTTGATTTAGAAGAAAAACTTCGACAAATCGTTGATGATGTGCAACCATTCAATTTAGAGGCAAACGGCTGACAACTTGTTGAATAACACCCGCCGCCAATATATTTAGGAGTGGTTTGAAAATGAGCTGCAACCATTAAATTTACGATAAAAGTGCCGGTAAATTGTTTGGGGGGAAAGATGTAGCAATTAAATTTAAAATATAATTATGGACAAAACTTTTTTTTTTTTAAGCGGCATTGTGCATATTACTTCGGTAATGTGGGTAATTCGGGACCGAGTCGGAGCTGCCCCTCACACCCCCCCCCCCTCTTTCCTCCTCTCTCCCTTCCCCCTCCCCTACCTGCCCCACCTCCCTACAGGCGGCGACACCGCTCCCCTCCCACTTCCCCACTACCCTGCAGATGGCGCCACTACCACTCACGACCGGGAACCAGCACCTCTGACCTCATTCCTCCCCCGCCCCTACACTGCCCTGCGCCCTCCACCCAGCCCACTTCTCACCAGACGCCGCACCGACAACACCCCTCCAACTTTAACGCTTCAATGCCGACAGGCTGACCGCCGAGCAACTCACCGAGCGACTCAATATGCCGCCACGCAAGACACCACGCCATGCCGCCGCAACGGCTCAGGCCCAGACCGCCGACCAAGCCGCCGACACAGAAACGACCCCCCCCCCCGCCTCCGCGGCAGACCACGGTCGGTAGTGGCAAAAAACCAGACGACAGCACAAAAAGACACTGAGTCTGAGGACGGGACCACGGCGCGTCAGATTGCACTCCTACGGCAATCCGTCGCGGACTCAATACAGCAACAGGCGGCCCACTCTAAGGACATGGCAGAGCGAGTCAGAGCCCTGGAGACCACCAAACGCACATCCCGCACCCTGAGCAGATCACCGGATGAGGCACGAAGCAAGAAACGGAGGAGACGCCACGAAACAGAATCGCCGCGCAGCCCGTCGCCACGTGGTCGCGGGTGGCGCGAAACCTCCAACGACTCAAGTCGGAGCTGCAGGAGCAACAGGAGGAAGCACAGAGGAGGACGCGATGAACAGGACGAACACACAGCAACACGCAGGAGCAGAACGGCGCGACGAGCCCACTCAGACTCCTCCAGCGACGACGACCGCCGACACAAAGAATTCGTGGATGAACGACGAAGGACGACTATGCTTCGAACTCCAATAAAGTTCCATCTTATAGCTCCGTCTCGTGTCCTGAATTAGTATTAAACCCAGGATGACATCTTGTGGCAAGATAAGTCTGACTCAGTCAGTGATGATGACTCTGAGGACATTGACATTGACACTGGTGATGAATATTACAGTGATATCGGTAAATTGTTACGAAGACGTGTACCTAACAAGTGACTGGGCCAGAAACCTCGGGATGCGTCTTTGATGAGGGGGGTACCCTTGAAGCTTGGCACCGGACTGTAGTGCGGTGTGTAGGAATGCCACTGCGTGAGTGAGTGGGGGTGGATGTGGGGGGTGGGGTGGGGGTGGGGGTGGGGGTGGGGGGGTGCATTGACACATACCAGGTGAGCTCCTACCAGAGGTGGAGCGTTTATATGCACTGTGAAATATCAGAGCAATATGAACACGGGGCGAGACCGTGTTAGCTGATATAATATATACATATTAGTGGCATGATATATATATATATATACCCTTGATATAATATATGCATGCCCATGATATAAAAGTATTATATACACATAATCCGTAGTATTATATACACATAATTCTGATATAATATGTATATCCATGACCTAATATATATATATATATATATATATATATATATATATATACCCGTGATATAATATACACATATTCGTAATATAATATATGTACCCAGGATATAATATTTATACATTCCAGGATGTAGTATATACATACCGTGATATAATATTTACATACCGTATATATTCGAATATAAGTCGAGGAAAGTTACCGCATACTAGAATCTCCTTTTCTGAAGTTATGATACGCCCTTAGGGAGCATGGATGGCACCCAGGATGACATCTTGTGGCAAGATTAGTTTGACTCTGTCAGTGATGATGACTCTGGGGACATTGACATTGGCACTGGTGATGAATATTACAGTGATGTTTGTATTCATGAGCCGGTACTGCAGTTACTGGAGGAGTCTAATGACGAGTCTGACTTTTGAAGGTTTTTGAATGACCAGTAGTGTTGTCATCTTGTTGAATATTTGTGTATGAATGAAGTTCATTTCGTCAGCAAATAAAATGAAGGTCGACCTATAGTCGGGTTAGGCCTAATTCTAGATATCTCCTTAAAAGATTCCACTTGACTTATACTCAAAGTCGACTTATATTCGCATACATATATGGTACCCATCATATAATATACATATGAGTGACATAATATATGGAGACATGCATGTATAAGTGTGTATAATCCACATGTAAACAATGCGCCCTTTGTAACACAAGATCTTCCGGTAGTCTACTGTAAGCTGTTCTCAGCCTCCGCTGTGAGATAATGGCAGGTGGTGAAGAAGCTAGGTGATAGAAATAATCGCCAGTAGCTGCGTCTTTTATATTCGCTTAATACCGTTGGTTGGTTGTTGGAGTTTTACATCCTGGCAACATCTATGGTCATATCAGGACTGGTACTGACTTGTGACAGTGTGCACTCATGGCAACTTTACAGTGCTGCCTCACTGGGAGACCATGCCACAAGCCTGATATCCCACTCAGTCATATTATCCTGACACTGAGCCAACCAGTCCTTGCCCTATCCTAATAATGCTGAGCGCCTGGCTAGGAAGCGACAAGTATCAATTTTTAAGTCATTGCTTTGACTCGACCAGGGTTCGAACCCATGGGTTGGAATCCCATGATATACTAAAACTGGAGATGGATGCTCAACTCACGTAATACGTTATGCAACACAAATAAATGCATCATTGTGCTAAAGGTCTCACAGACATACGCATATAGAGACTACCCAATAAACAAATACACATAAGGATGTGCTATAATCACACACTAGGGCATCTACACTGGGTGGAGATCCCAGAGGCTCCCCATGCAAGTTGAACCAGCGCACCATAGCGGCGATTGTCTCATTGATCGACGGACATCACAGAGGTTGGAGGAGAAAAACCAGAGGCTCCGTATTGAAACTGGCTTGCAGTCTGGCTTAGTGGGGATGGTTCCCAGATGGAGGGAGGGTGGGTGGGACTAGATGTTGTGTCTACGAGCAGAGAAACCTGGGTGGTGAGCATCTGAGAGCAATTCAGCTCAGCTATGAGTAGCTACTCTTTGGTGCTGGCGGCCTGGTCTCCCATTTGGGCAGCACTATAAATTCACCATGACTGCGCATTGTCACAAGTCAGTAGCTGTCCTGATATGACCATAGATGTTTCCAGGATGTAAAACTCCAACAACCAACCATATTAAGCGAATATAAAAGACGCAGGTACAGTCGATTATTTCTATCACCTAGCTTCTTCACCACCTGGCATTATCTGTCCTATTATGACCTTAGACATAAAATTCCAACACCCAACCAAGCAACAACCTTTTGCATCATGCGTTGATTAAGAATTGGACATTTCAATTGCGGAATATGAATTCTGTCTTTCTCATTCCACCGCTCTTTTTCCTATTCTAGTCATGCGAGGCACCAGTCAGTGCAGCAACAAGCATCAACAAGTATTGCCACGTGGGGGGTGATACAAATTGGAAATATTGAGGCTAGAGCAGGAATCGAACCCCCACCTTTTGTCATTCTGGGTCTAGCGTGCTAGCCATTACACTACCTTGCTCGCTGATGCAATCTTTGCATGAGACGTCGGCACAGATATTAATACACTCGTCCCCTTGGAATTGTAAGTCTTTTAAATGGTGTACATCCATAAGTTATTTAATGATTATGCTACATAATTACAAGCAGGCTATGCACTTCTCATATATACACTGGGTAGGTTCAACAACCATACAGTGCATAGCTTGTGCGAATCCAGGTCACGGCAACCAGGGTCATGGAAGGTGATGAAAATGGTAAATATTGAGCTTAGAGCAGGATTCAAACGTACACTTCTTACTTTCCGGGCACTAGCATGCTAACCATTACACTACTTAGGCTCCCTCATGCAATCACCCTACCCACACATACCTGTATGTGTGGTTCCTTGCATGAGAGGTCAGTGCAGACTACTCCATTGTTGTATTTGACTCGGCCCGAAATTACCACCTGCAACCTCCCTCATGGGAAGCGAGTGCTCTACACATTCAGCCATGACATTTAGGCGTGTGTACCTCTGAGCTGATATAAGAACCTCTGTGTATTTCTATTCCCTCAGTAATACCCCAGTCACACTAGGCTTGCGACTACTTGCAACCACTTGTGCCCATTTTGACCGCAAGGAGGGTTTTGGTTCAACACCTGTAACTGTCTTACGATCAAAATGAAAAGAAGTGATCAGCGATCACTGAAGATCAAATATAGACCTTTATGCAACCACTTTCAACCATCCACGATCACCCAGGGTTATTCTTTTGGTCGCAAGTGGTTGCAAGCCTTGTGTGACTGGTATGTAAGGAGTAGGTTCTGGTCCATGCTGTGAATACCTCAAATGGTTGCCAATGACAAAGCTTAGAAGCATCATCAGGATTCAAACCACGTAGATCCAAGCCGTCAGTGTCGTTCAAAGTTTGACTGGTATGTAATTGTTGTCATCGGTTTATTTATTTTGTATTTTGTGGTGGGCTTTAAAATAAATAAATATATAAATAAATAAAATCCTAACGATGGAGAGCTGGCCTAAGTTACGTTGGTGAGTAATCCCGATTATCCCCGAACAGTTCCGAATGACTCCCCCGAGCAGTTCCCGCTCTCTGTGAGCAGCTCAGTCGAGCGGGTCTCGACAAAGTGTACGGGTAAAGTACCGCTATCGGGCTTCCCAGAGGACACGAGAGGTCCCCCGGCGCAGGGGGATCCGCCAGCCGTCGCTATCGGGCCCGGCGCCCGTCAGGGTCGGGGGAGGGTTTGGCGGTGTGTGGTCGGGGGAGGAGAGTGGGACTGAATAAAGGACAGAGCATGAGAGAAAGGAAACAAGAAATAAAGAGAGAGACAGAAAAAGAAAGGACAATGAACCCTTCATAAAAGGAGCCACACAGAGAGCCTGCAGGCAGAAAGAAGCCACTGCTGACCGGCTGTCTCAGCATACCGGAAATAAGCGCCCAATAGACCTTTTTCTGTGTAGCCTGCGCAATGAGCTGATACCCACAACATTAGTTCCTCCCACTGCCACCAGACGGTAAATTGGCGGTAGAAATCCTCTATGAAGACGTTTCTACAGAGCATACCGGTGCAGAGCTGTTACTTCCAAGGTAGTTCTTGTCATTGCCGTTAGATGGCGGTTAGTGGTGGAAATCGGCTATAAGCACTATACCAACAGGGAGTAATCCTCCTTTAAGTATTGTTTTACATTCTCATATTGCATTAATGGGTTCAGGTACTGCGCGCAACCGTGTCTGCCAACACACAGCCTGTCGGTTGGTTGGTTGTTGGAGGTTTATATCCTGGCAACATCTAAGGTCATATCAGCATGGGTACCGATGTGTGACAGTGCACACTTATGGCGACTTTATACTGATGCCACACTGGGAAATCAGGCTACCAGCACCATGACCTGATATCCCGCTCAATCACATTATTTCTGATACTGAACTAACCAGTCCTTTCCCTATCCTATTAATGCTGAGCGCCATATCAATATTATAAGTCATTGGTTTGACTCGACCAAGAAACAAACTCCCGCACGTCAGGCCCGCCCTCTACCGATTCGGCCTCGCCCAGTTTAATTCTGAGCAGTGAGAAGTACTACTTTGAATTGCATCTAAGCCACAAAACTAGATAGACTTTTAAATCCCTCACTGTAATCCCTATAGTTTTATTAAGCATACCCTTACTCATATTTCACATTCCCTCCTATGCCTAGATATAGTCTGCATCTAGAACTTCAATGCATTTTTTTCATATGCATTTCATTGTGAAATTCATTATTCAACTATATATGCCTTTGTTTATGGCACTATATCGTGTTTATCGTACATGTCACTGGCCATATCATGTTTATTGTAATTCATATAATGTACAATGGCTACAGTTTATATCTGCCTACCTGGACATATCATGCAATGCTGGTTATAATTATATGCATGTTGCATATTTTTAGCATTTCATGGTGATGGGTAATATTCGCACAATACATGTAGTGATATTATGTTACTTAAAGGGCAGTAACAGGACAAACACAACTTTACTTTCTATTCACATTTATCATGATTGAATGCCACTATTTATAATTAACTTTGCCTAGTTTCTGAAGTTATTTAAAGCTGCATAGTCCGATGAAGCATTCATTTTCAAAATCAAAACAAATATCTAGATTTGATTCTACTTAGATACTGATGCATTTAGTAAGCATTTGTTGTCACATAGAAGGGAATATTGAGCCAATTTAATAGAACCTGTTAATGCAGAAGCCTAGGACTTCAGAGTTTTGCATGCTTGCCAACACTAATTTGAGATGTTTACACTAAAATCTTAGCCATATAAAATAAAAGTAACTTCAAACTAAAGTAAGGTAGATTATAAGCCATACAAAATACAAAGTTACTTCAAACTAAAGTAAGGTAGATTATAAGCCATACAAAATACAAATTACTTCAAACTAAAGTAAGGTAGATTATAAGCCATACAAAATAAAGTTACTTCAAACTAAAGTAAGGTAGATTGTAATCCATACAAAATAAAAGTTACTTCAAACTAAAGTAAGGTCGATTATAAGCCATACAAAATAAAAATTACTTCATACTAAAGTAAGGTAGATAATAACAATCAATTCAATACATTTATCTCATAAAACCATCGGATACTGCAAGTTTAAGGCTGCGAGTAAGTGTGATCACATTGTGACCCTTTATGAAATCCCGTATTTGCGGGTCCCCGCCTTTTATATATGTGGGCTTTTGAATGCTATTGATGGCCGATCCAGTTAGGTGGTACGCAAGGGTTATGGTTACCTTTATTATGTTCACTCATGTTATTAGCTATACTGCTCCACCAGGCTAGAATGCCCTAATATCCTGCATAAGGCTTAATCTCCTGCATAAGGCATAATATCCTGCATAAAGCATAATATCCTGCATAAGGCATATGATTCATAGTTTCCCCTTTTATATCGGCATTTGATAATTTACATGCTAGAGCATACCCCATAGTAAAGACAACACACGACATAATACACGATCCGAGTACAGCACCAGCAGAAGTGTAGCTAGATAATAGCCTGATTGCTTAGTTTATTCACTTTATATATGTTTTTAGATACATGCAAAAGTGGATGTTATAGACATTCTTATTGGCTCTTACACTCATGCACACCAGTCACTCCTAGCCCGCATGATCACTCCCTAACATAGTTCACCATTGGCTGCTTTAAGGACTCACCCCCCCTCCCACCCAGCTTTGGCCACCACCTGGCTATCATGGGCTTACATAACATGTGGTGACCGTGTGGCTGGGCGAGATAAGGGGGAGGGATTGTGCTTAAAGGGACATTGTTTCCCTCCCCCGGTGTGAGCGTTATAAAGGGAGTACTGTTTCATATTTAACCATCTGGATATTCAATATACACTTAGTCGGAGAGTTTTACACCTTTACAACTTTTAGAGTGATGTGGACCAGGGAATAGATACAACAAAGCGATAGGTTTGGAATAGAACTGAAACTTGTGTAGACTCATGGGTAACTATTTATAGAGCAGCATTAGAACTACAATAGAATATCCCAAGGAAAGCAGCACAAACCTGGCATTGAATAACAGTGCTTTTGAAGCTGACTCTGCCTAAAGCTGCTGTCACACATCACCGGATTGAGCAACGGACAGGATTGTCTAGTCCGGTGGTGATAAGTATCAAAATGTATTAAAATGTGTCAAACTGTTGCGACATCAGGTCAAAGGCCGCCGGATGAACGGACATGAAACGGACATAAAACGGACATGAAACAGACCTTAAATGGACAGCCAACGGACAAAACAAACCTAAACCAGACAAGAACCATAGACGTCAATCCGGTGGCATCCGTTCCTAGTTTTGTGCATGTTCAAAACTTGAACAGACACAAACCGGACTTTGTTCGCTTTCTGTCGATTTCCCCCAATCCGCTTTATAACCTATTGCCCATTGGGCCATCCCAGCACTGTATTCATGAAAAGAAACACACAATAAAAGATTGGTAAATGACAACTGAAGAATAAAAACAAAAATAACTGTAACGAAAGCTTCTCGAATGGATCTCCTGTCTTGACAACTAATAGAATGGGCGGAAGTGACATAGCCTCTACTTCCGGTTTCTAGGGGAATGGGGGGAGGCTGGGTGTTGATAATGGGAGGATTGTCTTACCTTCCAAACCAAGTGAAAGTTCCAATTATGTGCTTGTGCTTCGCTTTTTCTATCTTAATGACATGTATGGTCACTATTTCATATTTGTGTGATTAAGCAGCAAACCAACAAAAGAAAACTAGATATATTGAGAAACGAAGTCGTACTGAATTAAATATGGAGGACTGCTATAAATATATACAAGGCAGTGATATTCTCGGTTATCTGATGGTCGGTGAGTTGTGGCTTAAGCATTAAGGATTCAGCAGTGAATTTCTGTTAGGTATTAACAGTGACAGGTATCGGAAAGTCAGAATTCTTCTTTTGCATGCTTAGTGGGGTCTTGTTCTTTAAAATATGTTGATGTGGTGATAGTTTCAAAAGAGTTAGTACATAGAGGTCCTCGTATTCTGAAACCGGAAGTCAAATGGTTATGCAAAGGCAACACCCATAATGACGACATTCTGCCATCGTTCTGTCGAAAAATTGGCAAAGGTTACATAGGCAGTTACCTAAATCTATGCAAGGCCTTACAAATAGAACTGAAATAGGATTTGAGTAATAACACTCCACTATGCCATATGTGTTAATGCACGCTGTATATAATATATATATAATATATACTAAATATACATATATGTGTGCGCGTTCGAAAGAGGGGTGGCGCCGTCTCGCGGTTGAATTCTGAGCATAACATCGGGGCTCCTACTTGACTGGACCAATGCAAATTAGATCACACACTGAGAACTAAGACGGTCTTCTCGACGCAGATGCCCCCTGGTGAATTGGAGGAACACTACAGTGGGGGCAGCGCACTGCCGCAAAAGTGGATTTGTGGGTACAGACTGGACAAACCAGAAACCAGCGCGTACGGGTATTCGTTGGGCATTCAGTGGAGGTTGCGGGGGGTAGGCCAGTGATGAAGATGGTTGGTTAGTCAGTGAAGGGTTCCAGTACATGAGTGCGTCTGCATGTCTGTCTGTCTGTCTGCCTGTCTGTCTGCCTGTCTGTATGTATGTCTGCCTGTCTCTCTGGTTGTTGTTGGAGTTGGTACGTTTCCCTCCTATCTAAGGCTGGTTTTATATTGCAAAAAGCAGGATTTTAGGGCCTGACATCTTGGTTGTCCATCGGTTGTGATGATGACAACAACTCATCATTTCTTGTGAACTTGCCAATGACCGGTGAGTCCAATTTGTGCTTGGAATATGTGGTGGCATGTTGGACATGTGTGTGTAGCTGCAGTCAGAGTTTGGTAGGTGAAGGAGACAATCTTTTCTCTGCTGATGCTTTTATTTAACTTGAGATATACGATCAGTTTCAAACCGTGCTGTTCCTTTGTGAATAGAATTTAAGGCAGTTCCTAAGCCTTTTCTTCTAACCCCCTTGATTTCTGTGACCTTTTACAAGTTCATAGTAGAAGAGAGCTTTTGGGATTCTATCCTCATGCATACAAACTGCATGGCCAGCCCACCTAAGTTGTGCTCTCATGATCTTGGAGTCAATGCTGGCCATTTTTGCCATCTCTAAGACTTCAGTCTCTGGGATCTTATCCTGCCAGGTGATATTCATAATTTTCTTGAGACAGCCTTGGGTTCATGTCATGCGCCTGACATGCAATGCAGGATACATGTACTAATATGTATATATTTCGTTAGACCAGACGCGATGGCCGATTCGGTAGAGCGCAGGCTTCCCGCGTGGAAGGTCGGGAGTCAATTCCCGGTCAAGTCAAACCAATGACTTACAAAATTGATACTTCTTACTACCTAACATGGCGCTCAACCTTACTAGGATAGAGAAAGGACTGGTTAGCTCAGTGTCAGGATCATATGACTGAGTGGGGATCACGTCATGGTTTCAGCGGCCTGGTCTTCTAATGGGGCAGCACTATAAACTGTTAATCAAGTCACCATGAGTGCATGACCACAAGTCAGTACTTGTAATAATATGACCATTTATGTCACCACGACGTAAAAATCAAACAAACATGATCTTTAATTTGATGTAACATTGGTTGCTCGGCTGAAAGATCACCCATTGGGGAAGTTATTACAATGATCTCACTGTATGTTTTTGGTTAAATAAAACTCAACTTCTCATATTTGTTAATTGGCTGTCAGAGCTCCCATACATATAGACTTAGGTGCAATACATGATACCCATTAAGTCGAATAGGACCAGGTACTTACTGATTGGTAGGTTTTTATGCGCGTATTCCTCATTTCTGCGCTTATTATGCTTATGGCACATGCTGTGGATAAAATGCAAAAATGTTCCATCTTGTGTGCTGACTGCTTTGTGCAAGTCTGGGAAGGTCTTGTCCCCGTGAGAAGACATTTTTCAATTTCCTTCCAATTGCCCTTTAATTGCTCTGTTCTAAGAACTTAAGGGCTATTAAGCTGCAGCCCTGTGGCTCCTTAGCAGGTTTGCGGATAAGTTACAACTGTAAAATATCTAGTCCAATTAAACGTCAATCTCTGCTCTTTAGGTCATTGCAGAGATCTGTGAAGAAGCTGAACCTCTTGTTGCTAAGCAACCTGCTCTTTCTGGTACTATTTATGGCTAGGCAATTTTCAGGAACAAAAGAGATATTGGGATGTAATTGGTAATTAATTATACGTGGCAATATCATGCTGAAAGTATTGGGTCTCGTCTGATTGCAATTAATGAGTTAAGCAATATTGTGGTTAAGCAACATTGAACCTTGTCAGTACTTGGGTGGGCGTCCATCTAAGAATATGAGGTGCCATCGACATTCCTGATTCCGTATTGTATTGCCAACTAAATCAATACTGGATAAATAATCTTGCGAATTCTAAAGGGAATTTTCAACTGATGAAGTACTACATGGTTTATGCTAGGGATTCACCAACTTCGTGGTTTGCAAGGCTTAGACCAAAAAAAAACTAATTTGTTATCGTCCCCTCCCGTGCCTGAAAAATTGCTCGCCCCTGAATTTGTTTGTTTGTGTTTACCTGTTAAAAATGCATTGGGCTAGCAGCAATTCAAATTTCGAATCAATTTTTAAGTCATTGGTTTGACTCGGCCAGGGCTTCAACCCATGAGTTTGAATCCCATGACCTACCAGAACAGGAGGCGGACGTTCAACTTATTCGGCCATCGCGTCTGGCTATGTATTACGTCTACGTCAAAAATAAAAGATCAACATAAAAACCGTCTGCCCGACCCTGATTTTTATTTCAAAAGCACGATCAGCAATATTTTTATTATTACTTTGCTTGATGCAGGTCAGTGTTACGAGGTAGTGCCAGCTGAAGGAGATGAAGTTGTCTGTGCAGCCCTTCACCATGTATCTTTCTATTTAATTGTGAGGTAAATAAACGGTCGCTAATATTTGTATAAGCCTGCCATGAACTAAGAGCACCTTGTAGAGTAGCATACTAATGGATGAGGCAATAAGATTGATTGTTATAGCACTCTAATGCTATATTGTGCTATTCACAGACAATCACATAAACTGGCACTGAATAACAGATTTGTATTAAATTGTGGTACTGGTGGTTTTTTTCCCAAATGTTGCTATTCCTTTTAATGTCCATATTGCCAATGCAACAATGGAAAGGAAATACCCGAACAGACGGAGCTGCCCTCTATGGAAGATCTTCTGATCATAAAGAATCTCTGGTGGACTAGACACCTCATGAGGATGTCATCAGGCAGGCTACCAAAGCAGATCCTCTATTCTCAACTGTCTTCTGGTTACAGAAAGAGAGGGCGCCCTCGTCTCTGGTTCAAGGATGCCATCAAGAGAAACCTGAAGCTGAGAGACATTAAGACTGACTCATGGACATCACTCTCACAGCAGAGAGCTAAATGGAGAGTGGCAGTCAAGTAATGAAAGCAGTCTTTGTCGCATCACAACTGACAGCATGATGATGATGATGATGCCAATGCACCAAAGCTTTATTCACAATGGCTTCTGGTACCCAGTTCCATGACAATATCCTTTTTTTTTGTCGGTCCATTAGTTGTTTAAGCATGGGAAATTTCAGTCATAGATGACTGGTCTTCCTCATTCCACTGCTGGTCGATAGAAAGCCTGAGCCTACACTTTTACCGACCCAAGGGATTTTTAACCTCCCACACCACATAGACATGGTATGAGAGTAACCGGCCTTTGATGACGCTGTAAATTATACACATCGGTGGAAATCCCAATTGGCAGAACTGGGGGCACGGGGAATTGAACTGCCGACCCTCAGATTAGGAGTCTGACCTAGAAAAAAGTCAGACACTCTAACCACTCCGCCACAGAGAACGCCACTTCGTGATTGTGATTCAGTTTCACCATGGAAATGGATCCATATTTTCGCATGGCTTGTGCCATTCATTTTATCTATGGTCATCTTTCCTTCCTATTCCGCCATATCCAGCCATCAATGACTCTGTCACACAATGGCTTCTTCAATACCAATTGCTTCTGCAGCCCAGTTCCACTGTGATATCCTGCTTTCATGTCCATTAAAATTGCATAGTCCGATATTTTGGAGTTTCTGCCATTTTTTGAGATAAATATATTATGTTGATGGTTATAATCTACCTTTGAAGAAACTTTCATTTTAGATGGTTAACTTTAGAGATATTTAAAGGGCTAACATTCGAAGTTAATTTTGCAAGCACGCCACAAATCTGACAATAGGCTTCAGCGGCAACAGGGTCTTCTTTTAGTTTTCTCCCTTCTTTGTGGCAACACATGTTTATTAAGTGCATCAGTATCTAAGATAGATATGTAGGATAAAATTTGGTAAATGTTTTGGTTTTGAAAAATGTGTGCTTTTATCGGACTAAGCAACTTTAATTATGGCCTTCGAATTGATGCATATTGTATGCGTTCTTTCGAATCTAAATAGCATGTCATATGTTCGCATCAGTGTCTCCGTAAAATGATGCCCATTTATTTGTTAATGCTATTACGATATTATACAGAAATGAACAAGGAAACCGATGCTGCAGACAATTGATTAATGGGCCTACTTTTTTCACAAAGCCAATTATTCATCAATCTCACCAGACGCTGTTATCCCACAGAATGTCCACTCCTACTGTCTACTTCCTCTCCCTCTCCCTCTCACAAGCATCCCCCCATCTCCTCTCCAGCGCATCCAACTATATCGGGATCTCTGTCCACTAGATTCCCACTGTCGAATCGATAAGAAGCACACACTGAACAGCAATAAAGTTAAATAATGAATGAAGCAAGGTAGAGTAACTATATATGTATATAATTAACGATACTGTGGAACCCCAATGCTTCCCAGCAAACTATTATTTAACCAGTAATTTGGAATAGCTGCCAAGCGCAAGCAGTAATTACTCTGATAACTAAAGAGATAAGTAATGGGATCTTAAATAATATTTGAGTTAAACGAACAGCAATGTGATGTTTGACACTCACCACCTGCTTACCACCGATAATACTAATATTTATCAGAAATTACGAATAACACCAAGCATAAGGCTCATCACATAAACCTATTAATATGTATATTCTATTATTCTAAAAATACATTGCATACAAATATATCTGAAGATATATAACATTAAGTTAATATTTGAAGAGTTCAGGCACAAAATCCTCCTGTAAACGCTGATCTAAAGATTGAATTAAATAGCAGATTTTTACCTGAAGCTAATTTGAATTTGAATTAATTCCAGGTTGTTTGTGATGAACTGTTCATGGAGCCATGAACACACACATAGGAATTGTAAAGAATGAACCTTTTGAAGGGTTGAGACTGATGTTTATGTCAATATTTGGAGTGGCGCTTATGGGGTTTTGTGCCTGAACTCTTCATGTACTAACATAGTCCATGGACAGAAAAACATTGCCTCAGTGCTGAACATAATCAAATCAGAGGAATAAAAGGAAAAATACCTCCGTTTAAATGTTGTGGCTTGTTGACAGCTCAGACTGTTGTTTTATAAGCATTTTAACCATCTGACTACATGAGTTCACCATGTGTTCACCATAGGTTCAACATGGGTTCTGCATGGGTTCTACATAGGTTCAACATGGGTTCTACACGGGTTCAACATGTGTTCAACATGGGTTCAACATGGGGTCAACATGGGTTCAACACGGGTTCAACACGGGTTCAGCACTGGTTACCGAATGCAGTGGTCGAATTGGTAGAGTGCCGGCCTTCCGTGCGGGTGTGTGCTTCCAGGTCGAGTCAAATTAATGACTTACAAAATTTGTATTTGTCGCTTCCTAGCCAGGCCTTGGCATTATTGGGATAGGGCATGGACTGGTTGGCACAGTGTCAGAATAATGTGACTAAGTGGGATATCAGGTCATGGTGCCTGTGGCCTGGTATCCCAGTGGGTCAGCACTAAAAAGTCGCCATGAGTGCACATTGTCACAATTCGGTGCCAAACCTGATATGACCCTAGATGTTTCCAGGACGTAAAACTCCAACAACCAATCAACCATCAAGACGGGTTCTACATGGGTTCTACATGGGTTTTACATGGTTCTACATGGGGGTTCTACATGGGTTCTACATGGATTCTACATGGGTTCTACATGGGTTCTGCATGGGTTCTACATGGGTTCTACAGGGGTCCCGTGGGTTCTACATGGGTTCTACATTGGTTCTACATGGGTTCTACATGGGTTCTACATGGCATCTGCATGGGGTGCGGATGGGTCTAATGGCGTGCCCTGTCCCTCATTGAGCTTCAGCTGTGACGGCCCATTCAATGAGCCTCCTCTCTCAGCACCACTGATGTCCATTAGTACACGAAGCCCCATAGTGAGCAGCTCAGTGCCCTGTAATGCCGCACCAATCTGCTCAGTCCTATTAACCTCCTTTCCAGGCCTCCCTCTCTGCAACTTCCGGTATTCAGGGTGTATTGACAGTAATTGGACACTTCCGGCCTGGCTGACCTTTTGGCCGTGGCACGTTTTGACTCTCTGAGCAGCTCATCTTATGAAGTCCTCACGAGCAATTCATTGATGGACTCCGATGAGCCCTGACCAATTCTGACAAGACTGCAATTGAGTGAGAATCTCAATTGATGGACATGCTACCATGTAGCCACTGATTTACTCTGAATGGTGGCATCCTCTGTCAGGGTTTATTCTTTCTTTTTTTTAAATATTATGATATTATCACCGATACCTTCGCTGTTTTTATTGTGCAATCATTCAATATCTGGGTCGTGTTTATTCGCATGTCACTATTCACAGTGCTTTAGTCAAACCACTAAAGCTGCATAGTCCGATGAAAAAATTAAATCTTCAAAATCAAAACAATTATCACGGTTTGATTCTACATATCTAACTTAGGTACTCGTGCACTTATTAAGCATTTCTCGCCACATAGAAGGGCATACAGAGGCAATTTAATAGAATACATTACTGCAGAAGCATATGGTGTCAGAGTTTGGACAGGCTGGCCAAAATTAATTTTGCATCTTTGAACTTCAAATATCTCAAAATGTGTGCATTTAAAATGAAAGTCACTTCAAACTAAAGAAAGGTAGATTACTGTGATCAACCTGATATATTTATCTCAGAAAATGACAAAAACTCAAAACCATCGGATTATGCAACTTTCAGTAAATTACTTACACACTGCCTGCGTTACCTTCACCATACTGCTGACCCAGCAACTAGGGCAATTTGGACCCTTGAGGAACAGCACCGTCAGTTCCACGCTGATCCACCAGGAGACAGCACCTTACAAGGGGCATACCTATTGCATTACCTGTAGTTCCTCGTAATTACACATACAATTAATCTCCCTTGAAAGCTAAAGAAAATAGCCATAATTGAGTCATGCTCAATATCTTAAGTGGCTGTCACACTTGAGCAACCGACAGAATTGTCTAGTCCAGTGGTATTTGGGCATGATAAGTATCATCATCATCATCATGCTGTCGGTCACGATGCGACAAAGACTGCTTTCATTACTTGACTGCCGCTTTCCATTTAGCTCTCTGCTGTTAGCCGGTATGGTGTTTTGTGCGGTTGTACATTTCATGAAAGCTGCCTGCAAAAGTGTTGAAGTGCTGCTGGCTTTTGCAAGTTACCAGTGGCACTCTCTCAGGGAGAAAATAGAGGTTTCACACCGGCAAGAACATGTCAAGACAGGCGTAAAACTATTTGTCCCTGCAGTGGCTGGTCGGGAGATGTTAGGAGTTCCATACATCAACTGCCCTTAATGCTGCCACAGTGACATGGTTTTCTGTTTAGGGTTTGCTCCCTTAGCCTTCAGTTCTGTCAAGAACCTGTACCATAAGGCAGTGGTTTACAATGCTGCAAGGCAGGGGCGTCAAACTCCCTGAGGTATTGCTATACCTGCAATACCTGTATACCCATAATGGACTCCGATGAGTCCATTATGATAAGTATAAAATGTATTAAAATGTGTCAAAATGTTGCGATATCGGGTCAAAGGCCACTGGATGAATGGACATGAAACGGACATGAAACGGACATGAAATGGACATGAACAGATAGCCAATGGATGGTAAGCGGACTAAACAGACTCAAACCGGACAAGAAACATAGACGTCAATCCGGCGACATCCGTTCCAAGTTTTGTGCCTGTTCAAAACTTCTACCGGATCGGGCCAGATATCAACGGATATCAACGGATATGCCATGGACACATACCTGACTTTGCCAGATATCAACGGACTTGGTTTGGTTTCTTTCCGTTTCCCCCAATCCGGTGATGTGTGACAGGGCCTTTAGAGATGCGAAATCAGAAAGTAAGGATCTGATTGCTTCATAATTGTGTAGATTTTGTTCATTTTTTCGCCAGACAATGTTTTCCAAATTAATTATCGATGCCAAACCCATTACTTCGAAATTCTCGAAAAAGAGAGACAGCATTGACTGCCTGAAGACTGAAGGTTACTGACTGCTGACGGGTTGGTTTGGTTTGTTGTTGGAATTTTATGTTCTGGCAATATCTACGGTCATATCAGGATGAGTACCGACTTGTGACCGTTTGCTTGATTGATTGGTGGTTGCTTTACGCCGGGTCGGCAGCATAGGCCATATTCACGGCAAGGAGTTTGCACTCATGGCGACTTTATAGTGTGCTGCCTCACTGGGAAATCAAGCCGCCAGTCCCATGACCCGATATCCCACTCAGTCACATTACCCTGACAATGAGCTAATCAGTCCTTGCCCTATCTTATTAATATTGAGCGCCAAGCTAGGAAGTGACAAGTATCAATTTCATAAGTCATTGGTTTGACTCGACCGGGAACCGAACTCCCGATATCCCGCATGCGAGTCCTGCGCTCCACCGATTCGGCCACCTAACCCGGTGATTGCTGACAGGACACTGACTGACTAAATATTCCATGTCCCTGACATGTACACTACAATAGCTACGAACATAACTAGTTGTTCTGAAAACACGTACTTGAAAGACATTTAAGCATTTCAACAAAGCATTATTTACTGATTAAATTGGATACTTTTGTGATTCTTTTTTTGTTTCTTTTCAACCTATCCAGTTGGGCCATCACCTGTAGATTTCATTCTCTGTGGCTTACAATGATTTGTATTGTATTGTATTGCATAGAAACACCTGCTCACACCTGCTCACACGTGTTCATACCTGATCACATATATCCACACCTGCTCATACCTGCTCACATTCAGGTACATGTTTTCTTTGTGTAACATGAGCATATTCCGCAATGCATTAACAATGCCAGCACAGCGTGTGCTGCTGCTCTAAGATAGGGAGATTGACTTTGTTATTTCCGTTCCTTGTATAGGCTTTTATTCTAAGGTGGCGGAATACTCGGAATTACATACCATGTTTGAAAGATCAACGCCATATAAGGATATATCTGCTTATTTTATGGTGGCGCCACTGACGGCAACCACGGAACTAAACCATCAGGTTAGAAACGTATAGTCCATGCCAAAAGCCATTACACATATTGTTTTAAGGCTTCTTTTTCCCCACAAAATTGCAGTCAACTACGGAATTTCTTGTGGCAATTACAATTCATCATATATATATTATATATATATATACATATGTGTATTACTTTATTTACTTTAGCCTTTTGTTTGTAACATGTTACTGGTTGGGCAGTGCCGTGTTCCTATTGTTTTTGTCTTGCTCGCCATATTAAGGGCTATTTATAATCTTTCCGGTTTACCGACATTAGGGACCTTTTATCAACCAATCAGGTGCAAACAGACATCTGCGCCTGTCATTGCCTTTCACCTTCTTATGTGTTGGCGGTTGGCACTTTAGCATCCAGCTTGGTTTGCTCCACTAAAGACCGCTGTACACTATGCGCAATTTTGTTTTGAAACCCCGTTATTTTGCTGATCTGGAGAACAATTTCCAGTTCGGTGGTTTGTATATTGCTGGAACCCAATAGACGATTTCCAGCACCAACCCGCAATCTGGCATTAACGGCATTAGTTGGGTAGCTGTTGACTGTGCCGAATATTTGTACCACCAACCTGCCCTCTGACGGCAGTGGAAAGAACTAGTTATGTGGCTAGCTGTTCACACCATTCGCTGTGGGAAAGGGCTTATTGCCAATATTAAAGCTGCATAGTCCGATGAAACCATAACATCTTAAAAACCAAAACACTTATCTAGATTCGATCCGACATATGGAACTTAGACACTAGCACATTTATTAAGGATTGTTTGTGTATATATGGCGAAACTAAGTCAATTTAATAGAACATGTTCCTGGTGAACCCTATGATGTCACAATTTTGATGTGCTTGCTCAAATTAATTTAGCATGTTTTCACTTCAAATATCTCCCCAAGACTAGCCGTTCAAAATAAAAGTTACTTCAAACAAAAATAACCTAGATTATAAAGATAAACCTAATATATTTATCTCAGAGAAATACAAGGCCTCAAAACTATTTTGCTATGAAGGTTTAATTCCATGAACGAATAATTCATGTAAGACCAGACAGCATGACTGCATGAGTTGAGATCCCGCCTCCAATTTGGGTTGGTCATGGGATTAAAACCCCTGATTTCAAGCCCTGGCTGAGTCAAACCAATGCCTTAAAAATGGCTACTTGTCGCTACTGAGCCTGGCATTTGGCAGTACTGGGATAGGACAAGGAGCAGTGGAATGAGGAAGACCAATTGTCCGCGATTGAAATTTCCCCTGATTAATCAAGTAATGCATAAAAAGGCAATTTTTATGCATTCATCGCAGTGCAAGACAGATTGTTGTATAGTGTTTGACAGGTGGCACCTTACCCTTAAGCTTTTATTGCAGGCTCCCGAACAAAGATCTTATCCTCACTAGGACTGCCAAGGCTATGTGATCAATAACCTTTCAGTCAGGCACAACTGCATGCAGTCCATTCATGTGGTCTTCTCTGTGGCGGAGTAGTTAGAGTGTCTGACTTTTTTCTAGGTCAGCCTCCTAATCTGAAGGTCGGTGGTTCGATTCCCCTTGCCCCCCACCTCTGCCACTTTGGATTTCCACCGCTGTGCATAACTTACAGCGTCACCAAAGGCCGGTTGCTCTCATACCATGCCTATGTGGTGTGGGAGGTTAAAACTCCCTTGGGTCGGTAAAAGTGTAGACTCGGGCTTTCTATCGACAAACTGTCTAATGGTGAAAACAAGTCTATTCAGACTTATCCATGATATGCAGTATAAATCTCCATTGATGATTGCTGGGAAATTCCCTCGGCCAGGTCCGTCTAATGGCCCTGTCACATTACAATGTTTCGGCCCAACGAGGGTTGACGCGTGGTGACGTGTTGCAATTTTGGGCGAAACGTCGGTACATCTCCGGTACGTTGTTACCGGTACGTTACCGGGGCGTTTCCGGTGGGTCGGTACATAGCAACGTGTGAATGCAGACGTCGGTGGCCGTCGGTGCGCGTCGGTCCGGGGTGAAAGTTTTGTGCTTGCACAAAACTTTCGGCGCGGACCGACGCGCGCCGACGTGTTGGAGGGGGCGTTACGGACATGTTAGCAACACGTCGAACCCGTTGGGGGCGCGCCGGCGGAACGCTGGCAGGACTTTGATCAACGGCAGTTAACGTTGGCATTTTTTCCCCCAAACTGCGACCGTTCCGTCGGCGCGTCTGCAATGTCCCGTCAGCGGGTTCCCAGCGTGCCATCAGCGTATTATCGGCGCGTTGTCGGCGCTCTGCCAGCGTTTCTCAGCGCATTGGATGTGTTGCCAGCGCGCCTGGACGCATTGGCGGCGGGTCTGGACGCGCTGCCGGCGCGTCCTGACATGTTGGGGGCAGGTGTGTACAGGTTCACACAATACTAATACGATACCAACTCGCTGCCTCCACGCCGTCAACGCGTCGACAGCGCGCTGACAACACGCTGACAACACGCTGGGAACCCGCTGGCGGGATGTTGACACTTTCGTCCACCGCGCGTCGAAGCTCATTGGCTGCGCGCTAATACCATGCTACTACTAACCTGTCCAGTTTTCTCCCAAAACGCAGAAAAGTTGGACATCTCTTGACGGATTGCAAATATTTTGTGCATTGCCGGCACGCCAGCAGAAACGTTGTAATGTGACAGGGGTATTATAGAGTGTCTGTTACCCGGTCGTCCATTCAGCACATTCCCTCACATCCCAATTCACATTTACCCATTATAGGGGATCTTCGTCATCAGCAAGTACCTTACTGCATGTATTTCTTAAAGCTGCACAGTCTGAAGAAAACATCAAATTTTCTAAACCAAAACAGCATCTAGATTCGATTCTACATATCTAATTTAGATACTGGTGCACTTATCAAACATTTGTCACCAAATAGAACGGAATACCGAGCCAATTTAATAGAACCTGTTATTGCAGAAGCCTATGGTGTCAGGGAGAAAAATTGTGTGCGTTTGCACTTCGAAATATCTCAAATGTTAGCCATTTAAGATAAAAGTTACTTCGACCTAAAGTAAGGTAGGTTATGCCTATCAACCTAATATAGTTATCACAGAAAATTACAGAAACACAAAACTATCAGACTATGCAACTTTAGCAGGCAGGTTACTATTGTGCGTCTTCTTAGCGTTGTCATCAGGGATGTGCACAGTGGGGGTGGGGGTGGAAGGTGGGGGTGGGGTGGGGCTGGGGTGGGGGTGGGCCATTTTTCTTCTTATTCATATCAAGAGTGCCCTTTTTAGTCAAAAGGATTTCTTTTTTTGTAATGCTAGGAGAGAGCCCTTTTTGTCAACTGATCCCCCTGCCCTTCTCAATCAATCAATCAATCAATAGGATACAGCTATAATAGGCCTTGGACCTGCTAGCCGCTCTTAATTAATAGAAATCGAGACAGTTCTTCCCCACACCTACCTGTCTATGTGGTTACTTGCCTGAGAGGTCAGTGCAGACTACTACAATATTATATATGTTACATATCCAGAGAAGTGGAATTCATGAATTAATTTAAACTTACGAGTATATCCATGTGCCATGGGGTTCTACTAACACGTCCTTCCAACCTTTCAATATACATTGTTTCTGTATTGCCGTCAGATTTATATTGGTTCACCTCAATATGACAGAATGGTTACACGCTCCCACTTTGTGTGTGTGTGTGTGTGTGGGTGGGTGTGTGTTAACCAACCTGTAAATATGATTATCTTACACGACTGATTCCATTTTATTTTGCAACATCAAACCATGTAATGCATTGAAGTCGACATGTTGAGTAAAAAAGAAACTATGTAAACGCCAATCCAAAAATGTAGTTTAAATAAAACATTTTGACCTGGAAACAATTTTAATTCTCACTCATTCCACTTTTCATATAATGACATGTTTATCGAGAAATGCAGAAAAAGAAGGAATATAACAAACATATAGTTTGTGAGGGTTTGATTCCAATGTTTCCCAGTCACATTATGATGTGTCATCATTATTCAATGTTGTTAATGAAATGACCAGCACCAGGCAAGAAAACAACCAAGTGGCAGACTTGAAAGTCTTCTGTCTGTTTGGTTGGTTGTTGGAGTGTTATGTCCTGGCAACATCTAAGGTCATGTCAGGACGGGTACCGACTTTTGCAAGTGCACACTCATGGTGACTTTATAGTGCTGCCCCACTGGGAGACCAGGCTACCAGAATCATGACTTGATATCCCACTCAGTCATATTATCCTGACCCTGAGCCAACCAGTCCTTGCCCTATCCTAATAAGGCATAGTGCCTGGCTAGGAGTGATAAGTATCAAGTTTTAAGTCATTGGTTTGACTCGACCAGGATTCGAACCCATGGGTTCGAATCCCACGATCTACCAATACGATAGACAAACGCTCAACTCATACGGCCATCCCCTCTGGTCCTCGGTCTGTTTGAATTGCTCTCGAGGGACGTCCAACTTCATTTTGCAGGTTTCAGTTTGGTCTCACATCGTAGACTGCAGGCTGAGTGAATGCCAGGTTGACGCTAACTTCTCTCTCAACATGACAGCCTCATCCGTCAGACAATATTTGGCTGCCTAGTCATCTCTCTACCAAAGCAAAGATTCCATATACGTGGTATGCAGCATGTCATTTGCATTCACATTCACACTGATCGGTCCATTGAGCGATCCACTTTTCCGTCCACGCATTCGCATTCGCATCTGGACTTATGGAAGCACCACCATGCATTTACATGCTATTCCATTATTTGTCATATTCGCATTCGCATTTGCATTCGCATATCGCATATCGCATACCACGTATAGAGAATCTTAGCTTTAACCTCTCGAGGGACATCCTACTTCCTTTTACTCTAACTCCTTTAAGAAGCACCGTACATTCATAGAGATCGTGTAGCCGCACTGTCCTGTTAGATTAGAGATATACCTGATAATTCCTACCAGATTCTCAAAATATCGTGAAATCAACAATCCCTGCTAATTACGGGAATCGTGTGTATGTGTACGATGAGCATTAGTCCTTTGCCAATGTTGAACTAGTAATCCACTTTTCCACCCAGACAGAAGATTATCCTTATTAAAGGACAATGGACTTGTCAACGAAGGGCCGCATATTGCTCTCCAAGCAAATGTCCCTTCTACTCGGTGATGACCTGCTTACAGGACACTCATCACATACACCCCATGTCAATCATGTCCTCGTTTGACCTGCCCGCCTTGGTAGGTCAGAATGAGGTCACATGGAGCTACTCTAACAGTTTGACCCAGGCAGGTCAGAATTCCGTGTCGCCCTCTGTCGGCGGATAATCAAACATGCCGGTGTGTTCCCCGTTTGAACTTCCCGCCCTGTTAGGTCAGCGTTCTGTGGCACCCTCTAGTCGTCTCCGGTTTCCTTGAGGATTCCCCCGCCTGTTCTTGCTTTCCTACTTTCCCGCCAAGGCCAAGCTTCTAGACAACCATGTAATGGCAGTGCTTTGTAAATCGATCTCGCCATAGGCTAATCTCCAGTTGCAGCCATGAATATACTACAAAGACGCCTTATTTTCTTTATTTTTTAGCGAATATGTTATCAGAAGATTTTTTTTGCAGTGACAAGTCACTGGTATTCTAACTACATTCTATTTCTAGTTTAGCCAATAGCTTATTTTTAAATATGTTTTATATTAGTAAATAAAATAAAGATAATTATTAAAATTGGATCAGATGTTGGAATATTAAACAGTTTATGGGGTTTGAGACCCGAGAACCTTTGGAATGGGTCCCCATTGAAATTGTTGTAAATTTCAGAGGTCTGATCAATTAAGTTGAAATAAAGGACCGTATGTTGCAAGGTTAATTTTCTATTAACTTGGAATTAGACTATACCTATATACGAGGAAAGGTAGGCATCCGAGTTTTTACTCTCCATTCCGATTAAAGGTAATTTATATTGCACAATCGGCTATGCTGGAAGCGACGCGTTGCTAACCATTGATGTAGAGTGTATATGGAAGCTGAGGTTTAATATGGTGCAATGGGATGGCCTTATTTCATTTAGATATCTAGAAAAAGTTAGGCTACGCTCTAGAAACATAGGACACCAGATAAGTATGGGTTGATCAGTTTATTACTAGACCTTGGCTAGGATAACTGCCTAACCGGTTACAAAGTCTGAAAACCCAGTGTGAACTGGCCGAATAGCGGGGCGCAGGGCACGAACATGCAGTGGCGCTGCAGTAGCAGGCGGAGGGATCGATCCCATCAGGCCGTATTAGGCCAAACCACATTAATTTTCGTTGTACACAAGCAATTTTACTGGGCAGTAATAAAGTCGTACAATAATAACGAATAAACCGCTCCGCCTTTTTATACAATGATAAGTAATTATCATGTCCATATATTATGCATCACGTATATATGCATACATTGGTGACACAGTTTTATTGCAGTGTTAATGTTCGTTTACTACCATCATTCTGTAACCCGACACATTCTTAATTCTGAAACGTAACTGGTCAGAAGTATTTTGGATATGGGATTGTGGACATTCATGTGCATATATATATTTACTCCTATATATCTCAGGTTGAGTCAAACCAATGACTTAAAAATGTATACTTGTCACTTCCTAGCCAGGCGCTCGGCATTATTAGAATATGGCAAGGACTGGTTGGCTCAGTGTCTGGATAATGTGACTGAGTGAGATATCAGGTAATGGTGCTGGTGGCCTGGTCTCCCAGTGGGGCAATCACTATAAAGTCGCCATGAATGCGCATTTGCAAAAGTTGGTACCCGTCCTGATATGAGCTTAGATGTTGCTAGGGTGTAAAACAACAAACAAATATATAAATATATATATATATATATGGGTTATTTTTCATTGCTTCTAACTCCACATACATATGACCTATGATATCATAAGGTATATGTAGAAGAGGAAGACTGACTCTTGACTACTATGTGATTTGCTTGTTAATATTTTTATTTACAAAGTTTGTTATCTGCCCTTGAAAAACACAGTTTTACAAAATTATGTGTAGCACGTGCACTTCAGGCTGCATCGCATAAACTCCTCACTACCTTCAGCAGCGAAAGGCTCTGGCCCTATGCACGCTACAAATCTGTCTTTAAGACTAGTGGAAAAGGAACACCATCAGCTTTCTCTTGATATGTGTTTGGGATGAGGACCCAGGGTAACCAGTGGTCTGAGCTAACAGTGCTCGCTGACTTAATGGACAGAAGAGCTGTCTGCAGCTCGCTCACTACACTGAGCAAAATGTAGACGGCGCCAACTATCGGCATCGTCCAGAACTACGTCCCCGTTCGCTTGTAGTATCGTTAGATGCCGAGAGGTGGCGCCATCGTTCTACACTGCCCAGTGCTGTATAGTAGGGAAGCACAGCAAGGATCAGGCGTCACTCGATGACTGTTCTTGTTCCGATCTTGACAGTGTAAAGTGGTCTTGTTGAATGTCGTCTGCGAGCAACTTAGCTACCTTCATGTGTTATCGACAGAAGGAGTCAGATAATAAGTTAAGATGTTCGGGTATAACGTAAAATGCTGCTATTGTTACAAATGAAGTGTTCAGCTGTCTCGCTAGTTATGTGAACGTCCGTTAGCCTGACTGTGTGCTGTTGCTGGATTTGCCCACTAGAGGGTGTGACAGTCCAGTGCCACACATTCTCTCGCGTGCCGATGTCGCTGTTGGCAATAACAGTATAGTTACAGGTCTGCATCAGAGAGGACATCACTAGTAGTAGTACAGTTAGTTATCACCGGTGCATTAATATGCATACGGAAAGTCACATAAATATATCAATGTAGTTCAAATTCAGCTTAGGAAAATCGTAGTTAGGTTCTTTATTCAATTGCAGTTCATCGTGATTAAATGCTGGAACTCCAAACCCTCGGAGTTTAGAAATATTGATTAGGACGAATGAAAAATATGCTGGATATGAAATAGTTGAAGGAGTCATGGGATAAGAATATTCGTGATATCTTTGTATGTGTCTGCTTTCTAGGTTAAAGCGTGGATCGGAGCTATATGAACAAGAGCGCTGGGGGAAAGGGATGATGTATCAGCAATCATTGAATGTATATGGGTCACTCTCCTGAAACCTGTCCAGAAGTGTCACTTAGAGAGTTAAAATCTAATATTTGAATTTTAGACATTCTTTTGGTTTCAAATGAAAGCTGGAAATCTCCCCTTTACATCTATTGATGAGATAACAAAAAAAAGGTGTAGTCCATGATTAAGCTATTTCTTATGGCAGTATAACATGTGTTGCTCAGATGTAACACATGTTTAGGACACCACTCAGTCTGCTTAATAAAAATCTAAGCAGAATTAAATAATTTCCTACTTAGAAGGATATTAATTATGACATAATATACAGAAATATGTAGTGCTTATATTGATTTAAAAAATAAGTAATTCCCAGCCATGCTTCATTCCCTGAATAATTAGTGTACAGTATTTGTGTGGCATCCAGAAACCACTGATTACATCTGTGATCGAAATTTGTAATGTTATTTCTGAAGAGATCAAATAAAAAAACAATTTAATTTAAGCATGCATACTTGTTAATAAATACTTCCTTTTTTGATTTGTGAACTGTTTTGTTTGATATATCAATGCAATAGAAGATGTTAGTAAGGATTCAACCATGTCCCATATGTCAAGTTACAAATGGCTGACAGTAAAATGCTTTTTTTTACAAAAACACTTCATAGTTACAAGGACCAAAGTTAAACACAGTTTATTTTATTTCAATTAATTCTTACATCAAATCTAAACATGACTATGAAAGATATAAGGAAAAGAAAGTTTTTTTATTGATATTTTAAAATCCCATCCCATGCTGACTAGTTTTCAGGAGAGTGACCCATGTATATATATAGATACCACCAGCTACAAGACTGGAATAAGCTAATCACAGTCTGCCTAATATATATCGCTTGTTGGGGGCTTATGTCTACGCAACATATCAGGTCATATGAATGAAGGTACCGACTTGTAATAATCCTTATTGATGGCGATTTCATAATGTACCACTGGGATACCATTCCGCTGGCATCATATGATGACGCTCTCAGTCGCGTTATCCTGATACTCAGCAAATCAGTCGTTATCCTATCATATTAAGCACCATGATGCGAGATCTGTGTTCAATCATGAGGCTAATCTTGGAAGGACAAAGTGAGAAATAAGGAAATACTCAAACGAACGGGGCTTCCCTCTATGGAAGATCTTCTGATCAAAAAGAATCTCCGGTGGACTGGACACCTCATGAGGATGTCATCAGACAGGCTACCAAAGCAGATCCTCTATTCTCAACTGTCTTCTGGCTGCAGAAAGAGAGGGCACCCTCGTCTCCTGTTCAAGGATACCATCAAGAGAAACCTGAAGCTGAGAGACATTAAGACCGACTCATGGATGCAACTCTCACAGCAGAGAGCTAAATGGAGAGCGGCAGTCAAGTAATGAAAGCAGTCTTTGTCGCATCGCGACCGACAGCATGATGATGATGATGATGATGATGATAAGCACCATGATGGGTAGTGACATATATACATGTGTACATATATTAATACGTATACATATATAGATATTTATATATATATATATATATATCTGTATGTCTATATGTTTATGACTATATATATATGTACGTGTATATAACCTTATCCATTAACACACATTAGATTAAGTTATTATTCTTTATTGGTTAATGGACACGATATGGGTAATTTGAGTACAACGTAGTGATGTCAACTTCTTTCGACACTGCTATGGGCATGTGGTAAGAAGTGGAGGGGCGGAGTACGTTGTAAAATATTCTGATAAAATGCATTGGTGGGGAATGCAAATGGTCTATAATGGAATGCAAATGGTCTATTAAGGTAAATGGTATATAGTGCCAGGTGCATGAATGTATTTATGTAGTTGCTGGTGATCCTTTACTTATGGTCAATAGTCATTGTGTATTAGGTAGATAGTGTGAAGGAGGCACTAGTGATAGTGTGTAAGGGGCCTCAGGAGCTCTACTCACTACCCCGTCCCCCCCAACTGTTAGTCACGGATCACCACACACACAGCTCAGGCAGGTGGTGGCCAAGCAGCCACACCGCATGGTGGTGGTGGGCAGATCATGGTAGCCATGGTGACACAGGGATGCTTACTGTTCATTGGTGGAACTATAAATGCTTGATGCTCATTGGAGAATATGGTCAGGTGGTATGCCATACCAGATCCATGTACCAATATATAATAATAAACCTAAGGGCATTGTCTCTCTCTACTTTCATTCTTTATACTCTTCCTTTCTCTTCTTGCCTGTATTGATTTCATTATAGCCTGGCTACACAAACCACAGATGCCAGCTGAGGACTTTACACAATGGCTACCAGCATGAATCTTATCGTGAAATGTATATCCATCTAGACGTACATACATATAGACATATTGACATATAGACAATGGCTACAAGCATGGCTCTTATCACGAAACGTATGTGTACATATATCTGTATATGCATGCATAGATATAGACGTATATACATATAGATATATAGACAATGGCTACAAGCATGAATCTTATCACGAAATGTATATACATATATATGTGCATGCATAGATAAAGACATATATACATATAGACATATATACATTTAGACAATGGCTACCAGCATGAATCTTTTCACGAAGCATATATGCATCTATATTTATAAACTTGCATACACATAGCCATATAGACAATGGCTACCACCATGAATATTATATTGATATACTTGTATACACATACACATATACTGATAGACAATGGCTACCAGCATGAATATTATCACAAAGCGTATATATACATATATATATGTATATACATGTATACATATAGACATATAAACAATGGCTAGTACCAGCATGAATCTTATCATGAAGCGTATATACATCTATATTTATATACTTGCATACACATAGATATATAGTCAATGGCTACCAACATGCATCTTATCACAGACCTGAATATCATCACAAAACATATATACATCTGTATGTATATAAACATGTATACATATAGACAATGGCTACAGGTGTGAATCTTATCACGAAGCATATATACATCTGTATGTATGTATATATACACATATGGGTCACTCTCCTGAAAACTGGTCAGCATGAGATGGGATTTTAAAACATCAATAAAAACCTTCCTACTTATTTTTTTCCTTATACTTTTCATATTCATGCTCAGATTTGATGAAAGAAATAAGGGAAATAAAATAAAACTGTGTGCAACTTTGGTATTTTTAGTTATGAACTGTTTTTGTACCAAAAAAACAACATTTTACAGTCAGCCATTTGTAACATGACATATGGGACGTGGTTGAATCCTTATTAACATCTTGTATTGCATTGATATATCAAACAAAACAGTTCCCAAATCAAAGAGGAAGTATTTATTAACATGTATGCATGCTTAAATTTAAAAAAAAAAAATTTAATGTCTTCAGAAATAACATTAGAAATTTCCGTCACACGTGTAACCGTGGTGTCTGGATGCCACACAAATATTGTACACTAATTATTCAGTGAATAAAGCATGGCTGGGAATTACTTTTTTTAATCAATATAAGCACTAGATATTTCTGTATATTATGCCATGATTAATATGCTTCTAAGTATGATATTATTTAATTCTGATTAGATATTTATTAAGCAGACTGTGTGGTGTCCTAAGCACGTGTTACACGTGTGACGCACATGTTATGCTGCCATAAGAGATATCTTATTCATGGACTACACCTTTATTTTTTATCTCATCAATTTATATTTTACAAAGATGTAAAGGGGAGATTTCCAACTTTCATTTGCAACCAACAAATGTAAAAAATTCAAATATTAAATTTTAACTCTCCATTTGACACTTCTGGCCAGTTTTCAGGAGAGTGACCCATATACATATAGACAATGGCTACAGGCGTGAATCTGATCAAGAAACACCAGAGAGCAGGCAATCAACATCACAGATTTGTGTTTACCTTGCAATCCGCGCCCTCTCCCTCTTGACCTACTTATTAGCGCCGGTTGATTCCATTATTGACTCGTCTGCGCTCTGTTGCTGCAGCAGAGCGCCGAAGGTTTGGTTCTGTTTCGAAACACCAGGGGGCGCGCTGGTCGCGTAAACAATGTCAGTCAGACGGTTGGCACTCCATTACGGCTTCCGCTGAAGCAGCGTGGCTTATTGCTGATATAACCAGTGCTCTGCGCCACCACGTTTATAATTAACCAGACGGGATGGCCAAATGAGTTGAGCGTCCGTCTTCCGTTTGGTTCGATTCGATGGGTTCGAACCCTGGTCGAGTCAAACTAATGACTTTAAAAATTGATCAAATGTGTTGCTTCCTGGCCAGGCATTATTAGGATATGGCAAGGACTGGTTGGTTCAGTACCACGATAATGTGACGGGGGAATATCAAGCTGGTGGTCTGGCCTCCCAGTGAGGCAGCACTATAAAGTCATCACGACTGTAACCGTCCTGATATGACCTTACATGTTGCCAGGACGTAATACTCCAACAACCAATCAACCAACACGGACTTGCCGGCAATTGCGTGACTGATTTTGTTTTTTAATACAACAATCATCGAGTAGCTGCGAATATGCTCGCCCTGGCCTGCAGTCATTGTGATCTCGGTGCAAGTTATTTAGAAAAGTGTGCGGAAGCTTCCCACACGCCTTGAACTGCTTATCAAAGTCGGCGTCGCAGCGTTCAAAGACGCGTGGCTGATGACAACAAAAATGTCTCTCATTTAAACAGCGTTGGCATGTGATCGACGCAGTGATCACAGAGCAAGGAACCCGCACATCGACTCCCGCCCCTACCTTCCTATCCGCACCCCAATCTGCGCCCTCCCCTCCCCCTCCTCCGTCACCCCCACCACCACCTCTCCAACAAACATAAAACAACCCTCTCTACCCACGCGTTCACATCATCGGGCGCATCTTTGCACACAATATCGCTTCACACTATACGATAGTTTGTCTTGAATCTCTGTCGTTCGCATGTCGGGGAATAATTATGTAAACCTCTCAAGCTTCCCAAAATGTTTAAAAGGTGAGAAGAGATAAATAAGGTAATAAAAGAGACTGGCAGCCTAAAGCTTTAGATTCCCTATACGCGGTATGCAGTATTCGAATGCAAATGCTGCAAAAAATGGCAAAGCATATAAATACACAGGGGTGCTTCCATGTCCAAATGCGAATGCGAATGCGGCAAATGGATCGACCCATGGACCGATTGCTGCGAATATGGATGCTGCTGCGTTGCCATTGAAATCAACAGTAACTTTGACTTTCCTTCACAAATTTGGAGCAAAAAAACACAAAAATTGCATGGGTATCTTATTTGTGTTTGTTTGTTTGCTTAACGACCCAAAAAGTAGACATTGGCTATTGGAGGTATGCATGTGTATCTATGCCGCATACCGCATTCGCATTCGCATGCCACATGCCGCATGCCGCATACCTCCTATATGGAATCTTCGCTTTATTGTTCCATCCTATCTCAACACACACACAACCCATAGCATATACTTAACTCTTAGCTGATAATAGATCCATAAAAATTCGCTGGAGCCTCGAGGGCGAAATTCCTGATTCCCGATCTTCCGATATTCGGTACTCTATCCCCAATTCCCAGATTCCCGAATTCCCAATTTTTTATTCCCGATCCCCGATCCCCGATCTCCGATTTCGTATTTCCGATCCCAGTTATGATCACGCCAGTTTGCCTTCTGCTTTTTTTTGTTATATCTCTGATCCCCGATTCTCATTCCCGATCGCCGATTCTCCATCTCCGATCGCCGATCGCTGATCTCCGATCTCCGATTCCAGCTTATCGCCGAGTTTCTGGCAGGTTTGGTGAAAGCACTTCTGTTATGAATTCAGTAGGCGCGCTCTTTTCTCAAGTGAGCATTTGGAGAAGAAACTAGAGATTTAGTTGTTGATGGCATTATGCGTCTGTGAAGCGTTTGAGGCGGTGGGGTGGGGGGATGCTGATGTTGGGTGGTGGCTGTGGGTGCTGATGCCGGTGTGTTATGGGTGTCATACAGCAGTTTGCTGGTTTAACGATGTTGGATAATGGTAGTGCTGCCAATTGTAGTCCTTGTACTGCTAGTACTAGTAGTAGTGGAGATGATGGTGGTTTGTTCGTTTTTTTGTTAATGTTTTCTATCCTGGCAACATCTATGGTCATAGCAGGGCAGGTGCCGACTTGTGACAGTGCGCACTCATGGCGACTTATAGTACTGCCCCACAGGGAAATCAGGCTGCTGGTACCAGTCCCTCGGCATCATGACCCAATTTCCCGCTCAGTCACATTATCCTGATACTGGGCTAACCAGTCCCTGCCCTATCCTATTAATGCTGAGCACCGGGCTAAGTAGCGACAAGCATAAATATTACAAGTCATTGCTTTGACTCGGTCGGGATTCGTCCGGATTATTGTAGTTGGTAGTAAGTGCTGATGACGTGGTTGCAGTTGTGGTGGTATTGGTGATGCTGCTTGTTTGTAGTGATTGACAGTTGTGCTGGCGTTGGTAGCGGTGTTCATGGACGTGGCTATGGTTGTGACTGTGCTAATATTGGTGGTTGTCTCAACGTTTGTGTAGGAGGGTGGGGTGACAGTTGGTGGTGTTGGTGGATGTAGTAGGGCTGTGATGGTTGCAGTGGTTGTAGTTACGGTTTGCATGAGTAGTGGGTGCGAAGCTGGAGTTGGTAGTTTTTCAGGGATGCGAGGAGCTTTGGTGGTTGTGATAGTAGTGGTAGTGGAGATTGTAGTACTACTAGTGGGGGGGTTAGTAGTGTTGGTGGTTGTGGTGGTAGTGGTGGGGTGCGAGTAGTGTTGGTGGCTGTGGTGGTAGTGGAGTTGGTAGTAGTGGGGATGCCCGGTGGTTGCTATGGTAGTAGAGTTGGTAGTAATGGTGGTAGTCATGTGGTTGTGATGGTGGTGGTAGTGGAGTTGGTAATAGTGGTGATGTCAGTAGTGGTGGTGGCTGTGATGGTAGTGGAGTTGGTAGTAGTGGTGGTGTCAGTAGTGTTTATGGTTGTGGTGGTAGTGGAGTTGGTAGTAGTGGTGGTGTCAGTAGTGTTTATGATTGTGGTGGTAGTGGAGTTGGTAGTAGTGGTTGTGGATGTGGTGGTAGTGAAATTGGTAGTAGTGGTGATGTCAGTAGTGTTGGTGGCTGTGGTGGTAGTGGAGTTGGTAGTAGTGGTTGTGTCAGTAGTGTTTGTGGTTGTGGTGGTAGTGGAGTTGGTAGTAGTGGTGATGTGAGTAGTGTTGGTGGCTGTGGTGGTAGTGGAGTTGGTAGTAGTGGGGATGCCCGGTGGTTGCTATGGTAGTAGAGTTGGTAGTAGTGGTGGTAGTCATGTGGTTGTGATGGTAGTGGTAGTGGAGTTGGTAGTACTAGTAGTGGGGGGTGAGTAGTGTTGGTGGTTGTGGTGGTAATGGTGGGGGTGCGAGTAGTGTTGGTGGTTGTGGTGGTAGTGGTGGGGTTGCGAGTAGTGTTGGTGGCTATGGTGGTAGTGGAGTTGGTAGTAGTAGGGATGCCTGGTGGTGGCTGTGGTGGTAGTGGAGTTGGTAGTAGTGGTGGTAGTCTTGTGGTTGTGATGTTAGTGGTAGTGGAGTTGGTAGTCGTGGTGGTGGTCTTGTGGTTGTGATGTTAGTGGTAGTGGAGTTGGTAGTACTAGTAGTGGGGGCTGAGTAGTGTTGGTGGTTGTGGTGGTAGTGGTGGGGGTGCGAGTAGTGTTGGTGGCTGTGGTGGTAGTGGAGTTGGTACTAGTGGTGGTAGTCTTGTGGTTGTGATGGTAGTGGTAGTGGAGTTGGTAGTAGTGGAAGTGTTAGCAGTGTTGGTGGCTGTGATAGTAGTGGTAGTGGAGTTGGTAGTAGTGGTGTGTGGTGTAGTGGTATGCAGGGTTAGTGAGTGGTAGTGGTAGGACAGTGGGGGTGCGAGTGGTGGTGGCGAGTTAGAGAGTGGACTTGTAGGTGGTACTACATAGTAGGAAAGTGGTGGTATGGTGTGAGGCGATGGTAGTGTAGGGCGTGCAGGAGTTGGTGGTATGTAGGTAGGATAGTGGGGGGGCGTTGTGAGTGGTAGTGGTAAGTGGAGTTGGTAGTAGTGGTGTTAGTCTTGTGGTTGTGGTGGTAGTGGAGTTGGTACTAGTGGGAGTGCTAGGGGTGTTGGTGGTTGTTATGGTATGGTGGGGGGTGCGAGTTGTGTAAGTGGTTATGGTGGTAGTGGAGTTAGTAGTGGTGGAGGTGCGACTAGTGGTGGTGGTTGTGATGGTAATGGTGGCGGTTGGTGGGGTGTGGTGGTGGTTGTGAGGGTATGGTGGGGGTGTGAGTTGTGTTAGTGGTTATGGTGGTAGTGGAGTTGGTAGTGGTGGAGGTGCGACTAGTGGTGGTGGTTGTCATGGTAGTGGTGGTGGCGGTTGGTGGGGTGTGGTGGTGGCTGAGGGCATAATGGTGTGAACTAGCTGCATGTGTTGTCCCAGTGCTGAGTCGGCTAAAAATAGACACGGCGCGCTGCTGCTGCCGCCTATCGGCGCCCAGTGGTGTCTAGTCGCCCTCAACACAACCATCTGGGGGAGGCGACACGGCGGGAAAGGAAGGACGTGAGTCCCGCTCAGCTGCCCGCCTTGGACGCCATCTGGCCGGGTTCTGTTGTGGGACTGCCGGGATGCTCGGTGGGTACGGGGACACTGCTGGGAATACTGCCGGGAATACCGCCCGGGGATACCGCCGGGGATACCGCCGGGAATACCGCCCTCTGCGCCAGCCCGACCTGGCGGGACCGCCACACACCACTCACTCACTCAACATGCCATAGACACACCTCTCACAACCATCGATCAACGGCGCCAAAGGACACAAGCCCCCACCCCCCACACACACACCTCCCTGCGCCCGAATGAGCGCGCCTACCAACGCTTTAGTTGCGAGGCGCCGAACACAGTCGGTTGTCATCGCGACACCAGCACCCAACAGGCGCTAGATGAGCTGCTACAGCCGTCGAGTTCCTCGGTGGTAATCCACAGGCTTGTGAGACTTTCTTTTTCTGCCCGCCAGTGCGGTAGGGGAGTGGCAAGCACTGTGTGGCTGGTTTGTGAGTAGTGAGTGAGTGGCGGGTTGGACGGACGGACGGACAGCTAGTGAGTTGCTCGGCGTGGCCGCAAGAGGCGCTACCCGTCCCCTCGGCAGAACTGGACCGTGCTGAGCTGGGTTGTGGGCTATGGGTTGTGGGCTGTGGGCTACGACAGACAACATGTGTCAGTGCATGCTGGTTGGAGCTAGGCCGGCGTTTGGAGTTTCTTTTTTTGTGTTTTTAATTTTAATTTTGTTTTGTCATCTCTCTTTTCTCTCTCGCTAATCAGCTGGGTTTTAAAATAGCATCGCTAAATCGGCTCTGGTGCGGCCTAGCCCCGTCCGTGTCAGCCAGCAGTCGCCTGGCTGAGCGCATCCCTGCTCCGCCACTCCGCCACTCCGCCACTCCGCCACTCCGCCACTCCGCCACTCCGCCACTCCGCCACTCCGCCACTCCGCCACTCCGCCACTCCGCCCCCATCCCGCTCTGCCCGCCCCGCCCCACCCCGCCCCCACTCGCCCCGCCCGGCCCCGCCCCGCCCCGCCTTACGCCGGGCCGTGCCATCCACCAGCCTGCCCGACCTTTGGTGCGCCCCGCCCCGCCCCGCCCCGCCTCACCCCACCCCGCACCGCCCCATACCGCCCCGCACCGCACCGCGCCGGCTCCGTCCATGAGCCGCGTTACCGGGCGCGCCGTGCCATGTGGGGGACGGCTTCCGCCTCTGTCGCCGCCGCCGCCGCCCACTCGGCGCCCTCCCGCCGCCCTTACATTCCGGTGATGGTGTCAAGGCGACGACTGCGCCTACCTGGAGGAGGCTTCACTGACCAACTGGTGACAGACAGACAGACAACGGTAGCAGCACCAGGAGTACCCCCTGCCCTCCGTGTCACGCTGTCACGCGGCCACAAGTCGACCTAATATCGCCCCCTAGTAGAGTGAGCTCTGACCGACATGTCTAACTCCGACCCGGCAGTGGAGGGTGGCCAGGCCCCACCCCCACCTCCACCACCTCCTCCACCACCTCCACCACCACCACCCCCTCCTCCACCTCCTGCCGAGAGTGCTGATGGGAGCGCTGTTAAGTCAGGCGCCACCAAGCGGCCTTCCGGCACATCCAAGGTAAGCACTCGGCGACCGGCGTTCTTCTCAGTCCCAGAATGAGGCTGCGTCTGTAAAGGTCACTTTGGTCACGTGGCAATTGCCTTTTTGCGAACCTCCTTTTAATGTCATTTCAAAGCATGGTAGGCTTTTAGAGCGCGTAGGCTTTGACAGCCGATTCATCTTGAGATGCTACTTTGAATTTAATATTATGATTAGCCTGAAATTAAAGCAATGGTCTCCAGTGTCAGTTGTCAATCAGTTAGTTATACAGCTTGATTTCTTTTTGTCAGCAAGCAATATAAATAGAGCGGCTTAGAAAGCTATGGATGCTTAGAAGGTGGAGGCTACTTACCGCCTTATTAACCTGCTTATTCCCCTATGCAAAAGTGATGAAGTGCTGCTGGCTTTTGCAAGTTACCAGCGGCACTCTCTCGGGGAGCAAATAGAGGTTTCACACCGGCAAGAACATGTCCAGATAGGCGCAAAACCATTTGTCCCTGCAGTGGCTGGTTGGGAGATGTTGGGAGTTCCATACATCAACCGCCCTTAATGCTGCCACAGTGACATGGTTTTCTTTTAGGGTTTGCTACCTTAGCCTTCGGTTCTGTCAAGAACCTGTACCACAAGGCAGTGGTTTACAACTCTGCAGGGCAGGGGCCCAAACTCCCTGAGGTATTGCAATACCTGCAATACCTGCATACCAACTGCAGCTTTCATGAAACGAAACCTGAAGCTGAGAGACATTAAGACCGACTCATGGACATCACTCTCACAGCAGAGAGCTAAATGGAGAGCGGCAGTCAAGAAATAAAAGCAGTCTTTGTCGCATCGCGACCGACAGCATGATGATGATGATTCCCCTATGGTAGGATAATTTTAATTGAGCTGATTTGGAAACGGCGCTAATTCAATTAATATTGGTCACAGCTTACAAATGGAATGCATACAGTGCCTGATTGGTACTGCTCTGCTTGTATTAATAAGAGTTATAATATTTTGTGATATAGAAAGACAATCTTAAATGATCCATGATGTAAACTCTATAACTTACCTTCATTAGATTATGTCTTTGGGGTGTTGCAAACACATGTGAATATCCTTCCTAAAGCGGCACACGAATCCACGTCCCTGCCCATCCCTGGCCAGCATCTCAACCTGTATAGACATTCTATCTTCTAAGCTCCCTAATCTAACCAACAAACCCATGCCTACCTGTGTGTCGGTCATTTCACTTGGCGGGGGTGTGTGGTGCTGAGTGATAACAATAGGAAATATTGCGCCTACAGCAGGATTCGAACCCGCACTTCTTGTCATTGTGGGCTAGTGTGCTAACCTGTTCACTACCTAGACTCTCTGATTCAGTCACCCCATATAGCCAGGGTAGGTTCCTCAACCGAACATCGCCTAGCGTTAGAGGATCCAAGTCATAGGAACCAGTGTCATGAGGATGATGAAAATAGGAAATGTTGTGCCCAAAGCAGGATTCAAACGGACAATTCTTGCTGTTCCGGGGCTAGCATGCTAACCATTACACTACCTAGGCTCCCCGATGTCATCACCCCGTAATCACATGTCTATGTGGCTCCTTGCTTGAGACTTTAGTGCAGACGACCGGACGCGGTGGCCGAATCGGTAGAGCGCATGCCTCCCATTCGGGAGATGGGGAGTTCGATTCCCGGTCGAGTCAAACCAATGACTTACAAAATTGATACATGTCGCTTTCTAGCTTGGTGTTTGGCATTATTAGGATAGCCCAAGGACTGGTTAGCCCAGTGTAAGGTTAATGTGACTGAGTGGGATATTGGGTCATGGTGCTGGTGGCCTGATTTCCCAGTGGGGTAGCATTATAAAGTCGCCATGAGTGCGCACTGTCACAAGTCGGTACCTGTCCTGATATGACCTTAGATGTTGCTAGGAGATACAATTCCAACAACCAACCGTTAGTGTAGACTACCGCACTAAGATTACGCCGTTTGTTATGTTCGCTGAAATTGCAAAAGTAAAACTTTTATCAAATTGTTATCCAGTACTTTTTTTGTTGTGTTTATTTAAACGAACCCCAATCACAAAAAGTAAACATACAGTGGTTAAACATATCCGACTAAATTTTTTTTAATTTTGTTTGTTTGTTATGCAGTACAGTCAGCCCCCGACCCCGACCCCTCACACCGACTCTCCCAGTTCACAAAGTACCAAGAAATTTTTTTTTGAAAACTAACATAGATCACTAAAGCCCCAGTCACACATAGCCGGACGAGCCCCGGATTTTGAGCCGGACCACCCATGGACCAACGGCCCGGACTGTTCCAGACTGCCACGGATAAAATCACTGTTTTCATCGATATTTACCTCGCAGTCACACTTTTCCGTACAAGCCCTGGACAAGCCCCAGACTGCCCCGTACCACCCCTCGACTGCCCCTGGACTGGGTCGGACCGGCCTCTGACGAGGCCGGACCACCCCCGGACTGCCCTGGACCACCCCCAGACTATCCCGGATCACCCCCGGACTATCCCGGATCACCCCCAGTCTTACGGGGGCAGTCCGGGAGTGGTCCGTGGCTATGCCGGGGGTAGTCCTGGTTAATCCCGGGATGGTCTGGGTCAAACCATAGCTCAAAATGACCCCGGACCACCCCTGGGAAGGCCCGGTCCACCCCGGACCACCCCCGAAATACCCGGACCACCCACGGACCACCCCCGGATCAGGCCGGATCAGCCCGGATTGAGCCCGGATCACAAAATCCCCCGGACCACCTGGATGTTTTAAACATATTAAAACATCCGGGGCTGAGCCCGGACGGCGCCGGACGAGCCACGGATCAGGCCGGATCAGGGGGTGTGAGCACGGATGAGCCACGGACGAGCCACAGATCACCCCGGATCGCCCCGGACCACCCCGGATGGCGGTCTGGGGCTCGTCCGGCCCCTGATACGGGTATGTGTGACTGGGGCTTAACCACAAACCATAAGCTTAAGAAACACAGACCGATAACTGGCCAGCATTGAAAACAAGCTCGATCATCCGAGCTTGTATGCTATGGACAGCATAAACATCCCATCAAAAAAAAAGAGAAAAAAAAACCAAAATCACTGATAGAACAAAAAGTAAACATCGCTTTTGGGGGTCAGACAGTGTTTAAACATATCCAACTACACAAACTTTAATTCTTTTTTGTGTGTGTGTTATGCAGTACAGTTAGCCCCCCGCCCCCGTCCCCGCTCCCACCCCTCACACCCACTCTCTCAGTTCGCAAAGTACAAAGAGTAAGATCCCTGACAGAGCATATATTAGATTGCACGGCATACAATTCGGACTGGTCATCAAAGCCAAAGGGCCAGTCCAGATTGAACACACACAGAAACATGACCAGAAAGCTCTTCTTGTCTAAGCAGGTCATATAGAGAGTGGAAGCTTCAATGTGAGTTTGCATACACAAAAGGAAGTGCTGAATTGCACCCTAAATTATTTAGGCGTTGATATATTGATGGTGTTAAATAATAAAGGCACTAGATTGCTGCCACGTATGGCAAAATCCATTATGTGCGATAAGGGTAATAATGATTATTTCACTCAAAGGACGAAAGAAGGCAGAAACTATAGATCTGACTCAGTCATGCAGAGCACTTTTTAGTTCGCCACAGTGTAAATTGGAGCAGTTGTGTTTTGTCAATTGATCATGGGAGTGTTCACTGAGCCTTGATTGATGCCATGGTTCAATGGTCATGAAAGACCCTTATACCCCCATCACACCAAAGTAGTTCTTACTACTTTCTTGAAAATGTTGCCGAACAGGCTCAATCTTTGCGTGAGCGTAGTGAACGTTGTAGCAACGTTTTACTAACTTGTTATGAATTGCATGGACGGGCAAGGATGGAAGGGTGCTCTAGAACCTTGAGCATGTTCAAAATTGTTGGCGGCCATGTTCTATCCCGTTTTAGAACGGGGTCGGACGTTTTGAGAACTACCTTGGTGTGATGGGGGTATAAAAGAGTATATGCATTATTGACATTCAATGTGGGGATATGTCACCCAGTCGCTCTTGAGAGATTAATATGAGGTGATGTGTTGTTGGTTTGTCCGTCATTTTATTTTTTGTTTGGCTTCATTTGAAAGTACTTATTCTGAAAAGCTACAAAATACATTAGTAAATGTTCCCAGAATTAACATGAACATCCTACAAAAAGGTCACTAGGTTTGTAGCACCAACATTGTTGAATTGGGTCGTTTTCTGTGCCATAATATGTGGTCAATCAATCTCTATTAATGGTATGAGTACCATTTGATTGTATCACTTCCAATTCAGGCCAGTTGGGAGAAGAAACAAACAATAACAGAAAGGGAGACGAAAGTAGTCCCTGTCTCTGTTTTTCTATTTACATATTCAATCCAAAATTAAATTATGACAAATTTGGTGTTTCTAACTATTAATATATATGACATTATACCTTACATAAAGTCGGTGGGCCTGATTTCCCAGTGGGGCAGCACTATAAAGTCGCCATGAGTGCGCGCTATCACAGGTCGGTACCCGTCCTGATATATCACTTAGATGTTGCCAGGACATTAAACTCCGACACCCCACAAGCCAGTAGACGGCGAGCTGACGTCACTTCCGGTCACGTGACAAGTCGGGCGATGCAGTGGCTGAACAGGTCCTTCATATGAACAGGAGGCAGTCGACGTGTTTACAGATGTGCCTCCTTTGGTTTCACCCTGGAGTCGGGCTGCCAACACCCCCCCCCCCCCCACACACACACACCCATCCACACCCGGGAAGTTGGCCTATCGATCCCAGTCTAGACATGCGCACAAACTGGTGCCAGATTCGGCGACATCTGACCTCGCCACCTGTAGGGTGGGTGTCTTTATAGCCCGGGTCGGTGCCAGCAGATATCCCGCCTCGCCTAGTGGCGAGCAGACGGACATCAAAGGAATGCGCGCTGAACAAACGCTCTGTTATTGCCACTGTTGTGGTGAGTATTATCGGGAGTTGAAGGGGTGCGGGGGGGGAGGGGTACGGCAACTTTTTATATAAGGTTGATCAGGTAGGTCTTGGTTTCATTGGCGGCGGCATATAGGAGTTGGGCTGGTCACATAAACAGATATGAACGGGTGGGTTGGGCTGGCTATGTTAACAGACAGGAACTGGTGGATAGGGCTGGCCATGTTAACAGACAGGAACTGGTGGGGTGGGTAGGGCTGGCCATGTTAACAGACAGAAACTGGTGGATTGGGCTGGCCATGTAAACAGACAGGACTGTGGTTTGGATGGCCAATGTTAACAGACAGGAACGGTGGTTGGGCTGGCCAGGTTAACAGACAGGAACTGGTGGGGTGGGTAGGGCTGGCCATGTTAATAGACAGAACTGGTGGATTGGCTGGCCATGTAAACAGACAGGAACTGGTGGATTGTGCTGGCCATGTAAACAGACAGGAACTGGTGGATGGGATGGCCATGTTAACAGACAGAACTGGTGGGTTGAGCTGGCCATGTAAACAGACAGAACTGTAGATTGTGCTGGCCATGTTAACAGACAGAACTGGGGTGGTAGGCTGGCCATGTTAACAGACAGAAACTGGTGGATTGGGCTGGCCCTGTAAACAGACAGGAACTGGTGGATTGGGCTGGCCATGTTAACAGACAGGAACTGGTGGGTAGGGCTGGCCATGTTAACAGACAGGAACTGGTGGGGTGGGTAGGGCTGGCCATGTTAACAGACAGGAACGGGTGGGTTGGGCTGGCCATGTTAACAGACAGGAACTGGTGGGTAGGGCTGGCCATGTTAACAGACAGGAACTGGTGGGGTGGGTAGGGCTGGCCATGTTAACAGACAGAAACTGGTGGATTGGGCTGGCCATGTAAACAGACAGGAACTGGTGGATTGGGCTGGCCATGTAAACAGACAGGAACTGGTGGATTGGGATGGCCATGTTAACAGACAGAAACTGGTGGGTTGAGCTGGCCATGTAAACAGACAGGAACTGGTAGATTGGGCTGGCCATGTTAACAAACAGAAACTGGTGGGTTGAGCTGGCCATGTAAACAGACAGGAACTGATAGATTGGGCTGGCCATGTTAACAAACAGAAACTGTTGGGTTGGGCTGGCCATGTAAACAGACAGGAACTGATAGATTGGGCTGGCCATGTTAACAAACAGAAACTGGTGGGTTGGGCTGGCCACATTAACAGACAGGAGCGGGTAGGTTGCCTTGAACAGACTTTGTGGCGTAGTGGCTATTCAGTCCTGCTGTATATACATAATAGGTTAATACGGGCGGAGTCTGCACCTAACCTGGGAAAGCCGGCGGCGCCGCTCCTGTGTCTGCCCCATCGCCTGCTAATGACCACCCACTGTGTATGCTGTCACCCTCCACTAGGAGGATTTTCAGACCGGAAATTGGCGGCGGCATACCGGAAGTGGGGCTGGCATTTGAGCCTTGCAGCTGATACAATTCTCTCGCTGGGTTATGTAGTTTAGTCAAGTATGACTTGTTCGCAGAGTTTACCTGGAGCGAGTAGTAAGATTGAGCACCATGGTTGCATCACCGGTTTGGTTTTGTGTATAATCAGTTAGGATAGTACGTAGAAGAATGAAGTTTGCGTTAGTTATACTTACCTAATTTATAATACATCCTATATATCAAATATATAGCATATATATATATCATATATATGACGCATATATGACATATATATGACATATATAACAATTTCTTTGGGGGGGGTAAATGAATGTTATTCATGTAAATATTTTGTCAGCGCCATAGCACTGGTCTTCCGGCCGTAAGTGTTACACGTATCTTGGTATTTTTGTTAAAACATGGTGTATTGAAATGAGGAGTAGATTCTGAAATTAAAGTGTACATATTGCAGTAAGTAATGAGGCACATTACATTTACATAAACGGTTTTAGTTGTTGGCTTACTGAGTGTAATCTGAATGCAATACAACCCCACTTTCTCCACTTCTTTCCACCTTCTACCCTTCCCCCACTTTCTCCAACTCCGCAGTTCCTTCTCCCACTTTCGCCCCACTTTCTTAACCTTTGCCAACTTCTCTCCAACTCTCTAACTTCTTCCCTTCCCACTTTCTCCGCTTTTCACGCCTTCTCCCGCACTCTCCATCTTCTCCTCCTCCACTACCTTCTTCCCCTCCCACACCTTCTCTACTTTTCCACTTTCTTCCTCTTTCCCACTTTCTCTCCAAATCTCTACCTTCTCCCCTCCCTTAACGTATGCCCTTCCCTCCCCATCCGCCCTCCCTTCTCCCCCTACCCACCTTCTCCTACTACTCTTTCTCTACCCCCAGCTTCTCCTCCTCCACTCCATGCTGCCCTCCCTCACCTTCTCCACCTTCCGACCATCTTCCACCTCCTCCTCATTTCCAATTTCTTCCTCTTTCCCACCTTCTTTCCAAGTCCATACCTTCTCCCTTCCCCTGCATTCTGCCCTTCTATCCCCCCTTCTCCCTCCCCAGCCTCCCTGTCCACCTTCTTCTCTTCAGCTTCTCTCCTCCTCACCTCCGCCTCCTACTTTCTCCTCCCTAGCTTCTCCTCCTTCTCTCCTTTTCACCTTATCCCCCTCTCTTCCATACCTTTCCCCCCTCCGCCCTCCCTCCGTCCCCTTCCTCTTTCCCCCCACCTTCTCCTCTTCACCTTCTCTCCTCCCCATCACCTCCTCCTCATTTTTCTCTCTCCCCCAACTTCTCCGCCTCCTCATCTTGTCGCCCTCTTCCCCACCTTCTCCCCCCTCACCCTCCTCACCCTCCCTTCTCTCGCCTCTCCCCTCCTTCCCCTCCCTCCCCTCCCTCCCCTCCTTCCCCTCCCTCCCGTCCCTCCCGTCCCTCCCTTCTCTCCCTTCCTTACCTTTTCTCCCCCCCCCCTCCCCTCCCTACCTTCCCTCCCTTCCCTCCCCATCCTCGGGTATTACAAAGCAAATACCTCGGCCGACCAACCTCCAGGGCTTAGCGGAACCAATTTTCTTCTCGTGCCGGCCGTAATGTGACCACCGCCGGCCGCCTCCATTGTCCGCCCGGCGGACCCACCGCCCGCCTAATACCGGACTTACACTCGATCCCTTTCGCTGGCCACTATTTCATTGCCAGTCGATGACATCCTAATGGACTTAGGCTCGAGTCGAAAACACCCTCTGAATTGCGCTGGGTCAACTCTTAGAAATGGTCATAAATCTGGTCTGGCTTTAAATTCAGGATGATCGGGTTGATATAATTACACCGGCGATCATTTCCTAGGTGCCCTGTCCATGGAGACTTGGTATGTTTGTTTGTTTGTTGGGGTTTTATGTCCTAGCAACATCTATGGACATATCAAGATGGATACCGACTTGTGACAGTGCGCACTCATGGCGACTTTATAATTATAGTGCTGCCCCACTGGGAAATCCCGTCCTGATATGACTTTAGATGTTGCCAGGACGTAAAACTTCAACAACCAACCAACCAACCACTGGGAAATCAGGCCGCCAGAACCATGACCCGATATCCCACTCAGTCACATTATCCTGACACTGAGCTAACCAGTCCTTGTCCTATCCTATTAATGCCGAGTGCCAGGCTAGGAAGCGACACCTATCAATTCTATAAGTCATTGGTTTGACTCGAACGAGAACCGAACTCCCGATCTCCCGCAGTCGAAGACTGCCCTCTAACGATTCTGCAGACAATGCATTAGGACCATCTAAGTAGTATAATCAAAGTAGACCAGGCGCAGGTAAAGGCCCTATCACACTACAACGTTTCTCACGAACGCGCTTCGACGCACTTCGACGCGTTGCATTTTTGGGCGAACCGTCGGTACACGTCCGGTACGTTACCGGCGCGTTACCGGCGCCTTACCGGTGCGTCGGTACATAGCAACGTGTGAATGCACACGTCGGCGCGCGTCGGGCCGCGTCGAGGTTTTGTGCTTGCACAAAACTTTCGACGGGCCGCAACGCGCGTCAGCGTGTTGGCGGGTGCGTTACGCACGCGTTAGCAACACGTCAACACCCGTTGGCGGCGTGCCGGCGGAACGTTGGCATTTATTTCGCCAAACTGCGATCGTTCCGTTGGCCCGTCGGTGACCTCCCATCGACGTGTAGTGGGCGCGCTATTGGCGTTGCTCCAGTGTTTCTCGACATGTTGCTGGCGGGTCTTGACGTGTTGCTGGCGCGTCTTCCGCATGCCTAACGTTACCCGGCATTACCCGCCGACAACGCACCGATAACACGCTGATGGCATGCTGGGAACCCGCTGGCGGGACGTTGACACTTTGTTCCGCTGCGCATCGAAGCCCGTTGGCCGCGCCCTTATAGCACGCTACTAACACGCTGCGCCGCATCAAACTTTCTCCCAAAGCGCCGAATAGTTGGATGTGTGTCGACGGGTTGCAAATACTTTGCGCGTTGCCGGCGCGCCGGGGGAAACGTCGTAGTGTGACAGGGCCTTCACACTCGATTATATTCACTTACAACAAGACTTAGTTTTGATTCTCAACATGAAGTAGTCGAGAGACCATGTGTATTTTGGATTGGTGTGATCACGTGGTTGTTATGTCATTGTGGTTATCCTCACGTATGCTAGAATATGCATCCTGTCTTGTAAATATCCAGTAAGAACCTGAGAGGAAACAATGCAATCTAGGCACAATATTTCCCATTTTCATCACCCCCACGACACTGGTGCTGTGACCAGGATCCTGTACAAGCTTTGCGCTGTATGGTTGTTGAACCTACCCTGTGTATGTATGTGTTAGTGCATTGCCTGTATGTATGTAATTGTAAGCATTAAAAGACTTAGAATTCCAGGGGGACGAGTGTAGTAGGCTGCACTGACCTCTCAGGCAAGTAACCACATAGACAGGTAGGCGTGGGTAGTGCGTTGATCTCAGGGAGCCTAGGTGGTGTAATGGTTAGCACACTGGCCCAGAATGCAAAGAGATGTGGGTTCGAGACCCGCTCTAGGCACAATATTTCCCATTTTTATCACCCCCACGACAATATCATATGTATGCGTGTACATGGGGAGTCAGTATTGACAACCGACACCGGATGGGTGGCCTCAGAGTTCACTGGGCTGCACCCTAGTTCCCCCGGTGCCTAGATGCTCAGGAGCTGCTCGCCGACGCGAAGAATGGGGGGGAAGGGGGAGGGGGGTGGGGGGCTCACAGGCCAACAGTAACCTAATCTGGCCGCGTGAGGGGCAGGCGCTGTGAGGAGAAATCCATTAATCCCTCCCTTTCACCCTCCTTCCTCTTCGCTTCTCCCTCTTCCCTCCTCCCGCCTCCCTCCCACCTCTTCCCCATTCCCTCCTCCCTCCACCACCATTTCTCCTCCCTCCTCCCTCCATCCCCTTCCCTCCTCCCCCATCCCCTTCCGTCCTCCGTCCAATCCCTTCCCTCCTCCTCCACCTCTTCCCTCCTACCTCCACCCCCTTCCCTCCGCCCTCCACCCCCTTCCCTCCTCCCTCCTCCCTCCTCCCTCCATCCCCTCCTCCCTCCATCCCCTTCCCTCCTCCCCCATCCCCTTCCGTCCTCCGTCCAATCCCTTCCCTCCTCCCTCCACCCCTTCCCTCCTCCCTCCACCCCCTTCCCTCCTCCCTCCACCCCCTCCCTCCGCCCTCCCTCCCTCCTCCCCCATCCCCTCTCCCTCTTCCCTCCATCCCCTTCCCTGCTGCCCCTTCCCTCAACTCCCTTCCTTCTTCCCTCCCACCCGCCTCCCTCCTCGCTCATCCCCCTTCCCTCCCCCCTCCACCCCCGTCCCTCCTCTCTCCATCCCCTTCCCTCCCCCCTCCACCCCCTTCTCCTCCTCCCTCCACCCCCTTCCCCTCCTCACTCCCTCTCCTCCCTCCTCCATCCACCCCTTCCCTCCTCCCCTCCCCCTCTCCCTCCTCGCTCCCCCCCTTCCCTCCTCCATCCATCCCTTTCCCCTCCTCCCCCCTACCATCCTCCCTCCCCCTCCCTCCTCCATCTACCCCCTTCCCTCCTCCCTCCACCCCCCTCCCTCCTCCTCATCCCTCCACCCCCTTCCCTCCCCCTCCCCCCTCTTCCCTCCGCCTCCTTTGGCCTCTGATTTACTAATGCATCTCCGACCTAAATGAATCTGGTGTCCTTCTCCCAAAATTATCCAGTATTCTGAAGAATGCTTCTTAATAGCATGAGCTGGCAGTATATGTGGGTTTGCTCTGGTTTAAATCCATTGCGTTCTGAATTAAAGGAATTTGATCATAAGTATGTCGATATTAACATGAGTGATAGATAGTGCTGTATCAATTTTCTCAGTTTTATTTAGCTAAATGCTGCATAATCCGATGAATACATCACATTTTCTATATGAAACCACGTATCTAGATTTAATCCTACGTATCCAACTTAGATACTAGTGCACCTATTGAACATTTATTGCAGTTTGGTGTTTCTGTGCTATGCCACTACCTATGAAAATTGGTTTTAGAAAAACCTATATCCAGCATTTCAATGTGAACACCAAATTAATTGTGCTTTTTTTTTGCTTTAGCTAATTAACCCTTTAAAAATAAAAGTTACTTCAAACTAAGGTCAAATGGATTAATTGATAGATCTAAGGTATATTATCCAAAGATGTGCAATTTGGGCGGAGGCTTTGTTATAGTTTGTTTCGATGAAATCATTACTTTTATCAGTATTATTTGACACTCCATGATACATAAAACAGACACACTTATTTGGTTGAGAACGTTAACTCTGGCTGGCCAACATTTCTAGCCTATCATTTATTTCTTATGGTCAAAATTTCCAACGGGAGTAATAGCAATAGTGGTACTCGCGCCTGCTCGGCGGCTACTCACGGTAGGTTTCCCACCCCGCGTGCAAACCCAAGTCGCCCAGACCACTGCCATCAGCAGTTTGGGCGATAGTAGCGTTCAGTGGATGAGGCGCTATTGGTACTCTGTTAATAATATTAATATAATGTATTTATATTTCACACTATTGCCATTTACTAAAACTTATATTCGCGGATTGGGAAATGCTAGTTATGGATGTTCATGTTGTTCCTTCTTTTTTGCTAATAATAATCAACCCTTTACATTAAGTGACTATCATAATACCCGCACGCTATCTAGCAACAAATAGTCATGGTTGTCTTCAACAGAGGGAGGACCGGGCTGGATGATCGAATAGGTTAGAATACTGGGCGGCTTCCAGGGGTGAAGGTCATGGGTTCGAACCTAGCTCAAGTCAAACACTGACTTACAACAGTGATACTTGTCGCTACTTCTCCCGATGCTCGGTATTAATGGGATGGACGTGGTAATAACTGGGTGGCTGAGTATCAGGATAAGTTTACTGAGTGGGATATCGAGTCATGTTGTCGGCAGCCTGGTCTCCCAGTGGGTGTGCAGACAGAGGCCGGCAGTGGGGGTTGATCAGATGGGGCGCCCCGGCATGCCACTATTAGATTAGTCAGCCTGATCCCCGGTGGGTGTAGGCAGCACCCCGCTGCTAGAGCGTCCAGGGCCTGTATGCACCAATCGGGGTTAGGGCCTTAACCGCGGCTGAGGTATCCCCGCAGGGCTAAATGTGAAAATTTGGTATGCACCAATCGGAGTTAGGGCTAACCGCGTGATTTAACTGCGGCTAAGCTATACCACCTTGTGAGATGGGTTTAGGGCCTATCCGGTGCGGTTAGTGTGAGTGTGTGGCTCTCAATCTATTGAATGCGATCATATTTAACAGAATTACATACGCAATAAGTGAAATTTTATCAATTTAACCCTAAATTTGAAGCGTTATTAAGGCTACCGCCGCATTGGCGGCGATATTAATATTTATATTTTCGAATCGACAAATGTAAAGTAAACAAATTGCCGCCGCCGCCGCATCGACGTCGCTTTCCATACTGGCGGCGGCGGCGGTTTGTTTACTGTACATTCGTCGATTCGAAAATATAACTATTAATATCGCCGCCAATGCAGCAGTAGCCTTAATAACGCTTCGAATTTAGGGTTAAATTGATCAAATTTCACATATTGCGTATGTAATTCTGTTAAATATGATAGCATTTAATATATTTGAGCCTAATATATGGGTACAAATGCAGAGGGAATTCCGAAATCTATAAATAAACTCTAGGTTAGCTATCCGCAGCGGCTAAAACATTGGTGCATACCGATTCACACATTTCTCAAACCCCCCACTACCCTGAGGTAGCTATCCGCGGCTAGTGCCTTAACTCCGGCTAAGCCTACCCCCGATTGGTGCATACGGGCCATAGCAGTAGAGCATTGTCACAAGTCGGTAAGCATTGTGGTAATGATTTAACCTTAGCTGTTGTTATGACTCAAAACGCTAATAAATAAATTAATTAATCAAATTAATCCGACAATGAAATGCGAGTTGGCGTTAGTAACACACACCCCGGGCGCTCATTCAGAGATGCGCACGCATTGCGACATAGTTAGTACTTCCGGGTAAGGAGAGGCACTTAGGGTAAGAGGAGGTGCTGCAGTGTGCGCGGGGTGGCGGGCGAGCGGGGTAGTGCCCTTACATGGGCACGTACTGCAGTGGGAGGCACTGCCGACGCTCGATCACCATCCGTCCTGCCTGTCGTCTGCCATCAAGTCAGTACCCACGAGCGTCCCCCAGTTCGCGCCATAAAAACGCGCCGCTCTTCAACCCTGACGCGGTCTGAAACAGGCGACGACACACACGCTATCATAGCTGGAGTGCGTGTGGTGAGGGGGGGGGGGGGGGCGCTCAGTGTAAATAGTGGCAGTTCGGCCATTTTGTCTGACTGCGATCCTCGCTGTATGTATTACGACTAACACCGTCTGCCCTATGTTCGAACACATGGGACATCACGAAGAAAGCTAGCTTGGGATCAGACTGAATGGCGAATGAATTGAGCGTTCGTTTCCCGTTTTGGTACATTGTGTCGATTCGAACCGGCGGGTTCGAACCCTGGCCGAGTCATGTTGTCTATATGTTTGAGCTATATATATATATATATATATATAAATGTGTATGTGAGTAGAAGGTTCAGCCTGGGAGATCACACACACATAGATATGTATATATATATATATATATATATATATATATATGCACTATATAATGTATTATGCGGATATAAATAACGGCAGACCCTTAATGTTTCTCTCTAACCACCTTAACCTCCATGTTATTCACTGCGGAGTGGGCACTCTCCTCCCCGCCTCCTCTACACCATGAGCCAACTGTCACTCTGCTCACTTTCACTACATATGGCTTAGTCCATGCTGTGGAGATCAGCGCGTGAAAATCACAGTACGGGTCCCTAAACTGCCCACGCCGGTTTCCCAGTGAGTTTCCAGGGGCAATTACGGGGCGTTTAATCAGCCGGCGGTGGGTGTGCGGACAGAGGCCGGCGGTGGGGGTTGATCAGACCGGGCACCCCGGCATGCCACTATTAGATTCGTCAGCCTGGTTCCCGGCGTGTGTGGGCAGCACCCCGCCGGGATGTGGTCTAGCAGTATCTTCTAGTTGAAGCTGCAAGGCCGGATATATATATATATATATATATATATATAACCGCTCTAAATATATATATATATAACCGCTATATATATACAATATCTATATATATGTAACCAGCTATTTAACTATATATAGCCGGCTATATATATATATATATATACAGTAAAACACCACAGATCGACCATTCCCCTATATCGATGACTTTACTTGGGTCCCAAACGATTACCAATACAAAACCAGTGTAACTATATTTTTGAAAAAACTCCCTAAGCCAACCAACTCCCTAAATGGACCATGTAAAGTCAGTCGCATGGTCGGTCGATTTAGAGAGGTTTTACTGTATGTATATATACATATATATATATATATATATATATATATATATATATATATATATGTCAGCAGTTACTGCATTACACAGTTCATTAAGGCCCTCTTGGATATTAATAATATTAGTATGTGCTATTCGTGGTCAAAGCCAGCATGGCAGCATTATTGAAAGAAGTTGTGTTAAATGCCATGCCTAGATTTATTTATTTCCATTGTCAGTAATGGTGGCCCCCCCTACCCCTACCCCTGCCACCCTAGATTCATTTATTTGCATTGTCAGTGATGGTACCCCCTTCCATATCCCTGCCACCCTAGATTTATTTATTTGCAATGTCAGTAATGGTGCCCCTTCCATATCCCTGCCACCCTAGATTCATTTATTTGCATTGTCAGTAATGGTGCCCCTTCCATATCCCTGCCACCCTAGATTCATTTATTTGCATTGTCAGTGATGGTGCCCCCTTCCATATCCCTGCCACCCTAGATTCATTTATTTCCAATGTCAGTAATGGTGCCCTTTCCATATCCCTGCCACCCTAGATTCATTTATTTGCATTGTCAGTAATGGTGCCCTTTCCATATCCCTGCCACCCTAGATTCATTTATTTGCATTGTCAGTAATGGTGCCCCTTCCATATCCCTGCCACCCTAGATTCATTTATTTCATTGCAGTGATGGTGCCCCCTCCATATCCCTGCCACCCTAGATTCAATTCTATGTGTCCAACCCTGCCATTATTCAGTAATGGTGCCCTTTCCATATCCCTGCCACCCTAGATTCATTTATTTCCAATGTCAGTAATGGTGCCCCTCCATATCCCTGCCCCTAGATTAATTATTGCATTGTCAGTAATAGTGCCCCTTCCATATCCCTGCCACCCTAGATTCATTTATTTGCATGTCAGTATGTGCCCTTCCATATCCCTGCCACCCTAGATCAATTATTCCATTCGTAATAGTATTACATTCAGTAATGGTGCCCCTTCCATATCCATGCCACCCTAGATTCATGTATTTGCATTGTCAGTGATGGTGCCGCCCCCATATCCCTGCCACCCTAGATTTAGTTATTTCCATTGTCAGTAATGGTGGCCCCCTCCATATCCCTGCCACCCTAGATTTGTGTATTTCCATTGTCAGTAATGGTGGCCTCCTATGCCTACCCATCCCACCCGAGATATATTTAATTTCCATTGTCAGTAATGGTGGCCCCCCTCCATATCCCTGTCACCCTAGATATATTTATTTCCATTGTCAGTAATGGTGGCCCCCTCCATATCCCTGCCACCCTAGATTTGTGTATTTCCATTGTCAGTAATGGTGGCCCCCTCCATATCCCTGCCAACCTAGATATATTTATTTCCATTGTCAGTAATGGTGCCCCCCCCCACCTTCATATCCCTGCCACTCCCACCTTCCACGCTTCCCTATGACCTAGTTGTCATGGGTGCATCAAGTGCTTTGACGGATTCATTATGATAGTGTGTTAGTAAAAGCACCACGCCTCTCTTTGAAGAGCAAGAACGCGCGTGCCTCTGCAGCTTCGCCCCTGGTCCCTCAGGGCACCACCCCAATGGATGTGTGGGTGTGTGTGTGGGTGGGTGTGTGGGGAGGTGTTCTGTGGCTGAAATCCACTCACGCCAGAACTCTCGCCTTCTGAAAGGCACGGACAGAAAACCCCGCGAGATTTGGCGCCTCAAAACGAGAAGGTGCTGACCAAGCGCCCAGACCAGCGCCGAAGCGGAGACGCCACCTAGTGACTGAGCCGCGAACCTCCGGTCGCGCCCTCTGGTGAGTGCGGCGCCTACTAGGCGGTGAGTGGGGCTGCCTCCGTCCTCTCTGGGTGCGGTGGCTGAATCGGTAGAGCGCGGGTCTCCCGTGACGGAGATCGGGAGTTCGGTTCCCGGTCGAGTCAAACCAATGACTTATAAAATTGATACTTGTTGGGTTCCTAGCCTGGTGCTTGGCATTAATAAATAGGACAGGGCAAGAACTGGTTAGCTCAGTGTCAGGATAATATGACTGAGTGGGATATTGGGTCATGGTGCCAGTGGCCTGATTTCCTATGGGGAAGCACTATAGATTCACTATGAGTGCACACTGTCACAAGTCGGTACCCATCCTGATCTGACCTTTGATGTTGCCAGGACCAAACAACCAACCATCCCTCCCGTTCAGCTCATGCCCGTTAGGAATTGCTCATGATCTGCTCAAGGTGGTCAATAATCCCAGCTCCTGACCGTTCTAATAGTCACGTGATAAAGCGAGCTGCTCTGACACTGTAAGCCTAGTCCGATATTTAGTCTGACACCAGATCCCGATGATGTCCATGCTGTACAAGTGTTTCAATCACACTCATGTTAGATTTTAGATTTGTCTTGGGTTGACTGCGTTGATAATGTAGCTAGCTAGCTTTAGAGTTGCATAGTCCGATGGTTTTGACTTTCTGTCTTTTTCTGGGATAAAAGCATTAGGTTGATTGTTATAATCTATCTTACTTTAATTAGAAGGAACATTTATTTTTAATGGCTAACTTTTGAAAGATCGTGAATTAATTTTGGCAGGAACGTCAAGACTCATACACCATAAGCTTCTGCAGTAACAGCTTCCATTAAATTGTTTTGGTATTCCCTTCAATGTGGCAATACATGCTTAACAAGAGCATGGGTTATGTTATGATGATGTCAGAATGACGTTAGACTGACGTTGAGCTGCGTCACGTTACGTCGTGTTATGTCGGCGCTCGTCAAGGTTTTGAACCTGTTCAAAACTTTTGCCGTAACTCAAACGTAAGGGTTTACGTTCGCCGTATGTTCTGTACACGTTCGGTGAATGTCAATGATGTTAAACTGACATTATTCAAACGCTGCTCACTACGTTCCACTACGTTCCACTACATTGACCCACATTAAAGCCGGTGGAAATGTCCATGCGGCATAATGGGAACGTCAGGAGAACGTACGCCGAACGTACGTCCAATATACATTCAACGTACGTTCAATGTTTCGCCACCGTGTCATGACGTATGTAACGTCACGTAACATAGTTCTGGCAATGGAATAACGTACATAACGTTCCGTGAGCGTAATGACGTTCTTCTCTCTCGTGGAATGATGCTATCACTACGCTTTACCGACGTTACGCTCTCGTCAACGATGCTGCATCCACGTTCAACTTGTCCCCAAATTTGCATACTACGCCGAGAAGTTCGACGTTTTTCACATTCTCCCTATGCTGACGTTGTTATGTCGTAGTGTGACCGGGCCTTAAGTTAGAGATGTAGACTGATGTAATCTAGGGTGAGTGTTTTTGGATTTGGGAATTTGACGCTTTCCTCGGACTGTGCAGCTTTAAGACTACCACCCTCCTTTACTTCAGAGTATCGATTCCCAGAAAAACCTGATTGACTCAGAGACCCTTCGCGCCCCACCCGACCCCCACCACACACACACCCATCCCTCCTCTGCCACCAATCCTAATTGAATACCACTCATGGGCAATCTACTGCCCTTCCACACCCCAACCCCTCCCCACTCCCACCCTCACCCCATCCCCGCCCCCTCCACACTCATCCCAATTGAGTTCCACCCATGGTCAAACTACTGCGCCCCACCCTCGCCCCACCCATCCTAATTGAGTCCCACCCATGAGCCAATTATTGCTACCATAACCCACCCCCACCCCACCTCCCACCCCCGCCCCCCACCTCCGCCCAGTCATAGTTACGAGATGTCGACTGCCGCTGGTTCCCTTATTGAACAGTGTGTAGCCACACGCGGGTATCAGCATAAATGCGCCTGGTAACCAGGTTGTCTGTCAGCCATATTAGGTTTTCTGAATGAGACCCAGTGTTGCCAGCTGGTGGAGGCCATGAGAACCACGAGAACCACGAGGTCAGTGACCGGAGTCTGGTCTGTGAACCAAATGTTGGTAGGTTTCTTTTTGGTAAACATGTTTATTCATCTGAATATAGTCCGTTTTACTGCGCCGACGCACTGGTCTTCTGGCTACGCCTAACTAAAGTCATTTGCACCCTTTAATTACAAGAACAATATTAAGATAATACAATATTGTTATTACATTCAGCTAAGTAAGAGGTTGTGGTATATCTGGTCAGTGTATGCATTCAGTGTATGCATTTTAATATAGATGGTGCCTACCCGCAACATACCCGCAACATACCCGAAACCTAACCGCAACCTACCCACCACCGACCCGCAACATACCCGCAACATACCCAAAACTTCGCAACCTACCCGCAACCTACCTGCAACCTACTCGTGACCTACCCGCGACCTACCCACAACCTACCCACAACCTACCCGCAAGCAACCCGCCACCTATCCTCCACCTACCCGCGACCTACCCGCCACCTATCCTCCACCTACCCGCGACCTACACGCAACTTACCCGCAACCTACCCGCCATCGACCCGAAACTTACCCGCAACCTACCCGCCGCGTCAGCCCTACCCGCAACCTACCCACAACCTACCCACGACATATCCTCCACCTACCCGCAACCTACCCGCAACCTACCCACAACCTACCCACAACATACCCGCAACCTACCCGCAACCTACCCGCAATCTACCCGCAATCTACCCGCAATCTACCCACAACCTACCCGCAACTTACCCACAACCTACCCGCAACCTACCCACAACCTAACCACAACCTACCCGCAACCCCCCAGCCAGCTGCGACAAGGACTACTGAATCATGGAGACTGCGGGGTTAAGATTTAATGGAGAAAGCCATGTCCTTACAGGACCATTGCAGCATGCCGTGCTGGCTGTTGCCAGCCTGCTGCATATTTAACCGAGTTCATTTAACCAAACATGGCACTTGGTTGCCAGAACTATCCGGACGCAAGTATCCATTGTTCGCTGCCATCTTGGTGAGAGTTGATCAACCTTGAGCCACGCAGTTGGGCGTGTTTGAAAATGATTATTCTAAATGTGGTGATTGATCCATGCTTTATCGACCCCCCCCCCCCCCACACACACACACAAAGACACTCTTTGTCACTTGTGTTTTCTAATCTCGGACATGGCGAGCAATCATAACCGGTCTTAAAAGTTAGTTTGATGGTTTGTCTTTTTTTCGGAGATTTGCGAAATAGCGAAATAGTGAAATAGCGAAATAGCGAAGGGTAGACTGGAAGTGTGAACACTTATTTGTCTCTCATTTTTGCTTGAGTGCTAGTAAATATGCAACACAAGGAATAATTAGTAGCATGTGGTGAATAAAGGGTCAGATTTCCCTGGATCATCAGCCCATGCTTTTTCTAATCTGTTCTTGAATGAATTTATTGACTCGGCATCAATAACATTTTGTGGGAGACTGTTCCATATATTTATGATCCTGTTTGAGAAACTGTGTTGCCTTAACTTTGAAATGGCTCTGGGTTTTACTAGTTTGAGAGTATTGAGAGTTTGAATTCATTACATTTAATATGTTGACAATCCCACTGCCGAACCCATATCATATTACATGGCGGTGTTCTCATCAATCATGTGGGTGGAGCTCGGGGTTCAGGGATCGGGGATCAAAGATCTGGGATCGGCGATCGGGGATGGGCGATCGGCGATCGGGGATAGGGAATTTGATCTTCCATGCCCTATTATATATATTGACAAACAACTATGTGGAAAATGCATGGAAGTATAATTGTTGGTCACTTGTCAACTGGGTTTAATAAGATGTAGTGTGGGTGCGCCCATCCGGATACATTGATCCTCACAACAACCGATCACAGGATTCCATATCCTCCAGTGAACTTAAAGTTGCATAGTCCGATGGTTTTGAATTTCTGTATTTTTTGTTCGATAAATATATTAGATCGATCACTAGTATCTACTTTAGATTAGTTCAAAGTTACTTTTATTTTAAATGGTAAACTTTTGAGATATTTTGAGTGCAAACATTGAAAATTAGTTTTGGCAAGCTTGCCAAAACTCTGACACTATAGACTTCTGCAGTAACATGTTCTGTTAAATTGACTCAGTATTGCCTTCTACACCGAAATAAATGCTTAATAAGTGCATCAGTATCTAAGTTAGATATGTAAAATCAAATCTAGATAATTGGTTTGGTTTTGAAAATGTGATATTTCATCGGACTATGCAGCTTTAACATGCTGTTCTTAGCTTGCATTTTCTGGTGATTAAAATGTATGCATCCAACGAAGTTTGAAAAAGACCGGTTGTAAATATGACATACTGCAGTTTTAACTTTTATGCTGCAATGCTTTAGGTTAAACTTATTTCTATTATTCATAAGGGTACACTAGTAAAGCCACATAGTCCGATGAAAGCATCACATTTTACTATATCTTATCCTACATATCTATTTTAGATTCTGATGTAAATATTAGGCATGCCCCACTATATAGAAGGGAATGTGAGGTTAATGTAATAGAATCTGTTAGTGCTGAAGCCTATTGTGTAAGAGTTTTGACATGCTTGACATAAAAACAAATTTCAAGTTTGCACTAAAATATCTCCTAAATTAGCCATTTCAAATAAAAGTTACTTCAAACAAAAGTAAAGTGGACTACAACGATCAATTTGCTGTAGTTATTTCAGAAAGGAGCAGAAACTCAACATTATCGGATTATGCAACTTTAAGTCTGCGGTATAATTATCATTTATTTACAACACCGCTAAATTGCATATTAACCAACATATTGACATATTACTTTGTTCACGCTTTCCAGTTAATAGAATCCCACGGGTGGGGGTGGGGGGGGAACATCGCCTTTCAGATATTTAAATAGCCTTTATTTTCTCCTTTACCCTTTCTTTAGTAGTTGAGCATAAAATGGCAGTGACTGATCTCGCTGCTTTACATCGCTGTTATATGAGCTGGTAATCACCACGTCAACTCTTCAAAGGCTCCCGGCAATGTCCGTGCCACCGCTTCTTATTGAAGCTGCGGAAGTCTTTGAACTGACTGCTGCTGGCTTCAGACGAAATCGATAACAACTTTAATCTGGCAATACAAGAGGTCTATGGCTTTCTCCCTGTGAGGGGTTTGACTAGAGGTGTACACTTTGGTGACCGGAAGTGGTTGCGCATGCTGCTGGGAAGTGATTATGTGCGCATGAGGACTGATGAACTCAGATGGGAATCAGGGGAGAGAGAGTGGGGGAGAGCAGTGTGTCTGAGGGGAAGGGGCAGGAGGGAGGGGGGGGGAGTTAAACCGCTGAGCAAAGCAGGCCTCACTATCAGTTGTTGCCATAAGGGCCACACTGGGCACATGGGGCCACATGGGGCCACATGTGTCATGCTGGGACACGAGGGGCACAAGCGGAAGACAAGCTTTGTCAGCTGTTCAGTAGAGGATCCCATGTTATTTGGACGTAGCTAAAAGTAGAAGGAAGAGTTTGTGTAAGTTGCCTGTTGAGTCTGTGTGTGTGGGGGGGGGTGACAGGGTGGGTGGGTGATGGGAAGGGTTTGCTTGTTTGTTGGGATTGTTTATTGAGGTTTTTATATCCTGGCAACATCTCAGGTAATGTGAGGATGGGTACTGACTTATGACAGTGCGCAATCATGGTGACTTTACTATATATAGTGCTTCCCTATAGGGAGACCAGGCCTTTGGCACCATGACCACGATTTCCCACTCAGCCACATTGTTCATGTTAGGGTTTGATTACCTAATGTTCGATGAATAAATGCAAAGTATACCACTTCTGTCTCATCGTTAATTATATTGATACAGGGCTGGTCAGGCCTATTAATTAATGCCGAGTGCCAGGCTAGCTAGAGACAAGTATCAATTTTGTAAGACATTGTTTTGACTCGGCCGGGATTTAAACTGCAGACTATCCTGTGCTCTTACGGATTCGAACACACCCCTTCCGGTCCGGTCGACATGTGTGGGGAAGCTGCTGAATTATACACTTATCCGGTGATTGCTTACTTTCATTGATCACATCCCTGGTACTATGTGTCGTGTGTATGAGGTTGTCTCACGAAAATGGGCCAATTGGTGGTTTTAATAACAATATGCACAAAAGAGTGGGAATGCATCTCCAAAATACTCTGGATTAAAGTTTCCTGCATGGGAAAGGTTGTAAGGAACAACACTGTGAAAAGCATGCTTAACCATATTTTAAAATTATAAAAATAGAAAATTCTATGTGCCGCCTAAAAAGAAGAAGAAATAAGGTAAAATTTCCATTTCGGTCATGTAGTGTTAAAAAAAAGGAGGTTGCATTTATGGAGATTTCCTTACAAAGTCCTATGGGCTGTACACATTGAGGGAAACCCATATAAAAAAACGGTTCATCACTATATTTGTCTAAATGACCTCTATTTTCAAAGAGCGATTTTGGTCAATTTAATAGATGTCAGCATCGCAATAGTTAAAGTGTAGTGCATTTCTTTGTTTCATATTAAATTATTCTAGAAACAAATAGGGTTGTTGTATTTTCTCTACCTTTACATTCAGGATAAATTTAAGAACTTTCCAACACCTCTGTCAATGCGAAACTATAATTATACTGTTCGAAGCCGACATCCAATGGTTGACACTGACATCTTTAACAGATGTCAGCATCGCATTTGTTAAAGAGTAGTGCGTTTCCTTGTTTCATATTAAATTATCCTAGAAACAAATAGGGTTGTGGGATGTTCTCTACCTTTACATTCAGGATAAATTCAAGAACTTTCCAACACAGCTGTCATTGCTAAACTATAAGTATGCCGTTTGACACCGACATCCAATGGTCGACGCTGAAATCTTTCCCACATGCACCAATTGGCCTATTTTCATGAGACTGACTCGTATACAGTGAGTATACAGTCTGTGCACACTACGAGTATGGTCGGTGTGCAATGTGCACACTGTGCAAAGTGTACACAGGGTGTGGGTGCAGTGTGCGCATGCATAGACAACCCACATCTATACTGGGCCAATTCACGATGACGGTAAATTGATTTCCAATGGGCATCTCCACATCAACAGTCAGCCATCTCCCCCAGTTTTGCTTTGCACTGGCTTCTTTTATTTATTTATCTTTAATATGGGACAAAAGAATAGCAATACAATTAAAGCTGAAAACATCAAATTTGCAAAACCAAAACAATTATCTAGATTAGATTTGATATATCTAACTTAGATACCGTTTCACGTATTAAGCATTTGTCACCAAATAGAAGGGGATACTGAATCAAATTAATAGAACATTTTACTGCAGAAGCTTATGGTGTCAGAGTTTTGGCATGCCTGCCAAAATTAACTCAAAAGTTAGTCATTTAAAACACAAGTTACCTCAAATGAAAGTAAGGTAGATAATAATGATCAACCTAATATAGTTATCTGAGAAAATGACAGAAACTAAAAACCATCGGACTATGCAACGTTAATTCAAATGTGAGTGAAGGAAGAAAGAAGTCAACATCAGCTAGAGCACAACCCGTAGGGTTGGTGTCTACAGTGTGTAAGTGTCGTGGTCTGTCGATAATTACAATTAGACTGCTATGTTAAACAGAGAGCAACCCCACTAGGTAGCCATGATGGATCGTGCCACCCTCTTACAGCGTGTCCGGGTCCTCTTCAGGACCGGCACTGCCTCACTAATAAACCACTGAGCAACCCAATATATTTATCTGAGAAAATGGCAGAAACTCAAAACCATGGGACAATGCAACTTTAATTCAAATGTAAGTGAAGGAAGAAAGAAGTCAACATCAGCTAGAGCACAACTCGTAGGGCTGGTGACTACAGTCTGTAAGCGTCGTGGTCTGTCGATAATTACAATTAGACGGCTGTGTTAAACAGAGAGTAGCCCCACTAGGCAGCCATGATGGATCGCGCCACGCTCCTACAGCGTGTCCAGTCCTTTCCCGGACCGGCACCGCCTCACTAAGAGACCACCGAGCATTTACACAGGAGCACTTAGAAAAAGAGGAGCAGCATGGTGAGGAGGAGGGTGGTGGGGATGGTGATGTTGATGGTTTGTTGTTTGTCGGGATTTTATGTTCTGGCAAGCATCTAAGGTCATATCAGGACAGTACCATCTCTTTTCCTTACAATGGAGAGGAGGATGGTGGTGGCAGTGGTGATGATGGATATGGTGATGATGATGATGATGATGATGATCGTTTGTTGTTTGTGTGTTTGGGTTTTATATCCTGGCAAGCATCTAAGGTCATATCAGGATGGGTACCGTCTCTTGACAATGCACACTCATGGCTATTTTATAGTGCTGCCCATTGGGATATCAGGCTGTCGGCACCATGCCCCAATATCCCACTCAGTCATATTATCCTGAAGCTCAGCTAACCAGTCCTTGCGCTATCATGGAAATGATGAGCGCCAAATTAGGTCGCGACAAGTGTCAATTTTGTGCGTCATTGACTCGTTTGAGATTCGAATTCCTGACGTTCTGAACGGGAAGCCTGTGATCTTACCGATTCGGCCACTGCATCTGGTGGTGATATTGACAGTGACGATGATGGTGATTTATGGTGATGGTAGTGGTGGTGATTGGTGGTGATGGTGAGGGTGATATTGATGGTGACCATGACGTTGACAGTGACTATGACAGTGATTTGTGGGGATAGTGATGGTGATGGTGACGGTGATGGTGATGGTGGTGGTGGTGGTGATGGTGACAGTGATGGTGATGGTGATCGTGACTGTGATGGTGATGGTGATATTGATGGTGATTGTGAGAGTGAGGGTGATGGCAATGGTGATTGTGATGGCAATATTGATTGTGACTTTAATGTTGACAGTGACGGTGACAGGTATTCATGGTGATGGTAACATTGACATTGGCAGTGAGGTTGACTGTGACTTAGGACTATGATTATGACGATGACGATGATGGTGACGATAACGATGACTTCGACACCCTTACTACCAGTGTGGGATCCACATATGTGATGACACGATGTGCTTCGGTTGTGGGTGACAGTCGATCAAAGCGCCCCCTACTTGTGGCGATGGGCTGCTAGGAGTATGGGTATGTCGGACTGGACGCATTGTGACCGTGTAATTTGATCAACTTGACTTGGGGCAACACCACATCGTCAAGCACCCAATACTGCACAGTCAGCTGAATTTCTACTTAATTTCTTTTTATGTTTTCTCTTTTCAATTTAAGTTAACAGCCTTTATTTTAATTTTAAGGTTTTAAAGTGTCCCAGTAGAATAGAAGAATCTAACTTAGAGAGCACAGGAAGAAGTATATCTACAACTGATAATTATATAGATGCATATGTCATATGACCAGGAGTGTGGCTCACCGAGGCCGGCGGTAGTACCGGAAGTAGGTTCTAGGAAAGGTTTGCCGGGACGGGTAGTTCGGCAAAATAGAAATAATGATCTCCTTTGTTATTTATATTCACGTAATGGATGATATACCATATGTGTATGTATGTATATATATATATATATATATATATATATATATTTATATATATATATAACTTGCCTCCATTATTACAGACATATTCTTACTCTTTTCCAGTGTTGTAGGTATATCTGGAGATTATATTAATCTTGACGCAAAAATTCCAGAATTGTGACAGACAATGAACCAATATAGAAGGTGCACCGAAAAGCTCAATTCTGATTATTTATATATATTATATATATATATATAATTGCAAAATAAATCCCTCTGGACGACTTGGCGGTTCAATCCCTAGCTATGATGGACATAGAGGTGAGGTGAAGCAATGCTGATGGGGCTCCTCCACGTAGCCAGTGTTCTGCGCGGTGTATTATTATTCATTAATACATAATGTCAAAGTTCAACCACCGAACTGCATGCTCACCGCATGACCATTAAATCCCATTCGCGCCGTGTGGTGGCGCCACTGTTATTGCCACACAAATACTCCCACCTTTGGCAGCCTGCTGGGTGGCGGCTGGGTGGTTTTGGGATGTGTGTGAGGGAGGGAGGGGGAGATGGAGGAGAGGGTTCTTTTTTCTTCTCTCCTCCCCACTCTCCCTAACACAAACCAACACTACTGCCCGATCGATAAATCCGCAAAACACACAACGAATGTTACATTGCATTAGCGTCGTCCAGTCAGGTCGAGATGGCCTCCCGGCCTTCCGACCCCCGGGCCCCTCCTCCCCCTCCCCCTCCTCCTCCCCCTCCCCTCGCCTCCTCCTCCCCCGGCCATCCTCCCCCAGCCCCCTCCTCATCCCCCCCTCCTTCCCCTCCCCCTCTCCACCTCCCCTTGCCTCCTCCCCCGGCCATCCTCCCCCAACGCCCTCCTCCTCCCCCCTCCTTCCCCTCCCTCTCCTCCCCCTCCCCTGGCCTCCTTCCCCGGCCATCCTCCACCAGCGCCCTCCTCCTTCCCCCTCATTCCCCCCTCCCCTCCCTCCCCTAGCCTCCTCCCCCGGCTCCCTCCCCCCAGCCCCCGGCCCCTCCCCGGCCTTCCTCCCGTGTGTGGCAGCACTTAATGGCTTTGTCAGGGAGATCAGAGAGACTTAAGTCTGTGTAGGCAAAGTCAGTTATGAGCATTGCCTTGTGGGCGTATTACTACACCACCACCAATTGTTCTATCCCATTCACCAAGAAAGTAATAAGATCTTCTCAGATGTCACGGTAACAAAGTATCTAGCTTTTTCCTACCATGTGTTATTACAACAACAAAAATTTAATTATTGTGTTATGCTTACAAGGGCAGTCAATCAAATCCACCGATGGACAATATCATAGTTCTCTTTTGCTGTTGTCGGTTAGATCTTAGCTATCAATCGTAGATAATAATAGAAAGTAGCATTAGAAGGAAGGATAGTGCTACTAATGAAAGAATGCGCAGTTTAGAATATATTGCATGATTATCGGCTGATTTCCTAAATATCCAGCGATCAGGTTCATAATAATTATAGCATTATCTGCGCTATAGTAGTAATAGTAATAATAATAAGGACAAGAGACATATATATGTAAATGGAATGAGTAATAAACTCTGGCTGGCCTCTAAGACCCCCAATCTTTTATTTAAAGAAAAGATCAGGTAGAAGTGACTAATCAGTAGTGGGACAGGCAGCACCTGCTGACCAGCTGCCTTTGCTTACCTCTCCCCACAAGCAATAGGGCTCCAAGCTGCTCTAACTGTACCCCATAGAACCTTCCAGAATCAGCACACAATAGATTCAACCTGAACCGCTTATATAATACTTGCATAAAGATAAACATTTATACATACACATAAACTAGAAACCTGAAATGTGCAATTTAATGCCTATTGAAGGGCATATAGGTGGAACACATTAGCATTGTTAGCCTATTGGCCTATAAATCAACATGTGTGCGCACTGTCACAAGTCGGTACTCGCCCTGATATGACCTTAAATGTTGCCAGAACGTAAAACTCCAACGTAATTGTGTATGTAGTCATAGGGATTGATTTGTGGTGTTCTCTGTGGCAGAGTGGTTAGAGTGTCTGGCTTTTTTCTAGGTCAGACTCCTAATCTGAAGGTTGGTGGTTCGATTCCCCATGGCCCCCACCTCTACCAATTTGGATTTCCACTGCTGTGTATAACTTACAGCGTCATCAAAGGCCGGTTGCTCTCATACCATGTCTATGTGGTGTGGGAGGTTAAAACTCGCTTGGGTTGGTAAAAGTGTAGGCTCAGGCTTTCTATCAACAAACTGTCTAATGGTGCGACACACTCGGCACGTGTCGGCGGCATGATATATAACATTAACCTGTGTCTCATATTACAGCCCAATATCGATATGATATATAACATTAACCCGCTTCTCATATTACACCGATCCAATACAATAATATTCTAAATTGCAGCTTAGTTTGCCGAACTTCCCCATATGCACACCTATTGTAACGTGTGTTATCAGTCCAATATCAATATGATATATAACATTAACCCACGTCTCATACTACACCGATCCAATACAATAATATTCCAAATTGCAGCTTAGTTTGCCGAACTTCCCCATATGCACACCTATTGTAACGCGTGTTATCAGTCCAATATCAATATGATATATAACATTAACCCACGTCTCATATTACACCGATCCAATACAATAATATTCCAAATTGCAGCTCAGTTGCCGAACTTCCCCCTATGCACACCTATTGTAACGCGTGTTATCAGTCCAATATCAATATGATATATAACATTAACTCACGTCTCATATTACACCGATCCAATAAAATAATATTCTAAATTGCAGCTCAGTTTGCCGAACTTACCCCTATGCACATCTATTGTAATGCGTGTTATCAGTCCAATATCAATATGATATATAACATTAACCCACGTCTCATATTTCACCGATCCAATACAATAATATTCTAAATTGCAGCTCAGTGGCCGAACTGCCCCCTATGCACACCTATTGTAACGCGTGTTATCAGTCCAATATCAATATGATATATAACATTAACCCATGTCTCATATTACATCGATCCAATACAATAATATTCTAAATTGCAGCTCAGTTGCCGAACTGCCCCCTAATCACACCTATTGTAATGCATGTTATCAGTCCAATATCAATATGATATATGACATTAACCCATGTCTCATATTACACCGATCCAATCCAATAATATTCTAAATTGCAGCTCAGTTTGCCGAACTTACCTCTATGCACACCTATTGTAATGTGTGTTCTCGGCCCAATATCAATATGATATATAACATTAACCCACGTCTCATATTACACCGATCCAATCCAATAATATTCTAAATTGCAGCTCAGTTTGCCAAACTTACCTCTATGCACACCTATTGTAATGTGTGTTATCGGTCCAATATCAATATGATATATAACATTAACCTACGTCTCATATTACACCGATCCAATATATTAATATTCTAAATTGCAGCTCAGTTGCCGAACTGCCCCCTATGCACACCTATTGTAACCCTGTCATCAGCCCCCAATATGGAATGACAGATAGGAGGGCCGGCTGGTTCTTGGTGCTTTTACTGGACGTTGGCGGCCCTTATTGATCATCACAGCCATGTTGACATCCATATTTAGAACAAACCTATCTGCCTTCACCACTTGCCGCTAGGTGGCCCTCAGGTGGCCCCCTGACCTGCTTCCCGGCAGGCCTGCCCTCTGTCCACTAACAACCGGCTGGAGGACCAGCCTCAACTACTACGTCATTTGTCGATTTGGGAGGTAGGGGGCGGGGAAAGGAAGGGAGTGAGCCAGCGAAGGAGAGGGAGGGGGGAAAGGGGCGGGGTTGGAGGAGTGGAGGGGAGGGGAGGGGGGTGGGAGAGGGAGGGGAGGGGGAGAGAAGGGGAATTGGGATGGGTAGGGGGGAGGGGGAGAAGGGGCGGGTTGGAGGAGGGGAGGGGAGGCGGGAGGGGAGGGGAGGCGGGAGGGGAGGGGGGGAGGGGAGGGGGAGGGGGGAGAAGGGGAATTGGGATGGGTAGGGGGAGGGGGAGAAGGGGCGGGTTGGAGGAGGGGAGGGGGAGAGGGAGGGGAGGGGAGGGGGAGTGACAGGGGGTGGGGAGAAGGGGAACTGGGAGGGGAGGGGGAGGGGTGTGGAAGGGGATGGGATGGGGAGGGGGATAGAGAGTGGGAGGTATGTGGCAAAGATTGGTCCCAGTGAACGAATTTAGGAATAGCTTCCGGTTTCCATGGAGGAATGTCACACAGCACACACACCCCCCCCCCCACATACACACACACACCCACACACAAAGTATGTTTCACTAACGACATTGATTCCTCACCTGAAGTGGCTTTTAAATTGAACTGGTTTTTATTTTCGCTTTTCAGCGGCAAAAAAAAAATATCCATAAACAATATTTTTATTTTTATTTCGGCCAGAATATTATTGTGCAAAGAAACCGCGTTTCCGCGCTGATATCGAGTATTTGTTATCAGCATGCATTGGGTTTTCTTTTTTTATTTTCGCGGCAGATAATATGAATAATATATTTATGTTTATAAAGCACTTTGGATTTTATTATTTTTATTTTCACCAAAAAAATACCATGACGAATATATTTATAATCATATCGATGCAAACAAGCTGGAAAGTTGATTGTGTGTGTGTGTGTGTGTGGGAGGGTTGGTGAGGGTTGGAAGGTGTTTGTGGGGGGAGGGTGTTGGTGAGGGTTGTAGGTTGCCTGCTTGTTTGTTCTTATACCTCATACTATTTTTTGGTGTAAATGATCGACGATGTATTGGTGAATTGCCTCCAAATGTTCGGTTGCAGATCAATGAGGTGGGGAGGGAGGGTGCTCTGCCCGCTCACCTAACACCGCAGCCCCCACAGTTTGGGGGGGGGGGAATAGAAGATTTCCACTTGTTATTTTATTCTACTTTTCTCACACACTTCTCCAGCTGGGACTCATTAGGAAAAATGCCCGCTGGAGCGTACACATAAAACACATGACGGAAGCGTGTTTTGGCGTGTGTGTATGCAAGCATGTGTGTGCATGTGAGCATGGGGTATTGGGAGGTAGGTTATAAATGGTATTGTGGCTACATAATAGTGGACATAGTCATAGGGACTGATTTCCCTAACCGGGCGTGATGGCCGAATCTGTAGAGCACAGGCCTCCTGTAAAGGAGATCGAGAGTTTGATTCCCAGTCGAGTCAACCCAATAACTTACAAAATTGATAATTGTTGTTGTGGCTGTATAATAGAGTGTACATGAGAAGTGATTTCCAAAACTGAGCATAGTGGCTGAATTGGTAGAGCGCAGGCCTCACGTGTGCGAGAGCGGGAGGTCAGTTCCTGGTTGAGTCAAACCAATGACTTATCAAATTGATACTTGTGACTTCCTAGCTTGGCACTCCCCATTGATAGAATAGGGCAAGGACTGGTTAGCTCAGTGTCAGGATAATGTGCGTAGGACACTGGGTCATGGTGCCGGCGGCCTGGTCTCCTAGTGGGGCAGCATCTAAGGCCATATCAGGATGAGCATATGACAGTTTATGTTGCCAGGATGTAAAACATTTTGGATTTTATTATTTTTATTTTCACAGAAAATACCATGACCTATATATTTATAATAATATCGATACAAACAAGCTGGAAAGTTGTTTTGTGTGTGTGTGGATGGGAGGGTTGGTGAGGGTTGGAAGGTGTTTGTGGGGGGAGGGTGTTGGTGAGGGTTGTAGGTTGCCTGCTTGTTTGTTCTTATACCTCATACTATTTTTTGGTGTAAATGATCGACGATGTGTTGGTAAATTACCTCCAGGCATTCGGTTGCAGATCAATGAGGTGGGGAGGGAAGGTGCTCTGCCCGCTCGCCTAACACTGCAGACTCCACAGTTTGGGGGGCGAATAGAAGATTTCCACTTGTTATTTTATTTTACTTTTCTCACACACTTCTCCAGCTGGAACTCATTAGGAAAAATGCCCGCTGGAGCGTACACATAAAACACATGACGGAAGCGTGTGTTGGTGTGTGTGTATGCAAGCACATGTGTGCATGTGAGCATGGGGTATTGGGAGGTAGGTTATAAATGGTATTGTGGCAACATAATAGTGTACGTAGTCGTAGGGATTGATTTCCCTAACCGGGCGTGGTGGCTGAATCTCTAGAGCGCAGGCCTCCTGTATGGGAGATCGAGAGTTCAATTCCCGGTTGAGTCAACCCAATAACTTACAAAATTGATAACTGTTGTTGTGGCTGTATAATAGAGTGTACGTGAGAAGTGATTCCCCAAACCGAGTGTAGTGGCCGAATCGGTAGAGTGCAGGCCTCACGTGTGGGAGAGCGGGAGGTCAGTTCCCGGTTGACTCAAACCAATGACTTATAAAATTGATACTTGTCGCTTCCTAGCTTGGCACTCAGCATTGATAGAATAGGGCAAGGACTGGTTAGCTCAGTGTCAGGATAATGTGAGTAGGATACTGGGTCATGGTGCCAGCGGCCTGGTCTCCTAGTGGGGCAGCATCTAAGGCCATATCAGGACGGGAATATGACCGTTTATGTTGCCAGGATGTAATACTCAAACAAACAAATGATGTCCCAAGAGTAGACAAAAAGCGCACCCCACTTAAGCCATAATTTACATACGGGAACAAACTGGAGACAAGACAGAGATGGAGATAACCAAAATTTACTGGAGAACATAACCTGCAGGCAGGTCGGTCTTGGATGGAGAACATATCGGTATTGTGTATCGTGTCATGAGTTAAATGACAATGATGTTATTGAGGTATTGTATAGAGTACCAGCAAGGTTAGGTCGGTCTTGGTTGGAGAACATATCGGTATGGTGTATCGTGTCATGAGTTAAATGACAATGATGTTATTGAGGTATCGTATAGAGTACCAGCAAGGTTAAATGATGTCATGATAAGTGTCAGGCATATCGAACAATTGATTAGTGATTAGAGATGAGACTAGTTAAATGTTGTTATGTTGTGAGGAAAATGGAACGGTCAGGAAAGAGATGAGAGAGAAGAACTAGCACGGAACCAGCAGCCCTCAACCCCTACCCCTTACCTCCTTCATCAGCGGGTGGGTGGGTGAAGCGACTTGCAAGGAGAAAGACCGGCATGAAAGTGAAGTGCGAGTCAGCAGTCAGTGACGGGGAAATAGGGCAAGAAAGTAGTGCCGAGAGAAAGTAGTGCATGTGTTCCCGCCAGTAAATTATCCATGTTGTCAGTGCCAACATGCGTAATGTTATTTCACTTGAGTGTTATTAGTTAGTTCATTTACTAAGTTCAAAGTAGCTTCTGTGAGTTGAATGTGACCTTCCACCGTTAATAATATCGATTTGTGTACTAATGGTGATGACGCACACCTCAATTGATTATTTCAATTGTCAACTCCCGGAGGCGAGTTTCCCGATGGCGGTCAACTTAAATTGTCGGCTAGTCCGCGACGGACTTTGAGTAAGTCTAATTCTGGGATGGCAAGATATTGTGTGTGACGGTGGTTGGAGGGTGGGGAGGGGTGTCACGATGGGGGAATACCAATATTGCATAGTAATACCAAAGACCCTATGATACTAAGACGGCTCACTCAGCCTATATATGTAATCAAAATGATCAAACCCACCACTTGGTGGGCTGGCTGTTCTCTTGGTTAAACAGTTGCTATATTATATGTATAAATGTATACATGAATGTGAAAGATGTGTGATGATGTTGATGATGATGATGATTCTGATGATGATGTGTATTTGTTCATAGCAATTTCATATTGATATGTATTCATACTTACCTATCTCATGTATAATATACTTGTATGTGTTTACATGTGAAACACCAACAAGAGCCGGGCTGATCAAACCCACCACAAGGTGGCACTGCGAAATTTACATTACCATGGGAGAGATAGGGAGTGAGCCGTCTTAGTATTAAAGGGTCTTTAGTAATACATGGGGGCACATGGAAAGAGCTGACGAAATCAGATTATATTAGAAGAACATTTATATATTCCAATAAAGGATGGTCGGTTGGTTGTTGGAATTTTACGTCCTGGCAACATCTAAGGTCATATCAGGATATATACCGACTTGTGGCAGTGTGCTCTCATGGCGAATTCATAGTGCTGTCCCCCTGGGAAATTAGTCCTTGCCCATTCGATTAATGCTGAACCCCTAGACTAGGAAGCGACAAGTATTAATTTTTAAGTAATCGGTTTGACTCGAAAAGGGTTCGAACCCGTGGGTTCGAACCCTGGTCGAGTCAACCCGTGGGTTCGAATCCCATGATCTACCAAAAATGGAGACGGGTGCTCAACTCATTCAGCCATCCCGTCTGGCTGCAAATGATAGAAGTACATGGCAGAACACAAATAAGAAATGCCAATAGGAATAGTAATTCAATTACAAAGCAGAATAATTACATCAGTAATACTAATAATTAATACGCTCACCAGCTGCTGCTATACACTACATAATTGGAGCGCAAGTCTGCTGCATCTCTCAGGTGAGAGTATTCACGGTGAGGCAGCCCTCGGCGACTGGCTGGTAGACAGTGGACTAGGGCAGTGTGTGTTCCAGCCATAATGGGCCCAATTCACACCCTAGATAATCAGCGACTGGAGCGCCATACGCGGGACGCCGTGGTATTGATTGACGCAGCCTGTCGTTGTCAGGGTAAAACTTACGGATGGGGAACAGCGTAGCCATGGAAACAAGCACACGTATCAACCCCCAACCCCCCGCCCCTCCCCACTCCAGAGTGATGACTAGAGCTAAGTCTCACGCCGCCCTTTTTTTTGTTAGGCGCGCGTGTTGGGACTGAAGGGAGTGAGTGTAATACAAGTATGGCTGAAGTGGACCGTATATTATGTGAGTGGCTCGTATAGATGACCTAGTTATGCCGGTTTATCGACAGGGAAGGGGTTCCGTTATGGGAACGGGGACGGTGGCCGGCGTTCTTTTATCTTCCAGTTTTATCTTGCAATTTGACACACTGGCTCCGCGCTCCCATCTCAATCTCCCTCTCCTTCTCCCTCTCCCTCTCCCTCTCCCCCTCCTTCTCCCTCTCCCTCTCCCTCTCCCTCCTCCTCTCCCTCTTCCTCATCTGGCCCACTAGTTCCCCTTCCCCTCTCCATCCCTTCCCCTTTAACCTGCCCGTCCCTCTGCCCTCCCATCCACCTGCCACTCCCCCTCCCCCTCCTATTCTCTTCTCCCACCGCTTCCTCTCACCATCCCCATCCCCTTCACCCTACCCCACCCATACAATTATCCCTCCGATCCCCATCTCCTTCCCCGCTCCCCTCCTTCCGCCTTCACCTCTTCTCCCCCACCATGTCCCTTCCCCCTCCCCTCTTCCCTCTCCTCTTCCCCCTCTCCTCGTTCCCCTCTCCTATCTCGCTCATTTCCCTTCCTCTCTCCCATATCCCCTCTCCTATTTCCCTCCTTTCCCTTCCCCTCTCCCCTCTCTGCTCTCCCATCTCCCACCTCCCGTCTCCTCATCCCCCTCTCCCCTCTCTGCTCTCCCGTCTCCTCGTCCCCCTCTCCTATTTCTCTCCTTTCCCTTCCCCTCTCCCCTCTCCCATCTCCCCTCCACTCTTCACTCTCTCCTGTCTTTCTCCTTCCCCTTCTCCTTTTCCTTCCCCTCTTCCCTCCCCCCTCCCCCCTCTCCAATCTCCCTTCCACTCTTCATCCTCTCATATCTCTCTCACTTCCCTTCCTCTCTCCCCTCTCCCCTCTCCCTTCTCCCTTCTCCGCTCTCCCCTCTCCCCTCTCCCCTCTCCTCTTCCCGCTCTCCTCTTCCCGCTCTCCTCCCTCTCTCTCCTTCCCCTTCCCTTTCCATCCCCTCTCTTCTCTCCACATCTCTTCCGTCCACCTTCCCCTCCTCCTTCCCCCTCACGTTGATTCGCCTACCACCACACTACAGCTCACCACTATTCCTCCCACTACCACCACTACAACACACAGGAGGGGAGGAGCACGCAGCTTTGCCAGCAAAGCAGCAGACGCCGAGGAACTGCGGCAGTGAAGGCGCTTACGGGGGGAGTGTGTAGGCAGCAGGAGACTCACCCGTATAACCCAGAAACAGCGACCTGAATCAATGGTGCCTCCTCCAATGGTCTGCAAACGGAACCGTGTACAGAAAGCCATTAATAACGACTGTTCCACACCTTCACCAACCCCACCCACCCACACAGCAAATGATCGAGCCCATCTATGTCACTCATTGTTGTCCTCCCCCCCCCCCCCACCCTTCTTGACCTTCCCGCTATTTCCTCCACGCTTCCCCCATCACACACCAAAGCCACAATCAACATCCCAGATATCAGCAGATTGAAGCTATTCTTAGCGGCTTTAATGATTGGACCAGGTCTGCTGTAGGTAATAGTGAGACGTGTGTGACGTCTAGCCACCCACCCACCCAGATCCCCATCCCCTCCCCCCCTCCCCCCTTCCCTTTCCCACCTCCCCCCTTCCCTTTCCCCCCTCCCCCCCCTCCCATCTACATCTCGCTGGGCCTCACGAGACTTCCGCTTATCAATATGTGCAGGCGCTGTCACCGTTGCCATGGTATTATGAATCGGGGCTCGGGTGGCGAGAAACACTGTGCCACATTTAACGCTGAGTCATCGGTTATATATATGCATATATATATATATACAGATATATATGTATATATATATATATATATATATGTATATATATTATATATATATATATATATATATATATATATATATATATATGGCTCTGACTAGACAGATGGAACGTCTGTCAAACTTTGCACGTCCTGATATGACCTTTGTTTGTTGTTGTTTAAATCAACCGTGGCTTCATATAGTGATAACAGCGGAAGCAGGCAATTGTTGGGTTTATAGAAAAATCACCACAGCCTATTATTAGGGCAATGACTAGTTGGCTCAGTGTCAGAATAAGGTGACTGTGTGGGATATCAGGACATGGTGCTGGCGGCCTGATCTACCCGTATAAAGTCGCCATGAGTGCCATTGCGGGTATTTGCTATATATCTTGAAACTCTGTCGGAATCTCCTAATGTATGCACTTATATACATGTGTACATATAACATGGCGCCGACTGGACTCGGTGGCCGAATCGGTACAGCGCAGGCTTCCCATACGGAAGCTCGGGAGTTCGAATCTCAGCCGAATCAAACCAATGACTTTTAAAAGTGATACGTGTTGCTACCTAGTCTGGCTCTCGTCATTAATAGGATAGGACAAGGACTGGTTTTCACAGTATAAGGATTATGTGACTGTGGGATAACGGGTCATGCTGACAACGGCCTGGTCTTCCAGTGGGGCAGAAGTATAAAGTCGCCATGAGTGTGCACTGTTACAAGTCAGTACCCGTCCTGATATGACCTTAACTGTTGCCAGGACATAAAACTCCTACAATCAACCAACCAACTATATCTGGAAACTCTGTTGGAATCTCCTAATGCACCACAGTATACACTTTTATATATATATTTATATATAACACGACGCTTCCTCCCAACGATGTCCATTATCGTGATTTTAACCTCACAACACTGGAACCGTACCAGGTACACTTCACAAATACAATGCATCTAAAGATATTAATGCAGTCGGTCTATTGATATGAACTGCTTTACTAAGCCACAATCCAACCTGCGTAGTAAATTATATTCTATTTAACCATCTGACTTTATGAAATCGACATACTTATCCGAGCCCTGCAATTTCATAATGTCGCCCAACGGTACCCAAAGAAAAGAAGATGGCAAGTTTCCTATTGTGCGACAATGTAATATGGAAAATGTCCTCCTTCATGTGTCCATAAGGGTAGCCGACCGTCGTGTTGTATGACGCTGATGTTATGATGCTACTGTCGTCGGGGTGATGAAAATGGGAAATATTACGCATAGAGCGGGACATCTCTTTGCATTCCGGGCCAGTGTGCTAACCATTACACCACCTAGGCTCCCTGATATCACCACACTACCCACGCCTACCTGTCTATGTGGCTCTTTGGCTGAGAGGTCAGTGCAGACCACTACACTCGTCCCCCTGGAATTGTAAGTCTTTTAACGCTTACAATTACATACATACAGGCCATGCACTTACATATACATATACATACACAGGGTAGGTTCAACAACGATACAGTGTGTAGCTTGTACACGATCATGGTCACGGCAACCAGTGTTATTGGGGTGATGAAAATGGGAAATATTGCACCTAGAGCGGGACTCGAACCCATATTTTTTCTATTGCACCTAGAGCGGGACTCGAACCCACATTTCTTTTCATTCCGGGCCTGTATGCTAACTATTACACCATCTAGGCTCCCTGATATGGCCACACTACCCATGCCTACCTGTCAAGACGGCTCCTTGCCTGAGAGGTCAGTGCAGACTACTACACTCGTCACCCTGGAATTGTAAGTGTTTTAATGCTTACAATTATATACATACAGGCAATGCATTTACATATATATATATACATACCCAGGGTAGGTTCAACAACTATACAGCACATAGCTTGTACACGATCATGGTCACAGCAACCAGTGGTATCAGGGTGATGAAAATGGGAAATATTGAGCCTAGAGTGGGACTCGAACCCACATCTCTTTGTATTCCGGGCCAGTGTGATAACCATTACACTACCTAGGCTCCCTGATATCACCACACTACCCACGCCTGTCTATGCGGCTCATTGCCTGAGAGGTCAGTGCAGACTACTACACTAGATATGATGTGCAATGTTAAATGTTAAATGTAAGTCCCCGGACATGCCTAGACATGGATAGGCGCTTTTGGATTGATTGGTTGTGTGTGAGAATTCTTTTTAAAGGCCCTGTCACACTACGACGTTTCTCGCCGGCGACACGGCGACGTGTGGTGTTTTTGGGCGAAAATGGGTGAAATATCGAGACGCGCTGGGGGCGCGTTATGCGCGCATCGGTACACGTCATACACGTCGGTACACTATCCTTGACGTTGATGGTCGGCGCAAAACGCCGGCGGGCGCTATTGGTCGGCCAAGGTGTTAAGCGAGTCAAAAAAAAAACAACGATCGCCAGCGCACGCAAATATATGGGTAAGGACGTTAGGCGGTTGTCGAGCTACGTTGGACGCGCCGGAATAACGTTATGGGAATGCTAAGCAGACGGCGCGCGCGCGGGCGGGTCGTCTCCACACATTGCGCCAAATCGTTGCTTTCTTGGTTTACGTCCTACCAACATCTAAGGTGATATGAGCACGTCGCACCACACTTTTTAATTTTTTTTTCCAAACGCGTCGACACACGTTGGCCGCGCGCGAATAATGCGCCGCGCTGACACCAATCTTTTTCCCCAAACCGCCGAAAGGTTGGACGTTTCTCGACGCGCAAGATTTTATTTTCAACGCTGACGAGTCGCCGGGAGAAGCGTCGTAGTGTGACAGAGCCTTTAGCTACCTCCTTTTGGAACTATCGCAGGGTGTCCGCTATGCAGGTTAGGCGGCTAAACGGTGTGGTGTTGTAGTTTTCGCGCATTCAAGGGGAAATTAACCACTTGCTTCGGAGTGTATGGTTGCTTGATTATGGACAGTATCGATTGATGTGCATATAATGATTACAGTAGTGGAGTATTCAAAAGCATCGGTGTCCCAACACGTCACTTCCGGGATACCAACATCCCTGGCCATACTACTACGTGGTTTGTTTGTTTTGTTTGTTTGTTATTGTTTCATGTCCTAGCAACATCTAAGGTCATATCAGCATGGGTACTGACTTGTGACAGTGCGCACGCATGGTGACTTTATAGTGCTGCCCCTCTTAGAGACCATGCTGCCAGCACCGGGACCTGATATCCCACTCAGTCACATTATCCTGACACTGAGCCAACCAGTCCTTGCCCTATCCTAATAATGCCGAGTACCTGGCTAAGAAGCGACAAGTATCAATTTTTAAGTCATTGGTTTGACTTGACCAGGGTTGGATCCACGGGTTCGGATCCCCCAATCTTCCAGAACAGGAGAGGGACGCTCAACTCATTCGGCCATTCCGTCTGGTCTACTACTTTGTGGTGAAGCAAACTGTAGCCTGTAGCATTACACGCCAGACGTGGTGAGCAAATCCTGTGTAGAAGGTCGGGAGTTGGGTTCCTTGGCGAGTTAAACCAATCACTTACAAAATTGGTATTTGTTGCTACATAGCCTTGCACTCGGCATTATTAGGATAGTGCAAGGACTGGTTAGCTCAGTATCAGTGACTGAGTGGGAAATGAGGTCATTGTGCCAGTGGTCTGATCTCCCATCAGCACTATAAAGTCACCATGAGTGTACACTGTCCCAAGTTGGTGCCCGTCCTGATATGAACTTAGATGTTGCCAGGATTTAAAACTCCAACAATCAAGTAAGTGCAGCATTAGATACTGCCACGCATGCGTACCGGAAGTGGTGTTTTATCTAATTATTTGCTATTGATATAAATAACGGTATATTGAGTCATTTCTATAAATAAGGTTATTTTAAGTCATGCTATAAATAAGACTATGCTTAGTAATTCCTATAATAATGTTCCACCTATAATAATGTTATATTAATGTATGTATCTGAATAAGACTATAAAGGAGTGAAATAAATAAGGTCATATTTATTAAATGATATGAATAAAGTTACATTTATTGAGTGATATATAAAGGGCGCATTCCATATACGCGTAATGCGTAATGCGAATGCGAATGCGAATGCGACAAAAAATCAAAACGCCTTGAAAGCTATGAGGTACATTCCATACACGCGTAATGCGTAATGCGAATGCGAATGCGTCAGAAATTCATTATCCCGATCGGTCCATGTAGCGATCGGTGCGTAATGCGTAATGCGTAATGGTGGTGCGAATAGAAAAGCATCAGTCGCATTTGTCCATTGATATAAGGCTGGAGGAGGCGACTGATAATTACGGACAGCCGGGACAAGGTGGTGCGAACCTACATGTTTGCACCGTCCCATTCTTCATATTTCTCATGAAGACTGCTTCCTAACAGGTCCGCCGCATAAACCTACATGTTTGCACCGTCCCATTCTTCATATTTCTCATGAAGACTGCTTCCTAACAGGTCCGCCGCATAAACCTACATGTTTGCACCGTCCCATTCTTCATATTTCTCATGAAGACTGCTTCCTCACAGGTCCGCCGCATAAACCTACATGTTTGCACTGTCCCATTCTTCATATTTCTCATATCTGTGTTTCTGTGTGTGTGTCTGTGTGTGTGTCTCTGTGTGTGTGTGTCTGTGTGTGTGTCTCTGTGTCTGTGTGTGTGTCTCTGTGTGTGTGTGTCTCTGTGTCTGTGTTTATGTCTGTGTGTGTGTCTCTGTGTGTGTGTCTGTGTGTGTGTCTCTGTGTTGTGTCTCTGTGTGTGTCTGTGTGTGTGTCTCTGTGTGTGTATCTGTGTCTGTGTGTGTGTCTCTGTGTGTGTGTCTGTGTGTGTGTGTCTCTGTGTGTAAACATGTAGGTTTATGCGGCGGACCTGTTAGGAAGCAGTCTCCAAGGTGGTGCGAATAGAAAATCACCAGTCGCATTTGTCCATTGATATAAGGCTGGAGGAGGCGACTGATAATTACAGACAGCCGGGACAAGGTGGTGCGAACAGAAAAGCATCAGTTGCATTTGTCCATTGATATAAGGCTGGAGGAGGCGACTGATAATTACGGTCTTCATGAGAAATATGAAAAATGGGACGGTGCAAACATGTAGGTTTATGCAGCGGACCTGTTAGGAAGCAGTCTTCAAGGTGGTGCGAATAGAAAATCATCAGTCGCATTTGTCCATTGATATAAGGCTGGAGGAGGCGACTGATAATTACAGACAGCCGGGACGAGGTGGTGCGAACAGAAAAGTATCAGTTGCATTTGTCCATTGATATAAGGCTGGAGGAGGCGACTGATAATTACGGTCTTCATGAGAAATATGAAAAATGGGACGGTGCAAACATGTAGGTTTATGCGGCGGACCTGTTAGGAAGCAGTCTTCAAGGTGGTGCGAATAGAAAATCATCAGTCGCATTTGTCCATTGATATAAGGCTGGAGGAGGCGACTGATAATTACGGTCTTCATGAGAAATATGAAAAATGGGACGGTGCAAACATATAGGTTTATGCGGCGGACCTGGCGGCAGGCAGGGGGGGGGGGGGAGCTGGACCAACGTGTGCCGCTGCCTCTGTGCTGCCACCCTGCCACTGCGGGCTCCACCTGTGCTCCCCCGTGCCTGCTGCCACTGTGCTGCTGCCACTGGGCGTCCCACCACTGCGTTGTGCTGCCCCGGCCGGATCGACGCGTTGCTGCCTCCTCTGCTACCGCTCTGCCACTGCGGGCTCCCCTGTGCTCCCCCGTGCCTGCTGCCACCCCCGGCCTTCATCATGCCCTCGGGGCGCCCCCTCGACCCTCGCACACTCCACCGCCCTCATGCGAGGCGCCCTTCACGCCCGAGGTGTCCGGGGGGCCGACGCTTTCCACCCTCCACAGCCTCCGCCGGGGCGCCGCCCAGGCCTGCCACGCCGCCGGGGTCGGCATCTCCGACATCATGGCCCAGGGCACCTGGACCTCTGAGGCGGTCCACGCATACGTGCCCCGCCTCCCCCCCTCGGCGGCCCCTCGAGCCCTCTCCTCCATCTTGGTTGAGGGCTCCTCGGGCCCACCTACCAACTACTGACAATTACAGTGACATTCTTATCATGAGCATCCATTTGACATTATATTGATTACCTATTGCTCCTCATTGATCTATTGTACCACCATTATGTTCATGATACCCTCGGGCACTTAATGAATAAACTGCCCTCTTTTTCCACACCCGTTTTCTCGTCCTTCCTTGCCGCGCATCACGCATTACGCGTATATGGAATGCGCCCTTGAGGCTATTTCTTTTTATTAATTTCCATGAGGATGGCTATATTAATTTAATGGCATAAACTAGATTATATTTATTCATTTCCATAAGGAAGGATATCTTAATTTAATTATTTAAACAAGACTATTTATTCATTTCCATTTTTTCTCTTTTTTTCTTGAAGATGTATACAGCCTATCATGGTCTGAATAGACTTGTTTTCACCATTAGACAGTTTGTCGATAGAAAGCCCGAGCCTACACATTTACCGACCCAAGGGAGTTTTAACCTCCCACACCACATAGACATGATATGAGAGCAACCGGCCTTTGATGACGCTGTAAGTTACACACAGCGGTGGAAATCCAAATTGGCAGAGGTGGAGACATGGAGAATCGAACCACTGACCTTCAGATTAGGAGTCCAACCTAGAAAAAAGTCAGACACTCTAACCACTCCGCCACAGAGAACACCACAGGTCCTATGTCCTAGCAACACCTAAGATCCTATCAGGACGGGTACTGACTTGTGACAGTGTGCACGCACAGTGACTTTATAGTGCCACCCCACTTGGAGACCAGGCTGCCAGCACCAGGACCTGATATCCCACTCAGTCATATTATCCTGACACTGAGCAAACCAGTCCTTGCCTTATCCTAATAATGCCGAGCACCTGGCTAGGAAGCGACAAGAATCAATTTTTAAGTCATTGGTTTGACTCGACCAGGGTAAATAAGATTCCATTATTGGAACGACATAAACGAGTAAGTGCATTAATTAACTGACATAAACCCGGCTGTATTAATCTGGTGGTTATTTTGTGGGTACATGCGCATCCTGGCGGACCAGTGATTCGAGGTGTCAGCTGGTGTTTACCGGCCTCCTACCGGTGGTCTGTCCTGATATGACGTTAGATGTTGCCAGGACGTAAACCTCCAACAACCCAATATTATCCTACCCGTGGTAACGGGTAGAGACGATGGTGCCTCTGCGCCTGTGCACGCAGTATGTCCTAACCGCGGCCCGTTGTTCCCCGTCCCCGCCCACAGGCGGCGCTTGCTTGCTGCTGCCTCGTGACCGGGGCCGCTGTCGGCGGTGGCGCCACCGTCGCCGGCCGGCCCCGCCTCCGCTGGTCCCGGCGTCACTAGCAGGGCGGCCACCGCACCGTGGAGACGCCGCGTTCCGCAGCGTTCCGCCGTCTGCCGGGTGTATCACCACCACCACCACTATCACTACCACCCCGCGGCGCACCTCCCTCCCCTTTGGCCCACCTACGTCATCCTCAAGCCAGGTGACAACCACCCCCCTCCGCCCCACCATCACTACCACCACCACCACCACTCCCTCCAGGGCCGGCTGGACGCGCGGCGCCACCATGCGGCCGGTTCCTCCATGATGGCAGAGCCTAATGAGCAGCACAATTCCACAGACTCAGCTGACCCAACCCCCGACCGCCGCCACCGCTACTACCCCGACCGCCGCCGACGTCCCCGCTGCCGCCGCCACCACGTCGGACACTCCTGGCGCTCAGCCACCGCCGCCGCCGTCTTGTCGGGGGATTTACTCCCATCACCGCGGAATAACCCTGGAGGCACCCCCGCCTGAGGATTAAGAGGAGGACACCCAGCTGCTTCTCCTCCCACCGCCGCCCGCCCGCCGCTGCCGCCGCCGCTGCTGCTTCTCCCGCTGTTGGTGTGCTTCACGCCTCCATGCCATCACCGCCGCTCTATGGATCCGGACGCGCCCCGCTCACCATGCCGCGTTACGGGTAGAGGGCGCCTCCTGCCCAGGCACGGCGCAGGGGGAGGAGGGTGTGCTACACGCGCCGGTCTCCGTCCGCGCCACGCCGGTGTGGCTCCTCCAGGCTGTCTGTGGGAGGCAGACGACCTCATTACTTGATGCCACAGGGGTCGGGTCGGATATGGTGGGCTTCACGGGAACTCCAGGGCGGGGACTCCCATCTCCTCCAGTATTTGCTGCTGCTCCGCTGCTGCTGTTGTTGAATTGCCTCCTGATGTAGAGCCGCCTGGAGGTCTCTCTGCTAGTAATCCAGTTTTCGCCGGACAGTAGGCAAGTATTTGACGGACCGCGCTGTGTGTGGTCTGTGTCAGATTGCATCCCATGTATGTATATATATATATATATATATATATATTTATCTATGTATACACTCCACTCGTGATTCTTTAAGTATTTTTATCGTTAAAACTCATAAGCACTGGCTTGGTTTTATATATATATATATATATACAAATATATACAAATATAGTCTACTCCACTCATGCTAAAACTAATAATTGCCGCCTTGGTTTGTTTGTTTGTTTGTATGTTGTTGTTTTACGTCCTAGCAACATCTAAGGTCATATCAGGACGGGGCCGGCTTGATGTTATATATATATATATGTGGTGTATAAGCATTATATATGCTCCACTGATGAATCTTTAAAGTTTAAGTATTTTTATCGTTAAAACTCATAAATGCCAGTGTTATATATGTGATATATAACGCATTATGCGAGTATAAATGCAAGGGGAACATATACTTTATTTATCTATTCCTCCTTGGCGCATTGGTGGAGCGCCCCCCTCCCCAGCTGTCAGGGAAATTGGTTGGTGGGTCCCCCTCACGCCACATTTATATATATACTCCAGTCATGAGTCTGAGTATTTGGTCGTTAAAACGAACAAGCGTCGTCTTGATGTTATATACATACATCTATACACACATACATATATATATATGTATATATATAAATATATATATATATATGCTCCACTCATGAGTCTTCAAGTATTTTTATCACTAAACTCATAAGTGCCGGTTTGGTGTTGTTTAAAACATATTATTTTCAGTATCAATATTTACTTCGCAGTCGCACGATGAGCACACTGGCATGTGATAATCTAACTCCTAGTCAGCTGTGTGGATTTCAACCTGGTAACCCCACACCCTGCTCCTGGAGCTACCTGCATCCATATGAATAGCTTCAGTATCCCAAAGCATTCCTTGTAGTCCTTAAGGCAGTGATGTCAGGCAACTCACATACTGCAGGGATTGGCCACTGACTTCACACCCACTTGCAGACCAGACAGGATTATCGAATGAGTTGAGCGTCCGTCTCCTGTTTTGGTAGATAGCGAGGTTCTAACCCATGGGTCCAAACCCTGGTTGAATCAAACCAATGACTTTGAAATTGATCCATGTCTGCTTCCTGGCCACGCGCTCGACATAATTAGGATAGGGCAAGGACTGGTTGGATCAGTATCAGGATAATGTGACTGAGTTGGATATCAGGTTTTGGCACTGGTGGCCTGGTCTCTCAGTGGGGCAGCACTACAAAGTCACCCTGAGTGTGCACTGTCACAAGTTGGTACCTGTCCTTATATGACGTTCGATGTTGCCAGGATGTAAAATTCCAACAACTAACCAACCACCCCCGCCCTCACCCACGCGCCCACCCCCCACTCCCACCCCACCCCCTACCCCCACCCAACACCCACCCCCACCCCCACACCCTCAGTGGCAAGCATCAGAATGCGGCATCAAGAACTGTGTGCAAATTTTGTGGCAGCTGGCGTGTCACCTTGGTCATTATAGCCGTGTTTACACTGGCGAGTTAAAACGTTTCATATAAAACCACTTGCCTAGATCGATTTGCATTTGCCATGTAAACGCGACACTGTGGCGTTTTAGGACTGAATCGATTCATATAAATCGGTAGATGTAAACCACCTTGCGAGGTAGTATAGATGAAACTATTTAGCTTAAGCGCGTCACACGCATGCGCAGTCGAGACCTTAGTTTGTTGACTTTCTGGTCGATCAAAAGCGCATATTATAGAATTAGGTCTATGAAACCGCTAGCTGTGCACAGATATTTTGTTCATCATTTATTTTTAGGGTTTCACTGCCCAGCAGAAGTTTTGACCGTTCCAAACCAATACGATTCAGTCCATACAGATCTAGGTCGAACCCACTCTCTACTGGCGACGTCGACTAACCGAAACTGGCGCTGGTTCGTATGGACTTGCTCATGCGCAAATATCGATTTCCGCCTTCAAACTCGGTCCGTGTAAACACGCCACTACATCGCTTCATATAAATCGATTTGTCAAAATCGGTTTAGAATTGCCCGTGTAAACACGGCTTGTTTGGTGCCGGCCATGTAGGATACTCTCATTTCCCTGTCAACACCCCACTGTGCCTATTGTTCATGTATGAGGAGACTTACCGCCCAGCTAGAAGCATGCGGGCTGCTACAGGGTCACGCGGTCAAGCAGTATTGTCATATATAAATGTGATGTATAAGCGTTATGCAAGTATAAAGGCGCGGAATGGAATTTATTGTTTTTATCCATTTATTACCACTTAATACTCGCCATGTATTTGCTCCACTCCCTCCATCCTGGAACAGATGGCGCCACCACCGGCCTAAGTCCTAACTAATTTGACATATGTGCACTTCAAATATCTCAAAATTTAGCCATTTAAATTTGCACTTCAAATATCTAAAAATTTAGCCATTTAAAATAAAAGTTACTTCAGATTAAAGTGAGGTAGATTATACAATCAATATGATATATTTATATCAGACAAAATGACAGAAACTCAAACGCATCGGACTATGTAACTTTTAATTCAGTAAGGCATATTTGGCAAATGTGTTTTTTTTCCAGCACCAGCCATACACCCTACCTAGCACTGAACGCGTCCAACTATGTCTCGCAGATCAATATCCCCCAGAAGATGATGCTAAATTGGACTTGTCTGCTTTGTATTGCATCGTCTGCAGTCTTGTGTGCTTCCCAGTGTCACCACAATGGAGTCACACTCGGATGGACAGCATGCACATAGAGAGTGACTCTGTGCTCCGCTGCCTCTCGCGAACCATTAGCGATAATTCAAATACTTTCAGAATCAATTTGTGGCACATGTAGAACGGACAAGTTCTGGCCGGGTATTACATAACTTCCTGATAGATATTATTGCGTGTTTTATTGCAAACGTGTTAGATTTAGGGAATTGCCTTCTGCGCGGCTGAAACAAACAAGTACCAGAAGAAGTCGATGAAACACAGTTCCACAGTGTGCAAAACTCCCCCCGAACCCACACCGCAAAAAAAGGACATCATTGTACATGTACTTGTCAGCATTGTATCGAAGGTGATGGCGGTGCTTCCAGGTGGGCTTTCACAGATTTTAGTGTGTGACTGAATGAGTTAGTCAGTGGCTGTGTGAGTGAGTGGGTGGGTGAGTCAGTCAGTCAGTTTGTGAGGGTGGAAGTTTGTGAGTGAGTGAGTGAGTTTGTGAGTGCGTGAGCAGGCGGGCGAATGACTGAGTGGGTGGTGAGTGAGTGGGTGCGTGGGTAAGGTTGTGAGTGAGTGAGTGAGTGGGTGAGTTAATTTTTTAGTGAGTGAGTGAGTAATTGGGTTGGTGGCTAAGTTTATTAGTGAGTGAGTCTGTGTGTGAGTGAGTGAGTGGGTGAGTGGGTGAGTGGGTGAGTTAGTACATTTTTGAGTGAGTGAGTTTATGAGTGAATGGGTGAATGAGTGGGCGAGTTTGTGAGTGAGTGAGTGAGTGAGTGGGGGAATGAGTGGGTGAGTGAGTGAGTGAGTGAGTACATATGTGACTGCGTGAGTGAGGGGATGTAATGTAATGTATGAGTCAGTCAGTCGGTCAGTCAGTGAATTACTGAGTGAGTGAGTGAGTGAGTGAGTGAGTGAGGGGGTGGCTGAGTGAGTGAGTGAGTGAGTGAGTGAGTGAGTGAGGGAGTGAGTGGGGGAATGAGTGAGTGAGTGAGTACATATGTGAGTGCGTGAGTGAGGGGATGAGTGGATGAGTGAGTTAATGAGTCAGTCAGTCAGTCAGTGAATGACTGAGTGAGTGAGTGACTGAGTGAGTGAGTGAGTGAGTGAGTGAGTGAGTGAGTGAGTGAGTGAGACTGATTTAATTCCATGAAGGACAGCTTCCTATTAAACCTAGTCATGTGAGGTCTATTCCGCAGAGGCGCTGTAATAGCGGAGTGGGAGTCGTCTGACGTGAATTATTTGTACATAGACAGACTGCGACCTGGCTTACTAAATGATCTGTTTTCGGTCGGTGACTTGCACGTAGCGCTCGCCCAGCCCCCTTCCCTACTCAGCTCGCTGTGCTGCCGGCCAGGAGACTGTGACCTTTTCTGTTAGTTGGTGTTATTGAGATGGAAGTGGGTAACACGGGGTGGGGTCCCTCCTCGGTCCTTTAGACAATTATGGAGTCTGCCTGAATGTTTTATCAGATTCCGATCGATAAGCGGGGTCCAACACAGGAGCCCGCCATCACCCACGGACACCAATTTATGGTGAGGGTAGCGCAGCCGACTGGGGGTCACCTAGTGAAGGTTTATTGTAATATATATCACATATGTTATACTATTTATTACATACATTATATACAATACATCATGTGGATACAGCCATTGCATGCATTGCAAGCGTTTTTCTTTTTTCTTTTCTTGCAGATTTACACTGCCTATCATAGATAAGTCTGAATAGACTTGTTTTCACAATTAGACAGTTTGTCGATAGAAAGCCCAAGCCTACACTTTTACCGACCCAAGGGATTTTTAACCTCCCACACCACAAAGACATGGTATGAGAGCAACTGGCCTTTGATGACACTGTAAGTTATACACAGCGGTGGAAATCCAAATTGGCAGAGGTGGGGGCACAGGGAATTGAACCACCGACCTTCAGATTAGGAGTCTGACCTAGAAAAAAGTCACATTACATACAGTATTATCTATACTATATCTATTACATTCATTACATTCATTACATGCATTACATTCGCTACATTCGTTACATTCGTTGTATGCACTACATGCACTAGATGCACTACATGCACTACATGCACAACATGCATCACATACATGATGTACATTACATACATTACACACATTGCATACATTATCTACATTACATTCATTAAATTCATTACATTCATTACATGCATTACATACATTACATGCATAACATACATTACATGCATTACATGCATTACATGCATTACGTACATTACATGCATTACATGCATTACATGCATTACATGCATGACACACATTACGTACATTACGTACATTACATACACTACAAACACTACATACATTACATGCATTACTTGCATTGCATGCATTACATACACTACATGCACTACATACACTACATACACTACATATATTACATACATTACATACACTACTACATACACTACATGCACTACACACACTACATACATTACATACACTCCATACACTACATACATTACATGCATTACATACATTACATACACTACATACATTACATACATTACATATATTACATATATTAGATACATTACATACATTACATACATTACATACATTATATACACTACATACACTACATACATTACATGCATTACATACATTACATACATTAACATACACTACATACAGTATATACACTACATACACTACATACATTACATGCATTACATACATTACATACATTACATACACTACATACAGTATATACACTACATACACTATATACATTACATACATTATATGCATTACATACATTACACATATTACATACATTTCTTACAATAATACATTACATGCATTACTTACATTGTATACATTACTTACATTACATTCACTACATACATTACATACACTACATGCAGTATATATACACTACATACACTACATACATTACATGCATTACATACATTACATACATTACATACATTACATACAGTACATACATTATATACACTACATACACTACATACATTACATGCACTACATACAGTACATACATTACATACACTACATACAGTATATACACTACATACACTACATACATTACATGCATTACATACATTACATACACTACATACATTACATATATTACATATATTAGATACATTACATACATTACATACATTACATACATTATATACACTACATACACTACATACATTACATGCATTACATACATTACATACATTACATACACTACATACAGTATATACACTACATACACTATATACATTGCATACATTATATGCATTACATACATTACACATATTACATACATTTCTTACAATAATACATTACATGCATTACTTACATTGTATACATTACTTACATTACATTCACTACATACATTACATACACTACATACAGTATATACACTACATACACTACCTACATTACACGCATTACATACATTACATACACTACATACATTATATACACTACATACACTACATACATTACATGCATTACATACATTACATACATTACATACACTACATACAGTATATACACTACACACACTACATACATTACATGCATTACATACATTACATACACTACATACATTACATATATTACATATATTAGATACATTACATACATTACATACATTACATACACTACATACAGTATATACACTACATACACTATATACATTACATACATTACATGCATTACATACATTACACATATTACATACATTTCTTACAATAATACATTACATGCATTACTTACATTGTATACATTACTTACATTACATTCATTACATACATTACATTCTTTATGCGAAAACATACATTTCATAAATGTCATGCATTACATACGTTGTATGCAGTGTAGGCATGTATAGTCATTAAATTCCTACATGATTTTGATAACACCTTGATGATATTCATTGCGTCCATGATGATACATATATATTGGAATACCCTTAACCAGCCTGGTCCGAAGAAGTTTACATTGGACTTCCCAGTCCAATTTGACCTATCGGTCTTCAGCCATCACTATTTGAAAGTCTCTACATTAATATAAGGTTCTCCTGATCAAAATAGCTGAGATTTCAAAGCTAATAATATAACTTACCCTCGGTTTTACCTATTATCCTTTGGTCGATTCACACCCAGAGTCACTCAGCCTTCAAGCGCCACATCGGGCAATGATTGCTCTATATATACTATATATGTAGATATATATTAGATATACATATCATATAGAGAGAGTGATATCCTCATCCAGTGCTGCCACTCTCATGTATCACTAGTCAGATCGGTATCTCCCCTACATGCGAACACTGCGGTAGGCCACACGGTGTGTGTCTGTGCGGCGTGTCTGTGTGCGTGTCTGTGCGTCTGTGTATATGTGTGCCCCCCCCTACCCCCTCATCCACCTCCCCCGGCGGGCGGTTCGACTTGGGGTTTGTACAAGGTAGACGCGCCCCCGCCGCCCCCGTGTCAGCGGTACCGGCATGCCGTCGCACGCTACCCGCTTTATCGCCCCCGGACATGCCGCCGCCCAGATCGCGGGGCGGGGCGGGGTGAAGGCGGGGTGAAGGCGGGGTGAAGGCGGGGTGAAGGCGGGGTGAAGGCGGGGTGAAGGCGGGGTGAAGGCGGGGTGGGGACAGGGGCGGGGAGAGGCGGCCACAGCAAGCGGATCGAACACAACCTGCCGATATCAGTGCGACGGCCGGACGCCTGCGCATACCGCAACACACCACAGGGAGTGGGACGAGGAGAGGGGTAGAGAAAGGGGCGGGCGGGGAGAGGGGTGGAGAAAGGGGGGGGGGGGGGGGGGGGGGGGGGGGGGGCGGGGGGGGGGGGGGCGGGAGCGGACGTGGAGTGGGCCGGGAGCGGGCGGGTAGCGGCGGCGGGTAGCGGGCGGGGAGCGGGCGGGGAGAGGGGGTGGAAAGAGAGGTGGGGAGAGGGGTGGGGAAAGGGCTCTGGAAAAGTGTGGGGAAAGGGGTGGGAGCGGGCGGGCAGCGGGCGGGCAGCGGGCGGGCAGCGGGCGGGCAGCGGGCGGGAAGCGGGCGGGCAGCGGGCGGGCAACGGGCGGGCAGCGGGCAGCGGGCGGGCAGCGGGGGGCAGCGGGCGGGCAGCGGGCGGGCAGCGGGCAACTTGCGGGTAGCTGGAGGGGAGCGGGCGGGGAGAAGGGTGGAGAGAGAGGTGTGGAAAGGGGTGGGAGCGGGCGGGGAGCGGGCGTGGAGCGACTGGGGAGCGGGTGCGGCGCGGGCGGTGAGCGTGCGGGAAGTGGGCGGGGAGCGGGGCGGGGGAGGGACGGGTGGAGGGGCGGGGAGAGGGACGGGGAAATGGGTGATATGGAGTTTGGGTGGGGAAAGAGCGAGGCGGAGATGGTTAGGGAGTGGGAGCTGGGGGGGGGGGGGGGGGGGGGGGGGGGGGGGGGGATGCGAGCGGAGAGTAGGCGAGGTCAGGGCGAGTGCGGTGAGGAGTAAACGGTCAGGGAGCATGCGGAAGGGAGTGAGGTCGGGAGGGGAAGGGCAGGGAGTCGGTGGCAATATATGGGGGCAAAGGGCAGGAGGCATAGGTAGGGGGGGGGGGGGCAGGGAAGGGGGAGAGGAGGGGGGTGGATCGCCTATGTGCCAAGCATCGTATATGAGCCTCTCTCAAAAGGTGATAACTTTTCTTTTTTTTTGTCCATTGTAACGACTGACACAAAACATCACAGAAACGGTTACACTGAAAACACAAGGACATTTGCTTCAAATCAATACGTATTCCATTGCGATTATGAAACACCATGTACAAAACAAATCAGTTTATCCTGAGCAAATGCCTACACCACAATATAACAGATAGTATGTTCATCGTTACAATGGACAAAGTTTTGTCCCATATTGCTTAGCACCTTTTGAGACAGTCTCATATATCATACTCAATGCTATGTTTATAACGGATCCACAACAGAACTGGAGCTTCACCTCTCAGCACCTGTATATCGACGTAGCCCACTCCCCCCACCCCATGCCCCCACCCCCACCCCCAACCACCATCCACCATCCATCCCCATCACCCTGCCAAACCAGTCCTGTATAAAACAAAGCGGACTGCCACCTGCAACGCTCTCCCAGTTTACAGTTGCACAGTCCGATGGTTTTCGTCTGTTATTTTCTAACATTAGATTGATCATTATAATCTACTTCACTTTTGCTTAAGATTGCTTTTATTTTAAATGGCTAACGTTGGAGAAATTTGGAGATATTTGGCGCTCGGAATTAACAGGATAGGGAAAGTACTGGTTATCTCAGTGTCAGGATAATATGACTGAGTGGGATATCGGGTCATGGTACCAACGGCCTGATTTCCCAGTGGGGCAGCACCATAAAGTCACTATGAATGCGCACTATTTATTACAAGTCACTACCCGTCCTGATATGACCTTAGATATTGCTAGGACTGAGAACTCCAACAACCATCTCACCAACCACCATCGAAATTTAATATGTATGGTCAATTCTAGATGAGTGTTTGGGTCTTACAAATTTGATGCTTTCATCGGACTATGCAAGTTTAAAAACTACAGGAACAACCACAGCTGACAATGGGGTTTGGATTGCAGTCGACCTCACCAGCTCTCTCATACGTAATGAATCCCAGCTCATGGGCACGTCCGTAATCTAATGTACTCAATTGCGTTGTGAAGACTCATGGTCAGTAAGCATACTGAATTGATCATATATATGTGATGTATAACGCATTATACGAGTATAAATACAAGGGTAACATGTACATCCTATATTTCCTCTTGCGCAGTGGTGAAGTGCCCCCCCCCCCCCACCCACCCGCTCCTAGCTGTCGGGTAAATTGCCGGGCGGGCGCCCCCCTCGCATCACACACTGGAGGAACAATTATATATATATATATATATATATATATATACGTGGGACAGTGTACGACGCAGTACCATGCCTCGTCATTGATGTAGTCATTGATGTAGTCATGCAAGCTGGCATAGTACTTTTCTATCCCTCAGGCTTGTTCACTAGTCCACCCCTCAGCATTGGTATTGTCAGGGGCTAGTTGCAACAATCACCACCAGGTTTTCGCTAGTGTTGGAAGCTGATGATCAGTTGAGTTCCTCTAGATATATCTGACCGGAAGCTTTGGCTGTATCGGCAAGAACGCAGACTTCCCATGTGGAAAGTCAGGATTGAATCCCGGCCGACTGAAACAAATGACTTGTAAAAATCATAATTGATGCTACCTAGACTGGCGCTTGGCATTACAAGGATAAGGCAATTACTGGTTAGTTCAATATCAGGATAATGTGAATAAATGAGAAATTATGTCAAACTAATGGCTTACAAAATTGATACTTGCCGCTACCTAGACTGGTGCTTGGCATTACAAGGATAGGGTACTCACTGGTTAGTTCAGTATCAGGATAATGTGAATAAGTGAGAAATTAGGTCAACCTAATGACTTACAAAATTTATTCTTGCCGCTACATAGACTGGTGCTTGGCATTACAAGGATATGGCAATCACTGGTTAGTTCAGTATCAGGATAATGTGAATAAGTAAGAAATTAGGTCAAACTAATGACTTACAAAATTTATACTTGCCGCCACCTAGACTGGCACTCAGCATTACAAGGATAGGGCAATCACTGGTTAGTTCAGTATCAGGGTAATGTGACTGAGTGAGAAATTAGGTCAAACTAATGACTTACAAAATTGATACTTGCCACTACCTAGCCTGGCGCTCGGCATTTACAAGGATAGGGATAGGATAGGACTGAATAGCAGGATAATGTTGGGTCGTGACTAAGTGATTGGCGGCGAGCAAGTCGATGAGTCTTAGACAATCATTTACAACGCATCATGGTACAGCATGGTCTTGTCCTCACATCACCTGAATGATATAAATAGCAGTAAGTTTCTTGTTGTATTTTGATGGGTGGAAATCTGCATCAGTTTGCGGAGCTGATTACTTTTGGGGCTTCGAGAAAAATTAATCGATGATCCTTGCATGAGGCCAGATACTTATTGTAATATGGCACGTGATTCTTTGGAGAAGGAGGCAGATATAATGCTTTCTGGATAGTCCAGTAGCGGGGGAGGGGGGGGGTTTATATGTGTAGCAGTTTGGTGAATGTCTGGGCGTGTTTGATGTTGGAAACACATCCTGGGCGACTAGCACCTTTGTGTTGTAGACTTGGTTAGTTAGAAAACGGGGGCAGTCGATGGTCGACTCCTACAGCAGTACTGCACACCCCAACACCTTCCTGCACCCCACCCACCTCACACCCACACTACCATCACCACCCACACCCACACCAAAACCAACACTTCCACCCCCACACACACTGCCACCCACGACCACCAGCTCACATCTACACCTACCTCCACCCCACTTACCTCACACCCACACCACCCAAACCCACGCTGACACCCACACCCACACTGACACCCACACCCACGCTGACACCCACACCCACACTGACACCCACACCCACGCTGACACCCACACCCACACTGACACCCACACCCACACTGACACCCACACCCACACTGATACCCACACCCACACTATCATCACCACCCACACCTACACTGACACCACCACCCACAACCACCACCACCTCACATCCACACTCACCTACACTTCACAACCATGTTCCACCCCCACCTCCACCTCATCTCTACCACCTCCACACCCCACCCATGCACCACTCTCCCCAAATCCAGCCCACCCCCACCCACACCCCACCCCTTGCCCCACCAATACCCACCCCCACCAACACCCCACCCCCTGCCCCACCAATACCCACCCCTGCCAACACCAACACCTCCACTACATATCACCCATTACTCCACCCCCACTTTAGAGTTAACACGCATACACTCACCCCCACCCCCACCCCCAGCCCCCACCAGCACCCCCCCGTGCTCATTAGGAAGTGGCGCGGCGCTGTCGTAACAACTAACGGCGGCAATTTGTTGCCGTCCCTCAGAGGGTGTGCACGGCCGGCCGACTCCCATATGGAAGCTGTACACGTGTTCCTAACGGCGGCCACCAGGTGGGGTTGCAGCGCATACACATGCCGCGAAATGCAATTTATTTAGCACTTCCCATAATACATTATTATTATTAAATTCAACAACAAAAATAAGGGGAACAAAGAAAAAAAAGCTTAGGCTATCAAAGCCTTGTTTGCGCTGACTTCACACTCTTCCACAACCCAGACTAATGGCCCTGTCACATTACGACGCATCTCGCCAGCGTGCCCGCCAACGCGTAAAATCACTTTTTTATGTCGAGAAGCATCGAACTTTTCGGTGTGGGGGGCAAAGTTGAACGTATACATACCATATAGACAGCATATGGCCAACATATGACCAACGTATGGCTAACCTACCTCCCAGCGAAAAATGCTCGAATTACACTCACGGTAGATTCACAGAATGCCGGTGAACATTATATATGTTATTTGATCACCAGAACTATGCATCATATGTTAGATACGTCAAGACATGCTGGAGAAACGCTAAACTTATGTTAGACGTATATTGGGCATATGTTATCCATACGTTGTCAGTACGTGGACTGTACATTCCCACTGCCTTTAAAGTAGGTCAACGTAGTGTAACATAGTGAACAACATTTGACTAACATACATCTAACATACATCGACATATGCCTAACACATACATAATGTACGGCGGACATAAAATCCACACGTTGTCGAACGTTATCATACGTCGAAAGTTTTGTGCATGCACAAAACTTTGCCAACCCCCTGAAGTGCGACGCCGTATCTCGATGAACGTCGACATACATTGACGTATACCAATGAGCGCCTAATGCATGTGTAACGCCTAATGACATATCCCGACGTAGCGACAAAAAATCACATACGTCAACGTACGTTTGCGCGGTGCGTCGTAATGTGACTTCACCATGAGTGACTCATGTGTTTATCTATAGGAAGATGCCCAGCCCTTCTGAGAGAAACCACATGGGTCTATGGTGTTCTGGCCCCGTCCTAGTATGAACTTAGATGTTGCCAGGACGTAAAACTCCAACAACCAACCAACGGTCTTCTGGCAAACACTCCCACTTTTCATGTACTACTCATTCTGTACACCTACAATACACTACGTTCATCCCGATTTGCGGTTGCCTGAGGAAGGACTTGGTTGGTTGGTTGTTTGGAGTTTTACATCCTGGCAACATCCAAGGTCATATCAGGATGGGCATCGACTTGTGACAGTGCACACTCATGGCCATTTTATATTGCTGCCCCAGTGGGAAATCAGGCCACTGGCACCCTGACCCGATAACCCACTGAGTCACATTATCCTGACACTAAGCTAACCAGTCCTTTCCCTATCCTATTAATGTCGAGCGCCAGGTTAGGAAGCAACAAGTATCAATTTTTTAAGTCATTGGTTTCACTCGATCTGGAACGGATTAGGCTAACGCGCTCACTCAGCACCAACTGTGGTATCTCGAAAGTGACGTATTGGGACCTGACAGTGAGGAGACAGTGACATCACCACTCTGACCTTTGTTTGATCGTCTGCGTATCAGATCTTGCTTTCACCCAATTGATCTCCCGCCATCTTAGGAACCAGGCAGCATTAGTGCATCCTATGTGGACTAAATTGACACATATTTCTGGGAGTTTAGGTATTTATGACTATATGTATACTTATCCTCTTCTGTTTACGTAGTTAGGCATAATAGCCTGTTAACAGATTTGGCCTGTCTATATATGACCTGTCTTAATTATATTGGTCATGCTGGGAGCACTGACTAGACCAATACTGACTCCAAAATTTATCAAGTCTGTTTTTCAATGCATTTAATGATGGAGCTTCAACTATTTCATGTTGAAGCCTATTCTATGTGCTTTCAATTCTATCAAGGAGAAAGTCTTTCCTCACTCACTGTTTGGGCCTGGGATTTTGAATGATAAGTTTGTGTCCTCTTGTCTCCTTTGCTAATATTTCCAATTTAATGTTGGGAGTGTTTATGGTATATAATCCAGATATATGGTTATATATCTCTATGATCTCGCCTTGCGTTTATAGAACATACTTATATTTATTGTATGTTTCTATGTGCTTACTGTTAAGAAAGATAATTCCAACCACATAATAGCATTATTGCATAAGCAATACAAAACCACACTATATTATATTTAGATCAGGTCGATAAGCTTTGGGCCCGACCCCCCGAAAGAACTACCATCACTTTATTCAAACATGACTTTAAATATTAGCAATTGTCGCTATCCAGCCTATGCTAGGCATTACTAGGACAGGGCAAGGACTGGCTAGCTCAGTATCACTATCAGGATAATGTGAGTGGGTGGGAAATCGGAACATGATGCAAGCGGCCTGGTCTCCCAGTAGAACAGCATTATGAAGTCATCATGAGTGCGCACTGTTGCAAGTCGGTATCCCTCCTTCTTGAAGATTTATACTGCCTATCATGGATAAGTCTGAATAGACTTGTTTTCACCATTAGACAGTTTGTCCAGAGATAGCCCGAGCCTACACTTTTACCAACCCACACCACATAGACACGGTATGAGAGCAACTGACCCTTGATGACGCTGTAAGTGATACACAGCGGTGGAGATCCAAATTGACATAGGTACATGGAATCGAACCAACTTCCTTCAGAAAAATGTCAGACACTCAAACCACTCCGCCACAGACAGCACCCTCCTGATATGACCTCAGATAATTCCAGGACACAAAACTCCAACAAACAAAACTTTATTCAAACAAATTTCTGCACCGAACTGGCCTGCACTTTACGGGAACAAGGGCTGGCGCAGTACCGGAACCAAACTACCCTCCTGAATAAATAAATAAATAGATAAATACCTTTTTAAATAAAAACAATATACAGGTGCACATCAAGATCAGGCAAAAAGACACACGCAATTCCATTCCCAATAATATTCGCATAAAACCTTGTCATACCCCACATCATCATCATCATCATGCTGTCGGTCGCGATGCGACAAAGACTGCTTTCATTACTTGACTGCCGCTCTCCATTTAGTTCTCTGCTGTGAGAGTGATGTCCATGAGAGATTTCATGAAAGCTGCCTGCAAAAGCGTTGAAGTACTGCTTGCTTTTGTAAGTTACCAGCGGGACTCTCTTGGGGATCAAATAGAGGTCTCACACCGGCAAGAACATGTCCAGACAGGCACAAAACTATTTGTCCCTGCAGTGGCTGGTCGGGAGATGTTGGGAGTTCCATACATCAACCGCCCTTAATGCTGCCACAGTGACATGGTTTTCTGTTCAGGGTTTGCTTCCTGAGCCTTCGGTTCTGTCAAGAACCTCTACCACAAGCCAGTGGTTTACAACTCTGCAGAGCAGGGGCGTCAAACTCCGTGAGGTATTGCAATACCTGCATACCACTGGTAAAGCAGCAGTATTGGAAGCTGAGTTACATTTATGTTCTAGCAACATCTAAGAACATAGAATGTGCATCCCTTTTTGACAGGTTGCACTCATCTGCTCATGGTTACTTCATAGTGCTGTCCCACTGGGAGACCAGGCCGCTGGCACCATGACCCAATCCCCCCATTTATGCTGAACATCGGGCTAGGTAATAACAGGTATCAATTTTATAAGTCATTGGTTTGACTCAGCCGGGAATCAAGGATTCGAACTCCCGACATTCCGCTCAGGAAGCCTGCACTCCTACTGATTCGGCCACGGCGACCGGTCAATGCAATTAGCACTATTAAGTTTGGTATATTTACCTTAGCTGAACTAGACACTGGAGTGAGGGTGGGGGAACAAACCATATGTAGCTTTTAACCTAGATTCATTCTACTTCATTTATGTGGACAATTATGAACCATGCCTAGTTAAGCCCCAGTCAGACCTCACCGGATTGAGGAACCGGACAGAAACTGGAAACTGCGCGGTGAAATACGGCAATGTATGGTTTATATAAGGTTGGCATCTGGCATGTCCGTTCTGTGTCCTGTGGTGTCCGGTGTGTACGGTAGCAAGTTTTGAACATGCACAAAACTTGTACCGGATACCGCCGAACTGAGGTGTACGGTTGGTGTCCGTTTTAAGTCCGTTTAGTCCGTTTCATGTCCGTTACTCATCCGTTAGGTGTCCGGTTTGTATCCTGAAGAGTCCGTTGACGGTGCTGCGGGAATTCGGTCCATCAGTTTTTGGCGCGTCCGTGAACAGTACGGTAGGTGTCTGGTTGGTGTCCGGTTGGTGTCCGGTTGGTGTCCGGTTGGTTCTGGTTGGTGTCCGGTCCGTCCGTTAGACATTCGGTTGGCGTCCGGTTATCGTCCGGTGGCTATTCGTTAATGTACGTTCCTTGGTTGTACGGGGGGGGGGAGGAGATGGGGTGAGGGGTAGAGATAGCAGCATGTTGTTGAGGTGTATGTGATGTAGAAGTGCAGCAGTGTGTTGGTATCGAGGTGGGTAGTGTGACTACCTGCTGCTGTCAGGTAACAGTACAGAACGGCTGTCTGTATGGGGGGGGGGGGGAGGAGATGGGGTGAGGGGTAGAGATAGCAGCATGTTGTTTAGGTGAATGTGATGTAGAAGTGCAGCAGTGTGTTGGTATCGAAGTGGGTAGTGTGACTACCTGCTGCTGTCAGGCAACAGTACAGAAGTGCTGGCTGGCTGTACGGGGGTGCAAGGTAGAGATAGCAACATGTGGAACTGCGGGTGCAGAACACAGTTGTCTGTAATCACGGATCGACCACGAACCGTTCGTTCTGTGTTTGTGTATCGTCGGATACGGACCAATCAATACGATCGTCCGGTGAAGGTGTACCTCACCACCACCCACCCATTCACGCACCACTTGCCACAACACATACTTCACCCACTGTCTCATCTTATATATTCAAGTATCGGTATTCATATATGTTGTTAGTTATATATATATTATCTCATCTAGGTATACGTTCATAATATAGATAGGGTTTTATTTTTCAGTAATTGGTTGATTGGTTGTTGGAGCTTTGCATCCTAGCAACATCTACAGACATATCAGCATGGGTACCGACCTGTGACAGTGTGCACTCATGGGTACTTTATAGTGATGTTTCACTGGGAAATCAGGCCGCCAACATTATGACCCGAGTTAGGAAGCGACAAGTATCAATTTTGTAAGTCATCGACTTTACTGGACTGGGAATCGAACTCCCGATCTCCCGCATAGGAGGCATGGGCTCTACCGATTCGGCCACCGCGTCCAGTTTTTAGTAATTCATTTATTCAACTGAATAACTCTCTTTTCATCCACACATTTTCTTTTGTTTTTTTTGTTCAAATTTTTTATTCCAGTTGAATAACATCTTTTTTCAGCACCGAGGCACTGGTCTTCCGGCCATAACAATTATAGTGCATATGAACTATTTATGGATGAGATGATGCGATGGTATGAACAATATAGACAGTAGTAGGTTAAAATGAGGCATTACAAATATAGTGGGGATCTTATTTTGCACATGTAGACTGGAGAATAGCCATTTACCTTTAGACTATATCAGTGATTTGATGATCATACCTGTGAGGAGACATTAATATAATGGGCATGACTTGCTGATACAGGTAGTCATGGATTTGGGATTATGCAAATAATGGTTGCACGACTCATTTAAATTGTCTTGGGTCAACTATAGCTTTGTCAGTAGTATATGTTTTATTGGTTTAGTCAGGTGTTATAGGCTGGTGGGTATACTTTGGTAGTTGTTATTTCATTTACTCTTTTTGCCAGGAGGGGGGGGGGGATTTCAGAGAGGGAGAGGGAAGGGAGTGGTTTGGGACTATGTATTTATTTCAGTGATGATATTGATGGCAACACACGTGTGTGACCACCACGTGTGATGTCCACACATTTGTGTGGCCCTCCAGACTTGTGTGCAGCCATCCAGTGTTCTATCGAAGATGAGAAAATAGGGTGTATAATAGACTATGTGGGTATAAATAACTCCCAGTCACTAGGTGTCTACTGTGGCACTTAACTCTATCCATTCACTATTCCCATCATGACTTTTCCTCTTTATCGAATATAGCCTGGTAATGTGGCAGGCACTCCCATTGGCTTGGTGCGATTATAGATTTATATATATATATCATATATATACGTATATTTATATACATGATTGTATGTGGTGGGTTTCTGCCGTGTCTGATCCAATTTCCACATTCAATGAGATTTATAAACACACCTCTACTAGATAGTATTATTAGTATTAATAACATGCAGCATCTCATCTCATCGTATCTATAAATAATAGTGTGTGCTCTATATTATAGTATAATAATATAATATAACAATATAGTATAATATCATAATATAGTATAAAATAGAGCATACACTAATACTTAAGGCTGGAGAGTCAGATGAAAAGATCTAATTTTCAAGATCAAAACAATTATCTTGATTTGATTATGCATATCTAACTTAGATACTGCTGCGCTTATCAAACATTTGTCACCACATCAAATAGAATACCATGCCAATTTAATGTGTTACTGCAGACGCCTATGGTGTCAGAGTTTTGGCGTGTTTGCCAAAGGTAATCTTGCATGTTTGCACTTCACATATCCCAAAAGTTAGCCATTTAAAATTAAAGTTACTTTAAGCTCAGGTAAGGTTTGTTTGTTTGTTGCTGTTTTACGTCCTAGCAACATCTAAGCTCATATCAGGCATCTTATAATGATCAACCTGATATATTTATCTCAGAAAATGACGGGAATTCAACACCATTAGACTATGTAACATTAAATATTTATGATTAGACATTAGTTCAAGTACACTATATGGTATATGGTTAGTCAATTGGCAGGTGTGGGGGGAGGGGGGGGGTGTAATGCTTTCTTCTTCTTTTTGTTTTTTTAACAATAAAACAGAAAAAGAAACTGAGAACATAATGGTATCTAAGTTATATATATATACGATGTATTATTTAGTGATGGGCTTTTGCCGTGTCGGCACGAAATGCCATATCCAAGGGCATTTATACACACCTATCCTAGATAATATATTCGCTTAGTGAGAGCTCGGAGACCGTTACAGTCGGTTCCCAGGAAAGGGGAAGCAGAGAGTGCCCAGTTACAGGGGGTCCTGCTGAGAATAACGGGTGCTGGGAAGCGAGAGGTGCCCAGAAGGAGCACCAAAAAACATTAGGGAATATTCTTTACTTATATTCACATAATAAATTATAGAGCACATAAAGGCCGACTAGAGTACAAATAAGAAACAAGCCAAATGAGTGGGTTGAGATAAATATATTCTCTGTCATTGGGAATATGATGCCCTAGCCTAAAAAGGAAAATCCTCGGTCACGAATGACACAGTGGAGCGTCGCGGTTTGGATTCTTGCCAGTGGCAGCGCCACCGGTCATGTGGTGGGAGGGGCCAGACACAGAGTAAGGTACCTAATATGTGTAATAAAAAACAGTAAATATTAATACAAACAATTCCCTTCCACGCCTCTATACTCGCATAATAGATTATGCATCACATGTATATAACTATGTATTCATAGGCATATACCTCAAGAAATATATTAAGAATAATGTAGTTTCTGACAATGGGTGTCCAAGTATATAACGTGTAGCACTGATATACAGTAGCTATGTGCGTACACAGTTAATACTGGGTGCCTGGACATGCCCCCCTCCTCCCCTCCCCCCCCCCCCACACCATCCATATTCCGCCAACATGGCCGACCACTCACAGTCAGGAGATATGCGCATGCGCGTCCACGTCCCTCTCACGTGCCCAGCCGCCTTGTTAGGTGTGTGACCGAGTTGACCCACCATAAAGCGGCTAAGTAATACTAGACGCGCCCCCTTATCGCCCACCGCTGTGCATGTATTAAGAATGAGGCATCAACCTGGTATATTAATCGGTGATTGCACGATATCAGATCTGACGCCCGATCAGTCAGGATGGCCGAATGAGTTGAGGGTCCGCCTCCCGCTTTTGGTAGGTTTTAGGATTAAGACCTCCAGGGTCAAACCCTGCTCAATTCAAACCGATGAAATTAAACAAATTATACCTGTCGTTACCTAGCCTGATGGCATTGCTTCTCATACTAGGATATGGCAATGAGCAGTGGAATGAAGGAGGACAATAGTCCGCGATTCACACAAAAATCCCCTATGGTTCATATTGACCAAGATTAAAGTTGCATATTCCGATGCTTTTGAGTTTCTACTATTTTCTGAGATAAATCTATTATACTAATCGTTATAATCTATTTTACTTTAGTTTGAAGACACTTTAATTGTAAATGGCTAAGTTTGGAGATATTTGATGTCAAAACATGAAAAAATTATTTTGGCAACCATGCCAAAGCTCTGACACCATAGACTTCAGTAGTAATGGTTTCTATTAATTGACTTATTATGCCCTTCTATGCAGCAACACATGCTTAATAAGTGCACCAGTGTCTAAGTTGAATATGTAGAATTAAATCTAGATAAGTGTTTTGGTTTTGAAAATTTAATGTTTTTATCGGACTATGCAACTTTAAGTTGAGTCTGATTTCCATTCCTTAGAGCAACTCTAATATTTGTGCTATAATTTACTTGTTTAAATTAACTCGCTAACTGTCAAATCCTAACAATGTTGATGCTGTTAAACCTGATGTTTCAATTATTTTAACTGTTTGTAAGTAAAATGCACATAAAGAGGTTACATCGGTCTTGTTATAACTATCACATCCACCCATACTTAAAGCTGCATAGTCTGATGAAAACATCAAATGTTCAAAACCGAAGCAATTATCTATCTGGTGCATTTATTAAACATTTGTCACCACATAGAAGGGAATACTGAGACAATTTACTACAACATTTTACTGCAGAAGCCTATGTTGTCAGAGTTTGGGTGTGTTTGCCAGAACTAATTTTATATGTTTGCACTTCAAATATCTCTTACAAAGATTACTTCAAACTGGAGTACGGTAGATTATTACAATCAACTTAAAGTATGTATCTCATAAAAATTACAGAAACTCAAACCATCGGACTATGCAACCTTAAATAAACTTGTGAATCTTACAACATAAGAAAGATCAAAAGTGTTGTGATCAAAGTGGAATGCTATCTTATTTAGAGAGTGCACTTGTGGAAATGCGGCACGCAATAACCATTCATATGTTTGCTATTTTGTTGAACAAAGAGGGAAAAAAACTAATCAATGAGTAGGCGCTACTGCTTTGGGAATGGGGTAGTTGTGGGAGGTGGGTGGGGGTGGTACTGGCAGATCATAGAGCCAGTCACGTTCCGCTACCACCAGCAGGGTGGGGGAGGGGGAGGGGGAGGGGATATTAGGGGTGAAATATGGAAGGAGACGAGGAAGAGGAGAAGGGAGAAAGAGGAAGAAGAGAGGATGGATCAGGGGTGCAATGTGGGGGGAGGAGAGGAAGGAAGGAGGAACGGAAGAAGGAGAATGGATCAGGAACACGTGTTGGTGTGAAGAACAGCTGGATGATGCACTATAGGTTAGATACACGTGTTGGTTTACAGTTTGGTGATGCAATATAGATTAGGAACAAGACTTGGTGAATGAGAGCAGATGGCTGATTCAGTCTAGATCTGGAAAAAGTCTAGGTGTATGAAAAAACAGTTGGATGATGCACTATTGATCAGAAACAAATGTTGGTGTAACAGAACAGTTGTAAAATGAACTATAGGTCAGGAACAAGAGCAGTTGGGCGATGGACTATAGATCAGGGACAAGTCTTGGTGTATAAGAGAACAGTTGGATGATGCGCTATAGATCAGGGAAAGTCTTGGTGTAACAGAGCAGTTGCACAATGTACAAAAGGTCAGGAGCAAGTATTGGTGTAAGAGAGCAGTCGGATGATGTACTATAGATCAGGGACAAGTCTTGGTGCAAGCATTTGGATAATGCACTATAAGCCAGGAACAAGTGCTGATTAAAGGAAACAGTTGGATGATGCACTATAGATCAGTGACAAGTCTTGGTGTATGAGAGAGCAGTTGAATAATGCACTATAAGCCCGGAACAAGTGTTAATGGGAAAAAACAGTTGGATAATGCACTATTGGTCATGCACGTGGATTGGTGTAAGAGAGCGGTTGGGTGGCGCACCATAGAGCAGTCGGATAATGCACTATAGGCTAGGAACAAAAGTTGGTGAAAGAAAGCAGTTGAACACGAACAAGTGTGTATGAGTGGGGGTGGGGGGGAGTAAAGCTTCACCAGTCCTTCTCCAGCACCAGGCTTTAGCAGGTCTGCTTAGATAACCTGTGTCTACCAGGCCCTCAGTGTCCGCTGAAACACCAGTAACCCTCTGAGTACAGATGCACACACTCGGAGATGGCTGCACCCTAATACAGGGTGAGGTGTGGGGTGGGGTGGGGGGAGGAGGGGGGTACACACACACTGAATGAACCGGAGGGAAATACCTGTACACGGCCCCGTGAATAGTTCATGTGTTTTATGCGACATTCCGATCAATGAACGCGCCATTCTACCGGCCGGATTACCAACAAATTGGCGTTCTAAAAGAAAGAGACAGAGAGAGAGAAATGGGGTGGAAAGGGGAAAGCATATTAAATGTAATTAATTAATTGGACCACACAAAGATCTCCTGACAATCATGAAGTAAAGAGACATAAGCTGCAGTGGTATGGCCATATTTCCTGTTCACCAGGTCTGGCCAAAAACCATCTTGCAATGAATAGTGAAAGGGGGGGGGGAGAAAACAAGACGGAGAAAGGAAGAGGTGGGAAGACAACATCAGGGAATGGACAAGGGATGCAAAGTCCCACGTTTAAGTGATTGATGATGATGATTATCAAATAATAGCATATAATGCATGGTTTTTTTTCTAGGTTCAGCTTAGTCTTAGCAGGTGATTTAGATGATCAAAAGCTTCCAGTTCCTAATCTTAATTTTGTGAGGAAATAGTCGGTGAACCGCAAGTAAAGCAGTCCCCCTTTATTTATGTTCAAGGGCTTGTTGGTGGGTGGTGTTTTTTCTTTGTTTTTAATTGCCTTTGTTATTTTTATCACCAAATTGAGCAGGGATTATCGGATGTATTGCATATAGATTATCTAATATTGCATGGGCATGCCATGGCGAGGTGGTGGCCTTAGTACATCCTAGATGTAGTATAAATTGCAGCTTAGCGACAAGTCGAGCACAATGAGAGAAACAATCCAGTAGCCGGTGCTGCAGTTGTGAAGTGATGCTAATTAAAGCTTCATAATCCGATGAAAACATAACATTTTTTTTAAACAAAGCATTTACCAAGATATCAACTTACCTACATATTCAATTTATATACTGGTGTACTTATTAGGCAGGTGCCACTGCACAGATATAATATTAAAGCTGCATAGTCCGATGGAAGCATATATAACAGTTTTTAAGCCAAATATATTACTTGGATTTGTTTATATATAAGAAACCTCGCTAATGGTGCTTTTATTAAACAAGCGTTTCTACACAATAAGGCAGGATAAGTCAATTGGGCAGAAGCTGTGCTGCTGATACCTATGGTATCCGAATTTATATGGTCATGCCGGAATTATTTGTGTTAGAACAGGTAGACAACTATCAATATCTGAGAGTGAACCTGGACAGGCACTTAAACTATGACCTTTGCATAACAAACACTATCCAAAAAGCAAACCACAAAATATGGCTACTGGCAAAACTAAGGCACTACATGACTGAAAGCATGGCAATCAAAATATATAAAGGAATGATCCTTCCCTACTTTGACTACGGTGATGTAGTATACATGGGGGGAAGTACCAAACTACTAAACAAACTACAAGTGATGCAAAATAACGCCCTTAAAATATGCCTCCAAGTATTAGATAGAACTAAACAAAAAATGCAAAGCAACACGCAGAAGAGAAATGCACCTGAAAATACTAGCACACCACTACACCACGAAACTGGATTACACAGTATCCCCCCGCAAGGACACTAGACACATGGCGGCCCCAATACTCCTAATGGAAAGAAGCAACATGAAAATACATGAGAGAAGTGTACTAACCATGGCAGCACATGCCTGGAATAAACAAAACGTAAAATTACGGGCAATCCATAACCCTGACCACTACAAAAAATTCCTAAAGAAAACAATTACTTACTGACACAACAAAACCACACCTGCCCCTGAATGCAGTCAATGCTTGCTGTGTACTGGCACAGAACGCAAAAGACAGGCCAGAAAAAGTGGTAGGCAGTAAACAGACAAAATAGGAAAATTAGCCCTCCTAAGTATAAAGGAAATCAGGAAAGCTATCACCACATGGCGCAGTCCACCTGGGTATGTGTAATGGCACAAACCAATACAGAAATGGACAGGCCACGGTCATGCAACTGATCCACCCTGAAATACAAAATGGCCAGGCAAACAACACAGCCATCGATCTGGCCGCAGTCTTAAAGGGTCCGAGTGTGTTCTAGCACACGAGTGCAGTATCTAAAGACAGGGTTTAGGTGAAAGGATGCTGTAACAAATGGAACGGGATCCTCTCCCACAAGCCTGCATGTCACCGAAGTAGATCTACATAGTAGACTAAGGTATCATACTCAGACTGGACAAAAAAACTGGAAAATTACAAAAAACTAACATAGGCTATTACTATCAACCAAAATTGCAGAAGGCTGACCTGAGCAGACACAGGTAAACACTCCTGGTCAAAGGAACAGATCAAGACAGCATCACAGCTTTCCACGTTGAAAACAAGCACCCTCAAGGGAGCTCATACGTTATGGGCAGAGTAAATACCTTATCAATAAAAACAAATTAAAAATTTTAATTAAATGATGGACTGGTAGTGGGGCTTATTCCGGACACGTGTGGGGAGAATTGAAGTAGGCGGTATATTTCACTGAAGGTTTTTTTTCCAATCAATGATGTTTGATACTGACTGGCTATATTAAACAGTTATTGCCCAATGTGGTGTTTGAGGCATCGGGTGAGTGTTGAGTATTGAGCGGGACAGAACCGGGGTTGATATACCACCTTCCACTGACCATCAAACCCGACCGATGAACCTTTCAGTAAAGTCCTCTCTCTACCTTGCAAACTTTTGTAATTCTGAGTATTTAGAACCTTAGATTTTAATTATTGTTAAACTTGGGAGCAGTCGTGGCAGGGTGTTGGTTGGTCACCATGCAAACTTTTGTTTGTTTAACGACACCCCCCCCCCCCCTCCAGCACAAATTATAAACATCGGCTGTTGAAGTTCATACAGGTAAGAAGTTAAGTATAACTGACTTACATTCTAAGTAGGTAAAATAGAGAGCACTGAAATATTTGCCAAAAGAGCATACAACTGTGGTACAATCACAAGTGGTATATGAATATGATAGAAAAAACCAACAGTTAAAACACTTTTCAGAAAGAAAAAAAACAAACCTGTTTCCTTCACAGATTACAAAATTAGTTGTGGGTGGAATCGGAATGAGGCCATTATGCCCTCATTTCCAAACACATCATCTCTAATCAGCTGTAGGTGAGGACATCTAACCAAAATGTGATGCACTGTCAGTATACACCGGCAGTGCTCACACTGAGGCAGATGGTCCATGGCTAAAATAAAACTATGAATCGAGAATGTATGACCAATACAGGAATGACAGAGCAAAACCTCATCCATTCTCAACCGTCTGTAGGAGGACTGCCAATCACCCAAGATTTGCCTGATTTGGTTCGAGGTTACCCTGGCTGCCTCCGGTGATGCAGGGTAGTGATCTGCTCACTGCTATTTCGCTGGTTCTAACCGGCATGGCAGGTGTAGTGTACCGGTTGGACCCACCAGCAACCAGCCGAGCATACCTTGAGCTCGGATCCCCTTCCACGTGTGTATAGTGCTACAGCAGCTGCACGTGATCCCCCCTCCCCCTACCGGGAGAACACGGCTGTATAATTAGAGTAATAAGTGTTATGCCTCACTCACGAAACCCGCCGCCATGGCCCCAGTGCCGCACCACACTCCACGTAAGGCCACTCATTGGCTTTTTTAAATCTTTTTTTTATACTTATTCTGTTAATGGTCTGTGCTACAGCTGGTTTTTGTATCGCCTTGTGGATTAATATGCTGGTACGATTGGGTGTGGCAGGTTGGGGTAGGGTGGGGTACCACATTGTAAAGCAGCGCCTGAGCACTTTGTATTGCAGCATTCGACTGGTCCCTGCCGGAAGTAGCAGATGTACATATACTATTCTCCTACATGGTAGATGGGATGCAGCATATGATATGCAACACACTTATATGTATATATATGCACCTATATATATGCACCTATATATATGTATATATATATATCCATATATGTATACATATGTATATATGTATATCTATTCATACATATATACATATGTATATATAATGCTTCCCACTTAGTGGCAAAAGCAACCCCGAGAAGAGAGTGGGAGCTAGGTGGATGCTGGTCACTCCCGACCCACCCCCACCCCCACCCACCCCCCACCGCTACAGAGCTTATTACACGCGATAAAGGGTTTATCACTATCCATATATATATAGGTATTCATGCATATATAAAACGCGGTGGCCGAATCGGTAGAGAGCAGGCTTCCCGTGCAGAAGGTCAGGAGTTCGAATCCCAGCCGAGTCAAACCAATGACTTATAAAATTGAATCTTGTTGCTACCTAGCCTGGCGCTCGGAAGGATGGGAATTCGGACCTCCTGTTTCGAATCCTAGCCGAGTGAAAAAAAATAATTGAACAGATTCATACTTGTCGCTACCGAGACTAGTTTTTGGCATTAATTAATAGGACAGGGCAATGAATGAGCAGTAGAATGGGGAATATCAATTGTCCGCGATTGAAAGTTCCCTTGCTTAAAGTTGCATAGTCCGATGGTTTTGCGTTTTGGTAATTTTTCTGAGCTAAATATATTAAAGTGATCGTTATAATCTACCTTATTTCCAGTTGAAGTAACTTATATTTTAAATAAATAAGTTTTTGAGATATTTGAAATTCAATCATGTAAACTTAGTTTTGGCAAGCACGCCAAAACTCTGACACCATAGGCTTCAACAGTAACAGGTTCTATCAAATTGTCTCAGTGGTCCCTTCTATGTGGCAATAAATGCTGAATATGTGCATCAATATCTAAGTTAGATATGTAGACTCAAATCTATATCATTATTTTGTTTTTGAAAAGTTGATGCTTCATCGGACTATGCAGCTTTAATCAACTAATGTACACCAACAAAACTAGGAGACTTCTGGTTGGTTTTCCTTCCAGAAGTTTGGCAACTGTGGTTTGAATCCGCACTTTGTCACGTGGTATTTTAGGGCTGGTGCTGATGGGTGGGGCGGGTTCTTTGGAGCTTTTTCGGGGGGGGGGGGTTTAAGTTATTTATAAATTAGTATTTATTGACTGCAATATATATGCACTGAATATATATATGAATATGTATAGTCCTAGTAATGGTAAATATTGCAATATAAAATACTCTGCTCTCAAGGAAAGAAAATTGTAGATTTTCTCAAAATTGTAGATCAGCTTATAATGTGAAAATACTAAGAGTATTAGATAGATAATTTGATAGAAGTACACAAATATCACAACTTTGGTAAGCGGGGAGGAATACGGGAAGAGAGTGGAACCCGATTAGTCTGGGAAAGGGGCGTGAAGCCGGCCAGGAGCGACACATTGGGAATAATACTGACATTAAAGTTGCAGAATCATATGAAATTTAAGCATTTTCGAAATCAAATCGCTTACCAACATTTTACCAAAGACCCTATAATACTAAGACGGCTCACTCAGCCTATACTGTGTAATCAAAATGATCAAACCCACCGCTGGTTGTTCTCTTGGTTAAACAGGTGCTATATTATATGTATAAATGTATATATGAATGTGAAAGATGTGTGATGATGGTGATGCTGATGATGATGCTGATGATGATGCGTATTTGTTCATAGCAATTTCATATTGATGTGTATTCATACTTACCTATCTCATGTATAATATAATTGTATGTGTTTACATGTGAAACACCAACCAGCAGCCGGGCTGATCAAACCCACCACAAGGTGGCACTGCGAAATTTACATTACCATGGGAGAGATAGGGAGTGAGCTGTCTTAGTATTATAGGGTCTTTGATTTTACCCTTCATATACAACTTAGTTAATGGTGTACTTATTACAATATCCATTGCTTCATAGAAGGACTATTAGTATTAAATCAATTTAAAAGAACTTGTTACTGCTTCAATGCAAGTCATACAAAGCCTATGCTGTCCAACATTTCGGTGTGGACATTAAGATTATTTTGGATGTATTATATATATATATATATATATATATATATATATATATATATATAAAACATGCATAGTTGGCTTCGGATTCGATTTTTATTTGTACATACTAGGCTTTATTTTTGTCAAAGAAAAAAAAAGAGAGAAAAACATAGAAGTCAGTGTATTTATCATCATGATTTATTGATTTTACAGAAAGAAAGATGCGCGCTGGCTGCAGGGTGCAGTTCCCAGGTGTACTCAGGTGTGCCGGGGAGGGGGGACTTCCTTATCTCACAGAACAACGGAACATACCTGTCACTGTTCTACCAGTGCGCAGCTTTAAGGCCCGACTCACGGCGAGGCGTCAGCTTGCAGTGAGCAACTCCTGGCGTAAGAGGATGAGCAGCTCATGGTGTAAGAGGATGAGCAGCTTCTGGTGTAAGAGGATGAGCAGTTCCTGATGTAAGAGGATGAGCAGTTCCTGATGTAAGAGGATGAGCAGTTTCTGGTGTAAGAGGATGAGCAGCTCCTGGTGTAAGAGGATGAGCAGCTTCTGGGGTAAGAGGATGAGCAGCTTCTGGTGTAAGAGGATGAGCAGTTCCTGATGTAAGAGTGTAAACAGCTCCTGGTGTAAGAGGATGAGCAGCTTCTGGTGTAAGAGGATGAGCAGTTCCTGATGTAAGAGTGTAAACAGCTCCTGGTGTAAGAGGATGAGCAGTTCCTGGTGTTAGAGGATGAGCAGCTCCTGGTGTAAGAGGATGAGCAGCTTCTGGTGTAAGAGGATGAGCAGTTCCTGATGTAAGAGTGTAAACAGCTCCTGGTGTAAGAGGATGAGCAGCTCCTGGTGTTAGAGGATGAGCAGCTCCTGGTGTAAGAGGATGAGCAGCTCATGGGGTAAGAGTGTGAGCAGCTTCTGGTGTAAGAGGATGAGCAGCTCCTGGTGTAAGAGGGTGAGCAGCTCCTGGTATAAGAGTCTGAGCAGCTCCTGGTGTAAGAGGGTGATCAGCTCCTGGTGTAAGAGGATGAGCAGCTCCTGGTGTAAGAGGGTGATCAGCTCCTGGTGTAAGAGTGTGAGCAGCTCCTGGTGTAAGAGTGTGAGCAGCTCCTGGTGTAAGAGTGTCAACAGCTCCTGGTGTAAGAGGGTGATCAGCTCCTGGTGTAAGAGTGTGAGCAGCTCCTGGTGTAAGAGGATGAGCAGCTCCTGGTGTAAGAGGGTGAGCAGCTCCTGGTGTAAGAGTGTGAGCAGCTCCTGGTGTAAGAGGATGAACAGCTTCTGGTGTAAGAGGATGAGCAGCTCCTGGTGTAAGAGGGTGATCAGCTCCTGGTGTAAGAGGGTGATCAGCTCCTGGTGTAAGAGTGTGAGCAGCTCCTGGTGTAAGAGGATGAGCAGCTCCTGGTGTAAGAGGGTGAGCAGCTCCTGGTGTAAGAGGATGAGCAGCTCCTGGTGTAAGAGGGTGATCAGCTCCTGGTGTAAGAGTGTGAGCAGCTCCTGGTGTAAGAGTGTGAGCAGCTCCTGGTGTAAGAGTGTCAACAGCTCCTGGTGTAAGAGGGTGATCAGCTCCTGGTGTAAGAGTGTGAGCAGCTTCTGGTGTAAGAGGATGAGCAGCTCCTGGTGTAAGAGGGTGAGCAGCTCCTGGTGTAAGAGTGTGAGCAGCTTCTGGTGTATGAGGATGAACAGCTTCTGGTGTAAGAGGATGAGCAGCTCCTGGTGTAAGAGGGTGATCAGCTCCTGGTGTAAGAGTGTAAACAGCTCCTGGTGTAAGAGTGTCAACAGCTCCTGATGTAAGAGTGTGAGCAGCTCCTGGTGTAAGTGGATGAACAGCTCCTGATGTAAGAGGGTCAACAACTCCTGGTGTAAGTGGGTGATCAGCTCCTGGTGTAAGAGTGTCAACAGCTCCTGGTGTATGAGGAAGAACAGCTCCTGGTGTATGAGGATGAACAGCTCCTCCCGCAGTCTGTCTCCACACTCTCCCTCCTCACTATCCTTCCATCACTCTTCACTCTCCATCCACACTCTCCCTGCTCCACCGCCCCCTCCTCTACCCACCCACTCACCCACATCCCCACATCTTACACTGTACCACCCTGACGACTCCATCCCCGCCTCACATCCACTCCGAGCCGTGAATCACCAACCTGACCGCAAACACACACCCACACACACCCACACACACACATACACACACACCATCTCCAACAACTGTGATGGATGGTGCAAGTATTATGCTTGCATCGCTAAGCAATCCATTGGTCAACATCTGCGTCTCGACTGCTTTGTCTTCCCGGTGCTGGCCATGCATCATTGTTTTCCGACTCAGACAGGATCCTCGTTGAGCTCAGATGGAGCGATCGCCTGGATTGGCCTACTGGGTAGAACACTCGCATTTGAGAGATAAGGGCATTGGTTTAATCCCCAGCATAGTTAAGGCAAAGCCTCACAACATTGATACTCGTCGCCACTTTGCCTTTAACGGATGTCTATTGCCACAGTGAATTGTTTGTTGTTTTTTATGATTATTTTATTCAGCGAATAAAGGTATTTTTTTCAGAAGTCAAGGCACTGGTCTTCCGGCCATGTTGTGTTACATTCATTCACATATATAATAGTCTAATGTCAACAAGAAATTTATAACATTGCATTTTGCGTCATATAGTGAATCTAATTAATTAAATCACAGTATTCTGAGACAGATAGCATATCTGGGTTTATTAGTATATCAACACACATTAATAGGTTGTATATGTCAATAATAGCAAGTTTTAAATACTGAATAGAACCAATGACTACTTCTCCTTTTATCGCTCGTGTCTTCGTGTTTATTCACTGTCATAATGCATGGTTCAAACAACAGTAATTTAGTAAATCTCTGCAACTCAATGAGAACAGTGAGAAATTATTAATTACTCACCACAGTGTTTATTCTGGGAATAGATATCTCCGTGTTTTCAGGTAAAATGGGGGAAGCCTCCTCAAGGCCGAGTATCGTCAGAGAATCGGATGAAATATACCGGAAGTTGGAGTTCCGGTTTTAACGTCACAGGTGATTTTCACCATTTGTTATTAAATTTATTTTGAATAATTCCCATGTTTATTCAACTAATGTACCAACAATAATATTTATATATAATATATAGTAAACTATACACCATATCGCGATTTATTTAATCACATCTGACCTCTTCTCCCTACATTGACCTTGCAGTTGTCATTGATTAAAAGCTACAGGTAGGGCATACCTGATAGCCACACAGCTACAGGTATGTCATACCTGATATACATAAAGCTACAGGTAGGGCATACCTGATAGACACAAAGCTACAGGTAGGGCATACCTGATAGACACAATGCTACAGGTAGGGCATACCTGATAGCCATACAGCTACAGGTAGGGCATACCTGATAGACACAAAGCTACAGGTAGGGCATACCTGATAGCCACAAAGCTACAGGTAGGGCTTACCTGATAGCCACAAAGCTACAGCTAGGGAATATATCAACCCATATCAGTGTGCACACCGCCTCATGCCTTTTCTTCTGTGATGAGCATTGCTATTCTTTACAGGATGTCTATTCATTCAGCTACTTACTGCCATTGATACCATTCAGTTATTTATCTGGTGGGTTATATCTTATATCGCAGTTCACAGATATGTGAGTCTGCTACCCTTCAAGCATACCCCACACTTCTTTTTAGGCATTAGCTATTACTATCTAGCTAATCTCATGACCTCTCATTAGTCTTGCCCTAATTCCAAGTATCTACAGTAGCCGCTCACGTGATCATCCCGGGACTGGAATTTAGGTCACAACTGGAGGAATGTTGGTGTACTTGCTGAACTTATTTTAGATGCTTTCATTTTAAATATCTCCAAAATTAGCCATTTGTCATCAAAATTACTCCAGGGTAATGAAGAGTATGCTACAATGGTCAGCCTAATATATTTATCTGAAAAATATGGTAAAGATTCAAAAGCCATCGGACTTTGCAACTTTACTGCAGCGGCTGACCTCGCTGGAAGAGGTCAAGGGTCATGCATTGAGGGGAAATACATAGCAGCAGGTGTTTGATGGAAGAACTCTCCGGTGTTCATGTGAGACTATTTAAAGTTGATGTTCTATCGACCAGCATGACGCCATGCAGTATTTAGGCGGTTTGCTTTAACACGCGAGTGTGGCTCGAATGTCAATGTTTGTTTGCATGTGTTTTTTGTGGGTTTTTATTTGTTTGGCGGAACATCGGTTTACTAAGAAGGGGGAATTTATAATCGCCGACAATTTTGCCTCGTGTTTATTCCATGTGATGTTTAATATGATTTAATATGTTTAATATTTAACCAGACGGGATGGCCGAATGATTTAGAGCGTCCGTCTCCCGTGTTGGTAGATCATGGGATCGTCGGTTCGAATCCTGGTCGAGTCAAACCGATGACTTAAAAATTGATACTAGCCAGATGCTCGACATTACTAGGATAGGGCAAGGAGCAGTGGAATGAGAAAGACCAGTCGTCTGCGACTGAAATTTCCCCTGCTTAAACAACTACCCAAAACAAATTTAAAAAATGGTTCATTCGGAAAATCACCGGATCTTTAAACTGCATAGTCCGATAAAAGCATGACATTTATTTTTAGTCTTTTAAAGATTTATTTAACCACAAACATGAAGTAAAATAACTGCGTGGCTTCCCCAGGGAGTGATCTTCCATCCAGTTCCAGCCAAAGTACGTTTTCAAAAGCAAGACACTTAGCTACGTAGATTCTGCTGCACTTATTAAGTAGTTGGTGCTACATAGAAAGGCATTCTAAATTACTTTAATGGAACGTGTAGCTGCTGAAGCCAATGGGGTCAGACTTTTGTCAAGCACACAAACATATATTTTGTATGTGTACACTTCAAATATCTCATACGTTAATCAATTTAAAGCGAATTTACTTCAAACTAAAGTAAGTCTAGTAGTAGTCTGCACATGAGTTCCACCACTACGTGGTGGCTGCAGGGACTACGCCATCTACGTCACAGTTATTCCGCATCAGAAGGTGGCACTATAGCTGGTGGGCAGGTCTCTGTGTGAACTGCCTGTACTGTGTCTGGCTAGCGGCTCCCGTTACCGTGAGAGGTTACCTGCACCCTAGCTGGTTAGGAGGTGGGTCACTTGGTCTTGTGATGCCATGGTGGGCGGAAGTGGACATTAAGCGTTGGAAGCGTACGTTATCGCGTTGTCTACATTCTTCCACATATCACTGATACAGACCAGGCAGGAACCGGCCATACGCGGCCTAACACATCAAGTATATTAGAAGGATCAAACAAATATATAATAAATTACAGATACTCAAAACTATCGGACTATGCAACTTTAAGCCCACACACGTGGCAGGACTATTATTACAAAACATTACCAGCTTTTGGCGTTAGTCCTGTATTTATGTCGGGTAGTGTAGTCCATGCATCACGAATATAATTGGCTAATGAATGCTACAGCATACCAGGGCCGCATTCAAGGTGCGCCGCGGAGGAGTCTCGGAGAAATTCCAGACGTCGCACTAGTCTGAACGGCAAAAGCAATCCATTGCCTCGAAAATGGCTGCCTCCTATGGAGGCAGCCATTTGTATTTGAAAATAACAGCTCTGATTGACTGAAACCACTGAATTCGGCAGCCATTTTCGACCTGAAAAGCGAGACGTCTCCGAGGCATCTCCGAGGCATTCCCTGAAGAAGACACCTCGGAGTCGACTCAGACGTGTACCCTGAACGCGGCCCAGGTATAGTAAGTCACAAGGCCTAGTATGGAACAGCCAGTCAAAATAGAGACCTTGTGTATTTTTAATATTATTATTATTAATAAGCTAACATATAGATGGCACTCACGAGAAGAGCTACGGAGATGAGAGTGCTATCAAAATGGAGCTTGATAGCCTTATGAATATGTGTGCATTTATAACTCATTTTGTTCAGAAAGCAACTAAAGGTGCCTGATATAGTGCACTGAAATGACAAACAAACTCGGAATGTAATAAATGAATGACGTCACGGGTGGGATTTCCTCATCACATGATCTAATACGGTTCCCCACATAACCTCACGGACCGGGGTACACCGAGCACTTGCACACTAGTCATTGTTGCACTCTCCCTCTACATATTCAGTTACGCAAGCTGAAAAGATGTGCTTGGAGAGCATTTTGTTAATAGTTCTAGGCTAAGTGGTCTATACCGGATCCATTTAACACCCGATCCTACATGATGGATCACGTGGGGTACGTATGTTGGTGTAAGTGAACGCATATGTACTTCCCGTTCCACCAGCTCAGTTTAGCCTTAAACCGTCATATGTGGTGTTTTCTGTGGCAGAGTGGTTAGAGCGTCTGACTTTTTTCTAGGTCGGACTCCTAATCTGAAGGTCGCTGGTTCGATTCCCCATGCGCCCCATCTCTTCCAATTTGGATTTCCACCGCTGTGTATAACTTACAGCATCATCAAAGGCCCTTGCTCTCATACCATGTCTATGTGGTGTGGGAGGTTAAAAATCCCTTGGGTCTGTAAAAGTGTAGACTCGGGCTTTCTGTCGACAAACTGTCTAATGGTGAAAACAAGTCTATTCAGACTTGTCCATGATAGGCAGTATAAATCTTCAAGAAAAAATGAAAGACAAAATATTGGCTCATCATGAGGCAGGATGGCAGAATGTGTTAAGCATCCGTCTCCCGTTTTGGTAGATCGTAGGATTCGAACCCAAGGGTGTTAACCCTGGTCGAGTCCAACTAATGACTTAAAAAAGTATACTTGTCACTTCCTAGCAAGGCGCTCAGTATTATTAGGATAGGGCAAGGACTGGTTGGCTCAGTGTCAGGATAATCTGACCGAGTGGGATATCAGGTCATGGTGTTGGTGGCCTGGTCTCCGTATTCCTATTGAACTCCCAGATCGGCGACACGTTGTTGTTTGTGTGAAAAGGAAAAACAAGGAAAACACCCCACATACTCTTGACCTTGATTGGCAAAGCCACGCCACTCACCCAGTTCTAATCAAGATGGCGTGATAATCAAACTGGGCTTTGCGCATTTCACGCCCCGTGGTCAGAATAGAACGCATGCGCGAACTGTGGGAGGGAGCCTATGGGAGCTTTGCTGCCGCCACAGGCTTGTTCCACATCACCAGGCTGCCTGCCCTCTCATTAGTGCTGCCTAGTTGGCAGGGAACCCGGATGTAGTTCACACGACATCCGGGTCACGGACGCCGAACTTGCAGCAGCGACCCTTGGACTGTCAGCGTCGAAGTTGTTGAAGTCACCAACGGTTTTAATCGAATGGCATGATTCTTACATCTGTGTAGGTAGGCCCTATATGTGATATACTCGAAAGTCACTATTTTGAATAGATGTAGTTATGTAGATTATGCACTTGAAAATCACTATTTTAAATAGATGTAGATATATAGTATATACTTGAAATCACTATTTTAAATAGACATAAGCATATATAATATACTTGAGAGTCACTATTTTAGATAGATGTAGGTATATATTATATACTTGAAATCACAAATTTTAAACAGACATATGTAATATTTTCAAAATTCACTATTTTAAACAGATGTAGGCATATGTAATATATTCGAAAGTCAGTATTTTAAATAGACGTAGGCATATATGATACACTTGAAAGTCACTATTTCAAAACTTCCATTGTGTATCACACATATAATAATCTAGTGACGTGCACTCACCTCCCCAGGTGAAATTTCACACAGACAAGTCGGCGTTTGTTGGGTAAGTGCATCAGAGATCTTAGATATAACTAATGTTAATGACACTATCCCGGCATGGCAGTAATGTGAGTTTGAAGCCCGCTCTAGTCACAATGTTCACTTTGTTGTTTTTCTAAATGTAAATCACCCCCCCAACCCCCAACCCATCACCTCCGACGGCAATATTCTGTGAGGGGTGTTGAGAGCCTCATTTGGAGTCACTCCACCCACTTGGACCTGTTGCGCCTTTCAATTATACTGCCTGTGCATGCGCATATGTGAAATCAATGGGCGCCGCTTCTAAAGCACTCCGCCTAGCTACAAACACTGCCATGACGTCTACAAGAATATACAATTATATCTTTCGCTTTTTTATTGCACAAGTACAGAGTTAATTCTTTTTTATATATGAGGGAGCGGGACGTAGCTCAGACGGTAGAGTGTCCACCTGTGTAGGTGTGGGTCATGCTATCGATCTTGCTCAGTGGACATATTTGCAGTTTGTGCTATTCTCCGTTACGACCAGTGCTTATCGGAAAGAATAGCCTATGTGGCGGCTGCAAGTTTCCTCCAAAGAAATATGTCAGAATGACCAAATGTTTTACGTCCAATAGCCAATGATAAAAATGAATGTGCTCCAGAGGCGTCGTTAAATAAAACAAACTTGGTATCAAACCTTTTTATATTTGTTATAGAACCACCGGATGGGGTCGCTGGATTGTAACACTAAGAGCGATTACTGGCTTCAAACCAATGACTTACAAAATTGATATTGGTCGCTACCTAGTCTGGCACTTGGCATGATTAATAGGATTGGGTATGGACTGGTTTGCTCAATATTAGGATAATGTGACTGGGTGGCATATCGGGCCAAGGTATCGGTGACCCAGTTTTCCAGTGGGGCAGCACTATGCAGTTGCCATGACTGTGCACTGCCAAGTCAATACCCATCCTGAGTACTACACTCTCCCTGTTGCCAAGATGTAAAGCCAAAACAAACATACAAACAAAAACTGCTAGAGAACTATATTCTAGTGATGATTGTACATGGTGTGAGTATTATTTGACCTTGATACTGACTGCCGCTGTTGGCAGAGGTGGAGGTAGGCAAATACCGTAATACCTCCACTTAGCATCGGGTCTGCAATAAATACTCACCATTGGGAAATAGGGCGTTAACATATACATGTATAGAGTTTAAACATACGAATAAGCTCTCAGATTTATGGCTGGACTGACATTCACATTCGTACTACACTCTCCCTTCGGCTATAGGTTAGCAGTCATCCAAGGTTTCAACATTTTCAGTTTTACAAAGAGTAGTGCTTTCCCGATTCCCCTGACTCCCCCTCCTCCCCCCACCTCCCCCAATCTCACGCCTTCCTACAAAATAATATAGTAATAATGTACATCGAGATTGTATCACAGAACATCACTGGTTGTGTTATACCTATATGTTAAGGCTGAATAGGCCAATGAAAACATCAAATTTTCAAAACCAAAATAATTATCTAGGTTTGGCTCAACATATTTAAATTAGATACTGATGCACTTATTAAACATTTGTCACCACATATAAGGACATACTGAGGCAATGTAATATAATCTGTTACTGCATAAGCTATGGGACGCACTTAAGTTCATGAGGTGCACTGTCACAAGCAGTACCCATCTGTTATGACCTTAGATGTCCAGGACGTAACATTCCAACAACCACCGGAAGTATATAGGGGAGTGCTTTCCGAATCCAGCATCACTATTGTATAATTCAGAATAGATTTAAAGACAATCTGAATTATACTTTATGACATACATTAAACATATTGTGGTCAGCCTACCAGTAGTCGGGTAGTGAGGAAGGAGTCCGAGGGGAGCTCCACCAGAGTCCATGCAGAGTCAGTTACATTTGATATACGAGCATGAGATGGGTGTAGATAGCCATACGTTATTTATACTCGCATAATACATTATACATCGCACACACACACCTTCTGCGCTCACCCCTTCGCAATCATTAATTGTTCTAAATCCAGGAAATTCTGCATGCGGCAGACGACAAAATGAATTCTGAATACTAGACAGAGAGCCGTTGACTTGGGTCATATTTCTGGGACTTTTGTTCTTTTTCGGGGGGGGGGGGCTTTTATTTTTCTAATTTGTCGACAACTTAACTCGTGCCCGGTAGAGTCCTGGACCTTCAGTAAGCTGCGCTCTGATTGGTCAGCAAAGCAACTGTCACGGGTCGTCATCTTGACGACCCGGCGCGTCGATTATTATAGATTTGGCTTTTTGTGTGCATAGAATATGATGATAACGCACTCAAACATGCATTCATTACTGTGATATATACCACAGGTTGCATAGACACAACGTTTTGTGTGTAATAGAATAGGGTGAAGACACACACAACCATGCATTCATTACTGTGATATATATCACAGGTTGTATATACAGCTTTTTGTGTGTATAGAATAGGATGAAAATGCAATCAAACGTGCATGCATTACTGCGCCGCGGTGGTAGAGATGGGGAACTAGGCCACACGTGTGGCTATGTTATGTATAGGTTATAATAGTAAATAAAGAACGTATTTGGGATCGTCCATGTTTATATTCCCATAGGCCAATTAAACACCTCGGGTCACCCGAGTCACATTTTGGCGCATGCGCAGGCCATACGACCTCGGGTTGCATAAACGAACACGCTCGGGGTGAAAGAAAATGGTGGCTTAATCCAAAAGCTTTTTTTTTTATATAACTGTTATAACTACAGCAAAATAGGATTTAATGTATTTTATGATTGCATAGTTTAGTAATATTTCCATTTCATTAATCTGGGCTATTACAATTTTTTTGTATAAAAGCACATAGGAATTGTACTGCTACAGGATGGTACCAGCACAAATGTGACGTCATCGCTCCTAGCCAGCCCCATCCAAGAGGAGGGTTACTGGGGTCGGGTCGTTTTGCACATGGCCCGCGTATTTTCCTACTCGACTCCCGTTGTTCTATTTGAAATTCTAGCAACTCGGGTGACTCGAGTCGCCCGGATCGTCATCATCCAATACGGCCACAGTGGGTTATTGAGGATATAATCAGGGTAATAGAATATAGCCAAGATTGAAATTACTTTGAAGAGAACTTGTCCTTGTTTAGATTGATTATTATTCTACAAGACACATATAATTATATATATAGTCTGGTTGAAGCCTTTCACTGTTTCAGTTTGTTCTACTCAGTCAGCAACGTCAATAGTTTTATGAAGAGATAGTCGACACGGTACGTAAGCACACTGCAACACTGCAACACTGCAACAATGCAAGTAGGCAACACAGAAACAATGCATCACTGCAACAATACAACAATGCAACACTGCCACACTGCAACAATGCAAGTAGGCAATACTGAAACAATGCATCACTGCAACAATACAAAAGTGCAACACTGCCACACTGCAACAATGCAAGTAGGCAACACTCAAACAATGCATCGCTGCAACAATACAACAATGCAACACTGCCACACTGAAACAATGAAAGTAGGCAACACTTAAACAATGCATCACTGCAACAATACAACAATGCAACATTGCAAAAATGCAAGTAGGTAACAGTGAAACAATGCATTACTGCAACCATACAACAATGCAACAATGCAACACTGCAACACAGCAACAATGCAAGTAGGCAACACTGAAGCAATGCATCACTGCAACAATACAACAATGCAACACTGCAATAATGCAAGTAGATAACAGTGAAACAATGCATTACTGCAACCATGCAACAATGCAACAATGCGACACTGCAACGCAGCCACAATGCAAGTAGGCAACACTGAAGCAATGCATCACTGCAACAATACAACAATGCGACACTGCCACACTGCAACAATGCAAGACTGAAACAATGCATCACTGCAACAATACAACAATACAACAATGCAACACTGCAACAATGCAACAATTCAAGTAGGCAGCACTGAAACAATGCATCACTGCAACAATACAACAATACAACAATGCAACACTGCAATGCTGCAACAATGCAAGTAGGCAAAACTGAAACAATGCATCACTGCAACAATACAAAAATGCAACACTGCCACACTGCAACAATGCAACAATGCAAGTAGGCAGCACTGAAACAATGCATCACTGCAACAATACAACACTGCAACACTGCACCATGGCAACAATGCAAGTATGAAACACTGAAGCAATGCATCACTGCAACAATACAACAATGCGACACTGCAACACTGCAAGTAGGCAAAACATACACAATGCATCACTGCAACAATGTGACACTGCTACACTGCAACAATGCAACAAAGCAAGTAGGCAAAACTGAAACAATGCATCACTGCAAGAATACAACAATGCGACACTGCCACACAGCAACACTGCAAAGCCCCATTGCCCCAATATGCCCTGAGGTAGACACGACACTTCGTGAATACTGCTGCCATCGAGTCGCGATCCAAATGTGGTGGAATGCGTGGTTAACTTATCTAATAACAGTGTATTGGGATGTTGAACAATGTCAGGGAACCAGGAGAGCGATAGTCCACACACATCACGCGATACAGACCCCTGCAGTACCGCAGACATAACGTGGCTAGGGCAGATTACGCCGGTACCTACGGCGCTGTGGATATAGTGGTTCATGCAATCCTTAGTACAATGCTGAGCATGATTTATGTATTCACCTACTTAAATCGACGAAAGCAAGTCGACATGTCATTGACTTCATTCAATAGCTAGAGGAAATAAAGTGTGTTTCGAAGCTAATGCAATGTCCTTGAATTATGTATGTCTATGTATATTTTAGCGAAAGGAAGGGAGGGGACAGTTGTAGTGAGAATGTTTTGAACACAGGGGACGCCAGTGGTATCTAGATGGAGGTTTGAAAAGGTGAATGAGAATTGCAATATAATGGTGCGAGTTCCTCTGTTATTTATTTTCACCTAATTTGTTATTAATATATATAGATATTAATTGATGTATACATGTATATAAATGCATATATTTATATATAGTAATATGTAGTAATATGTAGTGATTTGTAGTAATATGTAGTAATATGTAGTGATATGTAGTGATATGTAGTAATATGTAGTAATTTGTAGTAATATGTAGTAATATGTAGCAATATGTAGTAATAAATAGTAATATGTAGTAATATGTAGTAATATGTAGTAATATGTTGTAATATGTAGTAATATGTAGTAATACAAAGTAATCTGTAATATAAAATATTAGTAATACATTGATATGTAGTGATATGTCGTAATATGTAGTAATTAATAGGTAGTATATGTAGTGATATGTAGTGAATATCTAGTAATATGTAGTCAATATGTAGTATATATGTAGAGCATATGTGTAGTAATATGTAGTAATATGTAGCAATATGTAGTAATATGTAGTAATATGTAGTAATATGTAGTAATATGTAGTAATATGTAGTAATATGTAGTAATATGTAGTAATACATAGTAATCTGTAATAATATATTGTAATACAGTGATATGTAGTGATATGTAGTAATATGTAGTAATATGTAGTGATATGTAGTGATATGTAGTGATATGTAGTGATATGTAGTAATATGTAGTAATATGTAGCAATATGTAGCAATATGTAGCAATATGTAGTAATATGTAGTAATATGTAGTAATATGTAGTAATATGTAGTAATATGTAGTAATATGTAGTAATATGTAGCAATATGTAGTAATATGTAGTAATATGTAGTAATATGTAGTGATATGTAGTAATACATAATAATCTGTCATAATATATTGTAATACATAGTGATACACATTGACATTGTGAATTGTAGAGCGACATATAGTAATACACGGATAGCGATAAACACTTTATCGCGTGTAATAAGGTATGTAGTGGTCTACCTGCTCGGCGCCTCTCGGGGGGGGGGGGGGGCGGGTTACGGCATGCACCTCTCTAATCCGCCCCCTGGGCGGGCCGTGATATTCCACTCACGACCCATATATAAGCTTTATATATTTATATATAGTTATATACAGTTATATATTTAATCAATGAGGTGAATATAAATAACATAGGAATTCACGCCACACATATATATATATATATATATATATACATATGTATATGCTATGGGTATATTTGTATATACATGTATGCATACATATATATGTGTATATGTATATATGTATACACACACATATATATATAGTGCATGTGTCTCATAGCATCTTATTTTTGGCCGATTTTCGGTCGGAAAGTGTCGATACACAGAAATTTATGGAAATTGCAACCGGTTAACGCAGCCTTCTCAACCATAGGTGTAGTGGTTAACAGTAATTTTGTTGCCAACACTACAATTTCAACGGGAATACATAATTTTCTCACCATAGATAATGTAGCAAGTATGTGATATAGCCACTCTGTGGCGTTCTCTTTCTCTCTCTGATTAATATTTTTCTTAAGAAACACTACAATAGTTCATGTATGCACCCTGGTATTTTGTCTAAGTTCTTAGACGTCACTTTACCTTGTCTTAGATTTTAGAGTACCTACCACCCGAAGGTTTGTCAAGCATTCACAGACAATGTGAGTGTTGATAAAAGGCTTTTGTTGAGGGTATATCGATTCGCCCCAAACGCCCGAGTCTGGAGGCTTTATATGAGCTATCGGTGGCGAACTGGGCAGATAGCAGGCGGGTGAGGCGCCGCCTGGAGGAAAGGAGGGGAATTAGGGGAGCTGCTTGGAAGCAAGCCTCCCGCTTTCCAGGCCGCACCCCGGCCTCCAGGATCCCAGAATACAAAAGAGCATCTCACAAGGAGGTCATAGGAGTAATATTTTAGTAGCAGAACGAAAGCAGGAGGATTGCATAAATGAATAATATTTGCATAATTACTTTATACCTCACGTCATCGTCTGTTCAGACTAAAGCCTTGTTCACACGGGCAAAATGTGAGGCGAATCAGGCAAATCGAATCAGGTGAGGCGAATTAGCGCCCGTTCACACGGGCAAAATTAACCGCATCACAGGAATCGATTCTCGTAGACTACCTCGCTGAGGTGGTCTACACGATGCGCATCACGTGAGTCGAATCAGCCCTAATCCGCATCAGACGTCCGTTCACACGGGAAATGTGATGCGAACTAGGCAAGTCGCTTTCTACGAATCGATTTACATTGCCCGTGTGAACACGGCTTAAGTGTCGTCTGCTGCCACGGATAATTTACAGCCTGTTGCTAAGTATTCACTAAATATTGGTCACACCCGAGCACTAACCATGGCAATATATCACATCTGTGAAACCGTGTCGAGATTTGGTCATTTATGGCATTCTTACAGGTCAACTGTTGACAATTAAAAGAATCAGAATCGATATGAAATGGCCTTTTCGTGTAGAAGATTGCCTTTTAGCGGTGAAAACATTAACGCTATTGTTAAGCACAGAAACCAGATTTTAAATACCAGATATATGAATATAATCGTCTGCACTGACCTTATAGGCAAAGGAGCCACATGTATGGGTCGGTAGGGATGGGTAGGTGGATTGCATCAGGGACTAATTAGATAGTCTAATGGTTAAGACACTCGCGCCATGATGTCAGAAATGCGGGTTCGAGATGTTCCACTTGTTTGCAACACTCCACGTGACACAAGCACTGTCCGGCCACCCGGCGTTAAGCTGGACGCTGTAGGTCGGCCACAGTGGGTTTGGGTAAAGCCCCTTGAGAGCCAGCCAACCAGGATTCACCCTAACGGCACACAGGGTAACGCTCTTGGGTTAGTCTTATTGTGTTTTTTTAAAGCTGCATATTCCGATGAAAGCATCGAAATATCAAGACCAAAACAATTATCTCAATTTGATTCTACATATCTAACTTAGATGCTGATTGGATGCACATATTAAGCATTTGTCGCCACATAGAAGGGAAACACTGAGTCAATTTAATAGAACATGTTACTGCCAAAGCCTATGGTGTCAGAGTTTTGGTGTGCTTGCCAAAACTAATTTGACATGTTTGCACTTCAAATATCTCAAAAGGTAGCCATTTAAAACAAAAGTTACTTTAAGCTTCTTCAGCATGTCCGTTATGGCGGTGCGTCCGCTATATCGATGATACCTAAATAGATGAGATTATCCCATATTTTAGCGTGCCATATATTTATACTGCCGTGTGTCCATTATGCTCTTTGGAATCATTTGAATTAGAGACAATGGTACTTCCTCTTTAGACAAGCGGTTTGTAATGGCAGTTAGTCCGCTGGTCGGGATTTATTTTTATATTAAATGTAGTTTATTCATTGAATAATGTCCTTTGTCAGTGCCAGAGCACTGGGGCCAAATGTAAGAGTCCGGGTTAGGGCTCGTAACCCACGCGTTGTGCGGATTTCCCGGGTTAGCGGCCAAAGTGTCAATGTATGTGCACGGGTTAGGCTACCGCCTCGAGGGTTAACGTCGCCTTCACTAACCCCAAGTTGAGCCTGGGTTAACGTACAGGTTAGGGACCGAATCGGGCCAAATCTATTCAATGCAACCATATTTAACAGAATGACATACTCAAATCGTGAAATTTCATTAAATTAACCCTAAATTCGAAGCGTTATTAAGGCTACTGCCGCATTGGCGGCGATATTAATATTTATATTTTCGAATCGACGAACGTAAAGTACACAAATGGCCCCCGCCGCCGCATCGACGTCGCTTTCCATACTCATGATACTGGCAGTAGCGACGGTTTGTTTACTGTACATTCGTCGATTCGAAAATATAACTATTAATATCGCCGCCAATGCGGCAGTAGCCTTAATAAAGCTTCGAATTTAGGGTTAATTAATGAAATTTCACGATTTGAGTATGTAATTCTGTTAAATATGGTCGCATTTAATATATTTGAGCCTAATATATGGCTACAAACGCAGAGGGATTTCCCAAATCTATAAATAACTGAAACGTTAGCTAACCCACGTGCGCTTTGGACTCATATATCCCTTGTGACACATATATTAACGCCGACAATAGATACCCCGCCGGCCGCCCTTAACTCCGCAGCCGATAAATTGTGGCTCTTACATCTGGCCCCTGGTCGTCCAGCCATACAGGAAAATTGCTCGAAACATAAATTAAACTATCAGTTGAAATAGAAAACTGCATGCAATTATAATTCAATCATAAAAGTAGTATGCATGTTTTGAATATGTATTACATGTTTTGAATATGCATGGTACTAATATTTTCTTTAATTCACGATGAGGCTAGAGTGGCATAAATTACTTGATTCAAACAGACACATCATAAGGGCAATTCAAATCACTCAGCACTCTGCGCTTTGAAATATATCGATCTAGATCAACTCCACATCAGTATATCAGTAGGAATTACCCGCAAGGTGGCGTGGTTGTTGTTTGTGCCCAGTGCTGCTGTGGGAATGTCCGGGTGAGGGGTGGGTGGGTGCTGTTTTATTACTTTTTAATTACATTTTATTTTTGTTTTGTTTGGGAAATACCAATTAGGTGCAACAAGTGTATTTCAGCCGGCGAGCCATGTGGTGTTGGATGTTGGTTGTCGGCTGGCAGTAGAGGGCCACTTTAATGTGGTGTGTGCGCGTGTGTGTGGCGGCGCCCCCCAGAAGGTGGGTGGGAGCGCGGGGCGAGAGGTGGGGGTGGGAGGGGCGGAATGAAAGTTGAATGAGCTGACGATGAGTCAGTTGCTGTGCTGTTTGAGCTGCTCGCTGTATTGGCCGGGGCCCAGCAGGGTGGGGCCTCCACCTCCCCCCTCCCCTCCCCCATCCCCCCGCCGCCTGCCCGCTACGCACACATACATCCTCCCTCCATACACACACACACACCAGGGTATAAGGGAGACATTCCCAGGCAGATCCACGCCATTCACACACACTCCATCCACACACACCATAAGCAGGGTGCACGAAGACACATTCCCACACACACACCCCCCACACACACCCTCCATACACAGGCCCTCCCTCCCTCCACACACTCACTCTCCATCCACACACACTCATTCGACACACACCCCTTCCACACACTCTCCCATCTACCCACACACCCATCCACACACAGTCCCTTCCACACACACTCCCCTCCTCACTCACACTCCCCTCAACACACACTCCCTTCCACACACGCACTCCCATCCCCATACACTCCCCTCAACACACACTCCCCTTCTACACACACACTCCCATCCCCTTAGACTCCCCTCCACACACACTCCCCTCCACACTCACTCCAGCTACCACTCACACACTCCCATCCCCTTAAACTCCCCTCCATACACACTCCCATCCACACACACACTCCCCTCCACACACACTCCCCATAGATACAACTCCCCTCCACACACACACTCCCCTCAACCCAACTCCCCTCCACACATGCACTCCCCTCAACACACACTCCCATTCCACGCACCCCTTCCCCTCACACTTCCCTCCACACACACTCCGCTCCACACACACTACCCTTCCACACACACCCTCCTCTCACACTTCCCTCCACACACACTCCGCTCCACACACAAACTCGCCTCCACACACACTCCCCTCATCACACACTTCCCTCCACACAGACACTCCCCCTTCACACACACACCTCCACACACACTCCCCTCCACCCCACCCCCCCCACCACCCCCCCCCCCCCCCACCCTCCCCCCACCACCCCCCCCCCACACACCCCCCCCCACCTCCCCCCCACCCCCTCCCACCACCCACCCCCCCCACCCCACCCCCCACCCCCCCCCCCCACCCACACCCCCCCCCCACCACCCACCCCCCCCCCCACCCACCCCCCCCCCTCACCCCCCCCCACCACCCCCCCACCCCCACCCCCCCCCCCCCCACCCCCCCACCCCCACCCCCCACCCCCCATCCCCCACCCCCCCCCCCCCACACCCCCCCCCACCCCCACCCCCCCCCCCCACCCCCTCCACACACACCCCCCCACCCCCCCCCCACCACCCCCCCCCCCACCCACCCCCCCCCCCCCTCCACCCCCCCCTCCCCCCCCACCCCCCCACCCCCCCCCCCACCCCCCCCCTCCCCCCACCCCCCTCCACCCCACCCCCCCACCAACCCACACCCCCTCCACCACCTCCCCTCCCACACCCCCCCCCACACCCACCCCCCCCCCCACCCCCACCCCCCCACCCACCTCCCACCCACACCCACCCCCCCCCACCCACCCCCCCCCTCCACACCCCACCCCACACCCCCCCACCTCACCCTCCACCCACACCCCCCCCCACACCCCACCCCCCCCCCCCCTCACCACCCCCCCCCACCCCACACTCCCCCCACCACCCCCCCTCCCCACCCCCCCACCCACACCCCCCACCACACTCCCCCCACCCACCCCCCCCCACCCACACCCCCCCACCACACCACCCCCACTCCACCCACACACCCCCCTCCCACCCCACACTCCCCTCCACACCCCAACTCCCCATCCACACCCCCTCCCCTCCACCCACACCCCCTCCACCCACACTCCCCCCCACCCACACCCCCCCACCCCACCCACACCCCCCCCCCCACCCCACCCCCCCCCACCCCCACCCCCCCCCACACCCTCCACACACACACTCCCCTCCACACACACTCCCCTCCACTCACACTCCCCTCCACACACACTCCCCTCCACTCACACTCCCCTCCACACACACACTCCCCTCCACACACACTCCCCTCCACTCACACTCCCCTCCACTCACACTCCCTTCCATACACACTCCCCTCCACTCACACTTCCCTCCAAGACATAGTAATAGACTTATTTACTCACAAATTATATGCACACTCATAAATTAATCTATTGACAATAATGGAAACCACACAAGCCCCTCAATCAGACCACCGGAGAACCAGCCCCCCCCCCCCACACACACTCACACATACACTCACATACACTCACACATACACTCACACATACATGCACACATACACGCACACATACACGCACACATACACGCACACGTACACGCACAGATACAAGTACACATACACGCGCACATACACGCACACATACACGCATACATACACGCACACGTACACGCACACATACACGCACACATACACGCACACATACAAGCACACATACACTCACAAGTACACGCACACATACACACACACATACACGCCCCCTGTGGGTAGCTGCATCAATCAATGAGTCTGCAGGGAGGCGGCACACGTCCTGTGTAAGTAGTCCTGGTAGCAGACATTGACTGTTTGTTTACACCCATCGACTTCTACCCGAGTCTGTCTGTTGTTAGCCCGACCTGAATCTGAACAGTCGTTACCGCGTTCGCCATCCACTAATAACACACGCGCACACACATCGTCCACGCATGCGTGCACCCGAGTACAGCAAATTTCTCAGAGCACATTGCGATTGGTCTGATAATAAACACACAGCTCTCGGCCAATTGTAGGCGGATTTGTAGAAAGTTAACTACAGTAAAAGCCTCTCTATACCGACCTCTCCACAGATCGACCACTCCCCTATATCGATCGCTTTAATTAGGTCCCAACAATACCATTGTAAGGATATTCTAACTCTCTAAACCGACCACCTCCCTAAATGAACCACTTAAAGTCGGTCCCACGGTCGGTCGATTTAAAGAGGTACTGAACTTGGTTATTACATAGGAGTACCTTGAGTCGGCGGTGGTTGTGGTGGGGGAACATCATGCACGGACAGCCTTCCTTTTTAATTATTCATCTAAGGCAGGTTGGGAGGTGTACTGCTGCGGCGTGTGCGTGTGCGCGTGCGTGTGCGCGTGCGTGTGCGCGTGCGTGTGCGTGACATACAGTGGCATACAGGGGCAAAGCTAATTATCAGTTCAAGATGGGTGTTGGGCCGGTACCGTTGGAACCGTGGCTGGAAACTGGCCACATTCTATTGTCGAAGGTTCAGCACTATGCTGGTTAACAATGTGTTACACTAACCACCGATGTGTCACCATAGCGACCAAACTTCTTTGTGTCTTTGTGACGTGACCCGACCTTTGAAAAGGGCGCTTATGCTATAGCCAGAGACCAATTACGGCATCTTATTACCTTCTGCCTAAATCAAACTATATTTGTGTCTGTGTGTAAGTACCTGAACAAAAAATAGTTTAAGAGATTCTAAATGAAGGTAAAAGCAACACTCGTCCAGGGTCTGCCAAGGATAGTTTTACATTGGTCACGTGGGATGCTAACAGAGGTCCGCATCCTAAGCATTTTTGTTTCGATTTCTTTGTTGGTAAAATAGTTTTTCATCAGAAGGTAATTATTTTTTCATCCCCCAGGTACTGGTTTTCCTGTCATGTACATTTCATTCTAGATATGCATAATGACACAACGGCCAATATGGGGATCGAACCCACAGCATTGGGATTAAGAGTGCTCTACCAACTGAGCTCGCCGGGAATGTATCTCACAGTATTAAGTTATGCATCTAATCTGTGCAGATAGCCCTCCCTTCTTACACGGCCTGAAGAGCAGTTCCCTCTGGGCTGAGACATGTTTGTTGAAGCTTGAAACAAGGTGTGGAATGCCCAAACAGTAAAGGAACGACAAATTCCTGACCTAAAAACTTACAAAAAATATCTGTGCAAAATAAGGCTAGGAAACCCCCACTAAGCTGCACTGCAAAGGGGCAGGTGATATGTCACGGCCCACCAGCGGGACACCCAATGGAAGGTAACCATGTCAAAAGTAGCCAGATAACACACCACACAGCCATGTACAAGCCTATGATATGTAAATAGGAGTAGACTAGTCTAGTAATAAGAGTAGAACAAAATATTAAAAAATACATATATGCCAAGAATTTCTTTTTTTTAAACTAACATAGGCTACTAACCATACCAACCAACTATCTATCTGCTTCTGAAATGCAGGCAATCAAATTACTTATCAGCAGCTACTGTGTGGTAAGATAACACCAACACTACAACTGGCCAGCATTGAAAACAAGCCTGGGTACCTGGGCTTATATGCTATGGACAGTATAAATACAGCCTCAATAAAAAATATAAAAAACTAAGGTCATCTCAGGATGGGTACCAACTTGTAACAAGGCGCACTCATGGCAATTTAACAGTGCTGCCCCACTGGGAGATGAGGCCACCAGAACCATGACCCAACATCTCAGTCAGTCACATTATCCTGATGCTGAGCTAACCAGTCCTTTGCTCTATTCTAGTAATGCAGAGCGCCAATCTAGGTAGCGGCAAGTATCAATTGTGTAAGTCATTGCTTTGACTCGGCCGGGATTTCAAACTCTCGTAACTTCTGCACGGGAAGCCTGCACCCTTATCAATTGTATCCCTGCGTCCGGTCAGTGCTGAGAAAAGAACATTATTTAGTAAATAAACATTACTTACAACAAAGGTGGTGTAGTAGGCGACACTGAGCTCTCAGGCAAGTAACCACATAGACAGGTAGGTTTGAGTCACGCTCTAGGCACAATATTTCCCATTTTCATCACCCCCATGACACTGGTTGCCGTGACCATGATCCTGTACAAGCTACGCCCTGTATGGTTGTTGAGCGTACCCTGTGTATGAATGTGTATGTGCATTGCCTGTATGTATGTAATTGTAAGCATTAAAAGACTTACAATTCCCAGGGGGACGAGTGTAGTAGTCGACACTGACCTCTCAGGAAAGTAACCGCATAGACAGGTAGGTGTGGGAAGTGTGTTGAATATCAGGGAGCCTAGGTGGTGTAATGCTTAGCACACTGGCCCGGAATGCAAAGAGATGTGGGTTCGAGTCCCACTCTAGGCGCAATATTTCCCATTTTCATCACCCCCATGACAATATTTTAAGAAGGTAACTGACTCCTACTGTGCGCTTCTATATAATGTCCCAGGTTCTATAGGGTGCATATAGCACGGCAGCAGTGTAGGCGCGGTTGGGAGCGTCTAATATGGGGCTGTCACACTACGACGTAACGACGTCGGCGTAGGGAGAACGTCGTGTTGAATGTACGTTGAATGCACGTTCTCCTGACGTTCTCCTGATGTTCTCCTGACGTTCTTCTGACGTTCTCCTGACGTTCTCCTGATGTTCCCATTACGCCGCATGGACGTTTCCACCGGCTTTAATGTGGGTCAATGAGTGGAACGTAGTGGAACGTAGTGGAACGTAGTGAGGAACGTTTGACAAACGTCCGTTTAACGTCATTGACGTTCGCCGAATGTGTACAGAACGTACCGCGAATGTAAACCCTTACGTTCGCATCACGTCGAAAGTTTTGAACAGGTTCAAAACCTTGACGCGCGCCGACGTAACACGACGTAATGTGATGTAGCTCGACATCATTCTGATGTCATCATAACGTAATCCAACGTAGGTCAACGTAATGACGAAACGTGATCACGTCAGGCTTACGTTTGCTCGTTACGTCATAGTGTGACAGGGGTATTACAATGGCTGCCTCTGGTTTGTTCGGCCCCCGTGCAGACGGGAAGTCCTGGAAGATATCCAAGCGTTTCCCAAAGGACTAGGCGGAGCACAGGCAAGAAATGGCCAGGGCACGTCCGCCTAATGGCACACAGAATAAGTGCACTGAAATATATATACATACACATAGAGTAAAACCTCTCTAAATCGACCAACCATGGAACCAACTTTAAATGGTCCATTTAGGGAGGTGGTCGGTTTAAGGAGGTTTTTATTTCATTGCAATGGTGATCATTTGGGACCCAAATAAAGCGATCGAATATAGGGGAGTGGTCGATCTGTGGAGCTGGTCGGTTAGAGAGGTTATATATATATTTAGTGATATCAATAAATTACTGTGCGTTATCACAGACAATCCAAACTACCCACACATTCAAGTAATTTCCATTATTATTACCACGCAGACTACGTTATGGGTTCTTTATTTTGTGAATTTAGAATTTAATAGAGGCACAATTAATTCATTTATTTTATTTTTAGCGAATTCAATTTTCATTTCGGTGGAATTGGGAACTGGTGGAAGCTTTTATTTGATCCTTGGCTATCACTCACATCATCGCGCATGACTAGGTCTAATACAGGGAGGCAAGCCGCTTGAGATTGGATTTAGTGGTGCTCCGCCTCGAGCCCATATAATCCTCCCGTTTTTTTCTTGTTGTCTTTGTTGTTGTTGTTGCTCCTATTGGAAGTTAGTGGTGCTACGCCTTGAGCCCATATAATCCTCCCTTTTTTTTCTTGTTGTTGTTGTTGGTCCTATTGGAAGTTAGTGGTGCTCCGCCTAGAGCCCATATAATCCTCCCTTTCTTTTCTTGTTGTCGTTGTTGTTGTTGTTGTTGCTCCTATTGGAAGTTAGTGGTGCTCCGCCTCAAGTCCATATAATCTTCCCTTTCTTTTCTTGCTGTCATTGTTGTTGTTGCTCCTATTGGAAGTTAGTGGTGCTCCGCCTCGAGTCCATATAATCCTCCCTTTCTTTTCTTGTTGTCGTTGTTGTTGTTGTTGTTGCTCCTATTGGAAGATAAGATGATCACAACAGTGGAATGTTCTAGCCAAGAAAGGAAGAGCCAAGATAAGCGGGTTTGTTTTGTTATGTAAAGTTGCATAGTCTGATGGCATTGAGGTTTTGACATTTTCTTCTTCTTTTTTTTTTTAGATAAATATATCAGGTTTGATCATAAGAATCTACACTACTTCAGATTGAAGTAACTTTTAGTATGAATGACCAGCTTTGGAGATATTTGAAGTGGAATTAAGTTTGGTGTGCACATTGAAATGTTCGACACCAGACACTTTACCGGTTAATTGGATTTGTTTGCAGCAACTAACTTTTAATAAATGCACCAGAGTCTAAATTTGACATGTGGGAACCATCACTAGTGAAGTGTTTGGCTTCGAATGGTTGATGCTTTCATTGCGGCTTTAAGAATATCCTGCCTATGTGGTGCACAAGTCAAACGATGCACTCACTTTAACCCTGCAAATGGAAACGAAACACAAGCTGAGAATATTTGTCAGTCGCATGCAAGAATTATAGACCAGTGCCCAGATAACCTCTTTATCAGAGACTGCGCCAAAAAGGCAGCTCTGTCAGTTGGTTTCAATTGCCTTTAAGGAAGTGGGGAAAGACTTCCACTAAAGACGAGGCTGTAGGTCATTCCCTTCTGGGAGCGAACCCCAACCGAGTCAATGCGAAGATTTACTAAATGGACGCTTTTCGATATTTGCATGGCTCTGGGCATTAATAGAATATGACAAGGACTGGTTGGTTGAGTGTCAGGATAACATGACTGATATCAGGCCATGGTGTCATTGGCCCGGCACCCCGGGCTGGCAGCACTATAAAGGCTGCTATGAGTATGCAGTCTCAGTTCGGTGTCCATCCTGATACTACCTCAGATGTCACTAGGACCTAACACCTCAACTGAATCGAATGTATTCCCTAAGAAGCAATGTCAGAACCGATCAGTTGTAGGAGCTGTTATCTCATGTCAGTGCCTAAGATGGCAGCATGACATGGCTTAAGGAGTTAGTCTTTTGATTTCTGGTTTGGTTTCGAAAATGTTTTGCCTTCATCGGAATATCTAGCTTTAATGAGGTCGAGGAAACAGTTAATAGTCAATAATCATCATTTCAGCTCATCTTTGAGATCGGAGGGGTGGAGGAGGAAACTATGTGGCTGTTTGAGCCTAGACTGAGAATAGGTATAAGTATAAGTAATATGTATAAGTGTATACATACGTATACGTATAAGTATAAGTATCCGGATAAGTATGAGTTTAAGTATGGGTATAAGTATGAGTATGAGTATAAGTATAAATATAAGTAAAAGAATAAGTATGAGTATTAGTATATGCATAAGTATAAGTGTCCGGATAAGTATGAGCTTAAGTATGGGTACAAGTATGCATATGAGTGTAAGTATAATTATAAGTATAAGTATTCCTATAAGCATACATATAAGTATATGTATCCGGATAAGTATGCGTGTAAGTATAAGTATAGCATTAGTGTATGGGTATAAGTATAAGAATGAGCATAAGTATACGTATAGTATAAGCATAAGTATGAAAATGAGTATAAGTATGAGCATCAGTATAGGCATAAGTATAAGTATAAGTATAAGCGTATGTATAAGACTGGCTTTAGACTTGAGGCAGTGCTCATGGTAAACAGGGCTGCGGGCTTAGATCCTTCCCACTTCCATTTCCCGCCCATTTCCGCCTCCATCTGACGTCACGTGATCACGTGGGCAGCGAAATCTATCGTTTTATTTAAAAGTTGCACAGTCCGATGGTTTTGAGTTTCTGTCATTTTTCTGAGTTAAATATATTGCATTTGTTGTTGTAATCGACCATAATTTAGTTTGAAGTAACTTTGGTTTCAAATAGCTAACTTTTGAGATATTTGAAGAACAAACATACGAAGATAGTTTTGTCAAGGACGCCAACAATCTGACACCATAGGGTTCTATAGTAACAGGTTCTATTAAATTGCCCCAGTATTGTGTCCTATGCAGCAAGAAATGTCTAATAAATGCACAAGTATCTAAGTTAGATATTTAGAATCAAATCTAGATAATTGTTTTGGTTTTGAAAATTTGATGTTTTCATCGGACTATGCAGCTTTAAATCACTCAATTGTGCCTAGCAACAATAGGGGTTCTGCATGTGCACAGGAAAGTGAAGGCAGCTTTAGAAAAAATTGTATGGGATATGTTGATATTAGGTTTCGTTGTACTTATTCCTCCGAATGTACAAGTTTAGAACGGGAACCGCACGTGACCTATTTAAGAATGACGTCAGAGAATTCCCGCCTAACGCACATCAGGCGTTCGTTGCTTATGTCAGAGTATCGTTAGTTCATGTAGGTACTGATGATCCGGAGAGAAAACGACCTAATTGTTCAGACATTCTGAGTAGGACATTCGTGAGTCCTCTGTACCTATATACGATTTTCACCACCAATCCTCCCTCTGATGGAAATGGGCGAACTCATGCTGTTTGTTGTAGCATGCACTGCGAAAAAGGTCTGATAGAGGAGTTGTTGTTGTAAAAACAGTATATTCATCAGAATATCCATTTTTTCAGCGGACGGGCACTGGTCATCTGGCCGTTTACATTACACTGTAAATAGGTAGATAAGTGGTTACTTAGATAGGGCATATTAGTAGATTGTGAAGGGGGTTAGTGTGTTAGAGGGCTAGCCATAATAAGTTCAGTGTTATGGGCTAAGATGGTGGGTCGCTGCAAAAACTGTGCTGCTATTACAGTATAGCTGAGGTAAGTAATTGAGTTGCACCACCAAACCGCCCTCTGAGAGCAGTGGCAAAAACTAATGTTGTGGGTATCACCTCAACTGCGCATGCTTTGTGGAGATTTATTGTCAGTGTTTCCAGTCCTAGTGGCAGATACAAGTATGCACTTTGTAGTTGAGCTGAGAGTGTGGTTCTACAGATAATAATAATAATAATAATAATAATAATAATAAAAACAATAACAACAACAATAATAATAACAATAACAATAATAATAATAATAATAATATGGTCATGAATGTCTGTTTGTAGTCCGATCTTTCACGTAAGATTAATTAACGGTTTGGTCACGTGATTTTACCGGGTATTCCTTACTGTTCAATGTATCACACTTAGAATTGGTTATTTTAGCTCTAGGTCAATAGGGTAGGAATAGTCTGCCCAGCACCTTTAGCCTCTCAGTACCACATGGCTACACATTAAACAGGGAAGAGAAGCGTGGACTTAGTCCCAGTCACACCATACCGGACTGGGGAACCGGACATGAACCGGGCACTGTCCGGTGATATACGGCGATGTCCGCTTCTCGTCCGCTTCTCGTCCGCTTCTCATCCGGTGGTGTCCGGTGGTGTCCGGTGGTGTCCGGTACAAGTTTTGAACATGCACAAAACTTCTACCGGACACAGCCGGACTGACGTGTCCGGTAGGCGTCCGGTTGGTGTCCGGTTTGTCCGGTTTGTCCGGTTCGTGTCCGGTACCCATACGTTATGTGTCCGGTTTGCTTGCGGAATTGTCCGGTGGCGATATACGATGTATGTGGACACTTTGATTATTGTCTTTATGTATATATTTTTTTTTATTGATACGGTCACTCACGCAGTTGAATCTTTTTATATATACATATTTTTTATTTAAATACTCATAGGAAACCTTTCAGTATGCTACGATTTATCTATATTTCGCAGTGTAGAAAGCAAGTGAGTTAATCAGATAACGTTAGGACATGAGATCCTGTCAGATGTGGAACATCAATATTTAGTTACTGACAATACGCGTTAGATTAGATAACCGTTGAAGAATTAATTTGTTTGAAATAAAACAGACACCTACATTAGCGTGCAGTTAAATTCTTTTTGAAATCTCAAAATGCTTTGAACTTTTGCAGACGAATACAATGCTTAATATGCTGGGTGTAGGTAGACAATGGCGCCAAACAATAATTATATCCCATTTATGTTATTGTTGTTGTTTGGTGTTTTATGTCCTAGCAGCATATATGGTCATATCAGGACGGGCACCGACTTGTGACAGTGCACACTCCTGGCGACTTTATAGTGCTGCCCCACTGGGAGACCGGGCCATCGGCACCATGACCCGATATCCCACACAGTCACATTATCCTGATACTGTGCAAACAAATCCTTGTCCTATCCTAATAATCGCAAGTGCCAGCTAGGTAGCGACAAGTATCAAATCTATAAGTCATTGGTTTGACTCGGCTGGGATTCGCACTCCCGACCTTCCGCACGGGAAGCCTGCGCTCTACCGATTCGGCCACTGCGTCCGATATCCCTTTTATGAATGTAATTACATCGCTCACAGCTCAAAATGCCTGTGTTCATTATTGATGGACACAAGAAATGGAAGATGGGAGGGTGGGGGAAGGGGGGGGGGGGGGGGCGTTTCAATCAGGAGTCATCACCGGCATGTTTCCATCACCGCCTCCATCGCCTGGACTGTCAGGGAACGAGGGCGGGGCTATGGGCGAAGGGGGGAGGGCAGTGGGGGGGGGGGGGCGTCCCAGGTCAGCCATTGTGCGGGTCAGTAAACACCGCCCACCCTGCCCGGCTCTGTGTAGGGCTGCGCGATGACTGCCAAAAGGCCGGGTTTGGCGCCAAAAGCAGCCAGCAGGCAATCGTTGCTAATAGGCAGGAATAGTAACCGGCAGGGTATGTGTGTGGGCGTGTGTACGTGTGTGTGCGGGCGTGTGCGTGTACGTGTGCGTGTGCGTGTGCGTGTGCGTGTGCGTGTGCGTGTGCGTGTGCGTGTGCGTGTGCGTGTGCGTGTGCGTGTGCGTGCGGATGTGTAAGGAGTATGGGGTAGGGGTAGGGGGTGTGGTAGGGGATGCGGTGAAGAGGGGTTCTTGGGGTCAGGGGTGGTAAGAGCGGGCTGAATTGTCCGAGGAGATTGTTTGTTTGTTGTTGTTTTACATCCCAGCAACATCTTAGGTCATATCAGGATGGCTACCGACTTGTGACAGTGCGCACTCATGGTGACTTTATAGTGCTGCCCCACTGGGAAATCAGGCCGCCGGCACCATGACCGGTTGTCCCACTCAGTCACATTATGCTGACACTGAGCTAACCAGTCCTTGCCCTATTTAATTAATGCCGAGCACCAAGCTAGGAAGTGACAAGTATCAATTTTAAAGTCATTGGTTTGACTCAACCAGGAACTGAACTCCCGACCTTCTGCACACGAGGCCCACGCTCTACCAATTAGGCCACCGCGCCCGGTGTCCGAGGAGATAGATACAGGGGAGTTTTCCGTGAGGGTGATGGAGAGGGTAGGGGAGGGTGGGGGGGGGGGGGGGGGGGAGGGGGGGGGGGGGTATGGATTAGGGCAGGGTGAGGAACACTATCAGACAACCAACCTGTCACATGTGGTGTACCCCAAGGGTCAGTGTTAGGGCCACTACTCTTTATAATCTATATAAACGACCTTGAAAAATGGTTGCAAACTGAATGCCTCCAACTATATGCAGATGACACAGTCATATATGCAAATGGCAGCACAGAAGAGGAGGTAATAACTAAACTAAATAAACTCCTACTAAAACTAGATGAGTGGTGTGAGTCCAACAAAATAACCATCAACACAAGCAAATCAAAAACAGTACTCTTCTCGCATAAACAAATGCCAGAAAGAAAACTACACTGTAAGTTAGGAAACCAAACACTAGAAAATGTAGACCATTACAAATACCTAGGCCTTGAGTTGGACAGCCAACTAAACTACAACCTATGTATAAATAAAATTATACAAAAAGTAAACCACAAACTGTGGCTATTTGCAAAGCTAAGAGACTACATGACACAAGAAATGTCAATAAAAATCTTCAAGGGCATGGTGCTCCCCTATTTTGACTATGGAGATGTAAACTACATGGGTGCGAGAAAAGAACTACTAAAAAAACTGCAAACACTGCAGAACAGAGCCCTAAAAATCTGTCTAAGAGTAGACAAGCTGCACCCAACCTATGACATACACAAAAGAACCAAAGTCAAACTACTAGAAAATAGGAGAATAATTCATTTGAAAACATTAGCATATAGCTATAGTCAAAACATTAAACTTCTAACAAAACCACAAAGGGCTACTAGAGCAAATAATGCGCCACTACTAAAGCAGACCAGAAGCCAAATAAAAGCTCATGAGAGAAGCACGCTGGAAATGGCTGCCAAGGTTTGGAATGCCCAAACGGTAAAGGAACGACAAATTCCTGACCTAAAAACTTACAAAAAATATCTGTGCAAAATAAGGCTAGGAAACCCCCAGTAAGCTGCACTGCAAAGGGGCATGTGATATGTCACGGCCCACCAGCGGGATGCCCAATGGAAAGTAACCATGCCAAAAGTACCCAGATAACACACCACACAGCTACGTACAAGCCTATGATATGTAAATAGGAGTAGGCTAGTCTAGTAATAAGAGTAGAAAAATAAATACATATACACCAAGAAAATCCAAAAAAACTAACATAGGCTACTAACCATACCAACCAATTATCTATTTGCTACTGAAATGCAGGCAATCAAATACCTTATCAGCAGCCACTGTGTGGTAAGATAACACCAACACTACAACTGGCCAGCATTGAAAACAAGCCTGGGTACCCGGGCTTATATGCTATGGACAGTATAAATACAGCCTCAATAAAAAAAAATAAAAAAAAAAGGGCGAGGGAGTGTTGATGGAACGGGGCGGGAGGGATAGGCAATGGGAGGGATGCTTTCTGTTTGTAAGGGAGGGGAGTGTGTGGGGTGGGGTGGGGGTGGGGTGGGGTGGGGGTATGTGGGGTGGGGGCGGGGGTGGGAGAGGTTCAGCGGGGGTGGGTATGTGGGCAGGTGGGTAGGTGGGTGGGTGGGTGCAGTGCAGTGAGATAGGGTGGCAGAATTGCGGGTTGGATGCTATGGGTTAGGGAAGTAGTACCTGTAAAGTGCTGAGGTAGGTGCGTGGGTTGCTGCTGGGTTGTGTGTGTGTGTTTTATGCTCGGTGAGCGGGTGGGTGGGAGTTTTAGTGTGTGGCTATGAGAGGTGCGGTGTGAATGCGGTGTTGTTGAGTGTTGTGTGAATGTGATGTGTGGGGTGAGTTTCCCGTGGTGGTTGGTGGGTAGGGATGGTGGCTCGAGGGGTGCAATGAGTCAGGGGCGAGTGTTCCACGGGTGGTGGGAAAAGGTGAGTGTTGTGGTTGGTGTCTGTGTGGTGTATGTGAGTGGCAGGTTGGGGTGAGTGTTGTGCGAGTGAGTTTTGTATGAAAGTGGAGAGTCAGATTGGGTGACTGGAATAAATAGAGCGTGGGTTTGAGCAAGCACAGCAGCATGGTCTCACTGCCTGTGCATTTAAAGTTATTGCACAGAACACGAGACGTGTCTCAATAAAGGCCCTGTCACACTACGATGCTTCTCGCCGGTGCGCCATCAGCGCGCAAAATATCTTCTACGTGTTGAGACACGTCCAACTTTTCGGTGGTTTGGGGAAAAAGATCGGCGTCAGCGCAGCAAGTTATTTGCGCGCGGCCAACGTTAGTCGACGAGTGAGGAAAAAAAAAAAAAGTTTAGCGCGACATGCTCATATGACCTTAGATGTTGGTAGGACATAAAACAACAAGCAACCATTTGGCGCAACGTGTGGAGACAACCGTCACGCACGCGCGGCGACTGCCTAGCATTCACATAACGTTATTCCAGCGCTGTCGACATCCTTCTGACGTCGCGATAATATTGGGACCCGCGCGTTGATGCGCGTTGTGGGTCGTTGTTTTTTTTTTACATGCTAAAAACATCTAGCGACCTGCTACACTTGCCGACGTCCTCCGGCGACTGTCAACGTCCAGGATAGTGTACCGACGTGTACCGACGTCCTCATAACGTCCTCCTAATGTGTACCGACGTTTCCCGACGTTTCGCCAAAAAGTGACACACGTCGATGCACATTGGAGAGAAACGTTGTAGTGTGACAGGGGCATAAGCATGAACACCATTCCTCTAGTGGGACTCCAACCCACGCTTCTGCCATTCCGTTTCAAGCATCCTGACCATTAAGCTATCTAGGCTCCCTGATGCAACCACACGTATGTATCTGGCGGCGTTCCGCCTAATTATGCATATAATAGCCATCCCTCGTCTCTCCTCTTGTTCACACATGTGAACTACCTGCCTGAGCCTGTGTTCAACCCTTACATTATCACTGTCCCCTCGCCATCTGGCGGCGTCAGATCTCATTACTCACCCATTCTGCCAGCGGGCATCCAGCCCCAGCCCCCCCCCCCCCATGTCCTGTCCAAACACCAAGCACTCATACAGGGTGGGTGGTTTTTCGTTGCTGTTTTTTGTTGTTATTGTAACCTCCTGTTTGTGTGTGCCTTGCAGTTATTGTTTTCTTATTGTTTTTTTTTCGGGGGTGCTTCTTTTTATTTCCCAATAATGGAATCAGAAGGCACGACGTTAACGTCAGGCAGAAGATCGATAAGATTACCGACCCACTCCTGACTGGCGCGACTGATTCTCTATCGATTTTGACCGGGTGCTGTGGCCTAATCGGTAGAGCGCGGGCCTCACGTGTGGAAGGTCGGAAGTTTGGTTCCTGCTCGAGTGAAACCAATGACTTTAAAGTTGATACTTGTCGCTTCCTAGCCTGGCACTCAGCATTAATAGGATAGGGTTAGCTCAGTGTCTGGATAATGTGGCTGAGTGGAATATCAGGTCATGGTGCTGGTGGCCTGATTTCCCACTGGGGAAGCACTATGAAGTCACCATGAGTGTGCACTGTCACAAGTTGGTACCCACCCTGATATGACCTTAGATGTTGCCAGTATGCAAAACTCCAACAACCAACCAACCAACTATCAATTTTATCAAACCTGCATTGTCTGTCGTACGTAGGGGATGTGTGCATGGTGTTGGGCTCAGGTGGGGGCTGGGGAGGGGGAAAGTGGGACAGGGCGGCAGGGGGGGGGGGACCCATGATCTGCATCAAGGAGTCACTCAGGTGGATAGATTCCAGTTTGACATAAATACGTAGAAGCAACTGCAGCCACGGGAGGAGCGATTCAGGAAACCCAATTATAGGTGGTCCGTCACGGTGCAGTTTGTTCACCAGGTTGCACATGGCGCTCACCAATGCGGTGTTGGCAAATGCTGAAACGGTAATAATCTGGATCTAATTTTGTTTAAATGTTTTAGAGCTGCATAGTGTGATGAAAAGATCAAATTTTCAAAACCAAAAAACAATTATCTAGATTTGATTCTATATATTTAACTTAGATACTGCTACACTCATTAAACATTTGTCGCCACATAGAAGGTGATACTGAGGCAATTTTATAGAACCTGTTACTGCAGAAGCATACAGTGCCAAGCGCTTTGGCATGCTTACCTAAATTAATTTTGCTCGTTTTCACTTCAAATATCTCAAAAGTTAGCCATTTAAAATAAAAGTTACTTCCAACTAAAATAAGGTAGATTATAATGACCAACCTAATATATTTATCTCAGAAAATGAAAGAAACTCAAAACCATCAGACTATGCAACTTTTATGAACACAGCTAAACATAAATGAGTGAAACATTTGAAGTCAGCTTTCACCTCATCTCGTCGCCTTTACAGTCCGTGGCTTTGCTGCTGCCCTCTGGTGGTTTGTGTGTGAGGTTCTTCTATGAGAGCACGCTGCGCTGCTCGCTCTTTCCCTGCGACAAGGCCATGTTTCATAATACTCCAATCGCCTTTGCTTTGACCACAAAGCAGCAATACCACAGGCAATATCCACACTCACGCCGGCCGGCCTTAAACCCTGTGTAGTGTATGGATAGACAACACGGTTGTGGCGTCGGTCTGGGAACTCTGCTGGCGACTCGCCTTGTAGTATAGGGAGCGGGAGGTAGCTCAGGTGGTAGAGTGTCCACCTGTGAAATGTGTGGGTCATCTTATCGATGCTGCTCAGTGGACACATTTGCAGTTTGGGCTATTTTCCATTCCAACCAGTGGTCCACAACTGGTTCATCAAAGGCTGTGGTATGTGCTGTCCTGTATGTGGGAAAGTGCATATAAAAGACCCCTTGCAGTATATCGGAAAGAGTAGCCTATGTGGCGATGGTGGGTTTCCTCCAAAGAAATATGTCAGAATGACCATATGTTTGACGTCCAATAGCTGATGACAAAAATCAATGTGCTCTAGAGATGTCATTAAATAAACAAATGTACGCATTGTAGGATATGTGTCCTTGACCCTGCAGAGTCTCTCCGAGTTGGTCGATGCAGAAATTAACAGTTCAGAACAAATTTGGAGCACATCTGAATAGCTGATGAGAAACATTAACCTGATCCAAGCAGTCATGAGAAGCATTAGCCACTCTGATTAGTCATAGGAAGCAATAAGCGGTTGTGAGTAGTCAGAAAACAGGCCACCAGCACCATGACCTGATATCCCACTCAGTCACATTATCCTGAATCTGAGCTAAACAGTACTTGCCCTATCCTATTAATGCCAAGCTAGGAAGCAACACGTATCAATTTTGTAAGTCATTGGTTTGACTGGACCGGGAATCGAACTTTCGATTTCCCGCATGGGAGCCCTGAGCTGTACCGATTCGGCCACCGCGCCCGGTTACTAGTAAAATAAGTACAGTAAAACCTCTCTAAATCGACCCCCTTGGGACCAACTTTAAGTGGTCGATTTAGGGAGGTGGTCGGTTTAGGGAGTTAGAATATGGTTACAATGGGACCCAAATAAAGCGATCGATATAGAGCGGGGGGTCGATCTGTGGAGCGGTCGGTATAGAAAGGTTTTACTGTAGTATACAAAGAATGTTCACTGTTGGCTTTAATATGTTGCTTCATGATATCACATTCAAAACACTGGTTTTATTTCGATCACCAAAGTTATGCAATGTTGAGCCTCATTAGTACTTCAGTGTGTAACTATGCCATATGTAAGTCTTGGAATGATTAATATTGTTATTTCAGCTGACTTGAGCTAGCTGCTGATGACAATATCAGACTACATATACATATATTGTAAATAACTGTATTGTCACAAGGCTGGAAGACTAGTGCCACGGCACTGACAAAAGACTTTATTCAATGAATTAACTATATTTACAAAATAAAAACCAGCTGTGAACATGAGGTGCTATGGACAATCCTCTCGCAGAGATATACCCTACTTAGATCAAAGGTTCAACTCTATCCAGAGATGGGGTAAATAACAACCCTGCTTAAATCTGAGCAAAAAAAATTGTCAGTAGAAATTAACTGTGGAAGTTATGGTTCCAATGCACAGTGTTTATCTATATTGGTTTAAAGTTGAGAAATTGACAGAGCATGCAACAACAACAACAAAAAGAAGATGGCGGCCACAGAAAGCTTTTTATTTTACTTTTCAAGTGTATTGATCTAGATGATTTCATAAATTGATCGTTAATGATAGTGGGCTATGATAAACAATATTGGAACTATATATTTGCCATATTTGATTGAAAATTCATCCACAACCCAGCCTTCTAAAGGCCCGGTCACATACACTTTAGTGGACCTAGTTGAATGTAGTGGAAGCCAACGTAGTTCAATGTAGTTCAACGTAGTTCAACATAGTACAACATACCGGCATCCATACTTCTCCATGATGAGAATGTGATAAGAACGTGTGTGGGTCGTGAGTTCTGATTTAAGCTATGGACATGTTCAAAAGACAGGTACATTTGAGGAAGACATAGCTTCCATGATGATAACATACTCTAGCATACTCTGGGGTACTCTAGCATACACTAGCATACTCTAGCATACTTCTTAATGTACTCTAGCATACTCTAGCATACTGTAGCATACCCTAGCATACTTTGACCCGCACAAAACCATGGCCATTCTGCCATGGTCACATAGCCGGTAGTGGACAAAGTTGAATGTAGTTGAACGTAGTTGAACGTAGTAGAGGGTAACGTAGTTCAACATAGTTCAATGTAGTTGGACGTACCGGGATCCATACCATAACATACCGGGATCCGTACCATAACGTATTTATCCGTACTATTAGGTGGGTGATCAACCAAATCCTGCCATACCTTAACGTAGTTTAACGTAGTGATAGCATGTTTGACCCACGTTAATCTATCCTATGTTCAACTAAGTTCACTAACAGGCATGTGACCAGGGCTTCACACTTTTTCTATGGTGTTGTCTCGCAGCCCTGTCACAGAGACAGTGCTGTGGGAGTAATTATAAAACTTTCGACGAGAGTGGTCAGTGTGCGGTTAGTTAAACGGGCCGACTGTGGGGGTGGCGTTGGGTGGCGAAGTTCCGTCATCGCATTTCCCCAATATCTAATCCCGGCTTGGTTCATATTGTTCTTGTGTCGGCCCGGCAGCGAAAGGAGGGGAGTCTAACTACAGCCGATAGGACACAAACTCATTACGGACTTTCCACCCCAATCAGCACTCAGCCCCGGGAGTCATGTCCTGTACACCAACATCCTCACACTCTTACCTACCTACCTACCCACCCACCCTTTACACACACATACCTCATCCCAAGGACTGGTTGACTCAGTGTCAGGATAATGTGACTGGGTGGGGTATTAGATCATGGTGCTGGTCTCCCAGTGGGACAACACTATAAAGTCGCCATGAGTGCACACTGTCACAAGTGGGTGCCCGTCTTGATATGACCTTAACTGTCGCTAGAACATAAAACTTCAACAACCAACGAACCTGTACATCGACATCCTGACACGCCTACCTACCTAAGACACATATCTCACCCACACACCCACACGCCCACACGCCCACACGCCCACACACCCACACACCCACACATCCACACATCCACACACCCACACACCCACACATCCACACACCCACACACCCACACACCCACACACCCACACACCCACACACCCACACACCCACTCACCCACTCACCCACACGCCCACACACCCACACTCCCACACATCCACATATCCACACACCCACACATTATATTCACCCACACATCTAAACACACCCACATCCACACACCCACACACCCACACATCCACACACCCACACACCCACTCACCCACACACCCACTACACCCACACACCCACACACCCACACATCCACCCCACACAACCACTCACCCACACACCCACTCACCCACACACCCACACACCCACACACCCACACGCCCACACACACTCACCCACACACCCACACACCCACACACCTACACACCCACACACCCACACATCCACATGCCCACACATACACCCACACACCCACACACACACATACACCCACACATCCACACACACACACCCACACACATCCACCACACACACACCCACACACCCACACACCCACACACCCACACACCCACACATCCACACACCCACACACTCACACACCCACACGCCCACACGCCCACACGCCCACACACCCACACACCCACTCACCCACACACCCACTCACCCACACACCTACACATCCACACACCCACACACCCACACATCCACACATCCACACACCCACACGCCCACACACACACACCCACTCACTCACCCACACACCCACACACACCTCGTCCTCATACACAGACCGTGCACGCGCACTTCCGATCCAACACTCACCACCACTACCCGCCCACATCAAACCCTGCTGCACCTCTGCGACTCACTCCTGACGAATCTGCGCCACATCCGCTGTCGGCCGGCCGTGACTGGTGTTCGGCTTGTCGTCAATGTGATTAACGGGGCACTGTCAGTGACCAGCGGCAGCGTACAACTGCAGGCCATATGTCACATCAGGGACACATGTGCTTGGTTGGTTGGTTGGTTGGTTGTTGGAGTTTTGCGTCCTGGCAACATCTATGGTCATATCAGGACGGGTACCGACTTGTGGCAGTGTGCACTCATGGCAACTTTACAGTGCTGCCCCACTGGGAAATCAGGCACCATGACCCAATATCCCACTCAGTCACATTATCCTGACACTGAACTAACCAGTCCTTGCCCTATCCAATTAATACCAAGCACCAGGCTAGGAAGCGACAAGTATCAATTTTATAAGTCATTGGTTTGATTCGACCGGGAACCAAACTCCTGACCTTCCGCACGCGAGGCCCGCGCTCTACCGATTTGGCCACCGCACCCAGTGGGGACACATGTGATGTGCTAGATAGAATATTCACCCATACCCGTAGTGGGGGTAAATGACAACCATCCCTAAATCTGAACAAATATGAATCAACTGTAAATAAGAAGTGGATATCCTGGTTTCAGTATCCAATGTTTATCTATATTGAAGTAGAGTTGATGAGAAACAACATTGTGTCCACTTACTCTCAATTCAGTTCGACTTTTAAAGTATATTAAGCTACATGATTTAAAGCATTATTTATCCCAAAAGTGGCGGATTTTGACATATAAGTATTTTAACAATATATTTAGCACATTAGATTGTTGGATCATGTGGGTATTATTAATTCCTTCCATAACCATTAAAGACAGGAAAAAAGGACACAAGTCAGATTCGTGTGGATTGAGCTTATAACTCTGGCTGGCCCTTAAGACCTACCTTTAATTTATTGAACTAAATCGGTGGAGAAATGGGCCGTTAGTAGCTGGGTGAGGCGCCGCCTGGAGGAAAGGCGAGGTATTAGGGGAGCTGCTTGGAAGCAGGCCTCCCGGTCCTCAGGCCACGCTCCAACCTCCTGTAACCCATAGAAGCAAGGAATATATCAAAAGGGATTACAGGAGCAATATCGGAATAAGAAAATAAAAGACAGGCGCATTACATACATAATAATATTTGCATAATTACTTTATACCTCACATATTCATATTTCCAACACTTCTTCTAAAGGATCATTTGCCTGCTCATCATGCATTTGCTCATCCTTCATCCCCCGTTTGTATGTGGGTGTGGGGGAGAGGGGTCAGTCTCTATGTAAACTATGCACCAACACAAAAGCAGCATTTCTAATCCCCCTAAGCAGGTCATCATCATTACAGCCTCAGTTCCCTGTCTCCATCCCGCTGTTTTATTCAATTGTCACGGACAGGTTAAGTAGGTCACCATCATTCCAACCTCAGTTCCCTGTCGCCCTACCACTGTTTTCTAATATGTCAAGGGTGGGTTAATTAGGTCATCATCATTACAGCCTCATTTCCCTGCCTCCATCCCGCAGTTTTATTCAATTGTCACGGGCAGGTTAATTAGGTCACCATCATTCCAACCTCAGTTCCCTGTCGCCCTACCACTCTTTTCTAATATGTCAAGGGTGGGTTAATTAGGTCACCATCATTACAGCCTCATTTCCCTGCCTCCATCCCGCAGTTTTATTCAATTGTCATGGGCAGGTTAATTAGGTCACCATCATTCCAACCCCAGTTCCCTGTCGCCATACCACTGTTTTCTAATATGTCAAGGGCGGTTAATTAGGTCACCATCATTACAGCCTCATTTCCTTGCCTCCATCCCACAGTTTTATTTAATTGTCACGGGCAGGTTAATTAGGTCACCATCATTCCAACCTCAGTTCCCTGTCGCCATACCACTGTTTTCTAATATGTCAAGGGTGGGTTATTTATTAGGTCACCATCATTACAGCCTCATTTCCCTGCCTCCATCCCGCAGTTTTATTCAATTGTCATGGGCAGGTTAATTAGGTCACCATCATTCCAACCTCAGTTCCCTGTCGCCATACCACTGTTTTCTAATATGTCAAGGGCGGTTAATTAGGTCACCATCATTACAGCCTCATTTCCCTGCCTTCATCCCACAGTTTTATTTAATTGTCACGGGCAGGTTAATTAGGTCACCATCATTCCAACCTCAGTTCCCTGTCGCCATACCACTGTTTTCTAATATGTCAAGGGTGGGTTAAATGTCACGGGTAGTAAGTAAGTAAGACGCCTTCTTCTCGCATTAATTAGTGCCACCCCAACATTGTATCATCGACCATGTATGTATGTTCAACCCACATGATTAACCGCATGTTCTTGGTTTTCTTGTTTACTTTCTACAGGCGAAAAACAAGTTCATTATGCTAAAGGTGCTCAAGGAGCTGAGCGGGAAAAGCAGCTTCCGACCAAACATTGATGAGGCGGGCCAGAAGCGGTGTAAAAGTCAATCTACTCTGGTGAGCAGTTTCTGTGATTATTTTTTTATGTGTTGAGTATTTTACTATGAGCTAAGTAAAAGGCATGAGCTAATAGCAACATTATTATGAGCTAAGTGCAAAGCCCCTGTCATACCTCGCCGGATTGAGGAAATGGAAAGAAACCGAAGAAAATCTGTTGATATCCAGCAAAGTCCAGTTTGTGTCCATTGCATATCCATTGCATATCCGTTGATATCCGGCCCGATCCATTACAAGTTTTGAACATGCGCAAAACTTGGAACAGATGCCGCCGAATTGACGTCTACAGTTCTTGTCCGGTTTGAGTCCGTTTAGTCCACTTACCCTCCATTGGCTGTCCGTTCATGTCCGTTTCATGTCCGTTTCATGTCCGTTCATGCAGTGTGGCCTTTGACCCGATATCGCAACATTTTGACACATCTTAATACATTTTGATACTTATCACACCCGAACACCACTGGACTAGACAATTCTGTCCGTTGCTCAGTCCGGCGTGGTGTGACAGGGGTTTTACTGTCACTTTTATTAGATCTATTTACAAAGGGGAATATATCCGCCTAATTCGATGGGGTATGGAGGGGTTGACTTTGAATCATTCTTAGCAGATGAATGCTTTATTGTTAAGAAATTGAATAAGCATTACAGTGTTACAAATGCATCAGATTTCTTTTACATTACTGTAGTTTGGAGGAGCAAAGAAATAGCCGGTCTATCTTATTTTATTTTAGCCTAATAATGGGCAGATGACGCGCACAGCCCACCACAATCTATGTTAGTGTGCAACAGGGCCTTGTTATGTAGAGAGAGATGATTGCACTCTAGCAGGTGCGGTGTGATCCCAAAGCCTGTGATCACCACGATGTGCATGCACATACTTAGTCATGTCCCTCTGCAGATGCGAGAGAGTATATGCATACCAATAGTCATAAGGCACTTAAAGTTACATAGTCATGGTTTTGGGTTTCTGCCATTTCTGAGATAAATACAGTAACACCCCGTTAAACCAAGCTCGGTTAAACCAAACGATCGGTTAATCCAAACTTTTTTCGGCGGCCCGACAAAATACTACCATTTATCATATAAAAAAAAGTTGGTTAAACCAAAGTCGGTTAATTCAAACTATCGGTTAATCCAAACAAAATTGTCGGTGCCCAGGCCGCTTCCAGTAGGTTAAACAAAACTTTCATGGGGTTATAAGGTCATCTGAGACCCCACCAAATAGTAGTATTTTGCCGGGCCGCCGAAAAACTTTTGGAATAACCGATCGTTTGGGTTAACCAAGCTTGATTTAACGGGATTATACTGTATATACATAAAAAAAACAATAATCAAAGTGCCCAAATACAATGTATATTACATTCATAATGCACCTACGTATTTGCCAAAGCCAAGTCAAAGTCGAAGCCAAATCTCGGTTAAAACAATGATCGGTTAATCCAAACAAACTGACAACGGATGGGTATGACATCCACCTGTGCTGGGTGCCTAGCCATGCCGGCATAGAAGGAAACGAATGAGCTGATCGGGCTGCGAAGAAGGCCCTGAACTGTAATCTTGAACCATGTCTGATCCCTCACTCTGATCTGAAACCACTAATAGCCACCCACATAAAATCCAAATGGCAACATGAGTGGGATGAAAACATTAATAAACTTAAAGAAATTGAACCATCTGTGAGAAGGCCACCACAGACTCATGCGGGGGGTCAGCGGAACCAAGTGGTCCTTAGCCACTGCCGTATTGGCCACTCGTGGCTTACACATGCTTTTCTGCTCAAGGGGGAAGCTCCTCCTGAATGTATTGGGTGTCAGTCCCCGCTGACACTCAAACACATTTTACTAAGTTGCGTTGATTTTTTGGCCCTGCGCCAACAGTTCTACACTGCAGACAGTATGCATGACCTTTTTACTAAGGTAAAATAGGAAAACATTTTAGCCTTTTTGAGGGCAACTGGACTGTACCACCTCATATAGTTTACTAATAGATTCTATCAATTATTAATAAAAACTTTTCTTTTTCTATGGGAATTTGTTTCCCTTGACCACAAATATATGATTGTGAGCTTTCTAATTTAATGAGTGTCTATTGGCACATAATTGATTGTCTGCTTTTTCATGTAAAAGCAATGGTTTGAACAAAAGACAAACATTTCTCGCCGTGAATATGGCCTATGCTGCCGACACGGCGTAACGCAACCACCAATCAATCAATCAATCAATCAATCAGATAAACATAATTATAACCCCATCCAAATATTCAATTGTCATTCACAACCACGTCCTTTAAAGCTGCATAATCCGATAAAAGCATCAATTTTATTCTAAGACAAAACACTTTCCAGAATGTTATCCTACATAATTCAACTCAGATGCTGGTACGCTTATTAAACATGTATTATGGTTTCATATTCCTGCGCTGTTACTATGCTTAAAAACACGTAAATAGTCTATATTCAGCATTAATTTGTGCACTGGTTTTTTTTTACGTCAAATATCTGCGATGGCGTCCCCTTTTAAATCAAAGTTAACTTAGATTAAAATAATGTAGAAAATAATTATTAACTCATATTTATCTGTTGGGTTGTTTTTTTTACCATCAAGAGAAACCTGAAGCTGAGAGACATTAAGACCGACTCATGGACATCACTCTCACAGCAGAGAGCTAAATGGAGAGCGGCAGTCAAGTAATGAAAGCAGTCTTTGTCGCATCGCGACCGATAGCATGATGATGATGATGGGTTGGTTTTTTTAACTGTCAAAATCATCGGGTTATGCAACTTTAACCATTTTGAAATTAGTGGGCACACCACATTGCATACTAATAAGAGCCTTCCGGTAGTTAAGCCATAATTAATTAACTTCTCATAATGTTTCGATAGCAGCAAGCAACTGGTGGAGATTAATTTGAAAGATTCTGGGTGAAATCGGCACTCTAGAGGCTGTAAGATAACTAATCTGGCCATGTACTGATTCAAACAGGACTAATTAAGATTGGATTAGCCAACCTTTGGCCGTCTACACGCGAGTTGAACCTGGCAACATGTTAGTCTAATTAACTCCTCCTTTTACAATGGGTGCAGTCAAAATAAAAGGGGAGCCCTATGCAAAACAATTGCGATGTTTTTTTAAATTTGCATAGGCCGGTGTTGTTGTTTTTTTCTGTCATATTTTGTTATTAATATATTAGTTGCGTCATTATAATCTACATTAGTTGGTAGTAATGTTTATTTTAAAGGATTAACTTTGGAAATATTTGAAGTCAAGATATGTACAATTAATGTTGGTATGCACACTGAAATGCTCAACATCATAGGCTTTAACATTGAGAGGTTTTATTGAATTGATTTAGCATCGCTTCGATGGCGTGATCAATATTTAATGAATGAACCAGTACCTAAAGACCAAGTCACACCTCACCGGATTGAGCAACGGACAGAATTGTCTAGTCCGGTGGTGATAAGTATCAAAATGTGTCAAAATGTGTCAAAGTGTTGCGACATCGGGTCTATGAACAGACATGAAACGGACATGAAGCGGACATGAAACGGACATGAACGGATAGCCAATGGACGGTAAGCGGACTAAACAGACTCAAACCGGACAAGAACCATAGACATCAGTCCGGCGGCATCCGTTCTTAGTTTTGTGCATGTTCAAAACTTGTACAGACACAAAACGGACATTGTTCGTTTTCTGTCCGGTTCCCCCAATCCGGTGAGGTGTTACTGGCGCTTAAGCTCGAGATGTAGGATCAAATCTAGGTAAGCGTTTTGGTTATGAAAATGTGACACTTTCATCGGATTATGCCGCTTTAAGACTAACCATAACTTAGCTGAGCACGCTGATATACATTGGTGGCAACTTCAAAATGAGGGAATGACAATGGATTTAAACAGGTTTGACCAACTTTGAGACCTATGTTTAAAGTTGCGTAGTCCGATGGTTTTGAGTTTCTGTCATTTTCTGAGATAAATATATTAGGCTGACTGCTATAATCTACCTTACTTTTTTTTTTTTTGGTCCATTAGTTGTTTAAGCAGGGGAAATTTCAGTCATAGACGACTGGTCTTCCTCATTCCACTGCTGGTCAATAGAAAGCCCGAGCCTACACTTTTACCGCCCCAAGGGATTTTTAACCTCCCATACCACATAGACATGGTATGAGAGCAACTGGCCTTTGATGACGCTGTAAGTTATACACAGCGGTGGAAATCCAAATTGGCAGAGCTGGGGGCATGGGGAATCGAACCGCCGACCCTCAGATTAGGAGTCTGACCTAGAAAAAAGTCAGACACTCTAACCACTCCGCCACAGAGAATGCCACTTTAGTTTGAAGTAACTTATATTTTAGATGACTAACCTTTGCGATAGTTGAAGCGTAGGCATACTAAATTAATTTTGGCAAGCACGCCAAAACTCTAACACCATAGGATTCGGCGATAACAGGTTCTTTTAAATTGGCTCGACATTCTGTTGTATGTGGTGACAAATGCTTGATAAGTGCACTAGTATCTAAGTTAGATCTGTCAAATCAAACCTAGATCATTGTTTGGTTGTGAAAATTTGATGTTTTCATCGGACTATGCAGCTATAAATATTAGATTATAGAGCTATGTCATCTTAAATGTCTAAACCCTGTTAGTGACACATTCTTGAAGCGCTAATCATTGACACTGCTTGGCATTAAACGTCAAATAAGACTCGGGAGGGAGAGTGTGCAGTTGAAAGTAGGTCAAACGATATATCATGCAAAATAGGTTATTTTCATCTAGATAAACCCCTGTAGGCGTGCAATGTAAATGATATCCGATAAGGAAGACAACATTGACAGGTTTCTGCTGGACACAGGTCGATCAAGTGTTGCAGAGTGGAGGTGACATAATACATCTGATAACAATTAATCACGATAATGATCAAATCAATAAAGCTGATGCCAAAATAGACCTTTTCCGCTACCTTGCGCATGGAGATGCTACCCACAACATTAGCTTTTCTAACTGTCATCAGCAGGCAGGTTGATGGTTGAAATCCTCTATGGTATACATTGAGCTGCTACCCACAACATTAACTAACTCTTCTGTCATCAGCAGGCAGGTTGATGGATGAAATCCTCTATGGTACACATTGAGCTGCTACCCACAACATTAACTAACTCTTCTGTCATCAGCAGGCAGGTTGATGGTTGAAATCCTCTATGGTACACATTGAGCTGCTACCCACAACATTAATTAGCTCTTCTGTCATCAGCAGGCAGGTTGATGGTTGAAATCCTCTATGGTATACATTGAGCTGCTACCCACAACATTAACTAACTCTTCTGTCATCAGCAGGCAGGTTGATGGTTGAAATCCTCTATGGTACACATTGAGCTGCTACCCACAACATTACTTAGCTCTTCTCTCATCAGGAGCCAGGTTGATGGTTGAAATCCTCTATGGTACACATTGAGCTGCTACCCACAACATTAATTAGCTCTTCTGTCATCAGCGGGCTGGTTGATGGTTGAAATCCTCTATTAAACCTTTTCTGTGGAGCATGGTGCACAGTGAGGGTGCGCAGTGAGATGCTACCCACAACATTAGTTCTTCCACTAACATCAGACTTCAGAGGGTAGGTTGGTGTTGTTCTCTGAAGTAATTTGGACGACACATGACACACATTACCAACATATATCGGTGGAATACTGTAATGAAGTAGTTGTGTGTATTCGGGACTACTAAATAACTCCGGTTCACAGCTTAACACAGCTCCGGTTGTACTCGACCCTGTACTAGTCAAGGTATGTATACATATATATATATATATATGCTGTATAAGAATTATACGAGTATAATAACCCGGAATATTATATTATCCTAACACCTGCACACCAGTAATCGGGTGGTTGAGCCTCGGCCTACTCATCTACTGCTCAGGCTTCAGCTCCGACGGTGGCACCACCTCTCGCCTGCTCACTGTCCTACTCACTTACCGCCGAGAAAATTATATATACATATATCTATATATATCACTGGCCGCAAGTTTTTATATATACAGATTTAAGACCCGGCCACAATTGAATGCGAAAATGCGGGCCTGACTACTCGCTGGACGCACCACGGCCTGGCGGAGAAACTGTCCCCGGCTCGCATCTGCTAATATTTTTGGGGGTAAAGTATTTATTCACCTGAATGACATTTGTCAGCACTGGAGCATTGGTCTTCCGGCCATCTTACTATTGGAATTGACAGTCTAAATAATCTAACTTTGATCAGTGCTGTATTAGTTACAGCACCGATCCTGGGGAATTAAGGGAGTGGGTCCTGCAGTATAATGTACAGCACCAGTCACTGTAGTTCATGCAATATTATGTGAGAAGCAAATATGTGCATCCCTGATTTTGCGCCCGCAAATAATGGAACTGTGTGGGAATAGTGTTCTTGTTTACATTCCCATAATGCCATTATAGAGCACATATAAATAGGTAAAACCTCTTTAAATCGACCAACTCTGGGACCGACTGTAATACCCCTGTCACACTACGACGTAACGAGCCAACGTGAGCCTAACGTGGTCAGTTTTCGTCATTACGTTGGGTTACGTCATGATGACGTCAGAATGACGTTAGAATGACGTCGAGCTACGTCACATTACGTCGGGTTACATCGAGTTACGTCGAGGTTTTGGACATGTTCAAAAATTTTGACGTAGCTCGAACGTAAGGGTTTACGTTCGCCGTACGTTCTGTTCACGTTCAGTGAACGTCAATGACGTTAAACGGACGTTTTTCCAACGCTGCTCACTACGTTCAACTACGTTCCACTACGTTGACCCATATTAAACCGAGTGCAAATGCCAACGTGGTGTAATGGGAACGTCAGGAGAACGTCGGGAGAACGTCGGGAGAACGTCGGGAGAACGTCAGGAGAACGTGCATTCAACGTACGTTCAACGTCTCATGACGTAGGTAACGTCATGTAACGTTCTTCTGGTGATGGAATAACGTTCATAACGTTCCGTGAGCGTAATGACGTTTTCCTCTCTCGTTGAATGACGGTATCACTACGCTTTACCGACGTTACGCTCTCGTCCACTACGCTGCATCCACGTTCAACTTCTGCCCAAATTTGCAAACTACGCCCAGAAGTTCAACGTTCTTCACGTTCTCCCTACGCTGACGTCATTATGTCGTAGTGTGACAGGGCCATAAGTGATCCATTTAGAGAGGTGGTCGGTTTAGAGACTTATAATATCCTTACAATGATATTGTTGGGACCCAAATAAAGCATTCGATATAGGGGAGTGGTCGATTTGTGGAGGGGTTGGTATAGAGAGGTTTTACTGTATAGATGTGTATAGCAAAATATTCACCGGTACAGTGAGTGTGTATCATGAGACTGTTAGACGTGTGAGCGGAGAGGTGGCGCCACATGCGACTTGAGGTTAGGTAGGTTACACCAGTAGATGACTGAGTTCAGGCTCCAGCAGCCGATGGCTAAGGAGGGAGTAAAGGCTTAGGAGCAGGTGGAAACCTCCGGCCTTCTTAAACTCGTATAATGGCATATGCAGCATATATACATATGCCTGGTAACGCATTTCTTACTTGCAAACCTCCCCCCTTCCCTCCGCCCCCCACCCCCCATTCTCTCTACCCCCGCAACTCTCGTCTCGTGCTAGCACGGGACTCTCCCGGGAGCAAGGAGGAGAATGAGCTCCTTGTAAGAGGTATTAGGCCAGGACCTGGGGAACACCCCCACCCAGACAGCAAAATAACTGCTGCTAACATAGGGGCTGCAAACTGATAGGTTAGCACCTTATTGTAAACAAGATGCATTTAATAGGGGCTGCAAACTGATAGGTTAGCACCTCCTTGTAAACAAGATGCAGTAAGTAGGGGCTGCAAACTGATAGGTTAGCATCTTCTTGTAAACAAGATGCAGTAAGTAGGAGTTATACACTTCTAGGTGAACACCTTCTTGTAAATAAAATGCAGTGAATAGGGATGCCATACTGCTAGTTTATCCCCCTCCTTATAGACAAGATGCAGTAACTAGGGATTGTATCCTTTCACCTTGTTAGAGACTAGGAGTAGTGAATAGTGGTTGTATCCCCTTAGAATATGAGTTGAAACTGGTGGTCTATATGAATCCACTATGCATTATTTTTATAGTATGTTATCCCTACCCAGTCGCTATGTTAACTACTGCCAAGAAATATCCATTACATATGATCAGTAGTACCCTTATCGTCCACTAGGGTGGCGAGGTATCTACATAAATTGTAAGTGTGACACCGTGTCCACTGAGAGAGTCACCGGTGTAGATATGTTCTTAGAGCCACAGAGCCACTACTGAGCAGTTCTAGGAGGATAAACACCAGCTCAACTCTTCAGGGACCTCAGACTTGGAGACTGAAGAAGAATTCATTATCCAGAGCAATGGAGATCCGAATAATTCCTAGATTGGTTGACAATAACTCTTACCTAAATATTGGGAGGTTTTATACCGGGGTCTTAACCGTTAAGAAAATGATTAAAAACTGACAGTGGGTTTGGGTCGAATCAGAGCAGACATAATTTACAAGTGAATCCACTTACACTACAACCTGAGACATAAGGGACAAGTTTTTTAGAACATATGTTGAAGTATGTTACATGTTGCTTTTGTTTGTTTGTTTATTGTTTTACATACTGGTATGCAGGTATTGCAGGTATTGCAATACCTCAGGGAGTTTGACGCCCCTGCCCTGTAGAGTTGTAAACCACTGCCTTGTGGTACAGGTTCTTGAGAGAACCGAAGGCTAAGGGAGCAAACCCTAAACAGAAAACCATGTCACTGTGGCAGCATTAAGGGCGGTTGATGTATGGAACTCCCAACATCTCCCGACCAGCCACTGCAGGGACAAATAGTTTTGCGCCTGTCTGGACATGTTCTTGCCGGTGTGAAACCTCTATTTGCTCCCCGAGAGAGTGCCGCTGGTAACTTGCAAAAGCCAGCAGTACTTCAACACTTTTGCAGGCAGCTTTCATGAAATGTAGAAGAGAGAGAGGGCACCCTCGTCTCCGGTTCAAGGATACCAGCAAGAGAAACCTGAAGCTGAGAGACATTAAGACCGACACATGGATATCACTGTCACAGCAGAGAGCTAAATGGAGAGCGGGAGTCAAGTAATGAAAGCAGTCTTTTTCGCATCGCGACCGACAACATGATGATGATGTTTTACATTCTAGCAACACCTAAGGTCATATCAGGACGGGAACCGACTTGTGACAGTGTGCAGTCATGGCGACTTTATAGTGCTGCCCCATTGGGAGATCAGGCCACCAGCACCATGATTTGATATCCCACTCAGTCACATTATCCTGATACTGAGCCAACCAGTCCTTGCCCTATCGTAATAATGCCAAGCACCTGGCTTGGAAGCGACAATTATAAATTTTTACGTCATTGGTTTGACTCGACCAGGGTTCGAACCCACGATCCCATAGGTTCGGATCCCCCGATCTCCCAAAACAGGAGACAGAAGCTCAACTCATTTGGCCATCCCGTCTGGTGTTGCTTTTGTTGAACCAAGTGTGGTACACTAGAACCAAGGTTTGGAAAATATATACCAACATTATATATATATAATTGAATATGTATATGTATGTCAATATATATATTCACTTAAAGTTGTACATATTCAAATACTTACTAGAACTTTACCTGGAAAAATGTGTGAATGGAGGAATAGCAGCATTGCTTGGCGTATGTACGTTTGTTTAATTTAATTATGTAAATATTTAATGTCGAGGAACCTTTACCCTTGTATTCGGCAATCAGGTGGTGATTTCCTAGGTGTAATTAATTAAATCCACCCTTTTCTCATTGTGTTGTTTCATCTCGGCAGACCTATAGACTGCTTCTGTGAGTAAACAGCCTCAACTTAGCGCATCTGTGTCGAGAGATTCACGTTGAAATAACTGTAATAAAAGTGCACATTGTACTGACATTCAGGCTTTATGAGAAAGCAAGGCTAGTTCCATAGCTTGATGGTTTTGAATTTCTGCCCCATTCTAAAAATAAATAGATTATGTTGATATAATATTCCACTTTACTTTAATTTTGACTAATATTCATTATAGATGGCCAACCTTGCAGATATTTGATGTGAAAATATGCTAAATAAATTTGGCATAACACTGAAATGCTGGACTTCGTAGGCTTGCACGACTTGCAGCTGTGACAAGTTTTATTAAATTGACTTAGCATTACTTCTATGTTGCAATATAAGTTTAATAATTGCATCAATATCTAAATTGGATATGTTGGTTCAAATCTAGGCAAGTGCTTTGGTTTTGAAATAGTTTGGTTTTCACCGGATTGTGCAACTTTTTAATTTAATTAAACGTTAATTGGTTGTGAGACAGCATTTCCAGAATGGCTCGCGATACAAGAAGCGCTAACTACTTACTATACCTGCTAACCCTGTATCAGTTGGACTGCATTTCCAGAATGATTCGCAAAACGAAAATCGCTAACTATTATAGCTTCAAACCCTGCTTAAATTAGCTAGTATTTCAGGAATGGGTCATGATATGAGAATCACTAACTCGTATAGCAGCTAACCCTATTTAAATTAGACATCATTTCCAGAATGGCTCATGATACGAGAATCACTATTATAACCTCAAACCCTGTTTAAATTTGACAGCATTTCCAGAATGGGTCCTGATATGAGAATCACTAACTATCATAGTCTCTAACCCTGTTTAAATTGGTCAGTGTTTCAAGAAGGGCTAGTGAGATGAGATTGATTATCTATTATAGCCGTTAATCATGTTTCAGTTGGACTATAGTTCCAGAATGGCGCGTGATATGAGAACAGCTAACTATTATAACCTCTAACCCTGTTTCAGTTAGATAGCATCGCTAACTATTATAGCCTCAAACCCTGTTTAAATTCGACACCATTTCCAGAATGGCTCGTGATACGAGAATGGCTAACTATTATAGCCTCAAACCCTGTTTAAATTGGACATTTCCAGAATGGCTCGTGATATGAGAATCGCTAACTATTATAGCATCAAACCCTACTTCAGTTAGACAGCACTTCTAAAATGATTTCTCAAACGAGAACCATTAACTATTATAGCCTCGAACCCTGTTTTAATTGGACATTTCCAAAATGGCTCATGAAACGAGAACCGCTAACTATCATAGACTCAAACCCTTTTTCAGTTAGACAGGATCTCCAGAATGGCTCATCAAATGAGAATCGCAAACTATTATAGCCTCAAACCCTGTTTCAGTTAGACAGCATTTCCAGAATGACCCGTGATACGAGAATCGCTAACTATTATAACCACTAACCCTGTATCCTTTTATTTTTTTCCTTTTCTTCTAAATTTACCTGTGGACAGGCTTCAAATGACGAGAAAAACGACGATGACGACTCGCAGTCGGGCAGTCAGCGTGTGCTCGACACGCTGCTGCCGCCGGGCCTGCACATCGTGCCCAAGTTCATCATACTGCACTACTCGCCTTTCAAGGCGGTGTGGGACTGGATCATTCTGCTGCTCGTCCTCTACACCGCCGTCTTCACACCTTACGTGGCCGCCTTCCTGCTCAACGAGGACGAGACCCGAAACGAGCTGAACCAAGACTCCTCCACCCGCCTACAGAACGCCGAGACGAACCAGCCCGACCCGCTCGTCATCATCGACCTTATCGTCGACGTCATGTTCATCGCCGACATCCTCATCAACTTCCGCACCACCTTCCTGCACAACGGCGAGGTGGTGGCCGACCCACAGATGATCGCTGTCAACTATGTCAAGGGCTGGTTCCTCATTGATGCCGTGGCGGCTATTCCCTTCGATCTTCTTCTCTTTGGAACGGGTACTAGTGACGTAAGTGTGCTCTCAGTAGGTTCCCGCGGTCGAGGGGCGGGAGGCAGGGCGGAGGGGTGGGGTGGGGGTTACGCGTCTCGCCCCCTTTTGGTTAAAGTTGCATAGTCCGATGGTTTTGAGTTTCTGAAATTTTCTGAGATAAACACATTAGGTTGATCGTTATTATGTACCTTACTTTAGCTTGAGGTCATTTTTATTTTAAGTGGCTAACTTTTGAGATATTTGAAGTGGAACAATGCCAAATTAATTTTGGCAAGCTTGTCAAAACTCTGACCCCATAGGCTTCTGCAGTAACAGGTTCTATTCAATTGCCTCGGTATTCCTTTCTGTGTGGTGACAAATGTTTATATCTAAGTTAGATATGTACAATCAAATTTAGATAATTGTTTTGGTTTTGAAAATTTGATATTTTCATCGGACTATGCAGCTTTAATGTGTCCATCTAAATCTACAACTGTTGCCATTACTACTACTGCCTTTGTATTTTTTACTGGAAATGCTCGGATGAAAATGCGGGCGGGGGCGGTGTGGGTTGGGTTTTTTTGGTGGTTTTTTTATTAGGGAGCGGAGGGAGGGAGGGGTCTTTTGGTGTGGGCTTTTTTTGTGGGCGTTTTTTGTGTGAGTATTTTCAGTGAAATTTAGCTAATGCTCTTTTACTTCACTTTCCGCTCCTACTGCTCCGTCCTCTCTCCTGCTGTCAGTAATGCTGTCGTACATCTATCTATCTCTAATCAATGTCTCTTTGTTGATGTCGGTTGTTGTAGTGTGGTTGCTGTACATACTGAGGCTGTTGGATAAACCCTCTCTTTTACTAACAAATGTAAAGCATCTCCAACTCGTATCCGACAAGCACAATTTCGCCAAGAATATTTTCATGGACAATTTTGCTGGGGTTATTGTTTTGGTGTTTTTGTGAGAGGGGGGTTGGAAGGGCTGGAACAGCATTGCATCATTTATCTAAATAATGTGCTAGCATCACGTGGCAATTCACACTATTCACGTGTGACCTAATTTGGCATCAGAACGAGGCTGAGTATGCGTCGGGTATTGGAAATTGCCATAAGACACTGCTGTGTGCCAATGCGTATGAACTAGAACAGAAATTAAAGGAGTAAAATTTGAAGATATTCACTTTTGAAACTATCATATTCATTTTTGCATACCTTTTTTCTATTTATTGGTCAATTTTCATGAAGATTGAGTGATGATAAGATGTATTTCAGTAGGCAATGTCAACAAAGTCGCTCACCTTGGCTGCCAATCTTTTCTTAAATTTAAAATTGCATAACTTTCTTAATATATATATATATTTTTAATATATTTTAACCCTTTTAATTACTAAGACTAGTTGTTTGACTGTGTTACACAGATAACTACACTGACAGTGTGCATGGTACATGATACCACCATAACTATGCAGACTTGAAGTTGATAGTGCCATTGTAGTTAAAGAATGGGAAAATCACCATGCAAGGGTCACCAAATCTTCGTGATAATTGGCCAATAGATAGAAAACAGGTGAATAAGGTAGTTTAAAGTATGAATACCTTCAAATTTGAGTGATTTTGAGAGGTTTTGTTTGACGAAAAAGTATTTGCATGACTTTTCATACAGCGACGCCTCGCAGATGCATATGTGGCCTCGGTCTGGTTTCAACATGGCCACGGCGTGAATAGTGTGAATACGAGTGTTCCGAGATTACCGACGCTGGGACGTAGCGTGTAACTAAGTAGGCTCCTGATGGTGGTGTAGAGGCACACTGCATCAAACCAGAAAACTGATGCAGTGTATATTCCAAACACGTAGGGGTTGGGGGGTTGGGGGGTTGGGGGGGGGGGGCACACAATGGTAGCACACACACTGCACATACTCCCTGCACACAGGGATATGTAGGTAGAGGGGGGGGGGGGGGTTGACATGGTTACTATTCAGGACAGGGTGAGTGCTCCATAGTTGGGGTGTCAGAGGGTTGGGGAGGTGCTGACCACATATACAGGAAGTGGTATTCTAGCTGTCAGATATTTCGCTAGAACGATTTCGCTGAAATTTACTTTAGAAACAAAGGTATGGAAAGAATCCTGCCAAGTTTGGTGATCAGAAAGCATGTACAAGTAAAAAGTAAGTATTAAGGTGTTTTTTAAAGTGAGTATAACGGTTATGAGCTATAGTGAAAAATAGGGTTGAGAAGGGCACAAACTGCACCTTCGGGTGTGTAAGCTGATGCTGCGACCCGGCGTATTTACACACTGAGTCATAGATTCAGTTCTTCTGATGGACCAGTGGACGGGATCTCGAAAAACCCGTATTAGTTTGTCTCATGAAGGCTATCTAATAAAACAATTATAAAGCAATATTTAAATATTAATATGCAAATTTCGAAACGAATTTCCATAAGCTGTTCCTCTGCTGTCCCACAACGGTAAATCTGTATGGTGGCAATGTTTTCTCGATTTGGCCATGTGAAAATAACCTGACCGTTGTTTATTGACAGGCACCATTCATCTCACGGAAGTCAGGTTCTAAAGCTTCTCTTTAAATTTAATCTCGTACGAAAGTCCCATGTTTGCCTGTTAACCTAAATCAAATAACGCAGTTTTTTAAAGGAACAAACTGAACAAAGAGACAAATGAAGATGGACTTTAATGTAATGCAACTTTTGCTTTTTCCAGAATTATATTTGCATCAGCTGGTGTTGTTAACGCAATGCTCGTGGGAAACTGTGGTTATCTGATATGAGTTTGACGTGCCGCACAGCCTGTATAGATTGGTAGGGAAGTGCCTATAGAATGTAGGGTATTTGTCAACAAGTGGTCGCCACAGTGAACTAAAAGGCTGCCTCATACTACATGATAATTTGACTTGAACCCCATTGCTGTTGGGAATGCGATATTAATTCCAGCGCAGTCCGTATCACACTAACTGTACCATAGCTTAACAGTCATGAATTCTAATTTGCAGGTTTCAGCCAAATAATCGGTCTGGGCTGTGCCCTCCGCCAACATCCCCATCCCTACCCATTACCCAATTGTTGATATTCACCCAAATACCCAATACAGTATAATCCCGTTAAACCAAACTTGAAGGGACCCTAGAAATTTGTTTGGATTAACCGATCATTGGTTTAACCGAGCTTTGGCTTTGGCTTTGACTTTGAGTAAGCATGTATTGCACATGTAATATACAATGTAGGTGGACACTTTGATTATTGTTTTCATATGTATGTACAGTATAACCCCGTTAAACCAAGCTCAGTTAAACCAAACGATCAGTTAATCCAAACTTTTTTTCGGTGGCCTGGCAAGATACTACCATTTATCAGTGGGGTCTCAGATGACCTTAAAACCACATGAAAGTTTGATTTAACCATACCGGAGTGGACTGGGGTCTGACATTTTTGTTTGGATTAACCGATAATTTGGATTAACGGAATTTGGTTTAACCAACTTTTTATATGATAAATGGTAGTATTTTGGCGAGCCGCCGAAAAAGATTTGGATTAACCGATCGTTTCGTTTAACCGAGCTTGGTTTAACGGGGTTGTACTGTATTGCTATTCCTAACTAATTATTGTAACAGAACCGCAGGACGGGATTCCACATCCATGATTATTGGACGACTAGTTAAATATCAGATAACATGAGGTGTGCTTGAAATATTGTTTATTTTATTAAGCGAAAGACCAATTGAAACCAAGAGCAACCACTTCGTTTGTATGCACGGGCGAATCCCTGAAACAAGGCACCTGATCCCTAAGTTGGCAACAAGGGGTTCCATTCAAATTATCGGTCATTATGCGACATGCATAAGATTACGTTTTCACCGAATTTGTTTAATATACTGATAATGCATACTCTCCATATACATCAATCAGATTTTGCTGTCTCTTTCTTTGTTAACTGTGCAAGTCGCATACTAAAACCAACCAGTATAATATTTACCTATTCACTTTCTATTGCCCACCCAGAAAAAGACCGCTGATTTGATTTGAATTCAATAAAACATGCAGTTTAAGGATCCACTGTTAGCTTAACCTCAAATACTCCGATGCTGTGAATAATATCCTTACTGAGATGGATATTGACAATAATGTTTGGGATCACATTAATTGCCAACTTTCCCCTTTTACTGGAAGCAGGATTAAGTGAGGAAAACAGGACCCCACCCCTCTCCTCCTTCTCTCCCGACCAATGGAGTATTCAAGGCAAATTATCGGCATGTGTGAGGCGGGCTTAATAACAATAATCCAGAGCCCCTTTACAGCTGTTTTCTGCTCCTCATCTGATTTCCCCACCCCCTTTTTTTTTGTAATTGCTACTGAATTATGCATCATTCCGGCAAAGGTTTCCTCGTTGACTGTTTCTTAATATCACTTATGTATTATGTTTCAACACTATAAGGTACGTTGTTCTCTCTGTGACCTCCCCACCCCTCACACCACACCCCTCACCCCTCACCCTTCACCCCTCACCCCTCACCCCTCACCCCTCAACCCTCAACCCTCAACCCTCAACCCTCAACCCTCACCCCTCACCCCTCACCCCTCACCCCTCACCCCCGCCTACACCTAATCTAATCCTTCCTGCCCAAGAGACTACTCGCACTATTGCTAAAGTGGGGCAGCCTGTCTGCTCGCTCGTTACGTCGGCATCTCCCTCCCCCACCACCATCATAACCCCAAACACCACCTCAACCTCCACTTCCACCCCCAACCCCCACCCCCACCTCCAAACATCTCCTCTGGCTCTACTTGCTCACCAACATAGTGTTACTAAATTCTCAAACGTAGCAACCAGATGAAAATTGGGTAGCTATTGCCTATATAGACATCATTTACTATTATAGTTCTGACGTTTTAGTTCGATATGTTGGCTTATTCGACTACATTTTTGAATGCTTCAGAAGTGGCTCGATGCCGATGACTGGTGCTGACGTCGCCATCATGCCCAGTTTAATGCTCTCTTGCACGCGTTTGGTTCAGAAAATGTTCGTGAGAAATCAGGGTATCCAATGGGTAGCGTTCCATGTTACAAAGTCCCGCCGAATTGAATACGATGTGACGTATATTTTTTAGTCCAGATCAAATTCGACAATTTTCTTCCAATTCGGTGATTTTTCTTGGGGGGGGGGGGGGGTAAAAGCAATGTTCATACCACATGCAGCAAGGCGCGGACCGTTTCAAAAGGCACAATTATTCGCCAAACTCTGAGGGGTTTATGTGTTTTTTTAATAGAAATTGTTAATCAACGATAGGTTTATTTAATTTCTCTCTCTCTCTCTATTTGTCTTCCTGGCAACGGTTTTCAAAGCAATGTGATATGAAATTCATTCTTCCAAATGAATTTAAATACTTTTTATAATAAACCTTAATTTTGCATTTGTATTATTATTTATATATAACTCTAGGTTGGCAATATTTTCGGACGTAAGAGGGGGGGGGGACCCCAACATTGCCAAATAGATAAACGCCTGGTAGAATTACTATTGATGCCTAATGACTCTGTGACCTAGCCAGTCATCCATGGCAACTACCCAGAAACCAACAGTCTAATTCATTCCCTATCTAAGGCTACCCACCCCCTCACATCACCCTGGTGTGGTCATTACCGGGATTGGTTGAGCATAATGAGCTCTTTTACAGTGCCCTGATTTCTCCAACATCACAGCCTGCAGTGAATGCCAGGTGCAAGTTATGCCTGCTACAGAAGGCCCTCGGCTTGCCCTGACACCTGTCCCGGCGTCCGGGCATTGGTACTACCTTTCGTTCCTGGTTTAATGTATCCTCAATTGCCTTAAATACAGAACGCGCTGCATGGGTTATTTGGATGATGTGCCACTTGACAAACACGATACCATACTGACCTATACAAAGCTATCATAATGTACACACTGACATCTTCTTCTTCATATATATATATATATATATATATATATATATATACATATATATACATATATATATATATATATATACATATATATACATATATATATATGTATATATACATATATATATGTGATGTATAAAACGTATGCGAGTATAAAGGCGTGTAAGGGAATATCCCCTACTGGCCACCCTGATTCTGTGTACTACTTTATGGGTGGCCCCTCCCCTGGGTGGGACAGGTGGCGCCACCACCCCAGTGCCGCGAATACTGTCACTCGCGCACTGGAGTGCGATATATAAAGAAGTAGATGTCAGTGTATCGGCATATGTATATATATATATATATATATATATATATATATATATACATACATGTATATAGCGTCTGCATACACACCAAACTCTCATCTCGTCGATATATATGTTGCATCTTTTTCTCTCTGGGATCCAACAGGAGGTAATTGATATTCAGTACTTGCTTGCGTTTGATGAAGAAGAAGAAAAAGAGATTTTTAAAAAGAAGGTTGATTTTGATGAGGATGAGACCGCATGCCAAACACATGTCCTTTACTGACGGGCACCTTAGAGTTAGATATATACAGCGGGCATATTGCAGTGAAAATGTCAACAGTCGCAAACTCTACATATAATATTATACAATGCAGCCTCTTTAACTCTGCTATTCTTTGCCTCTGTCGCATTTTCTTGCTCTTTCTCTTCTCAACCGCTTTGCACTTATGACCTCTCTTGTTCCGATTACACAGATTGATTGATTGATTGAGTAATTAGTTGTGAAAAGAGAAGCATTAGGAATGTGTAGCCTGGCAACAGCCACTCACCCTAAAACTTATCAGATATATATGTAAGCATCATGTAAATTATAAATAAATAAATAAATAAATAAATACATAAATATATAAATAAGTAGAGAGGTGGAATGACTGTTCCACGTCTAGGCCTGAACATCATGCCTACATATAATATGGGAGAATGGAATTGTCAAAATGATATGAAGTTAATATCATGGGGATTATTTGAGAGTCAGGATGGGTTGGGAAGGTGGGTGTAATATATGCGTAATAGACGTCTAGACACGTCTGTAATATATGCTAATGAGATGCATAATGTTCCAGACAGTGAGTGAGATGAAGGAGTATGTAAATGAGATGACGTCATGGAAAGTTTAGGCGGTGGTTCAGTGAGCTCTGGATGGGAATAAACCATTCAGTATCCAGAAGTCAAAGTGTTCAGACATTTGTATTTTTACATGGTGTCAGATGAGGAAGAGTGCCACCCGCTAACACACTGGGTGGTTGGGTGGCTTTGGGGCATGAATGTAAATTCCAAGCCTTTGAAGTGTTCTCAGTTGACGATTGAGTTGAGCATTTGTTACATGCTGCATGCATGACAGTAGTGCATGTAACATGCGTACAAATGTAGGTTTTATAGTAAATAGTTAATTGTCTTTCTTGGATAGAAGGAACTCCAAACCGTAGGCGTAGTCTGCTTGTGTCTCACTCACTTGCTGCCCGGGCGTTTTTTAAGTGACTGAAAGGCGGAGTGACAATTAAAACCTTCATTCTGATTACAGTGTGAAGATATAATTGAGCCAATTACATTCCGCATTATGTAGATGATGGTGCATGCTAACACAATGGCTAGACTGACTTCTGTTTGCGCGTTGAGTGCTTGTGTGGAGATTAAACCAGAGAGAATCCAGTTTGAAATAGTATCATCACTGTGTGTGGTGGAGTGTGTTTCCATAGATGCGTAGGGTTTTTGCACCATTCCGTGAACAAATCTTGCTGCCCTGGAGCAAAGACCCTATAATACTAAGACGGCTCACTCCCTATCTCTCCAATGGTAATGTAAATTTTGCAGTGCCACCTTGTGGTGGGTTTGATCAGCCGGCTGCTGGTTGGTGTTTCACATGTAAACACATACAATTATATTATACATGAGATAGGTAAGTATGAATACAGATCAATATGAAATTGTTATGAACAAATACACATCATCATCAGCATCATCATCATCATCACCATCATCACACATCTTTCACATTCATATATACATTTATACATATAATATAGCACCTGTTTAACCAAGAGAACAGCCAGCGCACCAAATGGTGGGTTTTATCATTTTTATTACACAGTACAGGCTGAGTGAGCCGTTTTAGTATTATAGCGTCTTTGCCTGGATCTCGTTTTCTTGGTATTATCAAAGCATATTTGCACCACTCCAGGAACAAATCTTGCTCCCCTGAAGCTCATTTTCTTGGCATTATCAAAGCATATTATAACTCTACTCTATATCGCTCAGCTGTAAGTGATGAATCATTCCCAAATATCTAACCCTTCTCGACCTTAGGCCAAATACAAAAGAAATTAGTGATCGTTCTCGCCCGTGCCTGAAAAATCGCCTGTCCCGGGTTTTTTCGGATTTGTTTAGACTGTTAGAAATGTGTCGGGCCAGCAGCAATTCAACTTTTGTAAGCACACAATTGAAACTTCTAGAACTGTGTGATTTAATGAATTTCTAAATGAGAAAAAAAGTGTCAATTACTTGACTGAAAACATTGTGATTGTGTACATGAATGACATGTGATCCTTTTATCAGTCTAGGATGGTGTGATATTTTAAACACAAATATTGAACAAATTTAATTAAAATAAAATAAAAACAAAACCTGCCCGCCCGACCCTGATTTCTGTGATCAAAAGGATGATAACCAACTTATGATTATGTGGCCTTATCTATCTGTGTGTTAAGCACCCATAGCCCACTCCCCTATCCTCACCTACAGATGGTTAAATGCACAAAATATCGCCCACTTCCAGAGGTTAAACATCTAAATGTCTGATTTACACACCTCGCCCTCTGTCATCCCGCCACGACCTACATGGGTCGTCCTTGACCCCGAAAGCTGATCGGATAGGTCCCATAAAAGGGTGTCCTGTGTTGGTAGATCGTGGGATCGAACCCTGGTCGAGTCAAACCAATGACTTCAAAATGTATACTTATCCCTTCCTAGCCAGGTGCTCGGCATTATTAGGATAGGGCAAGGAGCAGTGGAATGAGGAAGACCAATCGTCCACGATTGAAATTTCCCATGTTTAAACAACTAATGTACACCCCCCAAAAAAGCTACTGAACATTCCCGTAACAAGCTACTGAACATTTTCTCTAACTAACCACTTGACATTCCTATAACTAGTCACTGAAAATTCCTTTCTGTCTAGCCACTAAAGGTTCCTTCCAACTAGCCACTGAAAATTCGCTCCGACATTCCCCTGACTAGCCACTGCCTGTATGTTCCCCTGACTAGCCACTGAATATTTCCCCTGACCAGCCACTGAAAATTCCCCTTGATTAGCCACCAGAATTTCTCACTGACTAGCCACTGAATATTTCCCATGAATAGCCATTGAAATTTCCCTCTGATAAACGACTGAACATTCCTGCTATGACTTAAATGCTAAGGCCGAAAATTAATTCAATAAATAATTGTGCATTCAATTTATTGTGCAACTCCTTCACAGCTGAGGATAAAGGCATTTGTTAAATTGACCTGGTTATATCTGCGCTAACTTAAAATTATTTATTGACAATGTGGTAAGTAAAGACACGGATACATGCCAATCTAACCTACGCTCTTTGTCCTAATGAACTACTCTTTATAATTTTGAGCAATCCATCTGTTCCTTTTTTTTACTAATTAGAATGTGCTAAAAGAACTGGGCAGGAGGGGGAAGCAATGTGAAAATTCGCAAGGTGCTTTAATTGATGTATTTGATGAAAATTGGGAAATGAACTGTTAGTGCTACGGATTTGACCCACTTCTACTCATCACTATTCACCCACTCCAGTGGGCCACTTTCGCCAACGATTCGCTCATCATTTTCATCAATATATCAAATAAGAAGTAGTTGTTGAAAGCTCTGTGTCGTCAGAGGTCATGTACAGCAGGCCTATATAGCTCTTATTTTTTTATTTAAATCACATCCGGTAAAAGCAATTGTCTGAATGACAATGAGAAATCTTTGGGGGGGGGGGGGGGGGGGGTGGGGGGAGTGGGTGTTTGTTCTGGTTTATTTTCAACTGAAATTACAAAATATAGGAGCTATTCGAATGTGTCTGTAAATACTGGGGGTTGTTCTTATTTATTTTAAACTAAAATTACAAAATATAGGCGCTATTCGAATGTGTCTGTAATTAGCGGGGGTTGTTCTCGTTTATTTTCAACTAAGATTACAAAATATAGGAGCTATTCGAATGTGTCTGTAATTAGCGGGGGTTGTTCTTGTTTATTTTCAACTAAAATTACAAAATATAAGCGCTATTCGAATGTGTCTGTAATTAGCGGGGGTTGTTCTTGTTTATTTTCAACTAAGATTACAAAATATAGGTGCTATTCGAATGTGTCTGTAATTAGCGGGGGTGTTCTTGTTTATTTTTAACCAAAATTACTAAATATAAGAACGATTCGAATGTCTATTGTTACTGTTAATGGCACCGGGTAGGAAAATCACTCACTGCTTGGTCACATATTAACACTGAATCTGCTATTCCACCGACCCTCTTGCTTTATGCCGATAGACCCTGTATGCCCCACTGCGTTATATGCATCTTGCCACCCCACCCCAATAAGAGGGGAGGGGGTTAATACTTTACAATACTTTATCCCCCAAAATTAAGATCATGCCTACTTTATCAACGTAGCCTGCATGCGCATACAGCATTAAATGTACCGGTATTTATCTATGTATGTATGAGTGTATGTGAATAGGTGTATGCATGTGTGTATGTATGTGTGTATGTGTGCATGTATGTGTGAATGTTTGCGTATGTGTGCAAGTATGTGTGTATGAGTGTATGTGTGCATGCGTGTATGTATGTAGGTACGTATGTATGTGGGTATGTATGTGTGCATGTATGTGTATGTGTGCATGTATGTGTGTATGTATATATCTATGTGTGCATGCGTGTATGATTGTATGTATGTAGGTATGTATGTATGTGGGTATGTATGTGTGCATGTATGCGTATGTGTGCATGTATGTGTATGTATGTATGTGTGCGTGCGTATATGATTGTATGTATGTAGGTATGTATGTATGTGGGTATGTATGTGTACATGTATGTGTGTATGTACGTGTGCATGTATGTGTGTATATATATATAATTATATATGTATTTATGTATTGATGTACACGTGCTCCCCCCCCCCCCCTGTGCCCACTAAAGCGGCCCGTTGCCCTGTTGCAGACAATGACGGTGACCGGGGTGCTCAAAACTGCGCGCCTACTGCGACTTCTGCGTGTGGCTAGAAGGATAGACCAGTACTCGGAGTACGGGGCTGCCGTGCTTCTCCTTCTGATGGCCTCGTTCACACTTATTGCTCACTGGCTGGCCTGCATCTTCTATGCAATCGCTTACGTTGAACGTCCCAGACTGAAGGAGCCGATCAGCTGGCTTGACCAGCTTGCCGAGACGACCAACACGCCTTACTTGGACAACGTCTCGACATCGGGCCCCGACATCAGGTCCAAGTACATCACGGCGCTCTACTTTACTTTCACCTCTCTCACCAGCATAGGGTTTGGTAATGTGTCACCCAACACCGACGCTGAGAAGATCTTCTCCATCTTCGCCATGCTGCTAGGGTGTAAGTACCTTTTGGGTATAGTTAGTTTGTCCTTAATCATGTTTATGCTGGTTATTTGGGGTCAGGGAACCCTCCCGGACCTATTGTTTGTGTGCCTGGAATGTAACGAGGAGAGGGATGTAGCTCAGGTGGTAGAGTGTCCAACTGTGATGGTTTGGTCATCCTATCGATCCTGCACAGTGGACCCATTTTGCTGTTTGGGCTATTTTCCATTCCAACCAGTGGTCCACAATTGGTTCATCAAAAGGTGTGGTATGTGATGTCCTGTCTGTGGGAAAGTGCATATAAAAAAAGTCCTTGCTGCTTATTGGACAGGATAGCCAATGTGGCAGCAACGGGATTCCTCCAAATAAATATGTCATAATGACCATATGTTTGACATCCAATAGCCGATAATACCAAAATCAATGTGCTCTAGAGGCATCGTTAAATATCACAAGCTTTACTTTGGAATGAAAACGTTAATTTCATTGTGTGTACTGCTAGGTTGTACTCCATAGATTGTCGTGATTTCTTTTGTGTGTGACGGTGTGTGTATACGGCCCCTGATGGTTAAATGCAATGACTTGTTTTCGGAATTTGAAATGGAAAGTTACTTACTTATTAGGGGGTTTGTGACCTGGCGGTCACTGGCTGCAGAACTGCAGCATTGATAGACGGCGCCGTTAAAACGGCCAGTTTTTGGCGGGTTTTTTTTTTGTGGGGGGGGGGGCTTTCCTTCTCAGAAATGGAAAGCTGGACACGAGGATTTTTTTTTTTTTTAATTGAGGCTGTATGATAGATATAGAGGTAGATAGGGAGTGTGGCATGTGATTGGTTGATTGTTTGAGTTGGAGGGACTGTGGTGTGCGGTTCGCAGGAGGGGGGGGGGGGGGGGGGGGCACCCTGTCTGCGGGTTAGTCGCCGCCCTCCCCACGCCCCAGGGAAGGTGGGGAGGGCGGGGTTCCGGTTCTGCGTGCCCCCAGCATTGACAGCCAATGAGCCCCCCTCCCCACCCCCGCGCTCATTCATTGGAAGACTACGCTTTTAGTAATTACTTACGTGGGTGACATTAGCTTCTAATTAGTATTTACCACAGGAGCAATTAGTGCCCAGCAGGGGACTCCTTTGCTTTGTGGGCTTCTTGATTTCATTGTTCATTGAAAACGGTTATAGTTTTCATTGTTTATTCCCGCCACCGCAGACACAATTTAGCGTTGGCAAACTACTTCATTAGTAGAGGCCTATCAAGTTTCGGTTCGTTTCTTCTCAGGTCATTATAGTCATATGTTAATATTGGCAGTCTACTTTTCCTTGTACGCACTGATATAATTCCGTCATCTCGGGCGAAACGCTGCAGCGAGAAAATAATTAGTGAGTTCCCTATATATATATATATATATATATATATATATCTATATATATATAGTTCCCTATATATTATATAGGGAACTCACTAATATATATATATATATATATATATATATATATATATATATATATATATGGGGAACTCACTAATTATATATATATATATGAAGAGTTGAGGTGCAAAACCACGTAAACACCAATCCAAAAATGGATAAAAAAAATCAAACCCTCAACAACTTTATTATTTTATATTTCTTGTCTTTTGTTCATTGCTCCATAACCATGTGATCATATGAAAAGTGGTATTAGTGAGAATTTAAATTATTTTCAGCTATTTTAAGATATTTGATTGAAACTACATTTTTGGATTGCCATTTACTTGGTTTTGAGCCTGAACTCTTCATATATATAGATATAGATATATATATATATATATATATATATATATAATTGGTTTGGGTAACGAGTCTAGTGTCGTGGGATGGTTTTCTTTGTAAATATGTCTAGAGTGGGATTCTAACCCATACTTCTGCCATATATAGGCCTATATATATTATATTATTTATAAGCGACACAGCATGATATAATTTACTGGTGGTAGAATAAAGAAAGGCAATGTAATATCATTAATGCAATTCTTTTTCTGAACATCTTCCCATCTCGCATTGAAAAAAAACCGCATTGTCGTTGTGTGGTTTAGTTTTTTTAATTGCTGCTGTTGTTGTTGCTTAGGGAGTTAATATCATCGTGGGAGAAAAACTACACATCCTACGGCATCTCAGTATTTACTGCCTGTGCCTTAAAAGACCCCTTTTTGAATCAACACCAGTAGGATCCAGGTGTACATGCCCGGGGGGACTTTCATTAAATCAGATTGGAACCTTGTTGGTATGATGTTTTAACTTGCTCCAAGCACGAATCTAGCGCCAACTATTTCCTTTTAATTAGTTAAATTAGTGCAACGTCAACACCACTGCTCTAGAACTTAGAAGAGCCGCCATCACATTAAGAACGGGCGGTCAATTAACGCCTGCGGCAGGCTTGCGTGCATATATATATATATATATATATATACATGTATATATGTATATGTATGTATATATCTATAGATGTATATGTATATTTATCTATATCTATATATATATACATATATATGAATATAGAGATATATATGTGTATATATTAGCGGCAAATAACAGCGCAGTACACACACGTATAGGGACCGGACGCGGTGGCCCAACCGGTGGAGCGCAGGCTTCCCGTGCGGAAGGTCGGGAGTTCGAATCCCAGCTGAGTCAAACCAATGACTTATCAAATTGATACATGTCGCTACCTAGTCTGGCACTCGGTATTAATAGGATCTGACAAGGATTGGTTGGCTCAGTGTCAGGATAATGTGACTGAGTGGGATATTAGGTCAAGATGCCGGCAGCCTGGTCTCCTAGTGGGGTAGCACTATAAAGTAACCATGAGTATGTGTTATCACAAGTCAGTATCCATCCTGATATGAACGAGGGAGCTGCCCTCTATGGAAGATCTTCTGATCAAAAAGAATCTCCGGTGGACTGGGCACCTCATGAGGATGTCATCAGACAGGCTACCAAAGCAGATCCTCTACTCTCAACTGTCTTCTGGTTACAGAAAGAGAGGGCGCCCTTGTCTCCAGTTCAAGGATACCATCAAGAGAAACCTGAAGCTGAGAGACATTAAGACTGGCTCATGGACATCATTCTCACAGCAGAGAGCTAAATGGAGAGCGGCAGTCAAGTAATGAAAGCAGTCTTTGTCGCATCATGACCAACAGCATGATGATGATGATGAACTTAGGTGTTGCTAGGACATAAACTAACAACAAAGAAACCAACAAATTACTGTGTGCTACTCAAAAAGAGTATGTTCACACCCTGTGTTCTCACATGTCTGGCACCTGTATTGGTTCAGTGAAGCTGCTGAGATGTGGTGTTCTAGCCACGTGCACAACAAGTGGTCCACAACGGGTTCATCAAAGGCTGTGGTATGTGTTGACCTGTCTGTGGGAAAGTGCATATAAAAGACCCCTTGCTGCTCATCGGAAAGAGTAACCTATGTGGCGGCAGTAGCTTTCCTCCAAAGAAATATGTCAGAATGACCGTATGTTTGGCGTCCAATATCCGATGATAAAAATCAATGCGCTCTATAGGCGTCATTAAATAAAACAATCTTTCTTCTTTTGTTAGCCGCGTGCTCTGCGTGTATTATAATAATAACAGTCGGTGTAGGCTATTCTGCTACCCACCCAGCAGGGAGGCGCGAGATGGTCTGCGGCCCTGTATAGCGTGTTGTTATCGTCGCTAAATCATTAGTGTACTGGTTGTCGGTCTGAGCCATGTTTATTTTTGGTGCGGAGCCACTAGCCAACTACAAATAAAGAATGTGACTGAGTACACACGCACCGCCCCCCCTCCCACACACACACACACTGTATTGTGCCCCACCCCCACTTCACATACCATACCGCCCTCACACACCCACACAAACTATAATAGGATAGGATAAGGATTGGTTATCACAGTATCATGACCTTGTGGAATATTGCGTCATGGTGCCGACGGCCTGGTCTCCCAGTGGGGCAACATTATAAAGTCGTCATGAGTGCAAACTGTCACAAATTGGTACCCGTCCTGACATGTCCTTGGATATTGCTAGGACGTAAAACAACAACAAACATACCCTGAGGTTTATAACCAGAATGTAGTTAGTTTGCTGCCAGGCAGTGGTTGGTGCTCCCACCAACTCCCTCATTATCGCTCGCCCTTGCCCCCTGGTAGCGGTCGTCGACAATGGTGTGGGTTGGAAGGGAGCGGGAGCACACGTGACTTAATTAATTGGTTCAATGAGACGCCGATCTGGGAGGCCTTACTATGCCCAGCGGCTATGTCGGTCTTAGATCGATGGCGCAATCGGGGCTGGGGGGTGGAGGGTGTGTGGGCGGGGGGAGGGTGGGTGGGTGAGAAAGACCGGTAGATAGACTACAGTTTCCCGGTGGATCCACCAATAGCCACATGGCATATTAATGCTGATTTGAACCTTCTTGTACACTAGGGCTAATATCACATTGGACACATTGATGCTCGTAAATTCACCGAAATTAAGCAACGTTGAACCTCGTTAATGATTCGAAATCCAAGGTAACCATCCTAATATACTGCACTGACCTTTCAGGCAGGGAGCCACATAGACAGGTGGGCGTGGATATGGTGATTGCATCAGGGAGCATAGGTAATATAAGGGCTAGCACACTAACCTCGATATGGTTCGAAAAATGGGTTTGAATCGTGCTCTAGACACAATAATTCCCATTTCCATCACCTCCACGACATTCTTATAGAAACTAAATCATAAATATAATAATACTACCTTTAACCTGTGCACATCACAGGTTAAAGGTAGGCTCTGCATCAATCTCTGGACAAATATTGTGTTGTACTGTCATTATATATAATATATATTTGTGGTCTCAGACTATATTCAGAAACCATGTATATATCTACTTCTCTGCTATGTTCTGGACTCGTGCACGGTCCCATTTCAAAATAGTGCTGCCATCTGGTGGAATTCCATCAGCCCCTTTATGCGGTAAACCATATCACTGGTGCTATCCAATGGCAGCGTTAACAACACTCGCAGTTACGTGACTCAAAATGGATGTCACTCTGGTCGAAGTGACCAAAGTTAGTAAAAAAACCATCAAATATAATATGAAATGTGAACAGTAGGCATAAAGCATGCTATTAACAACCCATGCATTACGAAGCATCAGTGGAGTATGAGGATGTGCATTGGCAGCGCCAATTAACAGAGGAGTAGTGATCAGAACGACCCTAAAACTTAACCCCTGTTTAGTGTTATATATATATATATGTTTTTTTTCTTCCTTTCTCCTCCCTTTATTTCCTTGCTGTGCAGCTCTCACATGGTGCTGCCACCTACTGAACAGACCGCAAACTTTATATACCGCACATCCAATATACTTTCTGGCAGCCCGCCGTGGCTGCCTCCTTTGCCATTTGCAACAGCATGTCTTAACTGCGTTATGCTGATGACGCAGACCCAATGTAAGTAATAATCATCCCTGCTCTTCCCACTTCCAGCACTGATGAGCGCTGCCATCTTCGGCAACGTTTCTTCCATCATGTTACGACTCTACCAAGGCACGGAGGAGTACCACGAGATGCAAACATCCATTAAGGAATTCATCAACTTTCATCATATTCCAAAGCCACTGGCCACACGGCTCATAGAATCATACCAGCATGCATGGTCCTACACCAACGGCATTGACATGAATAGTGTAAGTATTTCTGGTATTCTCCACTTGTATTCACGCTGATTATCCACCCATCTTCCCCAGTTAATGCCCTCTCCCTCTCCACCGTCACCACTACCATCCTCTCTACCAATCAGCACCCTCGCCCTCTCCCCCAGTTCGCAACGGCTCCCTCCACCAATCATTGTCATTGTCTGATCCACCAATCACCACCCTCACCCTCTCCACCAATCAGCGCCCACACCCTCTCAGCCAATCAGCATCCTCACCCTCTCCACCAATCAGTGCCCTCACCCTCTCCACCAAACAGCATCCACACCCTCTCAATCAATCAGCGATATCACCCTCTCCACCAATCAGATCCCTTACCCTATCCCCCAATCAACATTCTTACATGCCCCATCAATCAATCTTTGCCTTAGACCTCTAGACCGATCATTGTTCTCACCTGCTCCACCAATCAGCATCCTCAACATATACACTAATCAGCACCATTGCCTAATACACCATTCAGCTACATCACCCTCTTCACCAATCACCAGCCTTACCCTCTTCACCAATCACCACCCTCATCCTCTCCACCAATCACCACCCTCACCCTTTCCATCAATCACCACCCTCACCCTTTCCATCAATCACCACCTTCACCCTTTCCATCAATTAGCACCTCACCATCTCCACCAATCACCACCCTTAACCTCTCCACCAATCACCACCCTCACCCTCTCCACCAATCACCACCCTCACCATCTCCACCAATCACCACCCTTACCCTCTCCACCAATCACCACCCTTACCCTCTCCACCAATCACCACCCTCATCCTCTCCACCAATCAGCTCCCTCGCCCTCTCCACCAATCCGTGCCCTCGTCCCCACCCTCTACACCAGACACCGATGGCTTCTGCGCTCAATAGTGTGAAATCCGTCTGTCCAAGTTCAAATCCTAGCCCCACAGCAGGTGATGTAAGGAGTTTTGTCAAATATTCCGATTGATTCCTCGTGTATAGGCGCCCAACATGGAGACAGTGTTTGTTGCCAGCTTTGTTAAATTATGACTCACCTTCAGCGCTTGTGTGCGCATGTGTGGGGAGGGTAGAGGAAACCTCCATCTGGGGACAATGAATGAATTGCATGGTTTGTAACCTTTACGGTTACTGGCCTCAAATGACTGCAGCATTAGGTTCTGACACTGATGAATCGATCCGAAGATGGAACATTTGTGGAGGTGTAATGGTGGTGACTTGTGTCCGGGCACCAGAGGGGAGTAGAGGAGGGGAAGTGAAAGAGGGATTTCCAGCAAAGAAGAAAGTGTAGCAGTGAAAGAAAGGGCCCCACCCACACAAACACTCTCCCCTAGTCTGGTAGGGATGAGGTAAGCTTGGGAAAAAAGAAAAAGGTAGTCTGAAGGAAAGAGAAGAGAGGTCTGGCTTATAGCCGCTTTAGGTAACCAGCACCTGGAACCCTGCTGAAGTAGGTGAAACCAATATGGCGGAGTCGTGACTCCTAGCACCTTGGTGACAAGTCAGCGAGTAGGAGTCACAAACGTCAAAGTGGTTAAGGCCCTGTCACACTACGACGTTTCCGCCGGCGCACCGGCAACGCGCAAAATATTTGCAACCCGTCGAAACACGTCCAACTCTTCGGCGCTTTGGGAGAAAGTTTGACGTGGCGCAGCATGTTAGTAGCATGCTTTAAGCGCGCGGCCAACGGGCTTTGACACGCGGCGGAACAAAGTGTCAACGTCCCGCCAGCGGGTTCCCAGCGTGCCATCAGCGTGTTATCGGAGCGTTGTCGGCGCACCGCCCGCGCGCCGATGGCGTGCCAGTAGCGCGTCATTAAAGGTTCGCAGAACGCCGGGTAACGTTAGGCGCGTGGAAGACACGCCAGCAACACGTCAAGACGCGCCAGCAACATGTCCAACGCGTCGAGAAACGCTGGAGCAACGCCAATAGCGCGCCCACTACACGTCGATGGGAGGTCACAGATGGGCTGACGGAATGATCGCAGTTTGGCGAAATAAATGCCAACGTTCCGCCAGCACGCCGCCAACGGGTGTCGACGTGTTGCTAATGCGTCCGTAACGCGCCTGCCAACACGCTGATGCACGTTGTGGCCCATCGAAAGTTTTGTGCAAGCACAAAACCTCGACGCAGCCCGACGTGTCCATTCACACGTTGCTATGTACTGACGCGCCGGTAACGCGCCGGTAATGCGCCGGTAACACGCCGGTAACGTACCGGACGTGTACCGATGGTTCGCCCAAAAATGCAACGCGTCGAAGCGCGTCGAAGCGCGTTCGTGAGAAACGTCGTAGTGTGACAGGGCCTTAAGAAGGTGAAAGCCAACCGGGCCTTCCCCAGTCATAGTTTCTGAGATCAAACCGGGAGGAGGCTGGCAGCTTGAGAGGGAATACAATAGATGTGGATGAAGCGGTGTCCAAACAACAAGTTCATCTGTTCATATGGTAGCCGGTACCATTCTGTGGTGTCAGTAGGAATAAGTATGCGACTAAGCTCACAGTGAAGAGTGAACAGTATGATGCATACTATTTATGTGGAAAACGACTTTGTGGCAGCTTGCATTGTAATGAAAGTGTCAGCGCCTGAAGACGGTACGTCAAATACATCACGGTATTGTGTCAATGTGTTTGACAGCGCAGTTAAAATACTATGGCATATCGTTAGTGTATGACAGCATATATCACAATCTGTGACAGCAGTAGCATCAGTCTGTGACGGCGTATATAACGGTGTCTGTCAGTACTGTCAATAGTTCTCTCACGTTGATGTATCGCCAACCTAAATAGACCCCTGATGATGGGAACAATCAGATAAGCGGCTCAGTGAATTCAATCACTGCGCATGCATAGGCCTACTGGTCCGCCATATTGGTTTCACCTACTTCAGCAGGGCACGAGTGCGTCCATTATAGCGGCAGGATCTGGTTACCTAAAGCAGCTATAAGCTGGACCATTCATTCTGTTAGTGCTCGCGTCGGCCATATTTGTTTCACCTACTTCAGCAGGGTGCGGGTGCTTCCATTATAATGGCAGGATCTGGTTACCTAAAGCAGCTATGAGCGCATACCTTTCATTCTGCCGGTGCTCACCTCCGCCATATTGGTTTCACCTACTTCAACAGGGCACGAGTGCTTCCATTATAACGGCAGAATCTGGTTACCTAAAGCAGCTATAGTCGGACCTTTCATTCTGCTAGTGCTCGCATCCACCATATTGGTTTCACCTACTTCAGCGGGGCGCGGGTGCTTCAATTATAACGGAAGGATCTGGTTTCCTAAAGCAGCTATAAGCCGGACCTTTCATTCTGCCAGTGCTCGTGTCCGCCATATTGGTTTCACCTACTTCAGCGGGGCGCGGGTGCTTCAATTATAACGGAAGGATCTGGTTACCTAAAGCAGCTATAAGCCAGACCTTTCATTCTGCCAGTGCTCACGTCCGCCATATTGGTTTCACCTACTTCAGCAGGCCGCGGGTGCTTCCATTATAATGGTAGAATCTGGTTACCTAAAGCAGACATTTAAGAGCGGACCTTTAACTCTGCCAGTGCTGGCTGCCTTGGGGGAAGACGGGAGAGTCAGAAACACTATAGGTGGCCTGTCAGGCATGGAGGCGCAGGAGTTTTTAATGTGGCTGCCCCGCTGCACTCTGCGTCTGCGTGAATGAAAGCCGCCGTGACGGGTGCGCGGTGTGGTCACGTGCTGTTATAAGAAGAAAAGGCAGACAAATAGATAGATTCGTTGGTTGTTGAAGGTTTACATCCTGGCAACATCTGAGGTCATATCAGGACGGGTACCGATTTCTGACAGTGCGCACTCATGGCTACTTCATAGTGCTGCCCCACTGGGAAATCAGGCCGCCGGCGCTTTGACCCGATATCCCACCCAGTCGCATTATCCTTGCACTGAGCTAACCAGTCCTTGCCCTATCATATTAATGCCGAGCGCCAGGCTAGGAAGCGACAAGTATCAATTTTGTTATGTCATTGGTTTGACTCCACCGGGAAACCGAACTACCGATCCCTCGCACGGGAGGCCCGCACTCTACCGATTCGGTCGTCGCGTCTGGTAAGGGCACTAGGTGGCGTGTCAGGCATGGAGACGCAATATTTACATAACACCCGTGGTCACCAGTCCCTTAGATTGGGACAACTCCAAAATAGTAGGAGTTTCTACATGCCTTACTTTGAGAATTAGATATTTTATAATCTTTTAGTTCAGCAAACTGCCACCAGGTGGGGCAGGGAGGGCTCACCACACACACACACACACACACACACACACACACACACTCCTCCCACCTCCAGCCTGACACCTGGCTTTGGCAGGTCCTGCAAACACTCACACACACACACACAACCCCCATGCATTGTCACCTGTGTCCTAACACTCCCTCAGATACTGGCATCTGTAAGTCATACCATAACAATAACAAGCACACAGAAATTCTTGACTTAATTATTATACCCATTCTGTGGCATTCTTCACAGACTATTTGTCTGGGTGAAGAAACCAGTCTGCATCAACTGTATATGCTGCCCTTAGTTTCAGCATTTACCTCCTTTCATACAATATATAATACCAACAGACTTCAATTCAGGAATACATGTAAATAAACCAATGCAGTAATAATTTTCCAGAGTTCTTATCTCCAGTGGTTATATTTGATGTAGAACCTTAGAACAATCTGATATTAATTATCCTTTCACTTAATATACATAATCTACCATGGTTTCACAACTTGGTTTGAATATTATGCACATGTATTTAGCAACATGATAGAATGAATTAGGTATTATTAGAGAGGTTTTATAGTGGTACTTATATAATTTTAATATTATTATAATGACTTTATAGAAATAACTGGATGATTTAAATATGATTAAAACAGTTTTCTCAATGCTTCACATATGAGTTTTATGAAAAGGAGATATTTTAGAATATATTTTAACTATTATTTATTTATGAACCAGACCTAAAAAGTCGGAATATTTTACAGCAGGACTATTAACGCCGGCTGCCCGGTGCACTCTGCGTCTGCGTGAATGAAAGCCGCCGTGATAGGTGCGCTGTGTGATCACGTGGTGTTAAAAGAAGAAAAGGCAGACGAATAGAGAGGAGGCCAGGGCCTAATGGCGGTGTCGGACAGAGTGATAGCACGCTCTGCATGCTGTACTTAATGGGAACCAAAGCTTAGCCTGTGTTCCATTATGCTTAGTTGGAGATCGAGTAAGTTCCGTAATGCTTAGTCAGTGAAATAAAAGAACAGCATAGGGTTCCAATCCCAGCCAATGCTCGAGCGCTGAAGACAAGACATTCACTGAATAAACCACAGTTACTTTCTGTATATATATATATATATATATATATATGTATATATATGTATGTGTGTATAATATATATATATATTGTATAATATACTGAATAAATCACAGTTACCTTCTGTATATATACGTATATATATATATGTGTGTATATAATATATATATATATTGTATATATAATATATAGAGAGAGAGGAAGAAAGACAGAGAGAGAAACAGAGGGGAGGAAATGTCTCTATTTTAAGCATTTTAGGGTATTTCTGTGTTGAATTACTCTGCATATATGCGTCTATTTAACTGTTCTCACTGTGCGGTTATACCTTCTCAAATAGTGACAGAATGTGGGGCCGAGGGGCGGGGGGGGTGAGGGGGGCGCTGAAGGAGGAAGTTCAGTTAAATGGTTGATAACATATACAATGGACCTCCAGGCTGCTCGACCTGCACCATTAAGGCTAGCAGTACAAACGTAGGCAATAGGACTGCAAAGCAGGCCCAGTACATCTATATAAATAAAAGTAAATGTCCTTCCTTCAGACTACCTTCTTCTGTTTTTTGCAAGCTTACCTCCCCTACCCCAGACTAGGCGAGAGTGTTTGCTTGGGTGGGGCCCTTTCTTTTACTACTGCACTTTCTTCTTTGCTGGAATCCCCTCTTTCGCTTTCCTCCTGTACTCCCCTCCTGTACTCCCCTATAGCACCCAGACTCAAATCACCACCATTACCCCTCAATGAAAGTTCCGTCTTTCATAGCTTCGGATTGATTCATCGGTGCCGGAACCCAATGCTGCAGCATATGCAGTAGTAAGGTTACAACCCACCCATTTCAGTGTGTGCGTATGTTTGTTTGCCTGTGTGTCACAAACAATTCTGACAAAAGAGTTTTAATTTTTGTCCATAAATTTGTTCAGCGGTGATTTGGTTGGGCAATGTATGATGTCGGGGATGACCAAATTGATTCTGATAGTTATATTTTATAGATTTTATTGTTTACTCCAATAAATTGTTTACTCATTAAAGTTCTTTTTATTATTATTCTAAACCCCTAGTTATATGGGTCATCGGCCCAAGTAGCCCTGTGCAAGGGCAAGCTTTAAAGTCTGTGCGGCGCGCTGCTTTTGAGATTGTCTTTCACGTTGCATAGTCCGATGGTTTTGAGTTTCTGTCATTTTCTGTGATAAAATATATTAGATTGATTGTTATGGCCCTGTCACATTACAACGTTTTGGCCCAACGAGGGTCGACGCGTGCTGACGTGTTGCAATTTTGGGCGAAACGTCGGTATATCTCCGTTACGTTACCGGTATGTTACCGGGGCGTTTCCGGCGCGTCGGTACATAGCAACGTGTGAATGCAGACGTCGGCGGCCGTCCGCCGCGCGTCGAACCTCGTTGGCTGCGCGCTAATACCATGCTACTAACCCGTCCAGTTTTCTCCCAAAACGCCGAAAAGTTGGACGTCTCTTGACGGGTTGCAAATATTGTGTGCGTTGCCAGCACGCCGGCAGAAACGTTGTAATGTGACAGGGGTATTATAATTGAAACAATGCCAAGACCGACGGACTTTAAGATTGGGATTTATTATTGTCTTCTTCTTTTTCGTTACATATCAGAGTTCAAATATCTTGATTTCAAGGCTTACAGAACTTGACCCCACCGAGCATAACAATATGGGTGGGATGGCTTAAAAAAAAAAGGCTTAGTAGTAGATGTTGAATGAACCGCAGTCGAGGCCAAAGTGATTCAAAAGGCGGCTAGTTTGTTAGTGTTAAGTTCTTACGCTAGGATGTGGTGAAGGCCCAGCGGCCGGGTTTAGTCTATAAATAGAATAGTCGATGCTTTGTATCCAATCGAAATGAGACGTCGGTCATAAGTATTCAATTACCCATGTTCTCGTAACATGTACAAGTACATGTACTCAAGTTTGAAGTAACTTTTATTTCAAAAGGCTAACTTTTGAGATATTTGAAGTGCAACCATGTCAAATCAATTTTGGCAAGCACGCCAACACTCTGACACCATAGGTTTCTGTAGTAACAGGTTCTATTAAATTGCTTCAGTATTCCCTTCTATGTCATGACAAATGTTTGATAAGTGCATCAGTATCTAAGTTAGATTAGTCTAAGCAAATCTAGATAATTGTTTAGGGTTTGAAAATTTGATGTCTTAATCGGACTATGCAGCTTTAATAATATGCGACTAAAGGGTTTATACCTGCCATGAATGTCATTCAGTTCATGCATGCTTAGGGTTCTGGGCTCAATGGTAGGTATTTGCGCATCATTGAGTCCTGTGCTAGTTTAGGTTCTCACCATGGTATTGCACTCATGTTGGTATCCTATGGTACCCAGTTAAGTTGACTGTTTGTCTGTTGGACTGGGCGATAATTGGGGTATTCTGTGATAACACAGCCATGACAGACAGCATATCATATCATCAAAGTAATGTATTGCTTGATATTTTAGTATGTGGGAGGGGGGCGGGGGAATTGGCACAATCATTTCAATATTTTAATTAATTTTTCACATACAAAATATGTATCGAATTCACAACATGGGATATTATTCCTTTTGTACTCACAATTCACAAATTACACAATTAACAGGTACATTAAGTGGATTGCCAGAAGGTCGGTCATTCTGTTATCTATAGAAACGTTTTTTACTGTGGTTATATTTACTGCTTTTTATTACATAATTTTGTTTATAATGGGATTGTATTTATATAGACGCAGTTCAGTCACAACCAATTGAAGGGACTAATATAGTTGAAAGATTATGGTTTAAAAAAATATATAAGATGATGTTAATGATTGTATTGTGAGAAACATTCAATATTCAAATTGATTTTCAAGAACATCAATAACTCTGCATATTGTGGCCCTGACCATTGATACTCCCAGGACTGAGTCTGTTACCAACTGCGTAACACTCCCATCACACCAAACTAGTTCTCAAAACGTCGCACCACGTTCTAAAACGGGCTGTGGTCAGGGTAGAACGTGGCTGCAAGAAGATTTTTGGCATCCTCAAAGTTCTGGAGCACCATTCCATTCTAGCCCGTCCATTCCATTCATAAAAATACCGTAAAAAGTTTCTACTACATCCTTTCCGTTCGCACACAGTTTGAGTCCATTCAGCAACATTTTCAATAATGTACTGAGAACTAGTTTGGTGTGATGGGGGAATTAAGTACCATCACATGAAATGCATTGCGTTGCTTTGATTTCGATTTTCTTCATGAAATATTACTGCAGATAGAGATTAATGTTATTTATGTGGTAAGGTATGCTAAATACAAAAGGCTAAATTAACACCAAGTATTTATACACGTAACAACGTCAGTGTTGTTTGTTGCTCTTCAGATTAACAAACCTCAAGAGCATCACAGGATGAAAGATTCTGTAAAGCGAGTTTCTTTTGTGTTTTTATTGTACATTTGTTGAAGGTGAAAATCAAATCGTAATTGGTCTTCCTCATGCCACTGCTCACTGTGTTATCCTAGTAATGCCGGGCGCCAGGATAAGTAGTGACAAGTGTCATTTGTTTAAGTCATTGGTATGACTCGGACGGGGTTCGAACCTACCACCACCAATCAATCAATCAATGCAGTCTCATAAGGATTCTAGGAAATAATATCTGGTTTTACCGCCGCTAAACCATCTACCTAAACGGGAGACGGGCGGCCATCCCGACTTGTCAGTAGTATTAGTTGTAGTCGTATTGCTGTCATCAGCGGTACGATTGTAACACTGGTAACGCTGGTAGCGCTGGTAACGCTGGTAGCGCTGTCATGGTAATGTTGGTAGCGCTGGTAACGCTGGTAACGCTGGCATGGTAATGCTGGTAGTGCTGGTAATGCAATAAAACTGGTAGCGCTGGCATGGTAACGCTGGTAGTGCTGGTATGGTAACACTGGTAACGCCGGTAGCGCTGGCATGGTAACGCTGGTAGCGCTGGTAACGCTGGTAGCGCTGGTAACGCTGGTAGCGCTGGTAACGCTGGTATCGCTGGCATGGTAACGCTGGTAGCGCTGGTAATGCTGGAAACGCTGGTAGCGCTGGTAACGCTGGTAGCGCTGGCGCTGGTAACGCTGGTAACACTGATAGTACTGGCATGGTAACGCTGGTAGCGCTGGTATGGTAACGCTGGTAATGCTGATAGTGCTGGCATGGTAATGCTGGTAGCACTGGTAATGCTGGTAACACTGGTAGCGCTGGCATGGTAATACTGGTATGGTAACGCTGGTAACGCCGGTAGCATCTGTTTCCGGTGAACTGCTCACTTGGACAGTGAATTATTTCTCTGGCGCCCTTGGCAGAAACAACGGACGTGCATGCTCAGATGTCTGTGCAACGTTTTGCAGGTGTTGAAGGCGTTCCCTGAGACGCTGCGTGCCGACATATGTCTGCATATTAACTGGCGCCTCTTGCAGCGGAATGAGGCGTTTAAAACCGGAAGTACAGGTGAGATGTCGCCTCCCACTTCACCGAGCAGCAGCAGCAGCACCAGGCACACCCGGGGGAATGGTCCGGCTCCTATCCAACAAACATAGTTTTCACTAAGATCTTACTTGGAAAATCAGTATGCATTACATTGCCAGATCATGCCACTGGAGGACAACACACATTTCAATAGCAGCGAATATTATTCTGAGTAGCATATGGAAATTAGAAATTTCGGCAGGTTCATTTGACATACATGTCTATTATATATATATAGTTGATGTTTATGGTATATATACCATAAACATCAATTATATATATATAGACATATATTTATATATTCATCATTAACAATTGCAACGGCAATGTAGATTAAATATTAAATATTTAGATTAAATATTAAATAGTTTAGAATGTACGTAGAAAGTAATATAACGCTGCCTGCACGCTGTGACCAATAAGACATTATTTGGCGTGATCGCATAGGATTTGATAAGTAACATCCCAAGGAAACTATGTTTTTGAGATGAGACTTCCACAGACCAGGTTCCTGTGTCCCCCCACCCACTACACTGCCAGCAATACTGTACCTCACACTATACTTCTAATCTGTAATAGCGCACACACCGGTACATATGCGTTGTCCTAACCAGAAACCCCATTGTTGATTTTACAGCTACTTAAGAGCTTCCCGGACTGTCTGCAAGCGGACATCTGTCTTCATTTAAATCGCAACCTCCTTAAAAACTGCCCTGCCTTTAAGGAGGCGAGTCCAGGTGAGCACACCCGCCACACACCCCTACCTGCCACATACCCCTACCCGATACACACCCCTACCTGACACACACCCCTACCCGCCACACACCCTTACCCGCCACACACCCGTACCCGCCACACACCCCTACCCGCCACACACGCCTAACTGCCACACATCCCTACCTGCCACATACCCCTACATGCCACTTACCCCTTGCTTCCACACACCCCTACCCGCCACATACCCCTACCTGCCAATTACCCCTACCCGGCACACACCCCTACCCGCCACGTACCCCTACCTGACACACACGCCCTACCCGCCACACACCCCTACCCGTCACACCCCCTACCTGACACACACCCCTACCTGACACACACGCCTAACTGCCACACACCCCTACCTAACACACAGCCCTACCCGCCACACACCCCTACCTGACACAGACCCCTACCTGACACACATGCCTAACTTCCACACACCCCTACCTGACACACACCCCTACCCGCCACATACCCCTACCCGCCACACACCCCTACCTGACACACACCCATACCCAACACACATCCCTACTCACCACACACCCCTACCTGCAACACACCCCAGCCGCCACACACCCATACCTGATAATCCTCTACCCACCACACACCTATCCGCCACACACCCCTACATAGCACACATCCCTACACGCCACATACCCCTACTCACCGCACACACCCCTACCTCTGACACACCCCTACCCACCAAACACCCCTACCCAACCCGCACCCCTACCCGACAGACACCCCTGCCTGCCACACACCCCTCTCTACAACGCACTCCTACCCGACACACACACACCTACCCACCATACACCACTACCAACCACACACACCCCTACCTGCCACACACCCATACCCACCACACACCCCTACCCACCACAAACTCCTACCCACCACACACACCCCTACCCACCACACACTCCTACCCACCACACACACCCCTACCTGCCACACACACCCCTATCCACCACACATGCCCGTACCCACCACACACACCCCTACCCACCATGCACCACTACCCACCACACACACACCCCTACCTGCCACACAGTCCTACCCAACACACACCCATACCCACCACAAACTCCTACCCACCACACACACCCCTACCCACCACACACACCCGTACCCACCACACACACCCCTACCTGCCACACACACCCCTATCCACCACACACACCCGTACCCACCACACACACCCGTACCCACACACACCCCTATCCACCACACACCTCTACCCACCACACACACCCCTATCCACCACACACACCCCTACCCACCACACACACCCCTACCCACCAACCTATGCCTACAGTATTATGTCGTCTTGCCTGAAAGGGCAAGGAAATAGAAAAAATACACCAATTTCCCTGACTCGTCACAGGCAGACTAGTCGCAGCTCCCGCTACTGATATTACTTAAACCAGAGAAAGGTGAGATGCTATTTATGCACTTCAATGGCAAGTTTGTTGGGGTGTTCTTGTTGGGGTTTTTTTCCTGGGGGGAAGGGGGGGAAATTGTAGGGTTGTTTTGGTGGGGTTTTTGTTTGGGGGGGGGGGGGAGGAGGAGGTTATTCTGCTAATGTGCTGTGTTATAAATCAGGACTTGGAGATGTGAATGGCACATTCCTTTGTTTATGATCTACGGAGATCCGCCATTACTCCTATAATAGACTCAGTCTAAGCGTAATATCCAGCCATACCATTATTCCTAACAAGCCCGATTTGTTTTCTTTTGGGGGGGGGGCTTTTTTTTGCTACTCCTTTTTTTCCTAGTTCTGTGTATTCGTAACAGATGTCTTTGAGATATCTAAAGGTTTTACAACTGATTTGCTTGAGGGTGGGTCAATAAATCGTCAAATGGACTTACCTATTGGTAGTTCTTTTGATCGCTGCAGTGAGTGAAAGCTGTGGGGTTGGTTACCATGACAACTAGACTTAGATCTGTGCGATGTAGCTGTATGAGCATTTGTATGCAGGATATTGGTGAGGAGGAATACAGACGAACCGACTTTGATTTCGGTCGGGCGATATTGCGTGCATTTGTGCAGAGAGTGCTGGCTGGCTTTTGAGAGTGAGTTCAGCTTTCAATGAGTCACTCACAGGTTCTTGCCAGGCTTGTTAAATAGTGGTTCTGGTGGCAATCCTTAGCATAAACAAGCATATATTTATATGGCCGCCTTTTCCAAAGTTGCACATATCATATCCGTAGCTTCCTGGAACGGACGAGTGCTGAAGGCAGGGACCACTAGAGGCAAACCATTTCAGGGAGGTTACATACTGGGTTTTTTTGGGAGGGGGAATGGGGACAACTTGCCCACTTGCCCTCTCCTCTCTATCTCTGGTCCTGCAGATGCATATTCTTGCAGAAGTAATAGCAAATCGCTTGACCGAGTCCTATCTAATGGATTTAAACTGGGGGAATCTCATCTTATATGGCAAATGATGCTGAATCGATGCAAATGAGTCCACTTGGCCGTGGTTAGACTAAGATGCTTCGCAGTTGAGGAAATCGAAAGTCGTGTTCCTAATTCTGGTTTTTGCTTTGAATACCTGTTTTCTCTGCTTCTAAAACATTTAACCTATGTCTGATGACATGACATGATGTTTTCAATATATATATATAAATATATATATATATGTATTTTCCTTTAGTCAGAGCATGAAGCCCCAATAGCACTGCACTCTGACTACCCCCTGTATATCTGTCTAACCAGCTAAAGAGTAGATTCACTGAGTGGTGGGTATAAATATATAGATATATATATATCACTCGCGTAATGCTCTTCTCTGTATGTACTAACTACGTTGTGCTCTGTAGTATTAGTAAAACAAGCACGCACTCGTACACATTTTTTTCTGATTATCCTGCACAGTACCTTAGGATGACACACTTGTAGTAGTGTGTTGCGCATTGCCATACAGATATTCTTAGCATTATAGATATCCTTAGCCATACAGATATTCTTAGCCATATAGATATTCTTAGCTATATAGATATTCTTAGCCATATAGATATTCTTAGCCATATTTATATTCTTAGCCATACAAATGTTCTTAGTCATACAGATATCCTTAGCCATACAGATATTCTTAGCCATATAGATATTATTAGCCATATATATATATTCTTAGCCATATAGCTATATTTAGCCATATAGATATTCTTAGCCATATAGATATTCTTAACCATACAGATATTCTTAGCCATACAGATATTCTTAGCCATACATATATTTTTAACCATGCATATATTCTTACCCATTCTGATATTCTTAGCCATATAGATATTCTTAGCCATACATATATGCTAAGCCATGCAGGTTTTCTTAGCCACGCAGATATTCTTAGCCATACAGCTATTCTCAGTCATACAGATATTCTTAGCCATAATTAGGAGCGGTAGAGCTTTGGAAGAACCGTGAAGCCGATTAGGATTCGATTTGGATTCTACTCGTTTTGAAAACGCTGCAATATCCATCCAGACCGACGCAGTAGTCACCCAATCAGTTAGCGTTAGCTCGCCAATCATTGCTCTGTGTGAGAAGAGTTGGCCCGGGGCAGAGAGAGAGGTGGGATGGAGAACTGTAATAACCTGGATTCTCCATTGCTTCATCTCCTCAAGGTTGCCTAAGAGCTCTGTCTGTCAAGTTCAAGTCAACACACGCTCCGCCAGGCGACACTCTTATCCACCCTGGAGACATTCTGGATGCAATCTACTTCATTGCGCGAGGATCCATAGAGATTCTCAAGGAGGACATCGTCATGGCAATTCTAGGTAAGCAAAATGCTCTCCCCAATCCCCACCTTCACCCCATCTCAAATTTGTATGGCATCGGTTTGACTCCTATTGAAGTTTGAATCCTGTCTTGTCAATTACGAATTCCAAACAGAGGAAGCGGAAGCTCAACTCATTCAGCTATCGCTTCTGGGTTGGCATAACATTGTCAACTTCTTCTCTACATGACCTACTTTAAGCATCATGATGAAATATGTTGTTTCTATTACAATATTCCTTCTTTTTTTTCTCTCTTTGTGTTTTTTTTTGTGATGGGTGCATTTATGCTTCCCATAACGGTTAAGTGTAATTACTTTTTTTTTTTTGCCGCAGATAGTAACAGCCTTTGAATGCAATGAAATCTAATATGTGCTTGCGATTGTCATTTTTTTAATCAAAAATAAGTAAATAAATAGTTCAATGAGTAGGAATTGAGTTGGTCTTCAGATTGCGATTTAAACTGTAAGCACAATGATGTATTGGAATGAACCTTTCCAGTTGGACGTGAAGCCCCACACAAAATCATAGCGAATGCCCTGATCGAATTACACCACCCAATTCCATGGCTAATGCACTAATCCAATTATGCGTGGCGCCACCTGTCGAGTAGATTTCACACTACGCTTAGAAGGTCGGTGCAGCACTCCTTGCGCTTATGTTGGATACGCAGTCGTGAACAGGTTTCTTTTTATTTCACCAAATGTTTCCATTTATATCAATCTATTTCCATCAAATAACTTTTACAAAATAATAATTCTTTATTCTCCTGCAATGCTATAGATGCTCTCTGTGATATAAATATCAGTGACGATTATTACTCGGATGAATTAATTGGTGACATTGCATTGTATCGGGTTTCCGGTTATGGCTTCAGATTATCAGATTGTGGAACAATAGCCATAGCCAGGAATTTCTGTTTGTGGATGAGATTAATTCTTGAAACAGATGAGTGCCGAAGACACGAGTCACCAGGAGGATCTCTGAGGGTAGGCCTCCTCTTCCCTCAGGAAATATTTTAATCTAGAGGCTCTGAAATACCATCTCCAGCCATTTCATAGAGGTTACATACTGGGTTTGGTGGAGGGGGGGGAGGGACTTACCCCTTCCCCCTCATTGCTAGCCCCGTCCTGATATGACCTTAGATAGTGCTAGCACGTCATCATCATCGAGCAGCGTGGTCCTTGATAATCCGGGCGACTACCGAGCCGGTATGGTGTTTTGTGCGGTTGTTCATTTCATGAAAGCTGCCTGCAAAAGTGTTGGAGTGCTGCTGGCTTTTGCAAGTTACCAGCGGCACTCTCTCAGGGAGCAAATAGAGGTTTCACACCGACAAGAACATGTCAACATGTCGGGAGATGTTGGGAGTTCCATACATCAACCGCCCTTAATGCTGCCACAGTGACATGGTTTTCTGTTTAGGGTTTGCTCCCTTAGCCTTTGGTTCTGTCAAGAACCTGTACCACAAGGCAATGGTTTACAACTCTGCCGGGCAGGGGCATCAAACTCCCACGTAATAAAACAACAAACAAACTCATTGCTAGCTATGGGCCTATAAGGACCATACCCATTATTGGAATGGAGAGCGGGAGGATGATGACGGAAATTAAATCGTCCTTTCGCGACAGGAAAGGACGACATCTTCGGCGAGAACGTAAACGAGTCGTGTCCGGACGACCGGACGACGATTGGCAAATCCAACTACTGTGTCAGAGCGCTGTCCTACTGCGACCTGCACAAGATCATGTTGGAAGATCTCCAGGAGATACTCGACATGTACCCAGAGTTTGCCGGGGACTTCCTCTCGAAGTTCCGTGTCACCTTCAACCTAAGACATGTAAGTATGGCTTACCGAGCGTGACGGACACGCACTTGTGACCCGCCGGATGTGCGTGTCCGTGTCCGTGTCCGTGTCCGTGTCCATGTCCGTGTCCGTGTGTGCTGTGCTAAAATTAATTAAAGATATCCGAAAGTTTCTCGTTTGGGTGAAATTGTCGGTCACATTTGATTGGTCACTTTCTTTTTTTGTTTTTTGCTGTTGTTGTTGCAAGTATAGATAGTCAGTACTAGCATAGGAGATATTATGTCAAGCTGTTATATAACAAGAAGTTTCGCTCGATTCTTATTTAACATGTTTCTCATTAAAGCTCTATGACATAGTGCCAAATGGAGGTTGTTGGGGTTTGTGGGTCATGCACAAAATAGACATGACTTGTTAAGTTGGGTTGATTTGGTGTTATTTGGTTTGGGATTTTGTGTGTCTTTTTTTTTGTTTTGTTTTGTTTTGTGGAGGGCATTTGTTGATTAACCATATGAAAAATTAAATTAAGGATAATTGGGGATTCTGCATACCATTACTCCTTGCTGAATCCTAGTAATCACCAGGACAAGGGAATGTATCGATTGGCAAGTATCAATGTTAAAAGTATTTAAGTCTGACTCGGAACCTACAACTTCCCGCATGGGAAGCGAGCACTCTACTCATTTAGCGATCTCATTTCTCAGCTGACTGTCATAATTCTTCACTGGCACTTTCTTGTGTGGCTGTGATGATTGTGTCACTAGGTATGAGCTGGAGACATTGTCGGATAAGAGCTTGACGTCATTCCTCCTTTCGCCATAGTGTGTACAGTCCTCATGGTGTGTCTTCATAGATGTGTGGTAAATTACTAACTGCAAACACATGGTTAACAAAGTCACACAAAGCACAAGTACTTTGTAGAGCAATACGATGTGCCTGTCCAACAACTCAAGCTGCTACCAATATATATATATAGAGATAGATATATATATTTATCCATGTCGTAGGTGCACCATGAATAGTCTCCACACTCTACTAAACCTTATTAGGCCAAAGTTCCTTACTAAGCTAATTTGTATATCAAGAGAATTGGTTTACTGGCCTAATATGATTTACCCATGTTCGACACCACGTTGCACATAGCATTGGTAATCCAATCTCCCCCTATCCCTGTTCACTGACACCATGTAGAGTCACCAATCGGTAAGATGGTTTCCATGTAATTTATACACCCGCCCGCCCTCCCCCGTAGATAGGGAGCTATGCCTGCATTGCCTGTAACGCCCATTCTCGATGTCGGACATCCGGGCACTTTTGGGGTTCACAACGCGCGAAGGGTAAAACAAATGCCAGTCTTATAGTTATAGAGACAACATTAAAACTCCCCTAACTATCAGAGTAATTTGTGATTTTTGGTGCTTTGTAAGCAAATTTCTCTTGTTTCTATTAAATAGTTCAGATCTTTCTATACAATTTCACATTCAGCTTTTTTTTTATCAGCCAATTGGAAGTTCTTGAATTTATTTTGCGAAAATAGTTTTTGAGGCTATGATCTGGTAAGGCAAACACTGGCACTGACACTCAGAATATCCCAACTTTCACTATTATCTCTGTTTTAAATACTTTCAGAGTAAATTGCTCACAGGTTACATTAAATATTTCAGATCTTCCTCTTCAAACGTGCATTAAGATATTTTTAATCGATCCAATGAAAGCTTTTAAATTTATTTTACAAAAATAAATGCTTTGCATAGACATAGCATTGCTGCAGCATACATCACTGCAGTATTTTACCCTTCGCGGGCTAGTTTCCGGGGTTGTGACGTCATGCTGACATCGAGAATGTTCTAGCTTTCGCTATTTGTTTCGCTGCTGCGATATGTTAGCACAAAGAAGTCTTAATGGAACGCTAAACCACATCCACCGCCGCCAATACCCTTGTCATGGAACGGCACTTGCCTTGTTTGGTCAATTAAATGTTAACCAAGCAATCTGTAGGCGACCTATCGCGGCTTGTCTGGCGCCGACAGCAGTCCGATTTGCATACAAGCTACCGGCGTCAGATTTGGTTGGTTTCCCTTTGATCTAATCTATTTCGGTCATCACCCACCCCCAACCCCCACTCCCCTCCACAGACACACACCCGCACCCCCTCCACGCACCCCTAACCCCCACTCCCCTCCACACACACCTAACTCCCACTCCCCTCCACACACACCTAACTACCACTCCCCTCCACACACACCCAACCTACACTCCCTTCCACATACACCCAACCCCCACTCCCCTCCACACACACACCCGCACTCCCTCCACGCACCCCTAACCCCCACTCCCCTCCACACACACCTAACCCCCACTCCCCTCCACACACACCTAACTCCCACTCCCCTCCACACACACCCAACCTACACTCCCTTCCACATACACCCAACCCCCACTCCCCTCCACACACACACATCCGCAGCCCCTCCACGCACCCCGAACCCCCAGTCCCTCCACACACACCTAACTCCCACTCCCCTCCACACACAAACATACCCGCACCCCATTTCCACTCCCCTCCATACACACACGCACCCCACCCCTAGTCTCCTCCACACACACACACACACACACACACACACACCCCATTCCCACTGCCCTCCTTTCCTCAAGTCACTCAACTATCAGGCGTCTGTCGTCTTGTCGGCTCCTCAGCTTTGTTAACGCCCACCAGTGTTAATATTAGAAGCACCCGCTTGACACCTGCTGCACAACATGATTTATCGATGCCAATGCAGTGGCCGCCTTAACCGATGACTGCATGATTAAAGCTCGCTGATTAACCTTGCCTCTGCTGACCCTACCCTCTGTTTATAGTTCATGTCGATCATCCGCAACCAGATGGTAACGCCACGCCCGTGCTTCGCGCCAAGCCCCCCTAATACTGCACTCAGTGTGGTATTAGGGAGACTAGTTTAGTCTTGATCACAAAGCTATTGCTCAAGTAGTGTCTTATAGTTATAACTCTAATATGAATAGTTCTCCTCCCCCACCCCACCCCACCCCCTCTTGTATTGCTTTCTCTTAGATTTTGTTGGTCATGTTTGCGATGTGGGGGTGCTGCTTTGGAATGCTTGGCGAATTGAATAGCTATTACTAGTATTAGGAGGAATGATGTTAATAGAAATAGTCTTATAAGTGAAACCTTTATGCCTGGCACAGACCTCCCGTATACGATTCACGCACTAAAACTGACTGCGCTTCACAACCCGACCCGTCCCGTTTCGCGACGTAAAACTGGCCGATTCATTTTTCGAATGTCTTGCGATTCGAGTTTTAAGCACTAAAACTGAGTTTTAAGTCGCAAATCGTAAGCATCAGTGTCTTAGGGGGGGTCACACACCTAAAGACTGAAACCGACTAAAACTCAAACTTAGTCGCGAAACGGGCAGTTTTAGGTTTTATACGAGAGGTGTGTACCGGGCATAGTCTCACCAAAGCGCCGTTGGGGGGGGGGGGAGATTATTTATTTATTTAATTACAATAGTAACACTTGACGGAAAAGGGGGGGAAACATCAATCCTGAGACGATTTTCACACATTGTAAGCCTGTTGTATGAGTCTACTATATTGTCGAAAACCATCGAAGAACAATTGGTGACTCAGGGGCCCGGAACACATGTCCATTGTTTGATCCTGCTCGGCAGCAAGCACTCCCTGACCCCCAGCCGCTGCGCGCGCACCTTCCTGTCCCCATTGATCTTGGCCGCGTTCGGTGTGGCCGGGGTGTTCAAGGGAACTGCACTTCAAAAGCTCTCATCGCCAGTTTCGTATTCACCGGTCCCACCGGATGGCGTGGAGTTAGACTATATGGGGGGAGTGTGTGTGTGTGGGGGGGGGGGGGGGTGAAGGGGTATGGGGACGTGGGAAGTTGGTTGGGGGGAGTATTCGCTGGGAATTGGCAGTGTGAAGATTGTGGCTTGGGGGTAGTGGCTGCACCAGTGGTTATTGGGGTTGCGTGTGTGAATGCTTTAGTAGAATGGGCATGCCTTTTGTAGAGAGGGGAATAGCCCCCTCACCTCATAGGGTAATTATGTTCGGTGAGCAAATCACTCGGAGCTGCTCGGAATTGCTCGCGTTGCGTATCTGCCACTGGTGTGGGTGATATTGGTGTGTGTAGTGCAGTTCAGTGCAGTGAGATTCCAACATTGCCTCGCTTTGTAATGACGTTGTCTTTCAGAAACATATATACACGATTATAACTCTAGCTGTAAATGTAACAGCGCAAATCGTCAGTGTGTCCATCAGAAAGTAAGCTACTCCTAGCGCGTTCCGTAATTAGTTAATTAATTGATTGATTAATTAAGCAAACACAGTTATATTGAGAGGAGCTTGTCTTAATACAATTAAGTACTTTGTTTATGATCAGCGGATGTGTTGCCGTGTACCTCTGTGTGCCTGTATTGTAGCGTCCGTGTGTACATACCGTCTTGCAATACAGCATCCCAACTGTCAAATATAGTAATGTATTTACAATGTACCATCAGTCGGCTACAGGTACAATACTACAAGTATATATATATATATATATATATATATATATATATATATATATATATATATATATGTGTGTGTATTGTATTCACTGGCATTCACTTCTAAAGTAATGTGATTGTGTTGTAATGAGATATTTGGGAATGTACAATTAATGCAATCCCTTTGTAATACTGATAATGATGATGATAATAATACAGTACTAAACTCGGCATGCAAAGTCCTACTAAAACACCACTCTTGTTTACATTCATGCCACTTTAACTTCGAGCCTTTGGGCAAACTAATGTTGGCGACTCTGAATATTAATGGTCAGTGCCTCTTCAATATGTATTTTTCCTAATATTAATAATAATAATAATTGATCACTACTTATACACATACATTATTCTAGCATGATATTATATCTCCATTATATGTACCGCCATTCCAAATAGCCCAAACCCTAAGAGCATGCAATTATAATACCGGTAGATGCCCTCCCTTCCCAGCCCACCCCCTAGACTAGCGAGTAGAGAAGTGGCTACTAACTGCATGAGGCGCCATTGGGTCAGGCGGTGGGGCACACATATTTATAGACTCTCCGCCTATGTGAGCGCAGTGGACAGACAGCTCAATGATGGGGTTGTGTCTGGAATCTGGAACAGTCTGGTCAGAGCGCACAAACAGTACCCACCCCAAAACGCCGATATGCCCGACCCGAAACAAATGGCCGCGTGTTGACATGGCCTACTGCCCTTGCTTGTTTTCGCAAACAGGAACTGCAGGACCTACCTAGGTCTGGCAAATCGCATTCCAACGATGGGGATGATGAGATAACCCTAGTTGATCACGAGGGTGAAAACGATGCCTTCGAGGTAGGCCGTTACTCTAGCTCGGACCACCATGTGTTCAGCTATTATCTAACACTAACCCTCATAGCTTTGTTCCCTCCATGTCGTCCCTAATACCCCTGTCACACTACGACGTAACGAGCCAACGTGAGCCTAACGTGATGATTTTTCGTCATTACGTTGCCGTACGTTGGGTTACGTTATGATGACGTCATAATGACGTTAGAGTGACGTCAAGCTACGTCATGTTACGTCGTGTTACGTCGGCGCGCGTCGAGGTTTTGAACCTGTTCAAAACTTTCGACGTATCTCGACGTGAAGCCGTTACGTCGGGATGACGTGACAATGACGTTAGGTAGACGTTCCGCGATCGTTATAGCAGCGTAAATGACGTTAGAGTCACATTATGTCACGTCAGACCGACGGCCCGGGTGGGAGCAACGTGTGGGCAGCGTTTTGCACGTTACGGTCACGTTACGGTCACGTTACGGTCACGTTACGGTCACGGTTACGGTCACGTTACGGTCACGTTACGGTCACGTTACGGTCACGTTACGGTGGCATTACGGTCACGTTACGTCCACGTTGCACCCGTTACGGCGACGTTACGCTCACGTTACACTAACGCCCGGTCACGTCGCCAATTACCCCTCCCCCCTAACGTTGTCACGTTACAGCTAAGGTCACGACGTACACCGACGTTACTTTCACGTTACGCTCACGTCCACAATTTGCATAATACGCCCATAACGTCGACGTAATATAATTATTTTCACGTTCTGCCTACGCTGACGTAGTCACGTCGTAGTGTGACAGGGCCATTACAAATCCTATTCCACCTAGACATGTCGGATAACGCCAACAATAAAAAATAAATAATTTTAAGTTAGCTTCACATTACTCAAGTCGCCGAGCAGGCACTTATGAGTTGATTAATCACACGTGAATTTTGCACGTGAATTTTTCGGATGGATGTCCGTGGCAACGGTGTCCATTGTTGGGCAATTATTATTAACCCCGTCACTTAGGACCGCCGTCCTGATATGACCTTAGATGTTGCCAGGACGTAAAACTCCAATAACCAACCAACGTAGGGCGGCGTTTCCCGTTGCATTGTTGACGGGAATGTCGTCGTTAAGGTGGAGTGATGTCAAACCCTTTTTTGTGTGTGGGGGGTCTTTCTTTTTTAATTACATTTGCTGATTAAGCCAGGGAAATTTCAATATCGTCCTCATTCCATTCCTCATTTCGCTATCCTAATAATAGTACCAGGCTTAGATGGCGACAAGCATCAATTTTTAATTCATTGGTTTGACTCGGCCGGATTTGAACCCCCATGGGTTCGAAATCCCGACCTGCCACACCGGAAGCAGGGGGCTTATCTCATTCGGCCATCCTGACTGATTTGACTCACGATTCTATCAACCATCGATGTCATCTAAAGTAATGACAGCGTAATGGGGTCAGCCTTCAGAACCCTTCAGACTGTGACTTAATATTATAGGACTCGTACTATAGACCTATTTCAATGTTGATAAACATTGTGTATGCGTGCGCAGCTTGGCTGCAGAAGGAAGGCACACTGCCATTGAGTTTGCCGGTATGCGCAGTGCAAAACGTTTATTTTATTCAAAATTAATAGAAATGCATAACCCTAACCATATAAATTCAATATAATCTATTCAGTGAATATGTTTTCTATATGTGTACCAGGCGGTTTGTCTCTAGGTGGTGTAGTTTTAGAGATATTTCACTTTTTCTGTATGAAGATTGCTCACGGCCATTGACAATGCATTGAGTTTGCCGGTATGCGCAGTGCAAAACGTTCATTTTATTCAAAATTAATAGAAATGCATAACCCTAACCGTATAAATTTAATATAATCTATTCATTGAATATGTTTTCTATATGTGTACCAGGCAGTTTGTTTCTAGATGGTGTGATTTTAGAGATATTTCACTTTTTCTGTATGAAGATTGCTCAAGACCATTGACAATGCTTTGAGTTTGCCGGTAGACACAGTGAAAAACGTCCATTTTATTCAAAGTTAATAGAAATGCACAACCCTACCCGTATAAATTTAATATAATCTATTCATTGAATGTGTTTTCTATATGTGTACCAGGCGGTTTGTTTCTAGATGGTGTGGTTTTAGAGATATTTCACTTTTTCTGTATGAAGATTGCTGACTGCCATTAAGTTTGCAGTGTGACCGGATGTTGTCCTGCAGCCAAGCTGTGCGCGCACTGACCTAAATACCCAATCCTGAGGTCATATGAAATAGGTCTATATACTGTCACTATCTGTAACGTTATTTATCATTTGACACTGTGGGTGTCATTGCATAGAGAGCCCCATCTGAAAGCCAGACATAGCATGGCGTTGAATTCAATGACACGCTTCTTTGTTGCTAATAGAGAAGTAATGGGTTTTATGATTTGGCCCTGTTAATGACGTGTCGTTGACGTCATTCACACAAAAAAGTGGAATACTCCATACACTTGGACATGAAGATGTGGTCTCTAACCCTCGAACAGATGACAATTTTTTCTGAGAATCTCAAATGGGATTTATTCCTTACTCAAAGGAGCTAGGTTTTCGGTTCTCGATATTGGCATCATCTGACATGGCTATGGAGTCTGTTTGTTAGGTAAGGTCCTGGGGGATCTATGTCTGCTGGATAAGAGCTTAACACTACCATGTATCATACTCTTGGCCTGTCGTCTTCTATACACTGTACTCAGTCAAATGTGATGAAGTAGTTGGACCGACGTCTTGGTCACGTGGTTAGAACTAGGATGCCACCTACCGCTAGAATCTGCCAGTGGCACCACTTTCTGAAAAGTTCCTCACTCTATTGGCTCGCATCCCATAATAACATGTAAAGCAGAAACAACTCAACCACCGTACCTGAATTAAAACCACACTCCGTCAGTTTGGAATGAATATTCATGTATCTTTTCTCATTTTTGGTCACTTATAGGCACGGTTTATAAGAAATATAACCACCCACTACTGTTTGTCTGCCCATCACACAAATAAATAAACCAATTCTAACATCATTTCCGTTGCCTGTCTAAAGCCGTGTTCAAACCAGCGCGTTAAGTCGCCTCAACTAGTTTGCCTCCTATAATTCGGCTCACATTCGCTGTGTGGACACGACCCTAAGGCGGATTAGGGCTGATTTGCCTCAACTAGTTCACCTCATGTAAACCGCGTCGCGAGGTAGCTTATATGAACCGAACTAGCTTAAGTTGGCCCAACTTCCTAATGTGAACGGTATTGGTTTACTTGAAGCGGCTTAAGCACGTCACAGTCGAGACCTGAGTTTGTTGACTTTCCGGTAAATTTGCTCTATGAAGCTGCTAGCTGTGCACAGATATTTTTTCCATCATTTATTTTTAGGGTTTCACTGCCCAGTAGAAGTTTTGACCGTTCCAAACCAATACAATTCAGTCCATACATATCTAGGTCGAACCCACACTCTCTCATGGCAACGTCGACTAACTGAAACTGGCACTGGTTAGTATGGACTTGCTCATGCGCAGATATCAATTTCCGCCTTAAACCGCTCCATGTGTGGACACGACACTAGTTTGCCTCCTCTAGTTCGCCTTATCTAGTTCGGCCTAAAGTTGTGGGTGTGAACACGGCTTATGAACAATATGTACGAGGAACTTTACGGAAGAAGCACCCAATAATAACTACTTCATTTCTTTTGGTATTCTTTATATATACCAGCACCTATTCTTATTCTCCAGACACAAGTATTTATTTTTCGAGGGTTGCCCCTCTCCCACAATGCACTACTTCTTGACCCTGAAATCGACAACCTGTCTGGCACACGATGCACTCACTATGCCTGCGTGAAGGCAATATGCTCTGAGGGAGCAAGTAGCTTACCTGTTGTAGGTTATCTGGACTTTTCGCCGGGGGGGGGGGGGGGGGGGGGGGATTGTACAAGGGTCCAACTCCCTACAAACTGTAGGCTAGAACACTCCGATACACTCCAGAGACATGCCGCTGTTTAGGTAGAAACAATATTGGTGGTGGGTTCGATTATTAGTTAGAATACCACTTTTAAAGATTTGTCAACTGAACCTTTTAAAGGGCCTGTCACACTACGATGTATGGCGTCAGCGCGTGCCCAACGTACAACAATTTGCCAGTACGTCAAACATTTCAGGGGTGGTGGATAAAAATGGTCATATACACAACGTACACACAACGTACACATAATGTATGTAACGTATGCAGAATGTATCTCTGACCTATTGCTAGCGTATGAGAACGTTAATGTGCCTCGCAAAACATTCGCAAAATGTTTGCCAAACACTCGCATATGTTCATGGTACGCTGACCAACGTTACGTACATTGCTTCATCGCTATAAGTACGGCATATACGTTAAGTACACTGGAGATATGGCAGGCATATATTCGAAGTACGTTAGGAGTACATTATGCATCCGTTTGCTGTACGTGGACGGCATGTTCCCAACAGACTGAACGTATGACTAATGTGTTCCAACCTATCCTGACCTACCCCTAATGTGTGCATAACATCCGCCGATGTATGCCAAGCGTATACCAAGCGTATGAGAAACATATGAGCCATACGGTGACATACATTGAAAATTTTGAACACGCACACAAATCTTTTAGCGGCTTGACCTACCCCGACCTATGATGACCTATGATGCCATATCCCATGCATACTCGATGTATGCCCAATGTATACATAATGTATGATGCCGTATGCCGACATGTTGGTTGAAAATCGCATATGTTGGCATACGCTAAGACCATACATCGTAGTGTGACAGCCCCTTTAGACATTTCCTTCGATATGCTTACTTTCTTCACATCCACTGTGTCCATACTTTGATCTTTAAGCTCGCACCCAATGCTAATTTTCTAATTAACACAAACTGTGCATGTAAAGATAAGTTTGAAAATGATCAATAGACATACCTTAACTCTCTTGAGGGAATCACATACAACAACAAAACCATTTTGAAGCATAAGCTTTTGCATAGATATTCAGTCACTATAGTTTTCTCCGGTAGGAATGCAAACGCTTCTGAATTTCAGAGCCCAGATTTCACTATCTGTGCATTCATTACCCAAGTCCTTTGACAACCTCTCTCTATAAAACACGTACAAGACACCCTGCATGCAATACCACAGAAACACATACGTCAGTTGGGCACCCCTTCTGATGCTACGTCTTTCTGATGCTTGCTCTTCTCATCCATATGTTCTGTGAGTCTGTGACGTTGCACTTAACTTGTAAACCTCTCAATGTCTGCTCAACACTACGCAACACCTAGACCATGATATGATGTATACTGGTAATAATGCTGACGTTTATGGTGCCTTAGCGTGATCTTATCCACCGGACTGGGCCTGCTAAGATGGATGATGAGACTTTGAAATTCATACGTCAAAAGAGGCCTCGACTCCAGTGCAAGGGCAATATTAGGCAGGTGGCAGGGGATAAAGGTAAGTACCGGAAGAGGGTGTTATAAATATGCTTATTAAATGTCTATGTAGTATATCTTGTCATCGGACTGAATAGTGAGATTCATGAGGCGAAAACAGTTTGTATATTGACAAAGATTTCGCACGTAGCAGGAATTCGCCGACAGAGGGGTTTCTGAAGATAGGCCCATATTACTGTGTCACTAAAACAAGTTACAATGTGCTTTATTGATCTATATTGGTGTAAAGTTGAGAAATTGGTGTAGCATGTAAACATTTAAGATGGCGGCCAGAGAAAGTTTCCGATTCAAATTTCAAAGTCTATTAATCTACATAATTTCGTGGTTTCATTATTTCATGATTTCTCAAAGCTAACGGGCTATGATATGCAAGCATTGGGACCATATATTTGGGTCGTTCTCAGAAGTTGTGTACCAATAGTGTGACATCAGTACCACAAAATCAAAATGCTGTCAAAGTCCTATAAACAGGTTTCCTCAATGTGTATATCCTTTTGCATCTGAATAATTGAAAATAAACATATTCTGACATTCTTAAATAGGTCAAATGATGCTCACACCCAATAAATAGCAGTATAGCATGGAAACCAATCTCACTTCAAAATCAAATATTTTCCTCACAAAGCTTGACATTTTTAGGACATTTCACATGCCACTTGCTTTATAAACAGTAGTAATAATAATTTGAAACCTCATTGCTATGGTTTTGTCTTATTTGTGATGATTAAAGAGAAAAGCAAAAAAATATTAGCACGGTAACAGTCCAAGTGGAAACAACAATTTTACACAAATATTTAGCTCAAATTTCAATGTTTAGGGGCAATTTCAGGATTTATCTTTTACTATACCATAACTGGGTCCATGCATAGAGTGACAAATGGTGAAAATAGTTCCTGTACTGTATCTGTACTCAGTGTTTGATACAGAGTTTCATAGTACTTGCAAGTGGAAACGAAATGTTATGATGTTAATGACTCCAGAAAAGGTTAACTATTTCATCATTTTTATAAAAAGTTTTAGAAATAAATGTCTTCAACTTAATGAAGACATTGTATATGACCATTTGAAGTGAAATTTGCTGTTGTTCAGAGGTTTTCATTAAGTTTGTGACACTTTATTTTCAATGCTGTTGACAATGTCACAAATTATTGATGTAATTTTCTATGTATTTAGCTACATCCATCACAATAAGATACATAATACACAATATTAACATTTACTTTTGATCTAAAATATCTCCCACATTATTGGGCTAAATGATGAAATCTAAATATTGACACTCCAATAATGGGTTTCTTTGAAATATTCATTTCAAGTAGACTACCTCAAGTGGTACACAGTTTCTGAGAACGACCCATTTAGCACTTTAGATTGCAAATTCATGTGGGTATATGAATAACCAAGCCTTCCGAGACTTTTTTTAATGGGTTGTTCAGCAGCACTCTCACAGGGACAGGGCTGATGCAGTAGGCCATACCTACTATACCTCGCACCAACAATAGGATCTACACATATTCCACCCATAAGCATATTCACCGCTGAAAGGAGAGGGACAACCAGCCACGTTTGAACTCGTATGAGCCTGGCAAATGGCTGCCTCCCATGGGGGTCACCATTTGCAATTGAAAAGAATAGCTCTGTTTGCTTGAAAAAAGCTCTCAGTGTCAGCCAATCAGAGCTGTTCTTTTCGATTGCAAATGGCTGCCCCGATTGCAAATGGCGGCCCCCATAGGGGGCAGCCATTTGCAATCGAAAAGAACAGCTCTGATTGGCTCAAATTATGGAAAGGTCCCATGGAATACGTCCATTATTGTTTTAGTAGTTTCTTGTTCAGACATAGTCCCCCATTTATGTATCTTTTGCACAGATTAAAGTGCTTGAAGTATATTTTAAATTTATCTACATCAACTTCTGTTTAAATCACACAATATCAGTACTTAAAGAATGGGAAACTCATCCTGCAAGGGTATGCTCAATATGGGACAGTAGTCACCAGTTTTTCCTCCTTTCCCCACTGTGGACCCTTCTCATTCCACTGGCGCGCTTTGGTTGTTGTGACAGCTGCACGCCATGCAGGAATTCGGCGGAAGTTTGCCCTCCAGCGGACGTCGAGTTACGACCGGAAGGGGCGGACGACAGTGGACGACTCAAGCGACGACGAGCCGGAGAATGGCATACTAGAGTTATCCCCGGACAGAGCCTCGGAAGACATGGTGTCTGGGGAAAGCCCGGACAGTAGCAAACGTAGGTCTTCTATTGTCGGATTTGCAGGTATTTATCCCCCTTCTTTTGCATGTCTTTCTCTAAAGTACCATTCCGACCAAGTGTTGTTTAGATTACACAAAAGCAAAGCGTAACAAACGAATATAGACAAGCCTATAACCTGAGGTTGAAAGTTTTGGGTTGGTTTTTGTGCCTGTTTTTTTTAAAATAGTTTAAAGCACGTGAATAGATCTAGATATGAATCACTTTGTATCACCGGGGCCACATTCAAGTTATGCCTCGGAGCCGCCTCAGAGAAATTCCTGATGTCACGCTAGTCTGAACAACTTTACTGTTGGTTGCCTCGAAAATGGCCGACCCTGAAAAGAAGAGCTCTGATTGGCTGAAACCACTGAATACGGTGGCCATTTTTTAGGTGCTTTTTGTCTCCATTCTGAAAAGGGAGATGTCTTTGAGGCTACTTGGAGGCGTACCCTAAACGAAAATAGGCCAAAAGATGTCTCGGAGCCGTCTCAGAGTCGACTCGGAGCTGTACCCTGAACACGGCCCAGACTTATGCCAAAATGGCCACTTCAATTTGAAGTTAATGAAAGCAACACTCTGTCGGTATGGATCTAAATCCTCCACAATTAACAATAGTTGATTTATCTGCACCAACAAAGTTTAAAGAAGACGATATAGTCTGCCTTGCAGGTCAAATTCGCGTAATGGCGTGGGTAAATATAATTGTTTTCCTTGGCGGTTATCGCCATCTATGCAGATTCTCCTTTTATTCCATATTCCTTGTCGCATGTGGTTGTTTTTTCTATATAGATTGAACCCCATATCCATTGTCTCTCGACTATTTGAAACTTTGTATGCGATAATATCTACAGCATTTCCAAGTGCATATTGTTTAGTCCTGTGCAGTTATTTGTTACCCTCCTGAACCAACTGCGATTAAATGATTTATATGACATCCCAAATGCCTTTGTAAATATATTTAACATCACAATTTCGAAATACCTCTCTAAATCGACCGATCATGGGACCAACTTTAAATGGTTCATTTAGGGAGGTGATCAGCTTAAGGAGTTTTTTAAAATCATTACAGTGGTATTGTATGGGTGATCATTTGGGACCCAAATAAAGCGATCGATATAGGGGGCTTGGGCGATCTGTGGAGGTGGTCAGTTAGAGAAGTTTTACTGTAGCTGTTGTCTGCGGTTATATCACTATAATGGTTGTTTTTATGTGGTAGATGTTCTCCATTTGAAATTGTTACGATGGTGTAAATAATTAGGGTGTAATTAATTCAATGAAAGAACTAATTTTATCTCAGAAATCACTTGTCTTTTAATGAAGACATGGTTTGTAATACTGACGATGGCTTAAAATGTACATGATCAACAATGGCAACGACAACCAAAATGCCAGTATAGTTGAATTATGAATTCATGTACGACAACATTTGAAAACAACAAATTATCTCCAGATTTTGAGAGAGATTTTTTTTTTTTTTAACAGGACCAACAATATATTTTCTCCTTCCAATTCGCATAGCCAGAAATGACAAGAGGGTCTCTGTGCTGTGAATTGTGTTTCTCTCTTAAATATGTGATTTGATTAAAGTAATCCCCTTTGTAATATTTGTATTAGTTGAATGGTGCTTGCTTACAAAGCCATGTCCTTAGTGCATGTTATTTGTGTGTTATTCGGTCATCCCTTGGCTCTAATTACTCCATTATCATCCTCCAGTTAAACATCGCGTTTTCATGTTAGATTGCAACATAGTTCCCTTCCATGGTTACACATGAACTAACTTCACATTCATGAATTGCATAATAATTAATATGCATTTATGCACTGTATTTTTACTTGTCAGCCTATTCAATATATAATATTATAATATTTTTTGTAATTCATATATAACTATGCCTTTTTTTTAAATGTTATATGGTTTCGCGATTTAGAGGGTGGGCACTCGTTACAAAGACAACGAGAATCTAATCTACAATGTTACATGCTGATCGGACTGTGCTTAAAGCTTCATAGTCCAATAAAAGCATTAAATTTTAAAAACCAAAGCGATTATCTAGATGTTATTTTACATATCTAACTTGGATACTGATGCGCTTATTAAGCGGTTTTTGCCAGTTTTTGCCACACAGAATAGTGGGTCAATTTAATAGAACCTGTTGCTGCAGAAGCCTATGGTGTAAGAGTGTTGGTATGGTCGTCAATATATATATATATATGTATGTATATATCATGCCTGTGTATATAGGCCTTTCATTGAAACTGGGCACCAAATATTTGGTTTCCACGTTACGATGGTGATCCTTCATTCTTTTCTTTTTTTTGTAATTATTAGTTATTAAGACACAAGACACAGGAGTTGGATTGAGTAGCACTCTGGCTGGCCCCTAATAGACCTACCCCTTTATTCAACTAAAATTTGTAAGCTAGATATCATAGGCAAAAGGCCGATAGTCTGCCGGACGGGGGAGGGGGGGGGTAGGCGAGTCCCCCCCCCCCCAGCGGCAGCCAATCAGCGGCCGATGTGTCAGTCACTGCCCGTGAGCACCGCCCAGCGTGCCAGCTTGGGGGTTGCAGGTTCGAATCCCATGTAGGGGAATTAGATATATGAAACGGTAGATAATAATAATATTTGTATAAATGCTTTATACTCCACGTAAATCAAATAATTATTATTGCCCCTGTGTTATGTATGCCAACAATACTACATGTGTTGTAAGTGTGTTACTATTATTACTATTAGAACCTGTTCCACTTCTTCGCTCCCCAGCTGACGCGCTTTCCTGCGCCAAAGACAACCTGATGGGCGCTGTAACGGGCACAGCGCGCACCAGGCGAGTCGGCGCACAGGGCATGTCGCCACAGCTACGCCCCCTACTGCCAAAGTCCGGTACTAACATATCTCAGCGGGGATTACCGCAAGGTGGCGTCCCGGGCGGCGTCGGCGTGCTGCCGGGCGTGGGGGCACTGCCCTCTTCCGGTTTGTCGCCCATAGCGTCAGTGTCCAGTTCCACATCCTGTTTACCGAAGTCCAGTTCCAGTACGGGCCCACTCCACTCACCCATAGACTACGAGATACAGCAGCACCACGACAAGGGGAACATCCACTCCCTGGCCGACATCGACGACCGGTTGGAAGCCATTAATGAGTGAGTAGGCCGGGGAGGATGAGTAAAGCCAGTGGCGTATGTACGGAAAATATAGATGAAAGATTCACATTTAACTCTGTTCAGAGGTGAATTGCAACCCTATGTCAAAGTTGGAGAAAATGTGTCTCACTGACGATCTTAGTTTGGCATTCTTACATTATGTTGATTAAAGTCCAATAGTTACAATCCGATTGTATATGTTTTACCTCAATCTATACTCTCCAGAGTGTCCAAATCACATAATATCAAGGCATAATGACATAAAATCAGTTTGAAGTTATGGACTCCATGAAACAAATCCTCCGTGTACCATCTGACTACCTCAGACAATGAAAATGACTGATTCCTGACCTAGATAGAAGTATTACCCAGGAACCTCTCAACTTCCTGCTATAGCGCTAATGGGACGCCATATTGATATGTGGGTTCTGTCAATTCAAACTTTAAAGTTCATTGATCTACTAGACTAATCTCCTAATCAGTTCAATGGTTTAGGGTAAATATATCAAGGTGTGTGAAGAATATAATTTGCTTTTTAGATTAAGAATTTATGTCTTTATCTACGGAAAATAGCGCTTGTATTTGAAGTTTTATAGAAATTTAAAGGGTGCAAAAATTATATGAATTGCTTTCATGAGAATACTTGCTATCACATGGAATGTGTATGTTGGTATTTAAATATATTTAAATCTGTGATTTAGTGTAGTTTTACAAATTGCATATATAATAATCTGTTCACACACAAAAAGAATCTAGCCGAGCATGCTGGGATGCAGTGATTATAAAGATGGTGCGCTACATGGCGGCATTTCTCGACCCTCCTCTGATGCGCAGGGATATTTTACTTCTGCATCAATGTAAACACCACAGTTAACAGAAGTTAAACCTAGATTACGGAGGTTTAACTTCTGCATTTTGCATGCAACATTTCTTTATCTCGATCCTAGTAGGTCCTAGTGTTGTTTTTAGTTAGAGGCTGTTGAGGGGATGGTGCTGGTGGCTTGTTGTTTTTAGTTTTATCTTCTTTTAAATTGATTTGGGCGTGTTGTAACGGTGTTGGAGGGAGCATAAAATAAACATTATGAGAGAGATCCTTGTGTTGCTGTTAGGTGAAATGGGGCTGGTTGTTCTGTTTTTTTTGTAGGGGGGGAGGTTAGTCTTAGTTTCTTTTGAATGGTCTTTTTTCGGGGGGGCGGTCTTTTTGTAATGTGGTAATTCATTTATGCGTCTTTTGCAGGCGAATGTTAAACTTTGAGAACGACCTCTGCACAACGGTAGACGCCATCCTACAGATGTTGGGCCACCAGCCCAGGGTGGCTCGTGAGATGTACCAGGTGCCGTCAGCCACCCTCAGAGGCATCGGGCCACTGCGCCCCCAGCGCATTGACCTCTCCGGGGCGCGCCGCCTGCCCCGCCTCCTCCCGCACGACCCCGGCCACCCGGCCGTATGATGAGGGCTGCGGGGCGCGCAGGCGCAGTGACGGGCGCGCGTGGCGACAGGGGGCGCCACAACACCCCGGGTGCTGCCGTGTCATGGTCATTAGCATGAGTATGGGTGAGTGCGGGTCTTGGGCCTGCATGGCGGGCTGGGCCACCTTCTCATGTGGCTCGCCGGGCGGCGCTTGTAAGGTGACTCGCGTATTGTTGTTTACACAGAAAGAGGGAAGAGACTGAAGAGACTGAAGAGACTGAAGAGAGAGAGAGAGGGAGAGAGAGAGACAGAGACAGAGACAGAGAGAGACAGAGGATGGTGGTGTATGTCACACTGGTATAGAAAATGGTGGTTGTGGTATATATCACACCGACTGCGGTGTGTGTCATGTATCATACTTGTATATGGGTCGTTCGTTCTCAGAAGTTGTGTACCACTTTTGTGACATGGAAACCAAACGTGAAAACATTCCATATAATAGGGAGAAAAAACATTCCAAATAATAGAACAAAAACATTCCAAATAATGACAGAATCAATATTTATATGAAGGATTATGTGTTGTGCAGATGTCAGAGTTGAAATTTAGTATTTTTCACTTTTTGATTTTCATCTTATGTAAATTGAGAAAGCTGTTAAAATTAACCGTGCAACAACCACCCATAAAAAAAAAAATTTAACACACATCTACATCATTTTAGCACAAAGAACAAATTCAAACAGGATTTTTATTGATTACAGTTAAACAGAATAGATTGTCTCTTAGTCTTACCAAAAAATAATTCCATTTTGCACAAAATCACGTAAGCATATTTTGGATACATTTTGTGTGATAGATTAAATACATGTACTATGATGTAGTATTGCTAACATAATTAATACAGAGTCAACAATAAATAATTGACATACTAGCCCCAAAAGAGAACATAAAATCATTAACAATGAAACGTGGAAACCAAATATGTGGTACACAGTTTCTGAGAATGACCCATATATCACACTGGTTGTGGTGCATACCATATATCACATTGGTTGTGGTACATATCACATTGATTGTGGTGTATCTCACACTGACTGTGGTGTGTGTTATATATCATACTTGTTGCATATAGCACACTGGTTGTGGTGTAAATCATACTGGTTGCGCAATATATCACGCTGGTGTATATCACAATGGCATTGTGGTGCATATCATATACCACACTAGCTGTGGTGTATATCAAACTGGTTGTGGTGTATACCATACTGATTGTGGTGTGCGTCATGCTGGCGGTGGTGTGCATCATACCGGGTGAGGTATGTATTAATGGTTCCAGTGGGTATAGACTATAGTACAGATATATGCTCCGCTGCTGGCCACAGGATTTTAACAACACTGTGACGTCAGCCCACTCACTGTTGTACTACATGTCACGTGATGACGCTTCCAAGTGGTACTATGACGTCACTTAGCTGTGAGGGTCGAGATGGTTAGTGGCTCGGGTCATCTTTGAAAATGGACGCCGTGCAATGCGAACAACAATAATATCCCGCGAGAATAAGGACTTTTACGCATGGTAAATACATGATATTTGGTAGACGGCGTTTACTGTGGTTTCTCCAAAAGGATTCTGAAAAAGAAAATCTTAGGCTACTAACCGAGGTATGTAGCCTATGGCCTCCTTGGGGAGAAGACAGTGTATTGCCTGTTCAACTAGAGATGGATTAAATCCGTTATTTGTTCCTTGTATCCAAGTGTGTGTAAAAGGAGAGGAGAACTGGGAATATATAGTAAACAAGATGTTCAATATTACCCGTTCGTGGTCATCAGCAGCTGATCCGAGTCGGTCAAATGCTCAACGTATGCCTTAGGTGATACTAGTGCCCAAGTGCGTACATAGAGAAGCCCTTCTTTGTCCTATGAATGTGAATGGGGAGATGGTACATTTCTGAAATTAGTTCACTTCATTCTGTCCGTACATCTGTCATGTGGTGTTTTTTCCTCTTCTTTTGGAACTTTACATACTTCTCACTATATGGCATCCATCCAGAACCCAGAACCCACGTGTATATGTTCTGAGCATGGTGTGAGTCGATGTTGCGACACCATATCTCTCCTTACTAACGTGAATCATGTATATATACATGTGTATGTGGATGTATGCTATATGTATTGTATATATATATCTATTATTCTGTATGCAAATCCGTGATGGTCTTTTAAATAATTACAGGTTCGAGTTGATTGCTCCAAAAGTAAGGCTTCCTAAACTTCGATATTACTCCTAGATTCACATGGTTCTTAGGCTTCAAGCCAGTACAACAGCTACAAATAGCTTAATATTTACTATTCTATGGGAGTCACATAAGGCACTAATCATATTAATATCAATTGATGTAAAAAAAAAAAGCTTTTAAAAACACACACACACACAAACCAAACAAAAGCTGCATGTTTTAATGCGCATCTCTTACGCGCATATTGCCACGATAACTATTGCATTGCATTTTACGTAAGGTAATTGTTATCTGCTATAAATAAATTTTAACAGTTAAAAAACAGGAGGTGAAACTGCTTGGATATATAAATTAATAACTATATTAGGATCTACATGTCTTACTAGAAACAGTGCTAACATGCTGTGATGTGGACTTCGGTTTGAAATCAATATGTACCAGATGAGTGAAGTCAAATGTACGCATGATTGAGAGAGAGAGAACAAAAGTATTTATGTATTTTGTTTGTTCTACAAAAACGTCATACATATTCAGGTTTATATATGCATTTAAAAAATCCGAAATTAAATTATGTCCAAAATATGCTCAGAATTGGATATTTACTAAATCCTTCATTGTGCGATATAACTTTTGGATATCTATCTAATTTTGAGCTGATTAGAATATCAATGTAATATTCATACTAATAAAATTTGTGCAGTCTACTGTAAAGCACCATAAGTACTACTGTGTAACACTTACATGATGCGCAGATATGCATAAATAGGTCACTTTTAAAGCTGCATAGTCCGATAAAGCATCACATTTTCAAACCAAAACAATTATCTAGAATTGATTCTACATATTTAACTTAGATGCTGATGCATCTATTAAGCATTTGTTGTCACCTATAAGGGAATACTGAGGAAATGAGGAAATTTAATAGAACGTGTTAAGTGTTATTGCTAAAGCCAATGGCGTGCTTGCCGAAACTAATTGTATATGTTTTCGCTTCAAATATCTCAAAACTTAGCCTATTAAAATAAAAGGTACTTCAAACTAAAGTAAGGCAGATTATGACAATCAATTTAATATATTTATCTGACAGAAACTTAATATCATCGGACTATGCAACTTTAACTAGTGGGACACGGCATTGCAGTTAATTGAACCAGAGTCTATATTAAATGTCAAAAGGCGGTCTACGGTGATATGCATTGCAGTGCCCAGCCAACGTAACATGTCGCTTTCTTATCGGTTGAAATCGCACTGAATCAAAGTTACTGAGATTTGAAAGATAGCATGCATTTAATAGATTATAATCGCTGGATATGACGGTTGAGGGCGTATGTCTATGTGAGCTACATCGACATCTGCCCCGACTCGTTCAATACTCATCCATACAGGCCTTCAACCCTCAACTCCGATATTGGGTAATAAGTGCTTAATGTTACCCCAGACACAAAAGAGACGATCATTTAATTCTATCATCTCATTATTCCGATTCTGTGTGAATATGTAAATACCTGTGACGGTTATTATAGGAAGTAGCTTTCTAGTTCCGTCATGCTTAGCTTCGGCAAGCTCAAACTAGGCCACAGTACGCAATTAATATTGGTGTACATATGAATGCTCACATTTAACAAATTTGTGACTAATGAAAGGAGTTTCTGAATGGCAATGGATCTTCTCTACCATACAGTTCTTATAGCATGATGTAGACATCCTGCCCCGCATCACATTAAAATCAAATATTAGATTACATTATAAACGCCATATTTATTATAAATATCCTATGAGGCTATGTTAAATCACAACCTAGTTGTGTTCTTGGTGAGATGTCCGTAATATCGATTAAGGAGTTTGTTTTATTGTGTGTGACTTTTGTTTTATGTTAGTAATACAACTTTATTATATTCATATACCTAATAGTTGGTATATAAGGCCATGTTATATACTTGAATCGTATAGCATCATGTGCAGATAGTAGATATAATAGCCTCGTGTGTGTGTGTCGTACGATATCAGATGTGACGAGTTGCATTGTAAAACAAAGACAAGTCAAGCGTAAAATTGGTATGTATGTTCATAATTACACAACCGACATATTGTATATAGACCAGGTGTTGTGTTATCCCTAGAAAATGGGATGTCGTAACTGGTTATCTCTCTACCTATTGTGTAAGCAATTGTACTTATATCTGAAAGAAATAAGTCCATGAAATACGAAAATAAATGCAGTCCATTACGCTAATCTGTCCGCCCAGCGCATCTTACGAACCTAATCCATTAAAGAAGAATAGAACACACCACAAATATCCCATCTATAGTTGCAATGAAAAATTGAAAGTGTCTAAGTATTGTCTAAACAGTCTAAGCAGCTAATCATGCATGTAATTATACCAGTGACACTGACAGTGTAGATTTGGCAAAACCGGGATTGTGGCATGAATAATAGTTTGCCTACGTAACAACAGACCCCTTTCAATGTTTATAAACATAGTGTATGCGTGCGCACCTTGGCTGCAGAACGAAGGCACACTGCCATTGAGTTTGCCGATACGCGCAGTGCAATGCGTCGATTTTATTCAAAATTAATAGAAATACAAAACCCTAGCCTTATAAATTTAATATAATCTTTTTGTTGAATATGTTTTCTGTATGTGTGCCAATCGGTTTGTTTCTAGCTGGTGTAGTTTGAGAGATATTTCAATTTTTCTATATGAAGATTGCTCACGGCCAATGACAATGCATTGAGTTTATTCAAAATTAATAGAAATGCAGAATCCTAACCTTATAAATTTAATATAATCGTTTGGTAGAATATGTTTTCTATATGTGTGCCAAGCGGTTTGTTTCTAGGTGGTGTATCTTTAGAGATATTACACTTTTTCTGTAGGAAGATTGCTCACAGCCATTGCGTTTGCAGTGTGGCCGTGTGTCGTCCTGCAGTCAAGCTGCACGCGCACTGACCTAAATACCTATGCTGACGTCATATGAAATAGGGCTATAATCTAAGGTTGTCTGAAATTTAGGAGCCTACGTGAAGGTAGGCCTATACTGATTTCATAATTACAACATATCGTTTAATCTTTTGACTTTTGCACTGAATCTTCGGTAGAAGCCATAGAAAAGCTTGACTAGGCCTAAGCTTATGAAAGTTGATGCTTATCATCTTAAGCCATTTTGTCTTAATGGTTCCTTTTGCCTTGTTTAGTTTGGAAATACTGCGGGTACATAAGCACATGTATATACCAATAGATGTCCCCTATGAGTTACCTGACAATAGTTACATGACAATAGTTACAGCTGTTGTTTTACAGCGTAAGTTAAATTGCCTGACATGGATGCAATTATCTTGCAATGTCTTTTATTTGAGATTCAATGGCAATAGCACAGGACCGCCACGTGATTGTTGCTCCCAACACGGGCTTATCCTCATACCTGGGCCGCGTTCAGGCGCCGCGGAGACGTCTCGGCGATGCTTTTTGGCCTATTTGCGTTCAGAGTGCGTCCCGGCGACGCCTCCCTTTTCAGACTGGAGATGAAAAGCGCCTCGAAAATGGCCACCATATTCAGTGGTTTCAGCCAATCACAGCGTAGCTTTTCCATTGCAAATGGCCACCGCCTATGGGGGCGGCCATTTTCGAGGCAACAAACTGCTTTTACCGTGATTTCAGTGCCACCTCCGAGGCGCCTCCGAGATGGACCCTGAACGCGGCCCTGGTGGGTATTTGCCACCTATGCATTCACTCCCAATACCTTTTGGCGCAATTTCGGTGACCATGTGTTTACTAACAAAGCATATGATGCCTTTAGGCCGGCGAATTAATAATAAAACAAAACAAAGTTGAAATATCCCAAATGAGAAGCGCCTTTGCCCAAATGTATCTGCCACCGCCACAACAAACAACTGCTGCCACATGTAGCGGCGGGAGATTTGGGAACTAATGCGAACAAATAAACTGAGAGTGAGCCCCGGTGTCACAGTTTCCGCCGTCCGCCAGTTTCCGCGGTACGCCTACACTCAAATGCATTGTCAATGGCCGTGAGCAATCTTCATACAGAAAAAGTGAAATATCTCTAAAACCACACCACCTAGAAACAAATCGCTTGGTACACATATAGAAAACATCTTTACCAAAAACATTATATAAAATTTATAAGGTTAGGGTTCTTGATTTCTATTAATTTTGAATAAAACTAATGTTTTGCACTGCACGTACCATCAAATTCAAGGCATTGTAAATGGTCATGAGCAATCTTCATACAGAAAATACAGAAAAAGTGAAATATCTCTAAAACCACACCACCTACAAACAAATTGCTTGGTACACATATAGAAAACATCTTTACCAAAAACATTATCTGAAATGTATAAGGTTAGTGAAGATGCTGTTCGATTTTGACACATGCGCAGAAGCGATGCGTACCGCGGAAACTGGCGGACGTCGGAAACTGCGACACCGTATCGCACGTTAAGTAGTCCCTATAGCCCAAACATTGTAACATAGTTAGGACGCCGTGTAGTTTTTGGTTGGCTCACTACTCGAATGTTGACGAGCCTTTGACATATATATATAACAATCATGTGTGTAATTTACACGTGTACTGTGTATATATGGACATGTAGCGGCATGCTAATTAAGTTCCCGAATTACAGAAGTGAAAAAACATACTGTATAGTATATATCATATATATAAAGGCAATGTAGTTTGGATTAGGCACAATATATGTATGCCCGTGTAATAAGATATATCATACAATTAATCAAATATAAATAATCGACCATTGACTAATTAATTCATGCAAAGATCACGTCTATTTCACATAGGCCCAGATTGGTCTGATTTTAAAGGCAAATATTCTCTACGGCTGACTTGCATGGAATTTTATTTAGTCCGAATAAACTAATTAGTGAGAAATATCGGAAAATAAAACCTTATACTCTATGTGGTTTATATATATATACCTACTACAAACAAGGTTACCAGATAAAATATCATTACCCGCCGTTCTGACAATAGTGAACATAATAAGGAGATTAAGAATTCACCACACCATTTATTTTAGTATTCCTCAGGAATAGCGGTATTGTGTGTAAATAATATTCATGTATTCCTTTGGTGCAGCTTTCTCCTTGATATATTTCAGTCATTCCTTACTGCGCAGATATGCAGGTGTTTTGTGGTGTTTTTTTTTTGGGGGGGGGGGTCTTTTTTGGGGTCTTTTTCATTTATGGGCTCGCACATCCAGAGAGGTGAGAGTGAACCGTAAACCTCTTTTGTTTATTTATCTATATTAGAGACTTTTCTTCTATCCCAAACATATCTGTAGACAGCAACATTGGAATAAACATGTACAACGCTGTCGTTAATTTAAAATGTTTGCGTTATTTGTCATATATACCCCAAACCTACCCCTACCACCACTCCACCTCACCCCATGGGTTCGAACCCTGGTTGACTCAAACCAATGACTTCAAAATTTATACTTGTCCCTTCCTAGATAGGCGCTCGGCATTATTGGGATAGGGCAAGGACTGGCTTGCACAGTATAAGGATAATGTGACTGTGTGGGATATCAGGTCATGGTGATGGCAATCTGGTCTCCCAGTGGGACAGCACTATAAAGTCACCATAAGTGTGCACTGACACAAGTCAGTACCCGTCCTGATATGACTTTAGATGTTGCTAGGATGTAAAACAACAAGAAACAACCCACTCCATCTCACACCCCTTTCTGCCGTATTGTGTGTACTGATGATTTATAATTTTACCGGAATACTGGAAACATATACAGTATAACCCCGTTAAACCAAGTTTGGTTAAACCAAACGATCGGTTAATCCAAACTTTTTTCCCGCAGCCCGGCAAAATACTACTATTTAGCATATAAAAAAAGTTGGTTAAACCAAAGTCAGTTAATCCAAATGATCGGTTAATCCAAACAAAATTGTCGGTCCCAGGGCACTTCCGGTACGGTTAAACCAAACTTTCATGTGTCATCTGGTCATCTGAGACCCCACCGCCTCTTACACCATGCTTGTTTGGACAAGTGTTAGCAATAGTGTGTGTGTGTGGGGGGGGGGGGGGGGGGAGGGGGAGGGGAGGGGGGAGTATGATGGCTAGCCGGACAAGGGAAGTGAGTGTGGGGGAGGGGGAGTAGTGTGTGTGTGGGGAGGGGGGGGGGGGGAAGGGGAGGGGGGAGTAGGTTGGGGAGCCGGACAGGGAAAGTGAGTGTGTGTGTGGGCAGTAGTGTGTGTGTGTGGGGGGGGGGGAGTCAAAGTCGAAGCCAAAGCTCGGTTAAACCAATGATCGGTTATCAATAGTGTGTGTGTGTGGGCGGGGGGAGGGGGAGTAGGGTGGTGAGCCGGCTGGGGAAAGTGAGTGTTTGTTTTTGTTTTGGGGGAATTGGTGCGCTGAAGGCTGCAAATCTGCTGCACTGTATGGGTACCACTGAAAGCGGTCTCATGCTGTCGGGAGTTGGCTTCCGATGGGTAGTGGTCAGAGAAATTGGGGTGGGGGAGGAATGGAAAAGGCAGCACAAGAGCCCAACCACAGTCCTCTGAGAGTGAGAGGGCCAGGGGAGGCTGGGTGGTTGGTGTATTTTTATGCCCCAGTAAGACCCTAGGCCATACCAGGCCGCGCACCGACTTGTGACAGCGCGCACTCATGACAACTTTATAGTGCTTCCCCACTGGGAAATCAGGCTGCCAGCACCATGACCTGATGTCCCACAGTCACATTATCCTGACACTGTGCGCCCGTTCCCTGTCCTGATAATGCCAAGAACGAGCAGCAACAGGTACCTATTTTATAAGTCATTGGTTTGACTCGACCATGATCCAAATTTCAGTCCCTTCAGATTCACCGGTATGCACAGTAAGTCCAGCCAAGGCCAGAGGAAGAAGTGAAGTGACGATGGGATTACTTAGGCAGTGGTTGGGGTTACCTGTTAGTTGTTAGTGAAAATTAGTGGTTAGTTGGTAGTGGTGTCAAGTCAGGTATGGGGACGAGGTGGGGCCTGCTAGTCCTCGGTGTCAGGGTCTGGGCGACCAACAGCATTGATGATATCTGTGTTCTGGTGGTAGAAGCGAGCAAGTGCGTTCCAGGATGACTTGGAAATCCTGGAGAGGATAGCCAGAGCGGCCCTATTGTCGCTGAGTTGGCGGTCAGAGTCCTCCATGAAGTCACTGATGGCAGATCTGTCGACGGTGCCACATGAGGTGAGTATGTGGGCCACATTGAAGATCTTAGTGCCGCAGGGACAATGCTGGAGGTTGGGGACATCAATCCAACAGTGGTAGCCAGTCCTGAAGCGGTTGATGGCGACTTGGGTAGAAGCAGGAAGGGAGCCATCAGTGTAGACCGTCTTAGCGATGGGGAAGTCCGCTTTCGCCTGAGTTATACTCATACTCATCCGCTTCTGATTTTGTTAGGCTTATAGCCTGTATCAGGTCGATGCATGTCAAAATTTGATTTACTAGGATTAAATGCATCGAGTACCGGATGTGTGCAATATTGCAGCCCCCTCCAATGCTTATCCAGTCTGCCTTTGAAGGCGTTGACGGAAGGCGCTTCTATGACATGTTCAGGCAATGCGTTCCAGGCATTTACTATCCTGTGACTGAAGAATAGCTGTCTGACAGGTTTTATTGCTCTTTCCTTCTTCAGCTTGTATCGATGACCTCTAGTTTTACAGTTGGCCAGCTTCAGGTATCTAGCATCAACCGCATATCTTCCAGTGACGTGTTTGAATGCTTCTATTATGTCTCCCCTGGCCCTTCGGTAGTATAAGCTGGGTAGGTTGAGAATCCTGAGACGTTCTTCGTATGGTAGTTCTCTTATGGTTGGTGATAACTTTGTAGCACGTCTCTGTACACTCTCGATCATTGACATGTCCTTCTTGAACTTCGGTGTCCAAGCCGTGTTGCCATACTCAAGGTGCGGCCGGATCAGTGACGTGTACAGTGTCTTCACCGTGTCATTGTCTAGATACGTGTACGAGCGGCGTATCATGCCTAGAAGCTTGTTCGCTTTGGTCACCTTTTGTTCACTGTGATATGAGAAGGTGAGTCCGATGTCCATGTATATGCCAAGATCTTTCTCTAGTTCTGTCACTTGGAGCTGGACTCTTCTCCATCTTGGTGCATGTAGTAACTGAGATTTTCATTTCTGTTACCCAGGTGCATGACCTTGCACTTCTGTGCATTGAAACGTAGTTGCCACAGGTTGGCCCAGTCTTCAAGTGCAGTTAGGTCTTTTTGTAGCACCTGTTGATCTTCAGGGCTGTTAACCTCCATATACAGCTTTGTATCATCCGCAAACATCTGGATGAATGCATGGATGACCTCAGGCATGTCGTTAATGAAACATATGAACAGAACACTTCCTTGCGGAATACCACTCAACACTAACGCTGCCAGGGATTTCACACCATTGATAACTACGTGCTGTATTCTTGCATGAAGGAAATCCTCGATCCAGGTCCATAGTTTTCCAGTAATACCGAAGCTCTTCATCTTCATGAGTAGGCGTTTGTGGGGCACACTGTCAAACGCTTTGGCAAAATCTAAGTACACTGAATCTATGTTGCGGTCATTGTCCAGTGCTTCTGTCCATCTGTCTAGAACTGCCAGTATCTGGGTTACACAAGATCTCCCCTTGACAAAACCATGCTGGAACTTTGTCAATAGTTGGTTCTGGACGAGATGGTGCATGATCTTATCATGTATTATAGACTCCAGTGTTTTACATATGACCGAGGTTAAACTAACGGGTCGGTAATTTTTAGCCTGATGTCGCCAGGGAGTGGAGTTCTGGGGTGGTGTATCTGCTTAGACGTTAGAGAGAACAGTGCCATGTGGTCATGTGACACAACACGATTATGACACACATACCAATGTTTTCAAATACAGGATACCACATATGGTGGACACCTTCCGTATACTACTAGGACGACAACTACCCTGCTACTGCTAGTGTGTGTGTGTGGGGGGGGGGGGGGGGTTGCAAACGGGAAGCATTACACCTAAAGTAGGATTCGAAGCCACACCTGCCATTCTTTATGATTCTAGGGCTAACATCCTAATCATTAGTATATCTAGGTTCCCAGATGCAATCAGCCTACCTGTGTGTGTGTGGCATTTCACCTGGGAAGGAATTGTAAGTCACATAATTACAAATATCCAGGTAAAGCATTTGCAGTGCATACACACGGATAATTCAATACTATGCAGCACACACAGAATCCTGGTCACAGCACCAAAGTTGTGGGGAGGGAGTGTTTTTGCAAATGGCATTCTTGAGCTAGCGCCCTAACCATTAGACTATCTAGGCTCCCTGATGCAATCCATTTACTCCCTCCTACCTGTGCATTTGGAATTTGGGCAGCATTCAAGGTATGCCTTGGAGGCACCTCAGAGAAATTCCAGACGATGCGCTAGTCTGGATGGCATATGATATAGCTGTCGGTCTCCTCAAAAATGGTGGGTTGTGATTGAAAGAATAGCTGTGATTGGCTGAAATCACTGAATCCGACCGTAATTTTGGAGGCGCTTTTTGCCTCATACCTGAAAAGTGTGACATCTCGGAGTCAACTCTGAGGTGCACCCTGAACGCAAATTGTGCAAAAAGATATTACGGAGCCGTCTCCGAGGCATACCCCAAACGCAGCCCTTGGCACCTCACTACACCTCCAAACACACATACTGGATGGAATCGCCGAATCGATAAGAGCGCTTGCTGGCTTCCTGCTTGGGAGGTCGTCGGTTCGAACCTCGACCAAGTTAAACCATAAACGTACAAAATCTTGCTTTTCGCTACCTAGCCTGTCACTCGGCATTAATAGGATGGGCTAAGGACGGGTTTGCTCGGTATCACTATCAGAATAACATTACTGAGTGGGATATCAGGCCAGGGTGCCAGCGGACTGGTCTTCCAGTGGGGCAGCACTAAAATGTCGCCATGAGTGCACACTGTGACCAGTCGGTATCCGTCCTGATATAACCTTACTTACATGTTGCCAGGACGTCAAATTCAACCAAGCAGCCAATAGGTACCCATCTTGATATGACCATAGATGTTTCCAGGACGTCATATGAGTTAAAGGTGCATAGTCCAGTAAAAGTGTCAACATTTCGAAACTAAAGCACTTACCTGAATTTGATCTTACATACCCAACTTAGATACTAGTGTACTTATTATCAAGTACGTGTTGCTGCATAGAAGGGAATACTGACTCAATTAATCACTAGGAGAGGGCAATGGCTAATTGAATCACTGTCCAGATAATATGACTGAGTATGCTATCAGGCTATGGTGCCCGCGGTATGACATACCCGTGGCACAGAACTGTAGTGTCGAAATGAGTGTGCACCGACACAAGTTTGTACGCGTCCTAATTTGAGACTAGATGTTGCGAAGACGTAAAACTCCCCGGGTGTGATCACTTGACCTCTTGGTCAACCTGGCTGAGCATTCCCCTTGGCTTGGAGGCGCCATGCATAAGTGACGCCATAGCAAGGGGTTGGGTGGGTTCTTAAGAAAACATACTAAGCATGATAAGGGCAGGGCCGTAGCTAGCGGGGTGACAAGGGGTGAGTCGCCCCTTCCCATAAAAAAATCAACTCATGTTAAGTTTAAACACAAATAATGCAACAATTTACTGTTGATTAATCTTGGTATTTCAAGTATGTAACCTCCCTGAAATGGCAGTAAATTTCATTTCAGATCATCTAGATTTCAACATTTCTCCCCAACAACCCGTGTTTTGATCCTTTGGCCCTCGTCCAATCAAATAATTTATCTGGCACCCTAAACAATAATTCCTATCTACCACCCTGGAGGGGTTGCGTGTTTGGGTGAACTATTAGGGGTGGGTGAACTGGTCAGAGTATAATTAGTTTAAGTTCAATTATTTACCTCATTCCCCAATTAACCACCACTACTACCATACTCAATACAAAATTCTAACTGTACATAACCTTGCATACTCTTAAAATTCACCATTAGGTTTATTTCCATTTTTGACAAGACGGGATGCGCCAACGACTTGAGGGTCGATCTCGCGCTTTGGTAGGTCACGGAATTCGAGCCCATGGGTTCGAATTCGAACCTTGGTTGAGTCAAACGAATAACTATAAAATGTATATTCGTCGCTTCCTAGCCAGGCAGTATTACTATTAGGATAGGGCAAGGACTGGTTGGCTCAGTTGACCTTATGTAAAATATTTAGGAATTTTGGGGTAGCTAAATAATATTCTAAAAGCATGTTGTATGTGCATATAATGATATAGAGGTAATAACTATTAGTAATGTGGTTGCAAAGTAATAAAGGTACTATTGCACAGAAAAAGGGTTTCTATGTGATAGCTACCTTATACATTACTCTGCAAGCAAATGGGTGCCAGGTACAAGAAAGCTAGGTCACATGACTAATGACCTGATATTAATAGGGGTGCAGGTCAGATGCCACTCTCTCTCACCACCACCACCACCACCACCAGCAAGTTCGGATCTGTGTATAACATGTGCTTGTGGCAACTTTAGTTTGGATTAAACCATGTGAGTACAATATTGTGTCTTCTTGTATGATATTTCAGATCCTGAGCCCAACAAGTGATTTTAGAAGTAGATAGTTGACGGTATATATATATAAAGAATATGTGTAGAAGTTCTCTGACAACTATTTCAATTTAATCTAATGTAAACTCTTATCTTAATACAACATAGAATTTAATACCATCAATTGTTCAGAGATACACTAACTTTGCACTTAGATGTTGCCAGGACGTAAAACTCCAACAACCAACTAAACTAACCATGACAAGAGTGTTCACAATGATTGAAATAGGCGTGCAGTACATTATGTATGCTCTCATGGCGTTAACCTACGCCCACCTAACTCAATTTCCTCTACTATTTGCAGCGTACACTCGGACAGATCACGTCACCTGTTTGCTGAGGCTTTTAGATAACGTGTTTACAAGCTGGCGCCCAGAACTTGGCTGCGCGGCATTGTGTGAGTGGGGCCTATGTGCGTAGTCTGTCCCCTGGTTCACGTCAGTCGCCGGCGGGCCGCAATGGGATCTAGGCCTACCAACTAAAACTGACCTAGTCTTATTCACAAAGACAAACTTACACATGGCTTTTCATTACCATCGCCATTACTGCCCTGCTCCGACATTACTGTCATTGTTAGATTTGTGCACAGGGCGCGGTGGCGCAGCACTGTAAAGTTGGCATGAGTGCAGTCATAAAAAGGAATTTGTATGCATTTATTGTATAACCTCAGTTTATTGTAAACATACCTTGCAGTTAAAATAAAATAATTGAATTGAATTGAATCGGTAGAGCGCAGGCTTCCCGTGCGGGAGATCGATTCCCGGTCGAGTCAAACAAATGATTTACAAAATTGGTACTTGTCGCTTCATAGCCTGACACTCAACATTATTAGGATACGGCAAGGCCTGGTGTGCTCAATGTCAGGATAATGTGACTGAGTGAGGTCATGGTGCCAGCGACCTGGTCTCCCAGTGGGGCAGCACTGTAAAGTTGCCATGAGTGGTCATAAAGTCGGTACCCATCCTGATGACCTTAGATGTTACCAGGACGTAAAACTCTAACAACCAACCTTAGATTGGTGCCGTGGAGTTGCATAGTCCGAAGAAGGCATCAAATTTACGAAAGCGAAAATATTTATCTAGAATTGGACTCGTATATCCAAGTTAGATACTGGTGTAGCCTACTTATTAAGCATGTGTTTCTACATAGAAGGGCATACCAAGTTAATTTAATAGAACCTGTTACTACTAAAGTCTGTGTCGTTTTGACATGCATGCCTAAATTAATTTTGTATGTTTGCACTTGGACAAAGAGTATCCACAGTTTTCATTTTAAAGCAAAGTTACTTCAAAGTAAAGTAAGGTAGGTCATAAAGATCAACCTGATATATTTATCTCAGAAAACGAACTCAAAACCATCAACTTTATATAAGTTAATCCATCCAGCCCCGATATCGATGCACTAACACATAGCCACTCTGTGACACCATATTATAGAGAAGAATGCTGTTCGTCGTTCTATTTTAAGACTGGTTAACAATCACAAAAATTAGTTGAAACCTACGTCATGCCCGGCGTAAAAAAAAAAAGATGTTCCAAGGATTCCGATTTTATTGTTATTGACATCATAGCTAACCTGGACGTATTTGTTTAACCGGAACAGATGACCCAGATCCGCGAGCAGGCCTTTGTTCCCCTGCAAACCTTGGATCAGCTCGCGTTGTCATGACATCACTACTTGGCAACTTCCACGACAAAGACCCGGAGAATGACAAGCACCGGAAGTAAACGCTCAGTCGTGATCTGTCAGTTATAAACAATCCTGCTTCATAAAACTCAGCACCATTATTAGGCGACGACTGAGATGAATATAATTGTCATGATCAATTAGAATTTAATAAAGTGAAAATATTTGGAATAGTGGTTAAATATTGAAGTATATTCTGTTGGGAGTTACAAATATATCTGAGTAAAATAATAGCCTTTTTAATGACATTTTGTTATAAATGATAATTTTTTGTATGTTATACTTATAGGTGAAATTTATATTGCCAAGTTTATAAGAAAATGTCTTCTAAAGGAACTATACATATTTCTGTCCTTAACCTATTCGTTTTAAACTAGTTAAGGCTCCCTACGCAAGAACAAGAAAACAAGCGATGATGTATAATATAGTAAAGCCATCTCTTTAATGGATATACTCTTCATATGATACATAACCACTCCTTACAGTCCGGATCGCAAACCCGTGTCGGCAGGGATTATAATCATAACCGGAACTAAAATAGGCGAGGAAAAAATTATTTAACACACACAAACAAATTTATTTTTTTTAATTAAAAAAAAACACAAAAAAACTAATAGTTGCGTCATTAGACCCAGTGGTAGGCGAATAATTAATTTCCATATTTATTTATTAATTGTTAGCAATCATAGTAGCGTGGTCCTCATTTCCTAAATATACAATTATAATCACACGGCTAAGATTGAAAATCACCATCTACATCCAAGTACTGCTTGGACAAGGGAAATGGTTAAACACCACACGCATAAGGCCGCCACAAGGGCAACCATCTACAACATACAACAAAACGACCCTGCCCGACATTCGGATAGGGCCCACCACCAACCCATCTCCCTACCACGCATGCCCTGTGGTAACCAACATCAGCTAAATCATAAATCTAACGGAAATCAGACAAATATTGTCCACACACCATGCCCGCAGTCAACTCTCATTTCACACCCCCATGGGATGTTTTTGTTGTTGCAGTATTTTGTAATATATATATTTTTTTTAAACAGGGTATGATATTAAATGTACTCAAATAGCTACTCTATATGTGTGAAAATAGCATTAGTAGTAGTAATAGTTGTACTAGTTCTCACAGAAGTAGTATGCATTTCAATAAAGGGAGCAAGTGAGAGTTGACTGCAAAGTGTAGAAAATACAAAGTTTGATATCAAACTGCCAAAAAATGTGTATATACATACATATACATATATATGTACATATACATATATACACATAAAAGGGGAAAAAAGCCAAGTACATAACATGAAAAAGAGAAGTCAATTGAAAACTCGCTATGGTTGGCTGCATCTTATTCACAGTTAACAGTATTTCGGTTAAATGTTCCCAATCACGAGGATACACACCAATCTATTTATTATAAGCAATTGTGCAACACTGGTAGAAACGTGTATCATTTGCACGGGATCCTTCCTATCCCTACTCCACAAAAAAAAAGTTGGTAATGGAGGTAGAGAGGGGGCGGGGGGTAGGAGTATTAATTGAAAACGCTATTCACACTAACAAGGCAGGTTATCTATGAGAAAGCTGGTGTTCTGAACCACTTTGGGGTGATGCGGGAGGCCTATTAACAAGCGAAAGAGGGCCAATTCGTGTGACTAGAGTACACGTCTACAGCCGATGAAAAATAGCCAGTGCACCTCATCAAACTGCCAGGAACGCTGGAGAATTCGCTCAGTGTGGTGTTAATGTTTTGTAAATAGCGATCGTAAGAATCGGTGTGCTTGACCTGCAAGAGTTGTCATCGCCATCATCATCAACATCATCATCGCCAATCGCCAACGTCAGCGACCCGACTACAATAGCTCTAGGTGTGATTGAAGCGAAAGGCAGCCAATATGTCATAAGGATACCAGGAGGAGGAGTGGATGGGTGGTGAAGTTTATGTTCAGTTACACTGAGCTGAGTACGGTCGTGTATCCATACTGTTCCCTTGTGGAGTGTTCCCTTGTTCCTTGTCTGTTTTTGACCTTGTGATGCACAACACAGACAATGAACACGCCTTGTTCCTTGTCGGTTTGTGACCTTGTGATGCACAACACAGACAATGAACACGCTCATTCTCTATGTTCCCAGTCAGTATGTCACATGTCCCTGGCTCCAACCTATGGGAACGGCCACTAAGCAAAACACAGGTTCATTGTCTGTGTGACGCATCACAAGGGAACAAGCGAACACGGAACAAACCAGGAGGCAACAGTCTATGGATACACGGCCTAACGTATACAGTGTGACGCCATAGTAGGTACATGCAGGAAGTTAGGGCTCAAAGCAGCCGCTACATATTCGTCATCTCCCAGGGGCAAAGTGTGCACTGAATTACACAGCATCAACCTCAACTAAAGGTGCTACCCACCACTACCTGTCAAGTCCACGTCGCCGAGAACTAGCGGGCAGATTGGGAAACAGCCGCAGCTTTCTTGGGTAGAGTCAGGTGAATGAGACTTTTTTCTTAGCTTTACAATTTTCTAAGTATATTCGTCAAAATAGAGTATGCTCACAACACACATACAGCATTTATTATATATGGTATTTGTCCCTCTTTTTTTTTTTTTTTTAAAGGGGCTTGATCATTTTTGGCAATGGTGGGGGTATGAAATTCGAATAAAATACGCCACTAGTGATCAACGACAGCATTAGTAAAATAAATGTAAAATTCATAATTATGTGAATAATGCGTACAGCGACTATTTGCTGTTTTACAAATATTCTTAATGAAAACAAATTCTTAAATCGAAGAAAAAAATAGCAATAACTTCCAGCCGCAAAAGCTGCTCAGTACCATTCGGTTTCTAGAAATAGCAAGCTGAGAAATAACCTAAGAAATAAAAATTGCATGGCACTTCCTACCCAGAATGGTTTTGTCGGGGGTATGCGGGTAAAAATCCGAGTAAAAATGCCAAGAAAAACCCACAAAAAAAACACCAGAAACTTTATTAAAACGAATAGCATACCAAAGTCACCTTGGCAAATAGGAAAAAAAAACCGTAGGTAATGGGATTAGAGGAAAAAATACCTCCAAGTTCCTTAGAAAACCATACATAATTAATTTTTTTAAAGAGCACAATCCCATTACTGCAATTGGCCCAATTAGCAAATGCCCGTAAGTAAAGTTTGAGAACTATGCCATTGCTCACAAGACCTCCGCTATGCACACCTCGATCAGTGAGTGTCCGACGACACTGCACATTGTCTCACTTCGACATACAGACATGGCAGGGTCATATCAACACTGCCCGTGTTTTACTCCGGGAAGCGAATATAGTTGGGCAGCGAAGGGGCATCTCTACCCCGCCAGCCCCATCACTTTAAAATTAATTATTCACTCAAAAGTGCACCCAATCCTGTAAAATCAGGGATATTCTCCCAATTCTTGTGCATGGACTAAATTCCAGTCACTGTGAATACGGTGTGATTTGCATTGGTGGTGTGGTGTACCTTGTGCGAGTAGGCACTCAACTCTTCCTTACCCCCTCAGTCCTAAACAGAGTAGCCTACCTCCCCCCAAGTTATATTGGCATTGAACTCCCGCTGCCTCATTTGAAGTGTGCACCAATGTAGCGCGTCCGGTTCAGACTGGTCACTGAAGCGTGGCCACAATGCTAATGGGGCCACTTACAGCGTTAAAACAGCGTCAGCGCAACACAATCGTAGACGACAAGATTTAATTATGAAATGGACCTCGCACTCACACACAGGCTAAACTTCATTATTATTATTAAAAAACAAATTCACCATGCATTTACCCGCACTGCCGACAATGTGCGAATCTTCCAACAGAAAAACAAAGACACACTTTCGCCATGATGTAAAACATGTTATTACACACAGTAATCGTCAATTCTCCTACAGTGATGAAAATAAAATGATGGTTATACAATATTACTAACATGATTGGTGAATTACTTCATTCAAGATCTGTCCGATACAATAATAAAGGATCCTATCTGTATTACCTATTACAAAATTAGACTTTCCCTAGCATTAGTTCACCGGTGCTGCAAGCGCCTGTGCCTGGTGAGTGTATTTACTAAATGGTCGATGGGGGATGCAATGGGATGAGTTGCATAGGCGCTTGCAACACACCACCGGTGTGCACTTTTATTCCTTCTTAAAAAAATAACAAAAGCCCAGACTACCGGTCTTTTGGAGGAAGCCAAAGCCGCATCTAGTCAACCTTAGCTACCGGCCTACTGCCCAGGACAGGCATAGCCGCAAGACTGAAGCCCACTATTTGCCGATCGCACTGTGCGAGGGGAGAGTGCTTGTTTGAAGTCCTGGTGTTTGGTATTTTAGTTAGGCATTAATGACTCAGTACGCGTGCAAGGATATTCAGCATCCGCTTGTTTACTGGCGGGACGAGCAGACAAATGGATGCCAACTCCTACTGGGTGTCGCAGGTGTAATGTGACCATGTCTTTTGTTCTCTTTTTCCCTCTTCTCTCTTTTAAAAAAGTTATTTTAAAAATAATATATACCATATCTGGATGTGTAATATGCAGGTACGCAATGCATGTACACACATACAGGCCATGAACCCCAAGCACAAGACACGGGCCTGCCCAAGTAGTGTTATTCACAAGTATCAATCACTCAGTATTAATATTGGTAAATGGGGGGTGTGGGGGAGTAAATTAAAATCAAGTCGAGCCACTAAGTCAGTCCATGTTAACACAAGCGTCAATATGTCAGCATCCTGTGGTCCGACTTTTTAGATCTTCTGGATTTTCTCGCCCACAACAACAGGATTATTCTTCCTAATCTGTTCTTGTGCCATTTCCTTGTAATTGAATGTACATTCGTGCTTATCCGAGTAGCGATGTATGCTGCAGTATAAACCTCCACACCGGCATTCAAACACTGCAAATGGAGGAAAGCACCGCATTAATATATTTCACCAAGGAGCTAAGAACATGTCAAATCGTATGTGCACGAGAACTGGTATGAAACTAAATTTTAGCTGGGTTTAAAAATTCCGTTAATGATTTAAAAAAAAAAAAATTGAGAATCGACAAAAGAAGCTGTTTGTTTTACATCCTAGCAACATCTAAGGTCATATCATGACGTCTACTATAAAATAAAAGTGGCTTCAGCTTTTGTAAATAACAAAACTGTTTATTATTATCGGTGTGCAATGCATATTTTAAAGTTTGAAACTGCTATAAAAAAATAATCTCCTATCTGCGATTCCGATAAAGGAGATTCCCTCATCGGCATAATTAATGTATATTATACAGCTTTAAATAGCGGCCCCATACCTGCTCATAGGAGGAAAAAGAAACTCGTAATAATCACTTTTGAAGAGTCACCCTACTGAGCCAGCTACAAACTTGGGGGGAAAAAACCAACACAATTTATTAACAATCAGAGCGCTGTGATAATATCAAATGGTCAAAATTCATTACACAGTGAAAATTATACAAGCCATTTTGTTCCCACTACTGAAGTAGGAATGGACGAATAGGGTGAAATAAATACAAGAGCATGCATCATACACCAATAATACTCTTAATTTCTATTTCGTGCCCTAATCCTCATTTTTTGTCACAGACTACATATTATCTTGGAGGGGGGTGGATGGGGGAGAGAACCACCAGGAAGGGAAGTATTAAAAATGTACCTGTGAGGCCCAGTTTCTTCTTGCAGGAATTGCAGCGGTTCTTCTTTGGCTTCTTTACACTAGCACCATCCTTATCCTTACCGCCACCTGCCGCCTCAGCACCAACTGAAAGCAATGAGAACGGGGATCAATGCAAATAATACCCAATGATGCTGACAAAAGGTTAGCTGTATAGTTGGACACATTGACCCTGGTGTCATACGCAAGCAGAATTAAGTCAACACAAATGGGAATATTCAAATTACACTGATGTTTCCAGGTATTGCAAATTCCAAGAATCCCATTCAACACAAGGGAGGAAGCTTCCCCCCCCCCCCATCCCCCCCATTGTTTCTAATATTATATTCTATATGGCCACTTCAGCAGACAGAACTTACAAGTATTACTTGCTTCTTCAGTATAAAACAGGGATGAAAATGGTGTCGGGCAAGAATCGCGGAAATCAAACTCAGATTATTACACCGATGACGAATTTCCGCCATAAAGCGGATTTCACCCATTGACTTAGCACTGTCAGGGAATCGTGGAAAAATACCGGAAGTCAGGTTTCAACTATCCTTGTTGTGACAGTATTATCGCCAATACCAAACACTTTCTTGCTTGGGTTTTATGTACTAGCAACATTTAAGGTTATATCAGAACGGGATTAACATTAATCGGTAAATATTAAAAATCGCGGAAATCAGCGAAATCGTGGAGATCTTTACAACCAAATTAGGTTTGAAGTTAACAAAGCCTTCCATTTCTAGGTCAACAGAGATGAGTTAACAGCTGCTGAAGCTAATTCCCAATGAACAGATTTATTAAAAAATCTTTCACCTAGCTAGTAATAAAATCTCTCCTAAAGCTATCCTTTCTATCCTTTTCTTTGTGACCGAATCACCCCCCCCCCCCAACTAAATGCTACAATGATTGCACTTATTGGTAAGACCATGGCTGCTTCAACAACACAACTTGATTGTTCCCTATGCACTTCCAGAATTACCTAATGGAGCAAAAATGTCTATTAAGTTCTCGTGTCAGGCATAGTCTTTGGAGAACCTACCAGATTCGCTCTCAGACTTCTCATTAGACTCGGCCTTGTCAGCAGATGAAGGGACGGTGGGCATGGCAGTCTCCACACTAGGCGTCGTGCGACTGGCAATGGACAGTGTCGATGTACCCATCGTCATGGTGCTCATGGATGCAACACTGGACTCTACAGAGGGTGTTGACACATCCACACTGGTGGCGATGCTGGTGGCGATGCTGGTAGTGATGTGGCTGGTTGGCGGACTGATCCTACCGGAGGCACCCACCTGCGACGTTGGTGTCGGGTTTTGCTGCCGACGCTTCACCACATCCTTGTAACATTTAGAGCACATTCCCTCGAATGCAGCATTTCCGTAGAATCCACAACCGGCCCGGCAATGAGAGCCAGCAGATAAATTTTGATTACTTCCGTTATGTTCCATCTTCCGGCCCTGTCACCTACAAAAATAAATAAACCAGTTTGCTTTATTAATATCAGATATGGGTTGATGCTAAACTGGCTTAAAGTCATTGGTGCTACTTTAGTGTGCGGTCTACCGGGAATTTAGCCGTAACCCTAAATAGACAGGTCAGGGATGGTCAGATAGGGTCTTCTATGATCCCTATTTAACTGACGTTTTAGGGTTACGGATATGGTTGAAGTCCCGGTAGAACCAAGATGTTTATCTATCTATTTCCAAACAAAGAAAGAAAAAGCGGAAAGACTGGTCATATGCAGTGGACATGATGAATAACAGTGGCTTTCATTCGCATCTGGGTGTCATTACCATATTTAATTTCATGGCATCAAAATGATCCTAAGCTGGTGTGGTTGGTCAGTATTAAATAAATATAATTTAAACTAGATTAAAAACATTTCTACAATGCCCACATTAAAAATACTCCAACTACAGTTTATCCAAGGAGCCATGTCAGAAGTCAAGGTCATATTCACGGCGAGAAGTGTTCAACTATTTAACTATCACTTTTGCACAGAATGTAAATGCATGAATCAATTATGTGTCAAAAGTTAACATCGTGGCAAAGGACAAATGGAGCCAGATTTCAGCAGAACCCAAGAAGGGGTACAATATTAGAATTTTAGCTCCCACAAAGAAAGATGCTGCACGCTTCAATTCGTAACAGAGAATAACCAGAGAGCTGCCTCGTGCTTGGCATTACGATTAGGTACTCCAAACTGATTTTTTAAATGTATATTTGCATATCACTTTTGTGATAATCAGATAGAACTTTATAGACTAAGTTCAGTGGTATACAATTTATCTTGATGTGATAATTGGTTCGAAAGTGATGAGCATTTTAAAATATAATTTTTAGGGCTTCTTTAGTCCAAAAACGAAATTGGATAAATTAGCAAATTCACAAAGCCATAGAACATGTGCAGATACTTGGAAACCAAAACTAAGCACATAATCAAGTTTCATATATCATATAGATTGCATTTATTTTTTGTTTGGGAAGAAAAACAAAAAACAACGCAGATATATGACTTTTAAGCTAAAATATCAAATTGGCCCTAATGTAAAGTTAACAGTACCTATTTACTACCCAAGACATTTTCATGGAAATTTCAAAATGCCATATTTCAGCTTCTAATTAAGATACAGAGATAACTTTGATATCACTAGAATAACCAGAACTGTATCTATAACTTGCATATACATTAAAAATTTAGACAATTAAACATTAAAATTGTGTTCCAACTACCATTCATGACACATGAAATTTGGTGGTATGCATTCACAATGTCTTCAATACACTCCACATGACAAACACATCATTCACTACTCACAGACAGAACATTATTATGGACTTAGGATTCAGTTACAGCAGCATCATCCACTTTGGAGCATTTGAAATAGTGTTTTCAGCTTGCCAGCTGCCAAATCAGTCTCACTTCTTCAGCTTCTTGATTCACGTGCCGTGAATGAATTTACTATTTGTTATGCTGATTTAATAGAAAAAAACTCGCTCTTCAATTTGACAGGTGTTTAACGTGGGATTTTTGTCTTTGTCACTGTGAAATCTTGTCTTCAAATTTTTCTTTTGAATTTTCCCACTTCTATTACATGTATCTCAACATCTTTCATCTCAAAATGAGGCTAAAACTGTCTTCTGTTCTGCCATTGTTAGATAATTGTAGTAACAGTGTTACACACCAATCACTGCCACACAAAAGACATGGTGGTTCAGGGCCAACTTCTGCCAGGTTTCATACAGCCTGGCTGAGTCACTGATGGCAGCCTGTTTGGAGTAGCTATTACTATGTTAGGGAAAGCACTGTTTCAATCAGTGGTTAGCTCAATGTCAGGATAATGTGACTGAATAGGATACTCTCTCATTCAAGTCTTTTAAATTAGGTACATGTTTGAAATTCATGACAAAATATGAGACTTGCCCCATGGCAAACAAGTGCCCATAGGCATAGCAGCACCTTCTACTCTATTCAATATTTCAGACAACCCTTGTACACAGACAAATAATCCCATCCAAATATCAAAGAAGAACATGTATATAATTGAGAATATTAGTACATGAAGATAAGAGAGATGCAATTACATCACTGTTATAGTAAGATAATATATGTTGTATAATAAAAGAGTATTATAATAAGTATAGTTATGGAGTTGTCCAACCTTTAATGTGACATTGTAAAAGCTGTGAAAATAATACAGGATATAAGCATGCCAAACATCATATCAGTATCAACAATAAGCTTCTTTGAAGTGTCAGTATCATTCTAATATAAACACATGGTGCCCGAGGCATCCCAGTAAGGGATAGTATAGAGACAGGGTAGAGTCCGTCAATGAGTGGGTACTATCAACAGTTAGTTATGGTCATAATATAAGCTCAGATGTTGCTACTAATTCACCATATTATAATTCACCATATATCCTTAATACAATAAAATTAAGGAATTGGAACCCATGTAGTTTGTTGTGTCCCACTGAAAATCAGTTCTGAACATAGATAAAATATTCCCTTGCAGTCGGGGCGAATGACAATGTGGTATAAATACAGGCAAAACAGCTTTAGTATGGAAGATGGTAGAAGTGGTGGGAAAAGGACCAGTTCGGGTGAATATACTGTTCTGTAACCCTAAATTCAACAATGTGCAACAACTGAACACGTTGTGTATACACCGCTTAGGTTTTTGATTGCTTCTAATATCAAACCACAGTACAATTCTTAAGTGCCAAGTAGATTGCTGTTGTGTCATTTTTAATAGCCCGGTGCCAATGCCAATGAGGTTCAGAGGATGAAGTGACATAACAGAATTACTGTCATACTGTATATAATATTGGAAGTGGTCACGTGTAAGTTGTAGTATTACTGAGATTCTTACAAATCTACAAATTATGTTGTAAGCAATGTATGAATTCAAGGATTAAGTGTGGTGTTTAGAGTTTCAGTATTTATTTTTAATTATGTTGTTATGTAAATGTTACTGTTAGAATTCCAGTATTAAGAGCTTTATACTAGACTTACTTGTAAGTTGTGGTATTACTGAGATTCTTAAGAATCTATGAATTATGTTGTTAGTAATGTGTGAATTCCAGGATTAAGTGTGGTCTTTAAAGTTTTAGAAGTTGTTTTAAATTATAGTATGTACATTTAATGTTTGAATTTACAGTTGCCATGGAAACCCACATTTTTCTGTGATATAATTTGTTTTAATATCAACTGTGATAAGCTGAGGTGATTTACCATACCAAGAATCACTCTGATGTCAAGTTTTATCAGGATCTGACCATTAATAAAGGAACTACAGTATTGTCATGGAAACTTAGATCTGTCTGTGATCTAATTTGTTGGCATCAGTTTTAATAAGCTGGGGTGAATTGCCATACCAAGAAGAACCTTGATGTGAAATTTCATCAGGATCTGACCATTATCTTGACTCATATTGTAGGTGGGAGTGATTGTATTATGGTTGCCATGGAAACCTACATTTTCCTGTGATTTATTGTTTGGGGATTAGTTTTGATAAGCTGGGGTGAATTGTCATACGAAGAACCTTGGTGTGAAGTTTGATCAGGATCTGACCATTAATAAAAAAAACTACAAAGAAATGTCATAATTAGTCTTCTCTAATGCATTAGTTAATACAAAAGATTCAACTAGCTTCAAATGCACATATCTCACTCCATTTTGGGAATATCTTAAAAATTCAAAAAGCATATTACTTTTGATTCATTGAAGCTATCAATTAAATTATAATTTGAATGTTTGGAATAATTTGACAATTTTAGGAGGGTACCTAATATAGGGTTGTTTTTCACCCCTACATGGTAAACCTTTTATGTACACCTAATCATATTCTGACGAATGACTTTGGGTAGCTATGTGCAAAAACTGCCGATCGCCGCGAAGCGGTTCGGCAACGACGATAACGCTAGCTCCATTCCACTGCGAGGAGATGCTTTGCAGTAGGTGTTACCTTACAGGTCACCAAAAGGGGGGGGGGGGGGGATTTTCTAGCTACAATTTAACTCTTGGTTTCATGACATAGAACACATATTTATCTACATCCTCGTTTTTTAATTGTTTCAATTGGACCAGTATTAGTTTCAAAAGTTGATGGTTTTTTTTGTTCCATTAGTTGTTTAAGCAGGGGAAATTTCAGTCATAGATGACTGGTCTTCCTCATTCCAATGCTGGTCGATAGAAAGCCAGAGCCTACACTTTTACCGACCCAAGGGATTTTGAACCTCCCACACGACTGGAATTTCAAGTTTTACTTTTCTCAACAAAATCTTCATCAAATCACTCAAAGTTTATTAAAATATCATATCAAACTATGCACATAATGTTCCTTTATTAGTTCTCTACATGTTGTGAAATTTTAAGGATGTTTGATAGATGGCCAAGAGAGTTATTTAATCCGCAGCACTTGCTTACAATGTCCCCTCTGTCTCACACAAATTGGCAGTTGGGTCACAACTTTTGGCTGGTTTACTATAGAACAAAGGGCCCATAATTAGGCATATTTTTCAAGTTCAAATCGATGTAACTTTCTTGATATTTACATTAGCAAAATTATATGACTACTAAGTTTAAGGTCTCTTCAAGTTCATTCCATTGAAATATGTTCCATTGAGATCAAATGCTTTTAAAATAAATACTGACATAGCTACTTTGGGTCTGTTCAAATCTGTGGCAATTTTATGCTGACATGCCATGAACTTACTTCTAGTTAAATAATCTGGTCATGTCGATCAGCAGGTAGCCTAGGCCCTAGCTGAGGTAAATGACCTAATCGGTGACGATGCATTGTCATTGACAGCGACAGCGTAAACTCAAGTCTCAAGGGAATAAGGCTACAATCCCCTACATATAAAATGGTAGGATTATTTCACACTCAAAGCAACACATCAAAGTTAACTAAGTTGTATCTAATAGAATACATGTGGGTGCACACCTAGGCATTCATATTTTCCTATAACCATTCCTGGGTGGTTTTCGTCATAAACTGGAAGACACCTGCGTGACATCATCAGCCAGGTCCAGGATACCGTGACATGGCAGTATTAAGCGGGTTTCAGCTGGTTTGGTGCTGACCTTTAAATATGCCAAACAAAGGCCATTCATGTCCTTCCAATTGAATTATTGTACCCATGCACCGGGTTATAGCGAAGGATATATGTTATATATTACCACATCAAAATTAAGTTTGGCCAAAAAGACAAGTATGGACGAACAAACAACGGAATTTAACACGTAGTTTTGATATCTTGCTGTAGTGTAGGCTTTCCAAACAACATGGCGACCGATCTTGAGAAAACTAGCCCCAAAATCTATCGAGATTTGCTGTTATAACTAACATTTCAGCTTAGAATTATCTATAGATCTTAAGACCTATATGTTGAACCTCTCAACAGATCCAAATATACTTACTTGGGACGTTAGAACAGGAAGAAAACTCCTAGAACGACGCCGTCTCCGTCTTGGTGTTGATAAATACCTTGGGTCCTTGAGTACTAATTTGGTCACATGACCGTCTATGAGAATTCTGATTGGATGCTGGGCTGGGCGAAAACGAGACTAGGTCTGTTTGCTCTTCAAGCAGAGTATTACTCACTTTACTAGACCCTCCCGCCTCTCGTCACTGCGATAATAGCATTTGTGTGTATACTTGGTGAATTTAATAGAGAATGTACAGTCCTGTAACATTAGGAACAAACCAATCTCGTACCAGCGATCGACGCAAGTTGTGTTCGATTGCTGGCTTTTCAATGAGTCTAATGTAATACACTAGCGTAATCTATTCAACAAAGACGATATACAAATCTGCACACCAGCGGTCTCAATATTCAGAAGGAATGATCATTACTAATTCCGAGATGGGCGTTTGTTATTCTGGAATAGCCGTGATCGCTTCTCCTCCATGCTATGTAGGAGAGTGATGAAAATGGTGACGTCACAAAAGGTGACTCCCTTCCTGTAAGTTGACGGAACTTCCCATAAAGTTAGCCAATGACTCAGACAGAGTACACTCAGCATGAGTTTACCACGCACTCTCACCCATCACGATCTTTGGGTGGGTTGGGGGCGGGGGGAGGGGCTGAGGATTCTAAATGTCACTAGTAGAAATATTTCACAGAATTAATACGTTTATTGTGTTCTTTTAATCATTTTTGTTTGTTGTTTTACGTCCTAGCAACATCTAAGGTCATATCAGGATGATTACTGACTTGTGACTGCACTCATGGTGACTTTATAGTGTTGCCCCACTGGCTGGAAGACCAAGCTGCCAGCACCATGACCTGATATCCCACTCAGTCACATTATCCTGACACTGAGCCAACCAGTCCTTGCCCTATCCTAATAATGTCGAGTGCCTGGCTACGAAGTGACAAGTATAAATGTTTACATCATTGCTTTGACTCGACTATGGTTCGAACCCACAAACTCATGGGTTCGGATCCCTCGATCTCCCAAAATAGGAGATGGACGGTCAACTCATTCGGCCACCTTGTCTGTTGTGAATCTTGTATCTAGTGCGCGGTTAGACTCTCTGTGGTAGGGGTGAATCTTGTATCTAGTGCGCTCCAGATAAACTACGCCCCGCCCCCTCCCCCGAGACAGTGTTAGGGGAGTAACTAGTACGTGGAAGAAAACAGATTTGACTCAGTAGCCTACCTTACCCTGTGCACTGCTGCGGGGGTAACTAGTGTGCAGATGCTCCCAGTCGTTGATAAAACTGGAGTCAAAATATATATTGAAAAGTGTAACTTTTTTTCCTTTTAGAACAATGGAATTGCACAAATTATCTTATGTTTATTATACAATTATTATTATTGCTATATATGTTATCATTAAAAAAAAACACGACCACACGCACGACATGCAATGAAACAACCTACTTATACTTATAGCTGGATTATATCCTCCGTTTATTACAATCACAATATCTGTATTGCAATTGTTATTATTATAATAAAATTATCTGAAAAGCTCCGAAAGCCCAAGTGCTGTTTGTTTTATCATACAGCATATAAATAAATTCTAATACTATTTATAGTCTTTATTTATCCCACCCTTATGGCAGCTATTCATACGTTTCCGTGGAGAAATATTAATGTTTTTGATTATGATTCGTTTGGAGCTGCTTCTGTTTACGTTTAATCCAATGTTGTTGATGGAAATAAAATGCACTTGATTATAATCTATGGTCTAATACTGTAATAGTATCCCGTTAATTCATTTATCGGCTTATTACTCGATAAATAAACTGAACAAGTTTTTGTAGTAGGCCTATGTAGGCTATCCCATTTGGAGTGCTTAGGCCTATTCATATCCTTTTGACTCCAGTAATGTTTGATTACTACCTTTATTCTGGAATATGAAAAATTATGAATTCCTAAATATAATTAGTCCCAAGGATTTCGGAAAAGGGATTGTGGACTTGCGTGTATGTGTGTACAGCCTATTATTATTATTATGATTCACACTTGCGGATCCAGAAAGTGCAAAGGTTCTTACACATTGCTTGCAACCAAACAAAGCATTTACTTTGTTTCGGAGGGGCATGGCGTTCCCTAACTATTTCAAACCTATATCCCGTGCTCCCTAACTTCTCTCTTTGGATATATAACATTTGTTTTATATAAGATACATATATATGTATCCTACCAAGTTATTTGATTCATCAGTTCTTTCCTATGCAGCTGCAGCATAAATGATCCCCATGCTCAGCCTCATGATCCATGCTACATGCGGAAAACTGCCTACAGGCTTAGAGATAGCACAAAGCCAATGGGGATAGCACAAAGCCAATGTGTGTGTATGTGGGGAGATGGGGCACCATGGTTTTCTGGAACGCTTCCACCTCTCGCTTCGGCCTCTACGGCCCCTGCTCCTAAACACAAGTTCTCAACTCTACGAATTCTCAACACCCTTTCGATAACCAGTCTAGGTTTGGTGAGATCTGAGTAAGAGATTCACCCATCACAGAAACTGTTGCAGGAGTAATTGGATCGGCGCTACTCATAGTTTGATCTCAGAAAATATTGTCACTAGTCCGTTTGTGACTCCTGCTCGCCGAATGGTCACCACAGAGCTAGGAGTCACAGCTCTTTGACTCAACTCTCCTCACTTCTTTCCTACAAACCTATCCTTTTTTCTCTCTCCTGGGATTACCTCTCCCCCCCTGACCAAGGGAGTGGGTTTGCTTGGGTGGGGCCCTTTTCCCTTTTCACTGCTACTCTGTCATCTTCACTGTAAAATCCCCTCTTTCCTTCCCACTTCTCCACCCCTTCGGGGCCGGTGTGGCGTTTTCAGCGCCCGGTCATGCTCAGCGGCCTGTCGTGGCTTCTGCGCATGCGCGGATTTTAAGACATATGCAAAACACCCATGCCCTCGCCGGCTACAAGCTCAGACACGGTACCCGGCAGTGTTAGGGACCGATTAGGCCGAAATCTATTGAATGCGATCATATTTAACAGAATTACATACTCAAATAATGAAATTTAATTAAATTAACCTTAAATTCCAAGCGATATTAACGTAGCAGCTAACAACGTAGCAGTAAACAAAACAAATAGTAGTGCTCGCCGCAACGTGCGAAAATCCGCGCATGCGCAGAAGCCACGACAGGCCGCTGAGCATGACCGGGCGCTGAAAACGCCACACCGGACTCAAGTTGCTTTGGATGTGGTCCACGAAAGTCTTCGACTTTCACTGCCATTGGACCGATCTATCGGTGCCGATAGCAAATACCGCAGATTTGCAGCCTGGAACTGAAAGGTTACAAACTGCCCAGTCAGTCAGATCGGCCTCACTCGCTCCTGTATTTTTGCCTTTAAAACCATTGTAGCTACTGGTAGGAGTACGGTTATCCTAGCCAGAAGGAATAACATGCCAATCCATTTATGTTATCTTCTATTTGGTGGTTTGTTGTTTTACATCCTAGCAACATCTAAGGTTATATCAGGACGGGTACCGACTTGTGACAATGCGCACTCATGGTGACTTTATAGTGCTGCCCCACTGGAAGACCAGGCCGCCAGCACCATGACCTGATATCTCACTCAGTCACATTAGACTGACACTGAGCCAACCAGTCCTTGTCCTATCCTAATAATGCCGAGCACTAGGCTAGGAAGCGACAAGTATAAATCTTTAAGTCATTGGTTTGACTCGACCAGGGTTCGACCCCATGAACTACCAACACGAGAAACGGACGCTCTAACTCATTCGGCCATCCTGTCTGGTCTATTTGGTGGTTGTAGCCCTGGTCTATATTTGGGGTCTTTCCTAATTTAATTTGAATATAGATGTTACTTGTTGAATAAACCCATATCCGTCACCAATTAGGCATGTCGACGTCGATTATTTTAAGTAAATTAAAACATTGTGAGTTATTATGTTTATCAAATAGCTTAAATTATGTGCGATAGAAATGAGAAACAATATAGGTTTTTCTTTTAATATATATATATATATCTATACATGTTTATTATTGGTTAACATTTTCACATCATCAACATGCACACTGAATATTGCACCATGTCGCTGACAATCATGTTCAAATACAATAAAATACTGTCTTTGATACAAACTGGGTCTATAAAACGAAGGTCGTAAAAACAACCACAAATCTCGTATGCTGTACTTTAATTGGCTCGCATAAAATTATGCATAATCTAAGTGTCTACGTCATGCACTATTATTTGCTTTACACGAGTTACACAGAGATACAGTACAATTTTGCTTAAAGAAGAGAAGATTATTCAGCCAACTGCGAATTATAATTATATTATTTTATACATGATATGTGTTTGATGAGGAATATCATAAGGAGGCAGAAAACAAAATTCAATTACTTATTAACATAACCATATACAATTTATACATTTCACAAATCAATTAAGATATTTCTGTACATGATTTCAATCATACTGTCTAATTACAAGTGCCTTGTGGATGTCCTGGTCATTTAGCCCGAAGTCTTGGCAGTGGCAAAAACTAATGTAGTTCTGAATGTATCCCAGGGAATTAATTACCTACACTTATCGAACAAGGCCATGTGCTTTTTGTCAACACAAGTCCATTCTAATCTATGGAATACACGAATATTTGGAAATTAACCTAATATATATATATTCTACCATTTCAAGGTTTTACAACAATGAATGAACGGCCAACAAGTGCAGAGACGCATGGCATCGAAAATGGTATGAAGTATAAGGAAGTTAATGATGAAATTAGTGCTTGGCATGTCACCTCCATTAACTGTGTAAAGAAATCACTTAAGAAAACAGATATGAACTGTATAACTATTCACTCTCGTGTAAATTACAGTACACGTATACGATTCCATTATATTAACAATACATTAACGGGATCGTATAAACAAGTTTTTTTAGCAAACAAAAAAGGATTAAACAAATTAGAAAACAAGACAAATTAACAATAAGGGAAGGCAACTCAAATCCACTTAAGTATCATGTCACAATAACGATATACAGCAAGTTCTATGCATGACGGCCACGTGTATTCAAATTAATTCTACCTGATAAGGTGACAAATCTACTTATTGCAATGTGAACGCATTCTAAACATAAAAACGCCATTCGGATCACTGTTTACAGTGATGACTGTACACTAATAATTCTCATACACACGAAAGGTATATGCTGCCTTTTTATAATAATAAAAAAATCATACAATTTTAATGTTTGTGTTAGTAAATTGGAAGTACGTAGTGGTTGCTGATGAGTGAGGTACACTGTGGACTGCACGGACGTTGGACAGTCATGTGACCTGACACCGGATACGCACCGGATAGGTCACGTGACACACACCTCTGAACATGGAACAGTTTCCTGTACAGTTGAGTATTCTAGTAAACTAATGCTATGTACAGGGTGTAAACACAACAATGGGGACTGCTTTGCTAGGCATGCACCGCACTCACTCGTGCCCTCAATACAACATGACAATTTGCATACTTTTAGGTAATGTTTGATTAATGTGCAGAGTGACTTACTTTCAGGTTCGTGAATGCTGGGTTGCAATACGCGTAGACCCAATGCTAACAATAACGACCAACAGTGTTAGTTTTATGTAAATAGTTCTCTCATCTGGTCTGGCTATTGTAGTTCCCAACCCCGAAGATGTAGTGTCCTCTACCCTGTAGCACCATAGTAGGTAATGGCCGACCCGCTTCTATTCCATCTACTTCACGCAGCAGTCCTGACCAACCTGGATTTATTCTTTTATTATTATTTACCCCACCCACAACCCACATAGTCTATTTAATGCAGCGCTCAAACAAAATGTGATTATCACAAGTTGGAACTTATTGCCTGTCAGGTAGCAGCCTGGTAGATGGGAGATGTTTCCAAGGGTGGAGGTTAAGGTATTCCCACTGCCCAATACCATCTAATTCACCTTTATGACAACCAACTTGCCCAACGTGGCTATCTCTTCGGACAACATTCATGATCAAGGAACCTATTTTGAAAATTACCCTTATCAGGCAACCAATAGGTGAAAATGTGGATGCCTAATACGTCAGTTCCGAATTAACAAAGTTGGTGTGCACATCGCCCATAGTCAGATCCATGACCATGCTAGGATGGGAGTGAAGCACACTGCTACATATACATATATACATGAGTTAAAAATTGTTTGTTTGTTTGTTGTTGTTGTTTTACGTCCTAGCAACATCTAAGTTTAAAAAGAACAATCGAATGTAGAATATCTTACCAGTAAAATTCCACTGAAATCTACATAAGGACACCCAGTTTGGTCATCAGGAAACGATATGTTTATGGGTTCCAATTGATTGTAAGGCATATTGCCTACAGTGAAGGATAAAGCTAGGAGGGACAATCACCCTACTTCCGGTGTGCACACACGCCAAATTACAGCTTTAATCCTTTCTCGGAGACCAGCGGACAGGAAATTCAGAAGCGACGTATTGGGCAGCGTCATTTCTCCAGCAACTTCCACCCCTAGTGTTAGGGGTGGCTGCAGCAGGGAGGCAACCATTGCTGGCCTGTGTCCCAGACAGCGTCTCGTCGGCGTCCCATCACCATCCCGACAGGCAACAAATTGAGCGTCCGTCTGCTGAGAGAACATCGGCTCTACTCTCCACTGCGACCCGCTCGTTGGAGTGGTCAGTTCGGGCGGCACTAGAACTTAGAAGTGTTGAACTATGCTGTGTCAATGTGTCCTGGACCAAGGTGCTGCGGTCAGAAGTGGTCGACAAGAACCGACACGCTGTTCTTCCCGACGCGGCCCTGCGACACACCATCGATGCCGGCAAGGGTCATATTCTGCCATTGGGTCGGGTGACCTAGACAAATAAAACAACCCAAGAGTACGGTAAGTAAGCGGTATCTAAAAATGGATTTAAGACAACAACACAAAAATCCGCATCACACAATCTAGACTGTATACAATACACCAATACCATGGTATGAATACCATAGTATTAACTCATTATGGGTATTAAACCTGGTTATTCAGGCCCAAAACCTGGCACTACAAATATATAACACGACCTACTGAACAACCCATTGACTTCGCCCTCTCTCATGCCTGCTCTCTCCCTGCCTGTCTGCCCCCCTGGCCATAGACCCCCCCCCCCCCCCACCACCATCCACATTTTGACAAACAACTATTATAACTCAATGATATAATAACATTCAAGGCCCACTATCACCACTGAATAACATCTTCAACCAGCAATTCATGCGATATAAACCACTATAGATGCACAACATGGCACTATTAAAAGACTAACCGTTATTAAAACCAAATCTAACTGAGATAAAACACAGCATATGATTTAACCACTATTGTACATTACTGCACACTCTATCTTGATGCATATATACCTTGCACTATGTTGAGTACCTATGCTGTACACTATACAGCATAGGCTGCTCCTCCACTTTCTTTTTATGTTCAGAATGGGTTGTGCTGTACACAATGTAACATGTTCCACTTCCACTATGTACAAATCAAATGTGATCGCTCCAACGGCTGGAAGACCAGTGCCTCAGCGCTGACCAAATATGTATTCAGATGAATACAAATATTTAACCCCCCCCCAAAAGAAATGAAAGTAATAAAACCAGGGCTGAAAAAAGACGGTAGGACCATAACTTAAGAGATATAATTGACTAAAGATGTGTTAATGGTCAATATTCTCATGCTTAGACAGTAAAGGAAGCTCACCGCTACCTGTTGGCGAGTCGCTCGACTTGAGAGCGAAAGACCAACTGTCAGGGTCCACAGATGCGCAATGTGGCAGCCGCAATTCAACAGGCTGTAGGAACTTGAGCCCGTGCGGCCCACACATCACCAGTGGGCTGAGCAGTGTCTCGCCTGCAAAAACACAGCAACAAATGCATTGACTCGACAGGCAATGCCACTAGTGTTTAGTTCTATATGCTTCAGGGATGAAAGTGGTCTCCATACAACAATGTGGAAATCAAGCTGAGACCTTGGCGCCACCTTGTGGGTTCCGCCAGAACCAAGCCATCGTTATTCCATCGTCGGCAAATTTCTGTGAAAACGCGGATTTCCCCCATAGGATTAGCAGTGTCAGGGAATCACGAGAAAAATGCGGGAAGTCGGGTTTCAACTGTCTTTATTTGTGACCATTATCGCCCATGCCAAAGTCTTTTTTATTTGGGTTTTATATTCTAGCAATGTTTAAGGACATATAATAACAGAATTCATAGTAATCAATTGCTGTAATATATATTGGCATTGTGTGAACATTAATCGGTGAAAATGAAAAATCGTGGAGCTCTTTCATCCCTGATCTTTATCAACAGCCTGGGCTAAATCAATGTTCACTTGTGAAAAAGAATCTACCTAGGTTGAAGACTGAACAAAATTTACCTTTACCCCCTTCTTCCCCTCCAAACTATAATGACTTTTTTTTCATCCCATCATTTTTTAATTTTTTGTTTAGAATCTTGTTTACAAACAGAGTAGGCTTTAGGTTTTAACTGTTATCACATTCATCGTAGATTCAGCAAGTCTAAATCACATCTCATATTGTATTCTAGCTCGACACAAATTGAGGGTCTGGATGATAAAAGGAAAGGCACAAAACACACTGAACAAGTAAAATACATAGTATTTTGTAATGGACAGAAATGTATAGTCTACAATCAAAATGGTGCACACTGGATGCTTACCCTTTTCCTTGTCGAGTGGCGGTACAATGCTGTTATCCTGGCACACCTTGAAGTAGATCTCCTGTTGAACATTTTGTGGAATGGCACCTTTAGGGATGACTATACTCACACCTGCAACCGAACATATAACCAATAATAAGTTGATGCTGAACACCGATTTTACATTTCACATGTAGCGGAACCACCGAGAATAAGTATCAGCGGAGACAGAAAATAAGCACACACTAAATAGTGATAATACATGCCACCATGTAGACATACAGAAAATAAGCCTATGTGGCATACTGGTTCTACCAGCCACCATCAAGGCGTATAGCCTACATAATAAGCATATGTTAAATACTGATTCATTCTACATGCCATTAATATATAAGTGTAGTGAGAATATGAACATCATGAACCAAGCAATGCTAACTTCAGCTCTGGGTTCACATGATAATAGGAACTACTTCACAATAGCTAAAAGAATGGCTTAATAGACCCTGCCATTTCAGCTAGTGACATCTATTGGCAGAATCTGGAAAGCACTCTGTTCGGGTACATTCGGTGACCGTCTATGATTTCATCTGCTATATCTCCGTAAAGAATGCCTGGGAAAATAATCAAATGCCTGATTATATTCAGATATTCATATCGCACCAGGATTCAAGCTCTTATCCTTGTAATATATGTATTAACTAAAGACAATAATATTGTATTTTTCTTCTGGAATTTCACTGCCGCTCTCTTCACGTCTTAAACCCCTCCAATTAAGCTAGTGACATCTATCGGCAGAATCCAGAACCACTCTATTCGGGTACTTTCCAGCTTAACAGGCGGGGGTCTATTACCTGTATCCTTTGACTCAAGCACTCCACCATTACTGTCAAACACTCCACGTGCCGTTGCGACCACTGTGTGAGTTTCATCAGATAGCTTAGAATCCTCTCTGAAAAGACAAAAACGGTAGTTGTACTAAATGATGAATTGAATGTCACAACATTGGGTGTTTTACATACTAGCAACATCAAAAGTAATATCAAGACTAATAGCTCTCATAGACTTTATAATGCTGCTTCCCCCCCCCCCTCCCCACCTGGGATATCCCAGCACCAGACTCTTGACACAATATCCTACCTAGTAACACTATCCTGAGACTTAGCCAACAAGTCCATGTCCGATCAATCTTGGTTTTACAATACAGACAAACACTAATTAATAAAAGCAACATTGCCCCTTCCCAACATTGCCCCTCCCCCCCACCCCCCACCCCACCCACTGCCTCCACCCACCCAGCTGCTTCAGACTGCATGTATCGGGTTTTGGTTAACACTTCAGATGAACACTACTATTACTAATATTGCCCCTCCCTCCTAGCTGTTTGAAACAAGACTGCATCATTCAGGGATGAAAGTGATTTCCGGCAACAACAAAAAGCGGAAATCTATGCCTATGGTGAGGTTATCTGTAATCCGAAGGCGAATTTCTGTGGAAACACAGATATTCTCCTGCACTATCAGGGAATCGCGGAAAATTCCCAGAAGTCAGGTTTCATACATATACGTGTACACTGATAGTGCTGTCATATTTGAACAACGTATTAGCATACACCGATAGTGCTGAGGATTTTGAACAACGTATTAGTATATGCTGACAGTGCTGCAGCATTTGAACAATGTATTAGCATACATTGATAATGCTGCGGGATTGCAATACAATAAAAATCGCGGAAATCCGTGAAATCGGGGAAATCTTTCATCCATGATCATTACTTTAGTTCATAACTCCTATGTTTTACAATTGAAGAAAACACAAATTAATAAAAAAGCATTATTCTCCTCCCCCCCCCCCCCCACCTTCAGCCTACTAGACAATCATTTTTTTCTCTCCCCCTTTTACAACTCAACCAAACACTAATCAATAAAAACATTATTGCACTTAAACCTGTCCGATGCTGAGTGACGGATTGCGGCTGTACATGCATACCTTTGGTGTGCCGGCGTGTTGGGGTCGACTTGGGCCGTCGTACCTGAGGGAACAGGTGGCGTTTCTGGCTTCTTGTAAGACTCAAAAGCACTGTTCCGATGTTCACGATTTTGTGGATCAAGACCAGTCCCTGAACCATTCTCCCTGAGATGGCAAATCAGAGAGTGAGTTAGGTAGCTGCTATAGAAGCGAAGGTATTATTCAATTCCACTACGTATACCATATGTTGTCGTGTATAAGCAGAGTTTTGAAGACTAGAATTGCTTTCCACAAAAGGAGAGGGAGGTTATATGCAGAATCAACAAAAGAAGCACCTTATATATATCTAGAAAAAACAAGATATTTATACAAGAAGTACATGATATATGTTATGTTTAAATGGATTAACACAAAGTATAGTGAAAGCTGGATTTTGGACTGTTTGCAATCTACAAACAGTTACAAGTGAAAAACAAGAAGCAAGAAAACCTCAATTATTACTAAAACAAAACTTTTAAGATTTGAATCAAATTGGACTAGTGCTGCCCAGCGGTGAAAAGAAGTGTTAAGACACTTGTCCGTTATAAGCACATTAAATAAATTAATCGCAAAAAAAAGATATATATATATATGAGATAATCTACACAATATAAATTGTCAGGGATGAGTGTGTTATCTAGCAGAAAAAAACACCACGGAAATCTGTGGCAAGGATGTTAAATATTCGAGAGCACAGAAAACAGAATTTTGCTTCAATAATAGTATCCTTATCCTTGTAGTCTTATATTGTCCAATAGGATGAAATTTCTATGAAAACACGGATATTCTCCCATTGGCTTAACACTGTCAGGGAATCATAGAAAATATCTGGAAGTCAGGTTTCATCCACTACTGTCCGAGCACTATCCAAGCTCGATTCCACTGATCAGTCAGTAGAGACTATCCTTGGAGAGTGTTTCACTGTCCTTGTTATGACTATTATTGCTCGTGCCACCAATTTCCCTTGTCTCTCTCTATTAAATCTCTCCTTGCTTTTCTGCTGGTTTGGGTTTTATGTCATATCAACATCTAGGATCCGGACTGACCAATTGCTGTCATAGGTTTCTTTGGCAATATGTGAGTTAATCGGGGAAGTCGGAGAGATCTTTCGCCCCTGATTTAGGGTCAGTTAAAGAGGTTGGCTTATCCATGAAATTGGTTTAACTTAATATACGGTGTCGTATTCTCAGCGCCCGGTCATCGTCAGCGGCCTGTCGTGGCTTCTGCGCATGCGCGGATTTTAAGACATATGCAAAAGACCCATTCCCTTGCCGGCTACAAGCTCAGGCACGGTACCCGGCTGTGTTAGGGACCGATTAGGCCGAAATCTATTGAATGCGATCATATTTAACAGAATTACATACTCAAATAATGAAATTTAATTAAATTAACCTTAAATTCCAAGCGATATTAACGTAGCAGCTCGATCAGCGTCGAATCGCCGAGTGTAAACAAAACAAATAGCAGTGATCGCCGCAATGTGCGAAAATCCGCGCATGCGCAGAAGCCACGACAGGCCGCTGACGATGACCGGGCGCTGACAATACGACAACGGAAACATACGGTACTAATAGGAATAAATGCCATCAATTGAATACAGTTGCCACAAATAAGTAGTATTCACTTTCAATAACTGCACAGGTTTACCATACTAATTACTCACCACCATACACGTATTTATATGAGCATATAGTCATTTGTTTTGAGTTCACATCTAACTATATCACTAGCAACTATATCATGCAAAACATGGGGATGCATTCTGGGGATGCAGGTGCTACCAGGCAGCAGGCGTGTAGAAGAGCAAGGTGCAGTTGTCTGGGATGAAAATGGTCTCCGGCAAGAAATGCGGAAATGAGGCCGAGACCTTGGCACCACCTAGTGGGTTCTACCAGAATCAATGGCCAATTTCCTCAAAAATACGGATAATCCCCCATAGGATTAGCACTGTCAGGGAATCATGGCAAACTGCCGGATGTCAGGTTCCAACTGTCCTTATTGTCACTGCATTATCGTCCATGCCAAACTCTTTGTTGCGTGAGTTTTATGTTCTAGCAACATCTAAGGTCACATATATATATACTCAGTGCTAGCCTGCAGGATCAGGAGAAAAGCAAACTGTCCACAGTGTCGGGGATGCATGAAGGGGGTGGGGAGTTAGTGGGGTTTACCTCTCGGGGGATGCAGTGACGTCATTGTTCCGCTTAGCCCCGTAGAAGCCTGGAGTGACGAGCTTCTTGTAAAGCTCAAAGCTGGACGATACTGGGCGGATATCGCTGCAATGGGAACAACAGGGGGCAGGGTGGTCAGGCGGGTGTAGCATGCATTGGTCAGAGAGGGTACCTGCTATACGCTTCAATACCTGCTTCCCATGTGCATCAAATCTTGTTCCATGAATCTGAGCGCAATCGTTTTTGAAAAATTATTTAGTTTGTTACATTTGTTGATTAAGCGGGAACAATTTAATTTGCACAAAATTGGTCTTTTTCATTTCAGTGCTCCTTGCACCATCCTAGTTATTCTGAGAGCTAGGCGAGATAGCGAAAAGTAAAAATTCTTAAGTCATTGGTTTGACTTGGCCAGGGTTCCTGAGCTTGGGGTTTGAATCACATAAGCGGGTGTTAACTCATTTGGCCATCGCATTCTGGTGAATTTGAGGGAGCATTTCAAAGTAGACATGCTGTCAGTGCCATTCAAACATCACAGGTGGTAGTTCTATCCAATCACGTGCATCTCCACCAAAGATAGTTAGGCGGCAGGGAAAAAGAGATTGTTTCTGATTACAGGTTTTTGAGGGAAAAGCTGGTCTACTGGTCGGGAAATATAATTATTTCATTTGATAGTATTTTCACATTAGTGCATGCTTAATTTTGGTTTGAAAAAAAAGCTGGCTACAAACTTTACACCAGGCCCTTTTAGAATAAAGCCTGCCTGGTAACCACAAACACATACAATAATGTTTCTGCCACCAGTGTCTCATTTGCCAGTACACGGACAAGCTTCTTCCCTCAAACTGAACCAGGACCTTAAGAATTGGGGCAATGTAATCACATTTTCCTTAAATTCTTATTACACTTTTTTAATATAATAAATTATAATAAACACTGATTGGTTGCTTGATTGGCAGAGTTCAATCAATTAATTACCACAACTGAATTTACGGCAATTAGACTCAAGTTGAAGAGCAGGGTAATTAATTAATTTCCTTATGACTCACCAATCTGCTATAAATGAAGGGAGGCACAAAAACCGATAAACGCCATCCAGGCCAAAATGAAACCATGACTACCATGTTTGAGCTGACGCTGCCATCATTCTGATAATCAAATCCATTTTTCTTTCACAGAAGCTGCCACATCCCCTTTATAATACCCTCCTCAATATTAAATTGATAAGACTAACTGGAAAGCACAAAAATAAATTCTATCTTAGAGTAAACAACTAAAATCGATTTGTCAGTTTTTGTGCCTGAACACTTCAACTATCATCTACGGCACCCTCAATGTGATTTCAATGAATGAAAATGCGAATTAATCAAAAATGCACACACACACACATACATACAAACACATACAACCCCACAAAGAAAAGACAATGCAGCAAGAGTCGAGTCCATGCACAAACAGAAAGAGCTGTGTAAATTCAGGCGAGTGAGACGCGACGCCTTCGGCACGGCAGTTGGTTGCTAGGTTACCTGTGCCGCTCCAGAGACCCGGGGAAGCCCGAGTCACGCGAGGAGTAAGGGTCACGACTGTGTGCCTTGTTCTCAGCGTTCTCCAGCGTCGTCTTGAGCAGCTCGCTCTGGTCCACGTATGTGTGGTTGCTGTAGGAGGTCTCCTTACGCGGCGCCGGCCCGCTGTACGTGTACTGGCCCTTGTAGATGGGGTCGCTGTCTGTGTAGTTGTTGTTGTTGCCCGAGGTGGTCTTGGCGGCGTCGCGGTTGTTGGCGTACTGCTGCTGCTGCTGCTGCACATTGTAGAGGTGCTCATACGTCGGGTCCGTCCGGCAGGCGTCGCTGCCTACCGGACGCCGGCCGTCCGGGCTGCCTTGGTACCGGTCGGGGTACGCGTTAGACCTGTAAGTGTAAGGCAGAGAGCGGTTCGCAGTTTCGTCAACGCTGCTTAAAGCTGGTTTCAAAACCAAAACACTTATCTAATTTAGAATCTGATGCACTTATTAAACATGTTTTGCCACATAGAAATTAGAAGGGCATACAGGGTCAATTTAATAGAACCGGTTACTGCTGAAGCATATGGGGTATATATATGTAGTATATATATACAGTAAAACCTCTCCTCATCGACCGACCATGGGACCGACTTTAAATGGTTCATTTACTAGATTTAGGGAGGTGGTCGATTTAGAGACTTTTTTATCATTACAATTTTTTTTTTTTTTTTGGTTCAAATTTTTATTCCAGTTGAATAACATCTTTTTTCAGCACCGAGGCGCTGGTCTTCCGACCTTAACAATAACAATTATAGTGCATATGAACTATTTATGGATGAGATGATGCGATGGTATGAACAATATAGACAGTAGTAGGTTAAAATGAGGCATTACAAATATAGTGGGGATCTTATTTTGCACATGTAGACTGGAGAATAGCCATTTACCTTTAGACTATATCAGTGATTTGATGATCATACCTGTGAGGAGACATTAATATAATGGGCATGACTTGCTGATACAGGTAGTCATGGATTTTGGATTATGCAAATAATGGTTGCGCGACTCATTTAGTATTGTATAGGCGATGTTTTGGACCCAAATAAATCGATCGATATAGGGGAGCGCTCGATATGTGGAGGATGTCAGTGGGAGAGGTTTTACTGTATATATATTTGCTCTCTGGGATGGCCTTTGCTACCTGAGCCGGTTTGAGTTCTCGTAGTTCCGGAGCTTCTGGTCGTCGGGCTCCAGGCTCGACGACTCGAGGTTTGGGTGAGAGCGCGCCGGGTAGTGGCTGGGCCCGGCCGGCGGGGGGCCGCCGGTGTGGCTGGGGGACACGGGCGCCTGGTCGGGGTGGTACAACGTCGACTCGGACTTGGCCTTGAGGTCGCTGACGGCAGCACGCTGGGTGTAGACGTTGGTGACCGAGGTGACGGGCCCGCTCGGCTTCACATACAGTTCGGGGTCGTGTCTGTCGGAGAGCAATGCGCAGTCAGGAGGCCGGCTCACTCCACACATGTGCATATGTCTACATGCACAAGTCATACCGCAAGAGGAATGTGAAGTTAGGAGGCCGGCTCACTCCACACATATGCGTATGTCTACATGCACAAGTCATACCACAAGAGGAATGTGAAGTCAGGAGGCCGGCTCACTCCACGCACATGTGTATGTCTACATGCACAAGTCATAGCACAAGAGGAATGTGAAGTCAGGAGGCCGGCTCACTCCACACATGTGCATATGTCTACATGCACAAGTCATACCGCAAGAGGAATGTGAAGTCAGGAAGCAGGCTCACTCCACACATGTGCATATGTCTACATGCACAAGTCATACCACAAGAGGAATGTGAAGTCAGGAGGCCGGCTCACTCCACACATGTGTGTATGTCTACATGCACAAGTCATACCACAAGAGGAATGTGAAGTCAGGAGGCCGGCTCACTCCACACATGTGCATATGTCTACATGCACAAGTCATACCACAAGAGGAATGTGAAGTCAGGAGGCCGGCTCACTCCACACATGTGCGTATGTCTACATGCATAAGTCATACCAGGAGAGGAATGTGAAGTGAGGAGGCTCACTCCCACAGGACTACATGCTCAAGCCTTACACGAGAGATGAGTGAAATGTGACACGCTATTTACTCCACTTGTCACATGTACATGTCTACATGCACAAACCATTACCTCACCAGTAACACAGTGCATACACTCACTCGATCTGCGTACATAAAACACACACACACACTTATCACACACACTTCCACCTGGACACTCAAACACGACGCTCTCGTTCATCATACAATACATGAAGACATATAGGGTAAACCTAACAAACCACACACACTACGTATGTGTCTGTAAAAGGTGAACTGCTCAAACCAGGTTTTACAATGTGCAGATGTATAACATTACACTAAACTAAAATGCAAAAACTTAATAATTATATATCAAGAAATAATCATTTTTCTTTTAAATATTACATCAAGTTTCAAGTAACCAAAACGACATACTTAGCACATGAGTAGTTAGTTATTTATGAGGCATTCTGCACACAAATGCCATTCATGACTGGGGGAAATCCAGGACAGTTTTGGGGGGTTCGGGGGGGGGGGGGTCAGACAGGTAGAGGTGAACACACAAAGGGATCCTACACTCGGCGGCACTTCATAGAGGCACATCCAGTAAGAGCGCATTCAGTATTTTATTTACGGGAGAACAGTGAAATGTTAATGTCATCACAAGCTGGATTCATGCTGCCCTATGCAAGCTGGACAATGTATGGGTAAGGAACTGTTCCATCTCTATAATGTATGTTAATATCCTTACTATTTAACACATGCTTCACAAAGGAGTACCACAAAATCACCATTAATGTGGTATATCTTCTACATAATTTATTTTATTATTGATTGATTGGTGGTTGTTTTATGCCATGTCAGCAGCAAAGGCCATTTTCACGGCGAGAAGTGCACAGCTTGTATTCTGTCCATTTTCATTCAACCACCGCTTTTACACAGAGTGTAAAAGCATGCGCTTTTAGATTTTCTCAATCTAAATCACGGTCTTCACTACACAATCTCCATATAAGACAGTTTTGTGGGTGATACATTTTCTTTGTTTGCTAAATTAATAGATTTTATTGTATTGTTTGCTATACCGAGTAATAAATAGCTGTAATAAACAACTAGTAGTCCTGAATTAGAGATCCACATATTATAGAATCTGACAGACAAAAGTTCACTATATTTACTTATATCAGTCTATATATAAGAATTTAAATGTCGATCTATTCCCAATAAGTCAGACCTAGATCATATTCACTTGTAATTTTATGGGGGGAAATATATTTATATTACATATATACTTGTATATACATACATATATATAGATTAGTTAGACGAATCTTACCTGGGTATAGATGATGGATAACTATTGTTTTACCGAGGTAGGAGCCTCGGTTAGACGTGGGCGAGGGAGAAGGAAGCACATCCGGGTCCAGCAATCTTTACCTACTAATTCAGGATAAAAATGATTCTAAAAAACAAACCTAAGGTCATCTGACCCAATCCTAGTATGAGTGATTGAATAGACGTGGCAGGGCGTGGTGGGTGGGCCCTCGCCCACGTCTAACCGAGGCTCCTATCTCGGTAAAACAATAGTTATCCATCATCTATACCCAGGTAAGATTCGTCTAACTAATCTATTTTACCTCGGTATGCCGCCTCTGGCTAGCCGTAGGCTAGGGAGACCTTTACGTAATAGCATTTTTATCCTGATATTCCTGTTTGTTATTATTATGTTGTGATCAAGTCTTATTTATGTAAATGGAAAAACGATTTGTATGACCAATAAAGAGAAAAAAGTTTTGGTTTTTCGTACCTCTTTCTTTTTAGTTGGCGAGTAGCCTCTGTGCTATCGGCTGAGGCTTCTCTAGTCGCTTGTGATAATGTCTAGCAAACGATCTAGCGGTCTTCCATCCGGCGTGAGCTAGGATCCGTTTAACGGAGATGCCTAGTAATCTTGCCTTGGAAACCATTGCACCCCGTGTAGAGTGCGATGAATATCTGTCTGTATTGACTCCAGATAGTTTTAACACATTCATGGTCCATCTGGCGAGGGTATCCCTGGAAATGGCCTTGTGTGGCTTAATAAAGCTCACCAAAAGTTGTCTTGAGTTTCTTATTAACCTTGTCTTGGATATATAATTCCGTATCGCGGAGACTACACATAATTTACGATCCTGTGTGAAACTCGTGACACCGATTGTGGAAAGGGGGTCACCTAAACGATTTGATTTTAATAAAGTCGTTAAATCAAATGTTGCTTCCTTGTTATCAATTTCCAGACCATTGAGTGACAGGGCGACTATAGTTTGGCCCCTGTGTCCTGTGACGAGGAGAAGCAACACTGCTACTTTGAAACCTAATAGCTTAACGTCCAGAAATTTATTTTCTGGCCATTTCTTGAAGAGGTTGAACACAAGAGAAACATCCCAAAACCTATTATATTTGGGTTTAGGTGGATTCCTCTGATAAATTGATCGTACGATCCAACAAATAACATGGTGTTTACCCATTGTTTGTCCATTAACCCGAGGTAGGATTATTGACAGAGCACATCTGGCAGCATTGATCGCGCCATATCCTAGACCTTCGTCCTCTAAGAAACGTAGGAAGCGTCCTACCTGGGATACTGTGGGATTCATTGGCTTCACCTTCTTAAGCAAGCAATAAATACCCCATTTCTTTAAATAGGTAGTATACATTTTAACCGTTCCTTTCCTCCACGCATCATCAACCAAACGCTGTTGTGTAATTTTGTCCAAACCGAATTGTTCCAAGTACTTATTTAGAAAAGGAATGCCACCAACGGAGTTGTCGACACGTTTCCGTGGCGTTGTAGTGGTCCCTGATGCTTCAGGTTTCCTCGGAATCTTGGGAAGCGTAGGCTGCTTTTGGCTGTGGCTAGTAATCTCGGTAGCCACGGTTGAGTGTGCCATTCGGGGACGATGAGGATGGCGTGTGTTCCCTCCATTTGTATCTTTCTGGCGACTTTGCTAATGATAGTAAAGGGGGGGAAAATGTAAAAGAAATGATGTTGCCACTTTAGTGAGAAGGCATCGATGTGCCAAGCATTTGGTTCGGGGTGCCACGAAACATATTTCTCGAGTTTAAAGTTATTACGCGAAGCAAATAAATCGATATGAGGCGAGCCCCAAGTGTGACAGATATGTTTGAATATGGATGGATTTAGTGACCACTCTAAGTGATCATGGAACTGGCGACTCATTCTGTCAGCAAGACAATTCTGCGTGCCTGGAATGTGTGTCACAGTTAACCAAACGTCAAAGGTTTGAGCCCAGTTCCAAATGAGTAGTGCGATTTCATTACACTTGATTGATTTTGTACCTCCCATATTCCTGACATAAGCCATTGCTGTGGTGTTATCCGTGAGGATACGTACATTATTTTTGGGGACTTTAACAAGGCTGGTTAAACCTAAATAAATGGCCCTTAATTCTAAAACGTTAATATGATCGGGTAGTTCCGATTCTAGCCATCTGCCGCCCGTTGCTACATCATTTCGATGTGCCCCCCACCCTTGGAGAGAAGCGTCCGTGGTAACAGTAGTATCGGGCTCCCCCATTCTAATGGGGTTGGGAGATTGATCAAAGTGCTTTAGCCACCAATGAATGTCGGCAAGGCCGTTTGCAGAAATAAACATGGTCTTTTCAAAGTTTCCCTTAGCTCGGGCCAGAGCTAGATTCTTATCAATTTCAAGTGATTTAATGTGTGCCGCTCCGTATAGAATAGCCGGGCTATATGAAACCATGATACCGATAAGGACTGCGACCTGTCTAATCTTTGGCCTAGAAATGTCTAACAGCTGAATCGCTGTGTGGTAAAGCTTATCTTTCTTTTGGCGTGTAAGCGAAACGGTCATAGCCGTGGTGTTTAAAATGAAACCTAGACACTTAAGCTCCTTTGTAGGAGAAAAGACGGATTTCTTGTCATGTATGAAGAAACCTAAATTTGCAAAAATTTTACACAAATCTTGAACGGCGAGATCACATTGTGTGAAAGATTGGCCCATAATGAAAGAATCATCAATGTATGGAAACATACAATGACCCAGTTTTGCCATGTGTGAAAAAATTGGTTTCAACAGCTTAGTAAAAAGGCGTGGTGCACAGGCCAAACCATTTGGTAGGCAGGTAAATTCAAAAAGCTGGCCATTCCAGAGGAACCTTAAAAACTTTCGATCTATGTGGTGAATAGGAACCGTATAGTACGCATCTCTCAAATCCACACTCGCTAGCCAACAATCTGGGGTAATTAAATCACGAGCTGTTTCTAAGGAAAACATTTTGAAATGTTTGTATTCAATGATTTCATTTAATTGGGTTAAATCTAAAATCAATCGAATGGTGCCATCTGGTTTAGGAGTGGAGAAGATATTTGAAATAAATTCACCTTCAGTATGTTCAACTCTGTTGACAATGCCTTTAGCTTCAAAAAGTAAAACTTGTTGATCGAGCTGAAACTTTTCTAGCGAATTAAATTGATAAGGAAAAGGAGCTCTTTTCTGGACAGGCAATTGTGTGAAAGGAATGTTGCGACTTCTTTGCCCGCATCGGTGGTGACCGATTTGAAAACATTTTCAAATCTGCGATGAGTCATGTAGTTACTCGCTGCTGCGAGTAGGGCAATGCCCCGGTCCATAACCCGAGCCAAAGACGAGAACTTGTTCTCGGTTTGCATTCTGTTAGCGACAGGGATAATGGACGTCAAGGCCCCCAAAACTGCCTTATGGATAACGCAGAGGGCAGTTTCGTACCGGCGACGCTCGTCCGACAAATGGATGCCCGCATCCATCTCCTTAGACACTGTAGCGGGGATACCCTTGACTCCAGAGATCTGTTCAGTCAATTTGTTGATGACTTCCACTGGCTTAAAGGTGGTGAAATGGCCATTCACCGTTTTGCGCATCATAGTAGTGGTACGCACCTTGTTAGCTTTCTTTTTGACAATTTTCTTGCCTACTTTAGCCCCTATTTTGGCGTAAACGCCTGCGCGTTCCGTATCAGAATCAGACTCCGTGGAAGAAGAGTCGTCTGACGAGTCCGAGGACGAGTCTTTCTTTTTCTTTTTCTTTTTCTTGGACTTTTTGGAGCGCTTAGTGTTAGCCTTCTTGGTGAACTCGTCTCCCGAGCTGCTAACCGGGCGACGTTTCTTGCCGCGCGCTTTCGGTTTCGGAACCTCAGGTGCCGAAACCGTGTCTTCCTCGTCTTCCGAGAAGTCTTCCCAATCCTCATCAGGGATTTGGGAAGGGTCTACAAAGGTATGAGCCTGGAATTGGCGCATTTTCTCCTCCACCATAGCCGCCATCTTAGCCTCCCAACCTACAGGTTGAGGGGGCTGATCACTGTCCTGATCAGAGGCATGTGGCCCGGGCTGTGGGGACGGCGGAGCCGTAGCCGGTGGTGACGAATCGTAATCCGTAGGAGGGACGCCGACCGCTGCAGCGGGCGTCTTATTCCGGCGAGTGGCCATCGGTTCCTGTAACGAAATAAAGCGTTACTAAACCGGAATCATCTCAACTACACAAGTGTAAGCCAGTAAACTGGGTTGAGGAACAAGGTACAGAGAACGTGTATTCCAACGTGTCAGTACAGGCGTGAAGCTAAATTTTGCCGTAGGTGTGTGGTAACGAAACCAACCAAACGGGGGGTATCGATCGTGAGATCGCCCACTCTCTCTGTTCCGTACACTTCTCCCACCCGTGGCTACAGCGCCAACAAGTTGGAGAAAATATTACGAAACTCGGAGGTTCGCCTTAAACCGGTCTGGGGTGTTTATAAAAAACACCCAGAAGCATCCCCAACATCATCCTCTATTAGGATCCGGGAGACTTTTCTTAGGAAATGAGCAACTCGGGTTGCCATTTCTCCCTGTCTGAAAAACAGGTGTCGATAGAACTGCAGTATCGGTTTCGTTAGTGCCAGCGGCACCCAAAGTTCTATCCGTAAGTTAAAAAACACGTACAAAGTCCAAATTGGACGTGAGAAAGTTCTGAACTTTCAAACGGTGATGCTATAAAGCATCATAAACAAAGTAGGCTAATAAAAGGTACTTACTTTTGAACAAAAGCAGTAGTAGTAGATAAATCCTGTTGGAGCAACTCACAAACGTCCTCCCGTTGTGAGTCACTTATGCTAATTGCTGGACCCGGATGTGCTTCCTTCTCCCTAGCCTACGGCTAGCCAGAGGCGGCATACCGAGGTAAAATACTAATAATATATATACATACTTATATATACATATATATGTAAATATATTGAGTTATAAATAATCTACTTATGACATACCTATGGGGGATTAGCGTTCTTTCAAATCACATAAGGTTGTCCAGAAAATACCTGTACACCAACTCCCCCATAAATATTATTTCATTCAACGTCATTTCATTATAACGTTGTTGAGTATAAAATGTCTTGGCAATGGATCACAAGGTTATTTCAACATTCATGCCCCCCGCCAACAAAAATATTTGTTGCTTTTATTGCATAAAAATGGGGCATTTTGGTGACATTTAGATACATATTTCACTTTTTTTTTTTTTTTTTTTTTTTTTTTTTTTTAGGGGGTGGGGGTGGGGGTGGGGTGGGGGGGGGAGGTTTCCAGGCAACCAAGAAACCTCCATAAACACGCAGCTGCAAATAAGCATATCCAACAAAGCCTACTTGACAATAGTGTTATTCACATTCTCTTAAAATAGATATTACTTATAAAATTAGAATGGTTTATTACTATTTTTAAGTGTTTTACACGCTTTCTGTTTATATTAATAAGCGGCGGTGTGCTATCTCGCGACAATACGGTGTGTTATGGTGGGAAGCCACCTCGGCACTCAAACTGCGTTGTGCAGGACTGGTGTGGGCGAGTGCTGCGCATGTACCCGTTTATTGTACGGGATATTAGTCCACGAGACAGGAGTGTCAATGTGAGTGAGAGAAAAGTGTGTCGGGATCGTTATCTCACAAACAGGCATCCCCCCGAACTTACCTAATGACAACACTACACCCCAAACCATAATATGTGTATATGTATATGTAGTAGGTACATATATATATATTTATATATATATATATACATATATATACCTATATATACATATACATAGGCCTATGTATATATATATATATATACATAGGCCTATGTCGATCTAGATATCATGCAGATATCATTCATCTATATACACATATATAAATATATACAGATGTGCATAGTTATCATTTCTGTATATGCATATATAAATAAATACACATGTGCATGGTTATCATTCCTCTATATATGCATATAAATACACATGTGCATGGTTATCATTCCTCTATATATGCATATAAATACACATGTGCATGGTTATCATTCCTGTATATGCATATATAAACAAATACACATGTGCATAGTTATCATTATTGTATAAGCATATAAACAAATACCCCCATACAGTTATCATTCCTCTGTGTACGCATATATAAATAAATACACATGTGCATGGTTATAATTCCTCTATATATGCATATATATATAGAAATACACATGCACTTAGTTATCATTACTCTATATATGCATATATAAATAAATACACATGTGCTTAGTTATCATTCTTGTATATGCATATAAACAAATACACCTACACATAGTTATTATTCCTCTGTATACGCATATATAAATAAATACATATGTGCATGGTTATCATTCCTCTATATATGCATATATTAGAAATAGACATGCGCTTATTTATCATTCCTCTATATATGCATACATAAATAAATACACATACACATGGTTATCACTCCTCGATATATGCATATATATATATATATATATATATATATATATATATAATATATATATATAAATACACATGTGCTTAGTTGTCATTCATCTATAGGCATATACACAAATATACAAACACCACACACACACACATATATATATAAATATATATATGTATAGATATATATATATATATACATACATATATATATACACATGTGTAATTTGCTGTGTAAGTTCTGGGGAAGCCACGCCTGCTACATAAGACCGGGACTGAGTGAGTCAACAGCGAAGCCAAGCTGTGCGGGCAGACATGCACGTACATCGCGGAGTACCTGTACTTTGCACTGAGGTCAGACAGTTTACTCTTGTCTATCGTGGCGATCTTGTACGGCTTGGCCGTCGAGCGCGTGAACTTGTACGGGTCGTTCTTGGACGGGGACTGGCCCGGCCGGTCGCCGGCGGGCCCGGCCAGCCTGGTCCCCGGGCCCCCGGCCCCGGGCCGCCCGCTGTGGCCGAACTTCTCCCGTAGCTTAGAGTCGTCGTGCTGGTTTGCGGGGTTAGAAGCATACTTGGAATATGAATCACTGCTGTATGAGGAGTTGTCATTATAAATCTGTAAAAACAGAGGGTAGCACCGTGTTACTGCAAACATTCACACAGTTGCGAAACTAAAGCTGAGATTCCATATACGCGGTATGCGGCATGCGAATGCGATATGCGGCATAGATACCCATGCCGATAGTCGATGTCTTCTTTTTGTGTTGAGGGGTTGCTAAACAAACAACAAAAATGGCAAACGCAGCAGCAATCGCATTCACACCGATCGGTCCATGGGTCGATCCATTTGCCGCATTCGCATTCGCATTCGGACATATGGAAGCACCCATGTAAATTTATATGCTTTTCCATTTTTTGCACCATTCGCATTCGCACACCCCATACCGCGTATATGGAATCTTAGCTTAATCTGTACTGCTTCTCTAAATCCAACAAGAAGTGCAAAGGAGGTGACAACTACATGGCCAACTTGTTCTGTTTTGTTTCTACAGTTGTACAATTGTGTGTATGTGTGTGGGTGCACTATCTATTATTCAGTTTATAAGTGCTACTAATAAATGTGGCTGGCTGCTGATGTGATCGGTACTAACACTACTACTACTACTAAGCCAGCTTGTTTTGTATCTACAGTTGTACAATTTTGTGTATGTGTGTGTGCACTATTTTTCAGTTTATAAGTGCTACTAATAAATGTGGCTGGCTGCTGATGTGATCGGTACTAACACTACTACTACTACTAAGCCAGCTTGTTTTGTATCTACAGTTGTACAATTTTGTGTATGTGTGTGTGCACTATTTTTCAGTTTATAAGTGCTACTAATAAATGTGGCTGGCTGCTGATGTGATCGGTACTAACACTACTACTACTACTAAGCCAGCTTGTTTTGTATCTACAGTTGTACAATTTTGTGTATGTGTGTGTGCACTATTTTTCAGTTTATAAGTGCTACTAATAAATGTGGCTGGCTGCTGATGTGATCGGTACTAACACTACTTCTACTACTAAGCCAGCTTGTTTTGTATCTACAGTTGTACAATTTTGTGTATGTGTGTGTGCACTATTTTTCAGTTTATAAGTGCTACTAATAAATGTGGCTGGCTGCTGATGTGAACGGTGCTACTGCTACTGCTACTATTAGGGGCGTAGCTAGGCGTACGTGTGTACGCCAAAACGTCCACATCGTTTTGTCAACAACAACAACAAATTTAAAAATAATAAAGAGAGAGAGAGAGAATAGAGAGAAGAGAGAGAGATATAGAGAGATATAGAGAGAGATAAAGAGAGAGATATAGAGATATAGAGAGAGATATAGAGATAGAGATATAGAGAGATATAGAGAGATATAGAGAGACAGAGAGAGATATAGAGAGAGAGAGAGACAGATATAGAGATATATATAGAGAGAGAGAGCTATATATAGAGAGAGAGAGAGAGAGAGAGAGAGAGAGAGAGAGAGAGAGAGAGAGAGAGAGAAAGAGAGAAGGCATGTAGTAGTCCGGAGTGTCGAAAACACAAGTCTAAAATGTGTAAAATCCGCCAGCTTAAGCTTAAACGGTCCCCTAAACCCCCTGCCTAAATTAGGAGTACAGATCGTTAAAGGTCTAGCTATGCCCCTGACTATTACTACTAGTACTAGGGAAGTTCAACCTATAGGATTAAAATGTGTACGGGAAACACATGGTGGCTTCGGTGCCCAGCGCTCATGGGAAGCCATCGGTAAGGATTTTTTGGTTTTATGAAACAGGTGATGGGAATAAAAAGAACTTATGGGAACCAAAATTCCGGTTCTGCTCTTTTTCCAGCATGGTAACAACACGCTACCGAAAATAATTGTAACCGTGAAATCTAATAAGTTGGTAGTCAACTGGAAAAAAAGTTTTAAAACCCCATCTACACAATTACCCTCCACATCTTCTACACAAATACCCTCCCCATATTCAGTGTTGGGGGTCTCTGTCGGTGTACTCTTTGTAAATATGCAAAATATCCAAACATGGAATTGAACACAACTGCTTAAAAGATTAATACATTATTAATAATGGTATTAGTAATAACATTAATATAAACTTTAAAAAGAACACAATAAAGGCAAACTGCGTGAATCTAATAAATAGTCAACCAGTCTTTGTTACTTGGTGCAATGTGATCATCATAAAGTTGCATAGTCCGATAAGAGCATCAAATTAAAAAAAATGTATGTAGATCTATTTATCCTGTGCACTTATTAAGCATTTATTGATGCATAGATTGGTATACTAAGCCAATTTAATTGAACTTGTTACTGTTGAAGACTATTTTGTCATAATCTTTACATTCATTTTCAAATTAATTCGTTTATGCTTCCATTTAAAATATTTTCAAAGTTAATGGTTTATAATAAAAGTGATTTCAAACTAAACTAAGGTCGCTTGTAACGATCAACCTAATATATTTATCCAAAATAACCAGAAATTAGAAAGCATCGGACTATGCCACTTTAAAATATAATAATTTCTACTAAACATACATTGGATTCACTACAATTCTATCTACGTCGACACCCCCCTCCTTAGATTTTACCCAAAATTGCATGGTCCGGCAAAGCATCAGATTTTCAAAAGCAAAACACTTATCTAGATTTGAACCTATATATCCAACTTGGATAGTGGTGTGTTTATTAAGCATCTGCTGTTGCATAGAAGGGTATACTAATAGCCCTGTCACATTACGACGCTTCTCACCGGCGTGCCGCCAAACCGCAAAATAAGTTGTACGCGTCGAGACACGTCCAACTTTTCGGCATTTTGGGAAAAAGTTTGACGTCAGCGCAATGTGTTGGCAGCGTGCGGCCGACGTTGTGGTAACGTATATCGACGGGTGAGGAAAAAAACCCAAACAGTTTGGCACACTGTCCTCATAAGACCTTAGATGTTGCTAGGGCATAAAACAACAACGCACCAGTTAGGTGCAACGTGTGGGAACGACCCTCCCGCGCGCGTGGTGTCTGCCTAGCGTTCGCATAACATTATTCCAGCGATGTCGACGTGCTTCTGACATCGCCATAATGTTGGCACCCGCGCGTTGACGCGTGTTGTCGATCGTCGAAAGTTTTGTGCATGCACAAAACTTTCGACGTGACACGACGCGCGCCGCCATTCCTCACCGACGTCCATCACATGTACTGATGCGTGCCTAACGCGTGCCTAACGTTTCCTGACGTGTGCCAAATGTTCCGCCCAAAAATCACACACGTCGACGTGCGTTGGCGAGAAACGTCGTAATGTGACAGCACCATAAGCCAACTTAATAGAATCTGCTACCGCTGAAGCCTATGGGGGTCAGAGTTTTGACAAGCATGCCAAAATGAATTTAGCATATTTACACCTCAAATATATCCTGAATGTATATATTGCCGAATGTCGATCACACGTCAATCAGCCACGTACCTTATTTTCGTGGCTCCTGTCTCGTTCCCTGTCCCTTTGCTTGTCCCTGTCCCGACTCCGCTCGCGCTCCGACTCGTAGCCGGCGCCGGCGGGGGGCAGTGGCTGGTAGTCGGCCTGGTAGGGGTCTCTTCCAGGTGGACCGTGCTGGCCGGACGGGCCGTGCTGGCCGGACGGGCCGTTCTGGCCGTGCTGGCCGGGCGAGCCGTGCTGACCGGGCGGGCCGTGCTGACCGGGCGGGCCGTGCTGGCCGGGCGAGCCGTGCTGGCCGGACGGACCGGGCGGGGGCGGCGGCGGGTAGGACGGCCGGAGCCGGTCGGTGGCCGACTGGCGTCGTGCCTGCTGCGCCTGTTGTTCCAACTCGCGGTGGTCAACATACCGGTCCTGGTCGTAGCGCCGCCCTGGTGAGCAAACACGACACTACAGTTAGAGCCATATCGCCTGCTTCAAAGCAAGATGAACAGATTACAGGTTCTGAAATCAGGCTGCTCGCACTATGACCCAATATCCCACTCAGTCACATTATGGTGACACTGAGCTAACCAGTCCTTGCCCTATCCTATTAATGTCGAGCGCCAGGCTAGGAAGCGACAAGTATTAATTTTATAAGTCATTGGTTTGACTTGACAGGGAACCAAACTCCCGATCTCCCGCACGCGAGGCCCGCGCTCTATCGATTCGGCCACTGCGCCCAGTCGACTACATCGTTAGCACTGTCCTTCCCAGAATAATAAGAATAATGAGCGTTTTACACGGGCGGGATATAACCTATGGATGGTCAGTAGTGAATACCCCACAAAAGAAGTTATTATTGAAAAAAATGACAAATGAATTGTATGCCGAAATCGGGGTGGAGTTCACATTTCAAGTTGCATTTGGCTGTACATGCAGGAGAATCAGCCCTTAAGGAGACTACGACCCAAATTATCATATTATATAGTTAAATAAAAATCAAGTTCAATATATGACATCTTTAACTGAAAAATATCCGTCATAGGAGCTTAAAGCCAAGTTATTGTTTACAATTGAGATATCGAAATAGTTTTTTTTGGGGTGGGGGTGGGGGGTGGTGAGGGATGGATGCGTCAATATTATTTACATATCGATGTATACGGATATACTGGAACCGAGGGGAAGCCAATGGTTGAATATGCACCTTCAGTCAGGATATTGTAACTCGAGTGTATGCTAACATGTGGGTGTACACTGACACATTGAGTGTATGCTGTCACTGGGGTTGGTTGTTTGAGTTTTACGTCACATGAATGTATACTGACACGTGAGTGTGTGCTGACATGTAAGTGTATGCTGACATGACAGTATGCTAACATGTGAATATATGCTGACATATGAGTGTATGCTGACCCATGAGTGTATGCTAACATGTGAGTGCACATCGGCATATGAATGTATGCTGACATGTGAGTGTATGCTGAGATGTGCATGTATGCTGACATGTGAGTGTATGCTGACACATGGGTACATGCATACATATGAATGTATGCTAACATGTCAGTCTATGTGGACACATGAGTGTATGCTGATACATGAAGGCATGCTAACATGTGAGTGTATGCATACACATGAGTGTAGGGTGACACATTGGTGTATGCTGAGACATGCATATGTGCTAACATATGAGTGTATGATGACATGTAAGCGTATGATGACACATGAGAGTATGATGACACATGCATATATGCTGACACAGGCATTCATGCCAACATGTGAGTGTATGACACATGGGTGTATGCTGACACATGCGTGTATGCTAACATGTGAGTGTATGGCATATGAGTGTATGCTGACATGTGAATGTATGCTGACAAATGAGTGCATGCTGACATAAGTATACAATGTGAGTCATCATGCAGAACACATTACACCAACTAGGGTTAGATGATATCACACTACACACAAGACTACACACATAACTATGCACTACATCTACTAAAGGTACCCACTATATATAACTCAGGGATAATGCAGCTTATTGAAAGATATGACTACTATGTACAAGTTTCTGAAGGTACGCCGATGTCCAACGAGTTTGCGAGTTGGATATATTCATGTTAGAAGGCAATGGGTCATTTTGTGCCATAAATGCCCATTTCCAGGATTGGACCATTTTAAGGACACGCAGTGAGCATACAATTTGGCATGTAGCATTTACTAATGCATCTCTAGAACAGTAAGCCGACACTGAAATGAAAGGGTTGGTAGGCAGGCTGGCAGCACAGTAGTGTGGGTTGTTTGGCTGTTGCAGATTTACGTCCTGGCAACATCTAAGGTCATATTAGGATGGGTACCGACTTGTGACAGTGAGCACTCATGGCGACTTTATAGTGCTGCCCCACTGTGAAAGCAGGCCACTGGCACCATGACTCGATATCACACTCAGTCACATTATCCTGACACTGAGCTAACCAGTCCTTGCCCTATCCTATTAATGCCGTGCGCCAGGCTATGAAGCGACAAATATTAATTTGATAAGTCATTGGTTTGACTCGACCAGGAACCAAACTCCCGATCTTCCGCACCCGAGGCCCGCACTCTACCGATTAAGCCACCGCGCTCGGTCCAGTAGTGTGAGGGGCCCGGGTTGGTTACGGGTACACGCGGTACCGGTAGGGGACTGACTCTGACTCTGACTCTGAGGACCTTGATAGTTACCAGCTTCTGGCAGAGACACATTGCTCATCCGATAAGCCTCCGGGAGGCGGTGCTGGTCCGGCCGGGGTTCTTCATCGCCCAGCCCGTACGGGTAGGAGAAGCGGTAACTGGGAAGGCGCCCCGCGTCGTACACGGCGTCGGGCCCGGCGTCCCCCGCGACCATCTCCCCTGGGTACAGCTCGACGGTCGCCGGCTGCAGGAAGGCAGGGTCCACGTCAGCGTACATGCGCGGGTTGGCCGAGTGGCGCTTACTGGCTCGGTCTTTTTTACTACTGCCGGTGCTGCCGGAGCTCTTTCGGCGGATGTCATTGTTAGCGAATCGCGAGAATGACTCCTTATCTCTGTGTCTGTGCGGCGGAGGGGACTCGAGGTCCGACGGGCCCGGGTCTAGCCCGGAGTCGACGCGGCCGTCACCGCTGTGGTAGCGCTCGGTCGTGGCCGGGGGCAGGTCGTCAAGGTTCGTGTCCCCGTCGGCCGAAAAGTCCTCCTGCCCAAGCCACTCGGTGTCGCCCCATCGCCGCAGCCCGCCCGTGCCGCCCGGGGAGGTGGGCGACCGCGGTAACGGCTGAGCGAGGTCAGGCGAGGCAACGTCTACATGCATACAGCAAACAAACAGAAATTAACATAAGAACAAGCAAAAACACATGCAACTAAGATGAGCACACGCTACATGCTAAAACATCTACAAACACGCAGAACATGAACAGAAAAATAAATAACAAAACAAACTTTAATCATGCCAACCACTGATCATACTATGTGCATTAAGGCCAAATAAAAAAAAGTTGGTGATCATCCTTTTGATCACACAAATCAGGGTCGGGTGGGCGGTTTTGTTTAAAAAAAAAAAAAAATCATGGCATATGATATAGATGTAATACATAACCAGACACGATGGCCGAATGAGTTGAGCGTCCGCCATCCATTCTGTGTCATGGGATTCGAAATCCTGGGTTCGAACCATGGCCGAGTCAAATCAATGACTTAAAAATGTATACTTGTTGCTACCGAGTGTCAGTTAATAAAAAAAATTGTTTAATTAGGTGCGGCCGATTTTTCAACCACGGGTGGGGACGTATTTTTGTTGGTCTAACAATGGATAGTTTTACTTAACAATGGGTAGTTCATGACTGTTCTACTTTGTTAGTGGTCTATTTAAAATTCGTTTATGTTTTAGAACTGTAATATATTAAAATATCTAAAGCAGTATTCTTCGAGCTTCTTAGTGTTATATCTCATTGATCCTAGTCTAATATTGCCCGCGATAGTTCCATTTCTTTTTATATTTGAAATACAGAAATCAAGAGCAAGCGGGTAAGATTATTTTCCCAATTACCATTTTCGAAAGTTGAAAGCTACATGATCAGTCCAACAATTAAGGGCCAATTTAATAACCACAATTTTATTTCGCTTAATATTTGGAGTGTTCTGGGTATAGATATATATATATATAATAAAAGTAATAATATAATTCCTTGGGTAATTTGAACATTAAGTGAATACGCCAATACAGAGAATGGCATAGTCATAATTAGATAATGGCAAAGACATAGTGCACCACTGATTAGATAAAGCCCAGGTGTATAGTTGCATAATGAGTAGGTAACGCCTTATACCATGTTGATTAGATAAGGCCAAAAGATGTAGTAGTTGTAAGTCGAGACCTGCACGTGGTTTATTAGATAATGCTCAAAGGTGGAGTTGGATAATGGGCTTAGTTTATGGATCCAGCTTTGTTCCAGGTTTGCTGAAGCCAACAGACGTAGTAGCAGCTCATGGTTGCTAAGAGACAATGATTAGATACTACCTAGATAATGATTAGATACTACCCAGATAATGATTAGATAATGCCTAGATAATGATTAAACAATGCCCAGATTAAATAATGCACATACCATGCATTGTGAGTCGGCGGGAGGGGGGGGGGGGGTCAATGCTGGGTGATAATTAATTAAATAATGCCCAAAGAGATGATACACCTCGATTAGCTATACAGTAAAACCTCTGTAGCCGACCACCTCCACAGATCGACCACTCCCCTATATCGATCGCTTTATTTGGGTCCCAAACGATCGCCCATACAATATAATTGTAACGAATTAATAACTCGCTAAACCGACCACCTCCCTAAATGGAACATTTAAAGTCCATCGCATGGTCGGTCGACTTAGAGAGGTTTTACTGTATATATATTACGTGCTCAATGAAGTGCTCAGATGCTGAAGTACTTAAAAGAGTAATTAAATGGGTAGACCAATTAGAATTAGTACCAATATAAAACCAAGCATCAAGTTGTGACAACAGCAAGCATTAATCCAGTTTAGGTGGGGTTAAATATGTTATTTCTAAGCAGGCAGTGTTATCAGGTTGTGGCAGTATTACGTCCTGGCAACATCTAAGGTCTGTACCAGAGCGAGGCCCGGAGAGGTGCTGCCGACAGAGGGCTCTGCTCCTTACCTTCCCCTGGTGGTGGGCTTCTCAGACGCTCGCTCGGCGTCAGGGTGGCGTACGGGTCGATGTTGGCCCGGTTATACCGGTGCTTATCGTTGTGGCCATGAGGATTGTAGCGGTCATCAGCTGGACCCCCGTAAGGACTGGCTAAAAGAAGCAGAACACATGCACTCATAACTGTGAGAACTGATACAGTTAACCCAACATGTAGAAAACACGCCGCATGGCACTCATAACTGTGAGAACTGATACAGTTAACCCACCAACATGTAGAAAACATGCCGCATGGCACTCATAACTGTGAGAACTGATAGTTAACCCAACATGTAGAAAACACGCTGCATGGCACTCATAACTGTGAGAACTGATACAGTTAACCCACCAACATGCAGAAAACACGCCACATGGCACTCATAACTGTGAGAACTGATACAGTTAACCCAACATGTAGAAAACATGCCGCATGGCACTCATAACTGTGAGAACTGATAGTTAACCCAACATGTAGAAAACACGCTGCATGGCACTCATAACTGTGAGAACTGATACAGTTAACCCACCAACATGCAGAAAACACGCCACATGGCACTCATAACTGTGAGAACTGATACAGTTAACCCAACATGTAGAAAACATGCCGCATGGCACTCATAACTGTGAGAACTGATAGTTAACCCAACATGTAGAAAACTCGCCGCATGGCACTCATAACTGTGAGAACTGATACAGTTAACCCACCAACATGCAGAAAACACGCCGCATGTCACTAATAACTGTGAGAACTGATACAGTGAACCCAACATGTAGAAAACACACCGCATGGCACTCATAACTGTGAGAACTGATACAGTTAACCCAACATGTAGAAAACACGCCGCATGGCACTCATAACTGTGAGAACTGATACAGTTAACCCACCAACATGTAGAAATCACACCGCATGGCACTCATAACTGTGAGAACTGATACAGTTAACCCAAAATGTAGAAAACACACTGCATGGCACTCATAACTGTGAGAACTGATACAGTTAACCCAAAATGTAGAAAACACACTGCATGGCACGCATAACTGTGAGAACTGATACAGTTAACCCTACATGTAGAAAACATGCCGCATGGCACTCATAACTGTGAGAACTGATACAGTTAACCCACCAACATGTAGAAAACACACCGCATGGCACTCATAACTGTGAGAACTGATACAGTTAACCCACCAACATGCAGAAAACACACTGCATGGCACTCATAACTGTGAGAACTGATACAGTTAACCCACCAACATGCAGAAAACACACTGCATGGCACTCATAACTGTGAGAACTGATACAGTTAACCCACCAACATGCAGAAAACACACTGCATGGCACTCATAACTGTGAGAACTGATACAGTTATTCAACCAACATGTAGAAAACACAAAATGTTGCATGTCTTTCACCTAAAAAAGGTGCACTTAATAAATATTTGTTACTGCATACAAGGGAATACTAAGTCAATTTATTAGAACCTATTACAGCTGAAGACTATGGTGTCAAGCATTTCCTAGTATCGGCATGTTTTTACTTTAAATATCTCCAAAGTTAACTATTTAAAATAAAAGTGACTTCATTACTAAAGGAAAGTAGATTATAATATCTTTACTTAAAATATCTCCAAAGTTAATGATATAAAATAAGTTACTTTATATAAAGTAGATTATAACGATCAACATAATATATTTATATAAAAAAATCACGGCGGAAAATCAAAACCTTCTGATTATGTAACTTTAACATCTTCATTGTCTTAGGTCTGATAGGTTGGTTGTTGGAGTTTGAGGTCCTGGCAACATATAAGGTCATATCAGGATGGGTACCGACTTGCGACTGTGCACTCATGGCGACTTTATAGTGCAGCCCCACTGTGAGATCAGGCCACCGTCACCATGACCTGATATTCCACCCAGTCACACTATCCTTACACTGAACCAACCAGTCCTTGCCCTATCCTAATAATGGCGAGCGCCTGGCTAGGAAGTAACAAGTATCAATTTTGTAAGTCATTGATTTGACTTGACCAGGAATTGAACTCCCGACCTTCCGCACGAGAATACTGCGCTCTACCGATTCGTCCACCGGATCCGGTAGGTCTGATAGAGCTAGATAGACATACCATCGCCTGGTCTTCCCCGGTCCCGTCGCTCAGGCTCGTAGTAGCGGGACTTGTCAATCGGTGGACCGTAGCCGTTCTGCAAAAATACAGCACCAAAGGATCAGGGAACCATTCCGCAGAATTCAAATCAACGCAGCCTACTGATTGGTACTGCTAAAGGAAATTTAAAATTGTCCGAGTGTTAAATAATGACAACAACAAAATAAAAAGGTGGTTGGATATAATAATGCAGACTGAGCTGCTATACCATGACTGGTGCTTATATCACATGGGCACACCACTCAGGTGTGCTAAGAGCTAATTAAAACCAGCCTCAAGAATGGGAACTGGAAACTGTAATTACAAACAACAAATAACATTTACAGGGATGTGATTGGCATGAGCAAAAAAAACTGAAAGTCAGGCCGGAGGTTTCAGGGCCCCCCAGGCCCCCCAACGGGATCCAAGGCAGAGCCCCAATGGGGGCCTAGGGGGCAGTGCTCCTGGAAGCTCATGCAATTTCAGCATTTTAAGGGCCTTAAAAGTAGCATTTTCAGCAGGAAAATATACATTTTTCCTTTCTTTATACACACAAGTCAAGTCCTTACCCCCCTATATAAGTATAACACCAAATATCGCTGAACGGGATCTGCGACCGATTTCATTATTAAAAACTCGGAATTCAGCAAATCCCTGGACAAATGACATCTCATCACATATAAGGGTGACATGCAACAATGGTGAACAAGTGGCAGGTCAACGGAGGGTAGACGAACTCTGAGCTTTTCAGGGAACAATGCGACGGGTTGGGTCGGGGTGACTTTTATAAGCTGTAAGCCAGAGACACCTGGTGAGAAAGAAGGGATAGGAGAGACGCTGGGGGTTGGGGTAACAAAGTGGGCAGCGATGGGTGAGTTTAGTTTTACTGTTGATTCTTTGTTTGTTGTTGTTTTACGTCCTAGCAACATCTAAGGTCATATCACGACGGGTACCGACTTGTGACAGTGCGCACTCATGGCAACTTTATAGTGCTGTCCCACTGGGAAACGAGGCCGCCACCACCATGACCTGGTATCACACTCAGTCACATTATCCTGACACTGAGCACACCAGTCCTTGCTCTTTCCTAATAATGCCGAGCACCTGGCTAGGAAGCGACAAGTATCAATTGTTAAGTCATTGGTTTGACTCGACCAGGGTTCGAACCCACGACCCCACGATCTACCAGCACGGGAGACGGACGCTCTAACTCATTTGGCCATCCCGTCTGGTCACTAGTTTTACTGTTGAAACCATGTAATATTTCCTCAACTGCATCTCTACTGTGCACACTTTGTCACAGTGTTCCACACCGTACGATGTACAATGTGCCACACTGTATTACACTGTGCTACACTGTGCCATACAATACTATATATAATGTGCCACACTGTATTACACTGTTCCATACTGTACAGTTTGTTACAGTGCTCCACACTGTACGATGTACAATGTGCTACACTGTATTACACTGTTCCATACTGTGCACAGTTTGTTACAGTGCTCCACACTGTACGATGTACAATGTGCCACACTGTATTACACTGTTACATACTGTACAGCGTTTGTTACAGTGCTCCACACTGTACAATGTGCTACACTGTATTACACTGTTCCATACTGTACAGCATTTGTTACAGTGCTCCACACTGTACGATGTACAATGTGCTACACTGTATTACACTGTTCCATACTGTACAGCGTTTGTTACAGTGCTCCACACTGTACAATGTGCTACACTGTATTACACTGTTCCATACTGTGCAGTTTGTTACAGTGCTCCACACTGTATGATGTACAATGTGCTACACTGTATTACACTTTTCCATACTGTACAACGTTTGTTACAGTGCTCCACACTGTACGATGTACAATGTGCTACACTGTATTACATTGTGCTACACCGTTCCACACTGTTCCACAATACTATATATAATGTGCCAACCTGTATTACACTCTGCTCCACGCTGCCATACTGTGCACACTTTGTCAGATCGTTCCACACTGTACTAGTATTATGTATAATGTGCAACATGGTATTACATTGTGCTACACGTTGCCACAACGCACCACACTGTACTATATATAATGTGCCACACCGCGCCACACTGTAATATGTATAATGTGCGACACAGTATAACATTGTGCTACACGTTGCCACAACGCACCACACTGTACTATATATAATGTGCCACACCGCACCACACTGTACTATGTATAATGTGCGACACAGTATTACACTGTGCTACACTTTGCCACAATGCGCCACACTGTACTATATATAATGTGCCACACCGCACCACACTGTACTATGTATAATGTGCGACACAGTATTACATTGTGCTACACGTTGCCACAACGCACCACACTGTACTATATATAATGTGACACACCACACCACACTGTACTATGTATAATGTGCGACACAGTATAACATTGTGCTACACGTTGCCACAACGCACCACACTGTACTATATATAATGTGACACACCACACCACACTGTACTATGTATAATGTGCGACACAGTATAACATTGTGCTACACGTTGCCACAACGCACCACACTGTACTATATATAATGTGACACACCACACCACACTGTACTATGTATAATGTGCCACACAGTATTACATTGTGCTACACGTTGCCACAACGCACCACACTGTACTATATATAATGTGCCACACCGCACCACACTGTACTATGTATAATGTGCGACACAGTATAACATTGTGCTACACTTTGCCACAACGCGACACACTGTACTATATATAATGTGCCACACCGCACCACACTGTACTATGTATAATGTGCGACACAGTATTACATTGTGCTACACATTGCCACAACGCACCACACTGTACTATATATAATGTGACACACCACACCACACTGTACTATGTATAATGTGCGACACAGTATTACATTGTGCTACACGTTGCCACAACGCACCACACTGTACTATATATAATGTGACACACCACACCACACTGTACTATGTATAATGTGCCACACAGTATTACATTGTGCTACACGTTGCCACAACGCACCACACTGTACTATATATAATGTGCCACACCGCACCACACTGTACTATGTATAATGTGCCACACAGTATAACATTGTGCTACACTTTGCCACAACGCACCACACTGTACTATATATAATGTGCCACACCGCACCACACTGTACTATGTATAATGTGCGACACAGTATTACATTGTGCTACACTTTGCCACAATGCGCCACACTGTACTATATATAATGTGCCACACCGCACCACACTGTACTATGTATAATGTGCGACACAGTATTACATTGTGCTACACGTTGCCACAACGCACCACACTGTACTATATATAATGTGCCACACCGCACCACACTGTACTATGTATAATGTGCAACATGGTATTACATTGTGCTACACGTTGCCACAATGCGCCACACTGTACTATATATAATGTGCCACACCGCACCACACTGTACTATGTATAATGTGCCACACAGTATTACATTGTGCTACACGTTGCCACAACGCACCACACTGTACTATATATAATGTGCCACACCGCGGCACACTGTACTATGTATAATGTGCCACACTGTATTACATTGTGCTACACTTTGCCACAACGCGCCACACTGTACTATATATAATGCACCACACCGCACCACACTGTACTATGTATAATGTGCCACACAGTATTACATTGTGCTACACGTTGCCACAACGCACCACACTGTACTATATATAATGTGCCACACCGCGACACACTGTACTATGTATAATGTGTGACATGGTATTACATTGTGCTACACTTTGCCACAACGCACCACACTGTACTATATATAATGCACCACACCGCACCACACTGTACTATATATAATGTGCCACACTGCACCACACTGTACTATGTATAATGTGTGACATGGTATTACATTGTGCTACACTTTGCCACAACGCACCACACTGTACTATATATAATGCACCACACCGCACCACACTGTACTATGTATAATGTGGCACACAGTATTACATTGTGCTACACGTTGCCACAACGCACCACACTGTACTATATATAATGTGCCACACCGCACCACACTGTACTATGTATAATGTGTGACATGGTATTACATTGTGCTACACTTTGCCACAATGCGCCACACTGTACTATATATAATGTGCCACACTGCGCCACACTGTACTATGTATAATGTGCCACACTGCGCCACAAGGCGACCACTCACGGCTCGGTGCTCCCGGCGGTAGTTGGGCGGTGCCGGGTAAGGCGGGATGCCCGGCACGTTATCGGCCGTCGTGATGCTCGGGTCGGAAGACGAACGCACCAACTTCCGGCGGGGCGCAGGCGACATTTCGTCATTGTCGTCGTCATAGTTACTGTCGGGCCTCAGGTCAAGGTCACTCTCCGGGGACGAGGCGTAGCTGAGGCGGTTACTCATCGGGAAGAGGAAATCGTCCTTAATTGGCTCCTCAGGCTGCATGGTTCGAGAGGAGAGAGGGAAGTGCACTTTGAGTTATTGTGGGGGAGGGGTGGGCGGGATTAATCAACATGGTTCATTTCAAAGTAGTTATTGCATAGTAGGAATTCGCTAGTTTCTTTTTTTAATCAACCAAGTTCAAAGGGCCTAAGAAATAAAATGGTGTAGATGACCCAATTAATTTCTGTACTTTGCCATGTATGAGCCAATTCCATGGATATGCCAATCTGTTAGCTTCACTCTAAATATCTGTTCCAAAAGTAGCTTTCTGTTGACGCCGTGTAATTGTCCTTATGTGGAAAGTATTTCTGGTCTTTAAAAACTCTGCCTATACACGGCAGCATACGGTAATACAAATGATAAAGTACACCTCAAATACAGCAAAACCTCTCTAAATTGACCAACCATGGGGCCGACTTTAAATGGTCCAATTAGGGAGGTGGCCGGTTTAGAGAGTTCTTTAATCATTACAATGGTATTTGTATGCGCAGTCGTTTGGGACACAAATAAAGCGATCGATATAGGGGAGTGGTCGATCTGTGGAGGTGGTCGGTTAGAGAGGTTTTACTGTACATGCCTCATAACACGTGTTATGAGTAAAGGGTGGATCCAGAACCATGCCAACTGCAGTAGCAGTAGCGGTTAAAAGCTCTGGTCTGCAAATGAGGGGGATACAGGTTCAAACCTTGCACTGACATAACCTTTCACATACGTTGGTAGTTATCCAGGTAGTTAGTTATTATAAGACTCCAGTGTACCGGAATAACCTTAAAAGTTAGATCTCCCATCACAGATATGATTGGAACTTATCGATGAAATCTTACTTATCAAGCTAGTTATATACTGAATCTAACTAGAACACAGGTGCAATTTCTAAAGCATTAAGAATCAATTAATCATTTAAAAGCAGCTGCAGTTGGGGGCGAGCACACTTTAACCAACTGTGAGTCTTACCTTGGACTCTGACATCCAGATTGACTGGCCCTGCGACTTGTCAACTATGTCCTTAGTTTTGCGGTACCACAGCTCACCGTTAGACAAAGCAATGGTGTCTACAAAATATAAAGAATATAAACAAATATACATTTTCCTCACAACCAAAAGAAATGATTTCGAGTAGTGAATTGGGAATTGGAAATTTACAAATTCTTTAAAAATCTTTTTTGTAAAGAAATATTATTTTAATAGTAATTATTAGGTTGATTAATTTTTTTTAGGATTGTTTAAAATAAATATGTGTATAGTCATTTAACTCCCTCTTAAACTTTAAAATAAGATAATATGCCTTATAGGTGCATCAGTGTCTAAATTGGATATGTGGGATAAAATCTAGATAAGTAGTTTTGCTAAAGAAAATTTTCGGACCATGCAGTTTTAACGCTGTATAATCCGATTAAAGCATAAACTTGTCAAAACCAAAACACCTAGATTTGATCCTACATATGTAACTTAGATACTGATGCCCTCAACGGTGACTCATTAAACATTTATTCCTACATAGAAGGAATACCACTAGATCAGCTTAACAGAACCTATCACTGCTGAAATTTATGATGCCGTACATTTAAGGGTACATACCAAAATTAATTTTGTATGTCTACACTTCAAATATCTAAAAAAACAAACTAAAAATGGACCCTTTAAAAAAAAGTTTCATGAAAATACAGCAAAGTAGATCAAAACGATTAACCTAATATATTAATCCTCTCCCGCCCCCCCCCCCCACAAATATGCCAGAAACTCCAAAACCAGTGGATTGTGAGGCTGAAATTCAACCTCAAGTAATGACATATGTAGCATGTGAGGAACGAGTGATGACATATATAACCTGTGGGGAACAAGTAATGACATATGCAGTCTGTGGGGAACAAGTAATGACATATGTAACCTGTGGGGAACAAGTAATGACTTATAACCCGTGGGGGAGCAACTAATGACATATGTAACTAATGGATGGTTGGTTGGTGGAGTTTTACGTCCTGGCAAGATTCTAAGGTCATATCAGGATGGGATAACCTATGGAGAACAAGTAATGACATATGCAACATGTGGGGAACAAGTAATGACACATGTGACCTGTGAGGAACAAGTAATGACATATGCAACCTGTGAGGAACAAGTAATGACATATGTAACCCGTGGGGAACATTGACTAGCCCGTCATAGATACTCACGCGTGAAGAGGTGTAAGTACATCTTCTCCAACTTGACGGACTGCTCATACAGCTTCCTGGGGCTCTTACTCGAGTTCTTGGCCCAGCGGCTGCGGATCTCCTTCACGGCGTGCTTGCTGTCCGCCTTCAGGTATATCACTATGGGGCAGTACTGTGCAAAGTTCAGCCGGTCAACCGCGTTCGGGGTCACGTCGAGCACACAGTGCCGGTTCCTGTCGATGATCTCCCGGATGGCTCCCAGCTTGATGATGCCAGACCGAGCCGAGCCCACACTCTCATCGCGCCGACCTTCAGCCTCTGCAAACGGCAAAATATATTGAATATTATTGTTAATAGCTTCTTTCTTCTTTGGTTGTCGATGATAGCAACTCAACTCAAACAATATGGTGGTGGGGGAGTGATTTCAAATGGTTTCAGTTCGGCCCATTTGAAATCACTCTACCAACCCACTCGGCATATATGCCAATATGAATGTCATTCACTAATAGTTGTGGCAGAATAAGACATGAATTGCACCAGGAAACAATATGGCAGTGGTGGGGAGTGATTTCAAATGGGCCTCAGCCTTCAGTTTCAGTCCATTTGAAATCACTTTACCAACCCACTCGTACTACTGTGTATGCCAATATGAATGTCATTCACTAATAGTAGTGGCAGAATAAGACATGAATTGCACCAGGAAATAATATGGCAGTGGTGGGGAGTGATTTCAAATGGGCCTCAGCCTTCAGTTTCAGCCATTTGAATTCACTTTACCAACCCACTCGTACTACTGTGTATGCCAATATGAATGTCATTCACTAATAGTTGTGGCAGAATAAGACATGAATTGCACCAGGAAACAATATGGCAGTGGTGGGGAGTGATTTCAAATGGGCCTCAGCCTTCAGTTTCAGTCCATTTGAAATCACTTTACCAACCCACTCGGACTACTATGTATGCCAATATGAATGTCATTCACTAATAGTAGTGGCAGAATAAGACATGAATTGCACCAGGAAACAATATGGCAGTGGTGGGGAGTGATTTCAAATGGGCCTCAGCCTTCAGTTTCAGTCCATTTGAAATCACTTTACCAACCCACTCGGACTACTATGTATGCCAATATGAATGTCATTCACTAATAGTAGTGGCAGAATAAGACATGAATTGCACCAGGAAACAATATGGCAGTGGTGGGGAGTGATTTCAAATGGGCCTCAGCCTTCAGTTTCAGCCATTTGAATTCACTTTACCAACCCACTCGGACTACTATGTATGCCAATATGTATGTCATTCACTAATAGTAGTGGCAGAATAAGACATGAATTGCACCAGGAAACAATATGGCAGTGGTGGGGAGTGATTTCAAATGGGCCTCAGCCTTCAGTTTCAGCCATTTGAATTCACTTTACCAACCCACTCGGACTACTATGTATGCCAATATGAATGTCATTCACTAATAGTAGTGGCAGAATAAGACATGAATTTCACCAGGAAACAATATGGCAGTGGTGGGGAGTGATTTCAAATGGGCCTCAGCCTTCAGTTTCAGCCATTTGAATTCACTCTACCAACCCACTCGTACTACTATGTATGCCAATATGAATGTCATTCACTAATAGTAGTGGCAGAATAAGACATGAATTGCACCAGGAAACAATATGGCAGTGGTGGGGAGTGATTTCAAATGGGCCTCAGCCTTCAGTTTCAGTCCATTTGAAATCACTTTACCAACCCACTCGGACTACTATGTATGCCAATATGAATGTCATTCACTAATAGTAGTGGCAGAATAAGACATGAATTGCACCAGGAAACAATATGGCAGTGGTGGGGAGTGATTTCAAATGGGCCTCAGCCTTCAGTTTCAGCCATTTGAATTCACTCTACCAACCCATTCGGACTACTAATACTATGTATGCCAATATGAATGTCATTCACTAATAGTAGTGGCAGAATAAGACATGAATTGCACCAGGAAACAATATGGCAGTGGTGGGGAGTGATTTCAAATGGGCCTCAGCCTTCAGTTTCAGCCATTTGAATTCACTCTACCAACCCACTCGGACTACTATGTATGCCAATATGAATGTCATTCACTAATAGTAGTGGCAGAATAAGACATGAATTTCACCAGGAAACAATATGGCAGTGGTGGGGAGTGATTTCAAATGGGCCTCAGCCTTCAGTTTCAGCCATTTGAATTCACTCTACCAACCCATTCGGACTACTAATACTATGTATGCCAATATGAATGTCATTCACTAATAGTAGTGGCAGAATAAGACATGAATTGCACCAGGAAACAATATGGCAGTGGTGGGGAGTGATTTCAAATGGGCCTCAGCCTTCAGTTTCAGCCATTTGAATTCACTTTACCAACCCACTCGGACTACTATGTATGCCAATATGTATGTCATTCACTAATAGTAGTGGCAGAATAAGACATGAATTGCACCAGGAAACAATATGGCAGTGGTGGGGAGTGATTTCAAATGGGCCTCAGCCTTCAGTTTCAGCCATTTGAATTCACTTTACCAACCCACTCGGACTACTATGTATGCCAATATGAATGTCATTCACTAATAGTAGTGGCAGAATAAGACATGAATTTCACCAGGAAACAATATGGCAGTGGTGGGGAGTGATTTCAAATGGGCCTCAGCCTTCAGTTTCAGCCATTTGAATTCACTCTACCAACCCACTCGTACTACTATGTATGCCAATATGAATGTCATTCACTAATAGTAGTGGCAGAATAAGACATGAATTGCACCAGGAAACAATATGGCAGTGGTGGGGAGTGATTTCAAATGGGCCTCAGCCTTCAGTTTCAGTCCATTTGAAATCACTTTACCAACCCACTCGGACTACTATGTATGCCAATATGAATGTCATTCACTAATAGTAGTGGCAGAATAAGACATGAATTGCACCAGGAAACAATATGGCAGTGGTGGGGAGTGATTTCAAATGGGCCTCAGCCTTCAGTTTCAGCCATTTGAATTCACTCTACCAACCCATTCGGACTACTAATACTATGTATGCCAATATGAATGTCATTCACTAATAGTAGTGGCAGAATAAGACATGAATTGCACCAGGAAACAATATGGCAGTGGTGGGGAGTGATTTCAAATGGGCCTCAGCCTTCAGTTTCAGCCATTTGAATTCACTCTACCAACCCACTCGGACTACTATGTATGCCAATATGAATGTCATTCACTAATAGTAGTGGCAGAATAAGACATGAATTTCACCAGGAAACAATATGGCAGTGGTGGGGAGTGATTTCAAATGGGCCTCAGCCTTCAGTTTCAGCCATTTGAATTCACTCTACCAACCCATTCGGACTACTAATACTATGTATGCCAATATGAATGTCATTCACTAATAGTAGTGGCAGAATAAGACATGAATTGCACCAGGAAACAATATGGCAGTGGTGGGGAGTGATTTCAAATGGGCCTCAGCCTTCAGTTTCAGCCATTTGAATTCACTCTACCAACCCATTCGGACTACTAATACTATGTATGCCAATATGAATGTCATTCACTAATAGTAGTGGCAGAATAAGACATGAATTGCACCAGGAAACAATATGGCAGTGGTGGGGAGTGATTTCAAATGGGCCTCAGCCTTCAGTTTCAGCCATTTGAATTCACTCTACCAACCCATTCGGACTACTAATACTATGTATGCCAATATGAATGTCATTCACTAATAGTAGTGGCAGAATAAGACATGAATTGCACCAGGAAACAATATGGCTGTGGTGGGGAGTGATTTCCAATGGGCCTCAGCCTTCAGTTTCAGCCCATTTGAATTCACACTACCAACCCACTCGGACAACTATGTATGCCTACATAAATGTCTTTTGCTAATAGTAGTGGTGGAATATGACATGAATTGCACCAGGAAACAGTCATAGACTTACGTGGCGACTCGTAGCGGTCAGGTGAGTCCCTAACCAGCTTGTCTCTCGCAACATCAGCCAGCGGCCCGAAGAGAATGATCGGTCGAATAAAGCCAGCTGCAACATACATGAAACTCCGTTATGAGTGGCAACAACTTAGTGCAAGGCCATACATACACCATCATGCAGACTGCTATTATTACTATTGCTTTGATATATTTTGCTTAAGTAGTTTTATTCCTCTGAATAACATGCTGTCGTGTCAGTGTCTTCCAGCCCTAATGACAAATGCTGCTACACACTAAGCAGTCTTTCAGCTCTAATGACAAATGTCACTACACACTAAACAGGGTATTCCAGCCCTAATGACAAATGCCGCTATATACTAAACAGGGTCTTCCAGCCATAATAACAAATGCCAGTACACACTAAACAGGGTATTCCAGCTCTGATGACAAATGCCACTACACGCTAAGCAGTCTTTCAGCACTAATGGCAATTGCTTCTACACACTAAATAGGGTCTTTCAGACCTAATGACAAATGCCACTACACACTAAACAGGGTCTTCCATCCCTAATAACAAATGTCACTACACACTAAACAGGGTCTTTCAGACCTAATGAGAAATGCTGCTCGACACTAAACAGGGTCTGCCAGCCCTAATAACAAATGTCACTACACACTAAACAGGGTCTTCCAGTTCTGATAACAAATGCTACTACACAATAAACGGTCTTCCAGGCCTAATGACAAAAGCTGGTTATTAGGGCTGGAAGACCCTGTTTAGTGTGTAGCGGCATTAAATGCCACGACACACTAATCAGGATCTTCCAGTCCTAACAGTTACAAGAAAACACTTATAAGAATGTTCGATAGCATGGGGCTAGGGAATATTAAAACACCAATTATGTAGACTATTTGAAGCTTCATGTGAACTGATATGCAATTGTATTTGTTTAACTTCAAGAGTAAATTATGCAAAGATGTTCCAGGAACAATTGCTATACCTTCTGCAGTGAGATCATCTTTTTTTCTCTTTAAAAAAAACCCCCACACAAATATATAACAATGAAATCAAATACATATAATATATGGATGTCCAAGTGAATTGCGATATGACTTCCGTTTTAATTTCAGGTAAATTATGAAAGATAATCTCAGAGAAATGTTGGTGCCTAACTGAAATAAAGTGAGGATTTCTTACATATACCGGTATGCATTTCAAGTGCAATATTATCAGTGATAACAATGGTAACAATGATGAGAAGGACTTACGATCTTTTAGTACAACCCGCTCGTATGCAGGGAACTTGGAGGTTGGGGCGGCTGCACAAAAAGAAAGTTTCTGTGTCAATCCAAGTTTAGCTTCATAACACTTAATTACAGATTCCATCTATTGTGATAAGAGTTAATTCCACAGTATATCGAAGTACTCTATAACTGCAATACATCTATTTAATGCTACCATGAGATGTGTTATAAGAATGAGCTTTAGACAAAGGCATAAACATGGAAATCCAATGTACATGTCTCTTTTTAGTTCATGCTATATCGCTGTGTATGTATATATTCAGCTTTACCACTAATTCTTCTCCCGCTAGCTTCCAATACCAGTATTTTATTCATCCCAATTAGCACGATACCTTATTTTACATGCACATACCAAACAGCAGACGAACTTGACTGATAGAAATCAGCGCTGATTATATAGCAAATCAGGAAATGAAATAACCATGGTGAATTTATCAGAACAAATGCTAAATCAGCATTAAAGGTGAAATCTTCATGCAAATAGTTTCTTCAGAACATTTCAGCAGCATGCGCTTTGCGCATTCTCTTTCTGGACTAATTTTAACCAAAATTTCAACCAACTCAGAATTTAGCTTTAAAATCAAGGTCCTTATAGAGGCCATCCAAAGTTGTGGGCATTTTCACAGTCGTATAAAGCGTATGCCGGCCGCAGGGGGGGGGGGTGTCAGTAATGTAAAACTTTTATTGTTTGATAAAATGTTGATATTGTATGCAAAATATTGATCTGTACTACTTTAACGGGCGGGGGGGTGGGGGGGGGGGTGGGGGGTGAGTGGGGGGAGGTCTGGAAAGCAGTACTCTTTGTACGATCGTGAAACTTTGGACGGGCCCTGAGTGGAAGTTATCTATGTTGCCAGTAAAGGTGTAGACTCAACCTAGTAGTGAAGGTTATGTGACGTGAAGGTTATATGACGTGACTATTGCCGTGACTATGGATGACGTGACAAATCAAAAGTGCGTCACTCCACTAGGAGGTCTATAGGTGACAGTGTGTTTGTTACTTAAGGTGCTTTTGTTTTAAATGTTAATACACGGTTGGAGGTCTTCTTCATATTATTATACAGTCAACCACAGCCGGTACACACGCTTGTTAATCCATATCGAAAGGTGATCTTAGTCGCAACATATCTCAGCAAACAAAGTTTCAAACCAAAAATTAAAATGTCTGGTGGTGGCTTGGGCTTAGTTAGGGTTGGTTAATTTTTCGGTAATTTTTAATTACATTAACCATTGAATCGGCAACAAGGAGCGGTTATGTATTTGATATTTTAAGATTCAGCGTTTGAGGCAAAATAATCGGGAAATTGCAATGTGTAAACTCTTCCATGCTGGTTCCACAGAAGGATGAGAAAAGCGAAAACCTTAGCTTTAAGATTGTAACTGGGTTAAAGCGTCGTCCATATCCCCCCTTTTATTTTCACTACGTCTTGTTAAAAAAAACCGAAAACTTAACAATATGTTTCTATAATGGATTAATCTCAAACAATTGTTGTAGCAGTGTTTGTGTGGTCTCTGCATGTTGCATGCATGGATACGTTGTCTTCACATGTTTCTACTTTGTTTCTCACCGTGTGTGCTTTAAAAAAGAAACCTCCCCCCACCCCCACCCCCACCCCCACGGAGTAAAAGAAAATATAATGATGTCTGATGAAGGTATATGGAAGTGGTGGTGGTGGGGGTGAGGGTGGGGGTGAGGGTGAGGGTGAGGGTGAGGGTGAGGGTGAGGGTCGGGGTGGGGGAGGGTGAGGGTGGGAAGAAATGCATTCAGGAGATGTACTGGGGCAGAGGGAGATAAAGGTTACACAGGTTACAAGACACAAATTTGTTACATTCTCGGTTGTAAGCGTGTGGGGGAGATGTAACATAAATTAAGATAGATGGGATAGATATAAATTGGGACCCATAACCGGGGCACACCGATAAGGACATCCATTGGGGATAGATACAATTTAGGAACCAAACCAAGAGCATAAAGATAGGTACATTAATTGGGGATAGATACAATTTTGGACCCATACCTGGGGAACATAGATAGGTACATCAATTGGGGATGGAAACAAACTGAGACCCATACCCAGAGCATATAGATAGGTACATCAATTGGGGATAGATACAATTTGGGACCCATACCTGGGGAACATACATAGGTACATCAGTTGGGGATGGAAACAAATTGAGATCCATACCCGTCAGCATACAGATAGGTACATCAATTGGGGATACATATAATTTGAAACCCACACCCATGGTACATAGAGTGTGCAGAACTGGAGGAATGGGGCACTAGGAGATAACAAAGTGAGCATATCTCACAGAGGCAGGGGAAAGGGTAGGTTTAGATTTGCATGTGGTTTTGATTGATTGATTGGTGGTTGCTTTACGCCGTGTCAGCAGCATAGGCCATATTCAAGGCGAGAAATGTTTGTTTTTTGTTCAAACCATCGCTTTTACATGTAAAAGCAGACAATCAATTATGTGCCAATAGACACTCATTAAATTAGAAAGCTCACAATCATATATTTGTGGTCAAGGGAAACAAATTCCCAGAGAAAAAGAAAAGTTTTTTTAATGATTGATAGAATCTATTTAGTAAACTATATGAGGTGGTACAGTCCAGCTGCCCTCAAAAAGGCTAAAATGTTTTCCTGTTTTACCTTAGTAAAAAGGTCATGCATACTGTCTGAAGTGTAGAACTGTTGGTGCAGGGCCAAAAAATCAACGCAACTTAGTAAAATGTGTTTGAGTGTCAGCGGGGACTGACACCCAATACATTCAGGGGGAGGTTCCCCCTTGAGCAGAAAAGCATGTGTAAGCCACGAGTGGCCAATACGGCAGCGGCTAAGGACCACTTGGTTCCGCCGACCTCCCACATGAGTCTGTGGTGGCTTTCCCACAGATGGTTCAATTTCTTTAAGTTTATTAATGTTTTCATCCCACTCATGTTGCATGTTGCAGATTTGCATGTGGAGCTGCGCATAGTTGGACACAGCACATAGTTATAAAGGTCCATGGGATCACAGGGCAAGGGTCACCGACACAAACAATTGACATGGGACATAAAACTGGGCGTGGAGGGGCGGCAAAGGTTGTGTCTGTGGCCAAAGGTTGGGGACGGGAGAGCAGAGGTTGGGGGGAGGGGAAGAGAAGGGGACAGGGTGTCTGGGCGAGTTGGTGTTTGTAGGTTAGGTTCACACAGCAGCAGGGCAAAGCTTAATCATCGCATCATGCCGGGCTCAGAGAGACACACAGTCAATAACCACCTGAGGGCGAGGGAGTACGAGACTCACCGGCTGTGCCCGCTAGAAAAGGTAACACGAAAGCACGACAAATTAGCAGTCGTCAGTCACCGCAGCACTAGGGGTAGTGCTGGTATCTATCTGGACCGCAAATCTTCTCAATTAACACATTCAACATGTTGGTCAAAACTGTCTAGGTAGAATACTTAACAAATTAATTTTAAAAAAGAAATACAATAAAGAATCTAAAGAAATAGTTAGCTTGATGAATTTATGTCAGGTTTTTATTGTTAGGTTTGCTTGGATTTCCATTCCTTACCAAACAGTGTTATGTTATCTATAATGCTTAAATTTACAGAATAAATTAAGTTCCTTAGCTGTAATGTTATAATGTATTGCATTTGCAGAAATTACACTAGTCGTGGGAACAGATGAAGTATATTAATAAAATGAATCGATTCCCATGTCTGACATTAAAGTTGCATAGTTCGATGGTTTTTCGTTTTTCTGAGATAAATATATTAAATTGATTGTTATAACCTACCTTAGTGTAATTTGAAGTAACTTTTATTTTAAATGGCTAACTTTTGAGATATTTGAAGTGCACATATGCAAAATTACTTTTGGCAAGCACTCCAAAACTCGGACACCATAGGCTTCTGCAGTAACAACTAACATATTCTATTAAATTCACTGAGTATTCCCTTCCATGTGGCAACAAATGCTTAATATGCGCATCAGTATCTAGGTTTGACATGTAAAATCAAATCTAGGTCAATGCTTTGGTTTAACAAATTTGATACTTCATCGGACTATGCAGCCTTTACACAAACAACAGAACGCTTCCATACAAATATATTAAAAGAATGAACCCAAGGAACTAGACTTGACTGCTTTGAATGGACGTCAGTAATGAGGTTTAATAGGTGCGATTAAGCTTACCGAAAATGACATCATCCCAATGGTCTTTTCCAAGAGATTTTGCGCGCCGTGCCGTTTTCTTCTTAAAGAAGCTGCTTGTAACACCGCGCTTTTCCCGGTTCTCCTTCTCCGGCTGGTTCTGAGCGAGTGCAAGCTGTTCCGCGCTAAAAACACCAGGGGTAGCTTGTTAAAATTGAAAAATAGTTGTGGAGACATTAGAGGTAATTGGACAGTATCGTAATAACAAAGGTTCATAGACTAAAGTTGTGGTTTCTAAAATGCGTGGCTTTGCAGACGGCTTCTCAAATTTTCTTTTGAATTTTCTTTTTTTTGTAAACCAGAGGCCATGTATTTTCTCACAGACTTACATATGCGTTGCTTCACATGTAGCTTTTGAGATTGGACCTTTCAAACATAGGCAAGTATCTACACACAGTTACATACGCAATAGATGTGACTAAAATGTGTGGCTTCACATGTGGCTTTTGAGATTGGACCTTTCAAACATAGGAAAGTATCTACACACAGTTACATACGCAATAGATGTGACTAAAATGTGTGGCTTCACATGTGGCTTTTGAGATTGGACCTTTCAAACATAGGAAAGCATCTACACACAGTTACATACGCAATAGATGTGACTAAAATGTGTGGCTTCACATGTGGCTTTTGAGATTGGACCTTTCAAACATAGATTAAGCATTTGCTTACAAAGTTATCCACAACAGTTGTTTCTGAATTGGGTAGCTTTTTATGTGGCTTTTGAGACTGTCCTTTATAAACATAGGCAAGCACATGCACTCAAATTTATATACACAACAGCTCGTCTTCAAGTGCATGGCTTTACATGTAGCTTTTGAGATTTACATTTGCAGTAGGCATTGGCACTCAAATTTATACATACAACAGTTCTTTCTAAAAATGTGGCTTGACATGAGGCTTTTTGAGATTGGCGCTTTCAAACATAGGCAAGCATCTACATACAGTTACATACACAGTAGGTGTTCCTGGGGTCGCACATCTCACTGTTTATTAAGTTCTGTCTGGAGCACAATGTAGATACTAAAGCGCCGACTGTCTATGATCTGTTATCTTTTCTCCTTTTCCTCAGCGACAGATTGAAGTCTCCAGGAGTTATGGTGAATTACTTTAGCTCAGTTAAGGTGTGGATTGCCGGTGGTACTGGTGATGCGTCTGCCTTTGATGCACCAGAGGTCAAAACTCTTAGAAGAGGACTGTTTAAAAACTCGCCCCACCTCACTGTAAGAGCTTCCCCTATATCTAGCATTGAGTTCAAAAGGTTGATTACCTTCCTCTCTGGGCTCTCACCAGCCCCTCCAGTACTGATAGTAGACTTGATCATAAGGTACTTCACCATGGTATGCCAGAGTAATAGAGTTCCTAACTCTTCCTCCATTATCGAGAATCCACATATCCTGAGGTTTAAAGACGTTAAGCCTAAGCTTGATTCCCTATCAGTAACAGTAAGATCAACCAAAATGCGTTTTGCGTCGGCGTCGCCAATAGTCTTCAGACTCCCTGCCTTTCCAGGGTCGAACTGCTGTCTGCTTAGGGCCTGGTTAAACTATGCCAGGTATCTCTTCCCCCATGACAACTCTCCAGTGTTCATTATGCCTTCTGGGCTTCCCCTCACTACCACCACGCTTTCGAGGGCACTTAAACTTGCCTCCTTTGAAGTCGTCGGACTCGATAAAGGCTTTACATTACACAGCCTTCGTCGAGGCGCTGCGCAAGCCTGCAAAGGATCAGGCTTAACGATAATTAATATCATGTCAGCAGGTACCTGGAGAAGTTCAGCAGTCAACTGCTATCTCCAATCCATACATATTAGTGCCGCTCCTGCAGCGCTCGGTCAATTGTTGGGTTGAGCGCTGGTTACATATGAGTCAACTAGATGCTAGTTATGTGTATTTCGTTGATTCATTGCTCTATACTACTATCCTACAAGTTAAGAACTGGTCCACATAACTCAGACACAAGCTACTGTTTTCATGTTGTTGTCTCACTAGACCGTTGTTGGTCATCTGCGATTATTGAACTGTTACTGCTGCACTAGTTAAGATTAGGCCATGTCACCGAATAGCGAAAACGATCACGAAAGCACAACTTCCTTAAACAATGATGATATTCAATTCCACTGCTGGCTTGAACTTGTTTGTCTCGTTAAGTGAATTATTACCAAATACAATACCGGTGCTTCGTCAACATCTTTTATGCATGCTTATTAGCCAGTTACTGCTTAATTCCACTGTGAACATGAATATATTCAACCTCACTTTAGGAACATATTCATCATGAGATTTCTACTTCGGGTATTTCGTGATGCTAAAAAATAATGAGTGCGTGTCTTCCTTTTCCCAAGAAAGCCGCAATATATCTTATCACACTGCTTCAGAGGCTGCTGCTTGCATACTAACCGGTTCATATTGGGGATGATGCCCTTCTGCGTTGCCTGATTATTGCGGCCAATGCGTGTGGCAGCCCATGACCCAACAACCCCGCTGTACAACGTGTCTGTGATGTGGAACACATCCCCTTTGCAGAAGCTCATTTCACTGTGCTCAGTCTGTTCGTAATGAAAGTGTGTCCGGATGTAGTAGGAATCGCCGGTGCCACCTGCTGCCATCAACCGCTCGTATTCTGTGTGTGCAAGTTTCAGGTTTATGATGCATGCAATGATGGATGGTATTGGAAGCTAACGGGAGAAGAATTCTTGGTAGAGCTGAATATACACATAGACAGTGCTATAGCATGAACTAAGGAGGACATGTACATTGCATTTCCATGTATAGAAAGTGTACACATTGGCATTGCTATCATTTTGAGAATTATATATATTTTGATGAATTCAAATGAAATAAGAGGCCAAATTTGAAAAGACTGACAAATGAAATGAAGTTAATTGAGGTTGTTTCAATATTGATTGATACCTTATGATTTTCAGTAATTACCATATTCTTTAGATGAATATATTAGGGTGATCAACATAATCAACCTTATTTTAGTTTGAACTAAATTTTTTTGTAAAGGGTTAACTTTGCAGATATTTAGAGTGAAAAAATTCAAAATTAATTTTGGATGTATATAAAAATGTTGGACACCATAGGCTTCAACAAAATGACAGGTTCTATTTAATTGACTGCTAAACTATAGTTTGGATCTGTCCTTTTAAGTGAGGGGAGCAACTGACCGTGTGGCCGGTACTGGACAAGGATGTTGACCTGCTCCTGGAGTGCGAGAAGCAGAAGTACCGCCTCCTCCCTGGTCTTACCCTCCATGCTCGACTCATTAACCTGAAATATGCAAGGCGCAAATGCTTGACCACAAACAGGGGAAACACCAGGAGTTGCCATACATGCACACAGAAACTCTCTCTTACTGCAAGTGCTCAGGAGTATACTAGAGCTTGTGAGTGCAAAGTGGCAGATGCCTAAGCTCTCAATACTTGTCAGGTGTTGTGAGTAAAGTCACTTCAATGATTTTGAATTATAGCAATTAATGGATACTTAATTTTTGTTTGGAGTTTTAAAAAAGAAGATAAAAAGGCATTGGTTTCTATAGAAGCATCTTACTTTCTGCACCAAAGCACTTTTCTATCCGCCATATTTTAGAACACAATGATGAACATCGAATGTTGTTAGGCTAATACTATGGGTGGGTTTCTGGGCTATTTACAGAGATCCTGAAATGTGTGAATGGTCGGAAGCTGACAAATAAATAAATTCATGGGTGTGGCCTTGTTATTGTCTTACTTTTGTATCATCAAACATGCACCTAATACTATCAGGGTAAACGAAAGAAAGGTGTGAAACAGTGTTTTTCAGAATAAATTAATAGAAAACATGCCTTCTTTGTTAGAAAAGAACTTGATTCATAGTAATAACATTGATGATCAACTATTGAAGTACCATTTATTATTTCACTCGGATAATTTTAATATGGGTAATAACTAATATAATTAACAAATAATGGATAATGGATATGATTAAACAATTAAAATGTGGGTGTTGGACCTGGAGGCAAAAATCTAAGGTGTAGATGGTTGAGTGAAATATCTGCCAGCCCCCCCATAACCCCACCCCCAATAATCATTTCTGGAATATCCCCCAGCAAATAAAATGGTTTAGTTATTTCATGTACCTTGACAATCATGTCGCCCTCCTGCAGCCCCTGGTGGTCAGCAGGCGTACCAGGCGCGACTGCGGCCACAAAGATACCTGTCCGGTTCCCACCTGATACTCGTATGCCAAGACCGCCATCCTTCTTGAAGGAAATAAATCGTGGCTCAGGCCTGAAATAAAAGGATTACACTAGCCATTATAAAGCTATCGTATACAAAAGACTACATAAACGAAAAACATAATCCTATGGTCTCTCTATCAATTGATTTAAAAAGAAATCTGTTGGACAATCCACTTGTGTGTAACAAACATGATGCCTTTGTCATTGATTTCAAAAGAAATCCATTGGATAAATCGTTTGCATTGAATAATACTTTGTTGAGAATTTCCATAGAAATCTATTGGATAATCAATTTGTGCCCAATAAGTCTGGCCATTGAGTCTTTGTTAGGAATTTCATAAGAGGTTCATTGGATAATCAATCTGTGTATACTCCTTTGGATGGCATATTTGTCGAAAATGACAAAAGAAATCTATTAGATAACCCATTTGTGTGCAGCGATAATTTCGAAAGAAACCCATTAGATTTCTATTTCAATATGTGTGTGTAAAAAGCCATTGTTGAGAATTTAAAAAAGAAATCCATTGGATGATGTATTCGTGTGTTACAAAGCAATGGTGTCTTCGTCAAGGATTTAAAAGACATTCGCTGGATAATACATTTATGTGTGTGTATTTTTAATTGGTGGTAGGTTCTGGAACAATTTTCTTTTCTTATGTGCATTTAATTAACAAGAAGCGTAGATTTGTAATTTTAATGCTTTTCAACAACACATAATATCCAATGACCAAACCACGTCATACCGCAATGCACACCTAACTCAAACATGTTCTATTAGTCGCTCAGACATGTGTAAACCGTCTAGTTTAGCTGGTGGGGATGTGGCAAGCATGACCCACTTGTCATGCAATGTCATGTATGTACTACCAGCAAAGCATGCTAGGGGAGTGGTAACCAGTCATGTAATCTTCAACTTGTCTCCTTCATGTTGATTGCATACTAAATTCCTTGCATTTATTTATTTATATATACAAATATATGAGCCTGTCTCAAAAGGTGTTAACTCTTCGTTTTTTTTGTCCATTGTAACGATTGACACAAAATAGCAGAGAAACGGTTACACTGAAAACACAAGGACATTTGTTTCAAATCAATATGTATTCTATTGGGATTATGAAACACCATGTAAAAAACCAATCAGTATATCCTGAGCAAATGCATAAGTAGATAGTATGTTGATCGTTACAATGGACAAAGTTTTGTCCCATATTGCTTAGCACCTTTTGAGACAGTCTGTATAAGTATATATATATATATCTAAGTATGCAAAGTGGATTACTTGGGCATATAGTAAAACAATTAACTTGATTAATAAATACACTGCATAAGATGCTAAAAGCAGTCTCTGGCACCCGCGATAGATTATGATAGTTTATTATCACCCAAATGAGTTATTATCAGCTAAACAGTGTCCTTAATATTAAGAAACTTAAATATTCGCTCAGGTTTGTAGCTTTCGAGTTCTAAGACATAAAAACAGCCTAGTAATAGTATAGCGGATGACATAGAGCATGGAAAATAAGATTTAGATGCATTTGAGCAAAACTAGGATTACGATACGATTGTTACTGGGGGAGGGGTTACACACTTCTGCCATTCCGGGGTGAGCTTCATAACCATTAGACAATCTAGGCTCCCTGATGCAATCATCCTACCCACGCCGACCTGTGTATGTGGTCGTCAGGGACGTCAGTGCACTTACTTACACTAATAATTAAGCAAGATTCACAATCGTGTAAATATGCTTTCCCCACGTCCCCATATATACACATTCCCCAACAAGCGCAAAGATAATAAATTACTTTTTTTTCTTTTAATCTCATAAAACCATATCCTTATTGTATTTACACGAATAAAAGACGGAATATTATATCTAGGTGCAACTAGGAATCGTAGCCAGTTGTAGCTTAAAAAGACCATTACAGGGTCCGCACACATGTGGAGATATGGAATTCAAGGTTATTTCAAGGCTGTTTTTGATAGGAATTCAAGACTATTTTCATTCGGATTTCAGGAAAAAACAACAATGGCCAATTTCAGACTAATTTAGATCAGTGGGGATAGTTTAATGGAATTCAAGGCTTCATAAGACTAATTACCCAAAATAGGTTAAATTCAATGCTTTTCAAGGCCGTGAAATGGGGCAAATGACATTCAAGACTTTTCAAGACTTTCTAGGCCCCGTACGGACCCTGCCATTCAGTGGATTAATTGGTGAACAGTTCAACACACAGCAATCAGTCAGTAAGAGGGGACCGACGCTGCGGCCTCCTGGCACCCTTACCTTCTGTTGCGCATACCATACATAGGGCGCCTGTAGGGTGGTGAAGGCAGACACTGTCAGTGCGGGAGTCGGGCCTGAACACCTCACCAAAGTGAGGCTCCACCAAGTGACTAATACACACATCTATTTGCCAAGTAACTAGTAATACACTCACTCAACTCATTGGAATATTTCCATGGTATTATAACACATTATGTCAAGAATACGATCTATCCAATATGGCTGACTGTGGGTGACTGAAAACGCGGGTGTTTATTCACTTCCGGTGTAGGCCTATGTGGTGAACAACGTGACGCTTACTGTGTACCATATTACATTGCGATTATTCGCCTACGTATAGATCGGTGACGTCATGGCTACAGCAGGATCCGTACACATGTGAAGATATGGAATTTCAAGGCTTTACTAGGTTTATTTTGATAGAAATTCATGACTATTTTCATTTGGATTTCAGGAAAAAACAACAATAATGAATGGCGATTTCGCACTAATTTAGATCAGTGGGCACGGTTTAATGGAATTCAAGGCTTTTCAAGACTAATTACCCAAAATAGGTTAAACTCAAGGCTTTTCAAGGACTTGAAATGGGGCAAATGAAGTCTAAGACTTTTCAAGATTTCCAGGCCCCGTAGGGACCCTGCTACAGTACACAGCTGGCTGCGCGCTCACTCACCCCTCGTGCTTTCGGCGTCGGACCCCTGCGTCCCGCATGTCGAATCCGGTGCCATACAAACTGTTGCTGTGGTACATGGACTCTGGACCTAATCAGTCATGCGCATGAAAAAACCCAGAAATACCATATTATTACATATTTATCCATATATTTGATAGGGTTAGATATATAATCACAGCACGGTTTGAAATTGATCGCATATCTAATGCTAAACAAAAGGGTCAGCAGCGGAAAGATCGTCTCCTTCACCCACCATCCAATGTGCCACCACACATTCCGAGCACAAATTCGACTCATCAGTCATCGACAAGTTCATAACAAATGATGAGTTGTTGTTAACATCACCACCAATGGAAAACCAAGAGAGAATGAAGAATATAAGCGTGTATGTTCCAGGATGTCAATCGCACCTCGCATTAGTTTCCAGATGGAAAATGATCAAGTACTGACAAGGCTGAACATTGCTTAATTTTGTTGATGGGATGAGAATCGGTCTTTCTAATATGATATTGGCCATACTATATGACATAAACTAGACGCAAACCCAAATTAAAGTTAGAAGATTCAATTTTTCTAACAATATTCAATGATGGAGGAGTGAATTTAACTAATCAATTCAATTTTTCTAACAATTCTCAACTAATCGATACAATTTTGCTAATAATGTTCAATGGGCAGCCTTACCGTGGTTGTGAGTGTTTCTTTGCAAGTGTGCTTACTGTGGTTGTGCGTGTTTTTTTGGCAGTGCCCTGACTGTGAGTGTGCATGGTTTGTATGGCAGCCATACCATGCTTGTACATGTTTTTTGGCAGTGCGCTTACCATGAATGTGTGTGGTTTGTGTGGCAGCCTTACCATGGTTGTGCGTGTTTTTTGGCTGTGCGCTTACCATGAGTGTGCGTGGTTTTGTGGCAGCCTTACCGTGGTTGTGTTTTTTTTTGGCAGTGCCCTTACCGTGAGTATGCATGGTTTGTGTGGTAGCCTTACCATGGTTGTGCGTGTTTTTTGGCAGTGCCCTTACCTTGAGTGTGCATGGTTTGTGTGGCAGCCTTTGGTAGTTCCCTTACCATGAGTGTACATGGTTTGTGTGGCAACCGTACCATGGTTGTGTGTGGTTTTTTGACAGTGCGCTTACCGTGAGTGTGCATGGTTTGTGTGGCAGCCTTACCATGGTTGTGTGTTTATTTTTGGCAGTGCGCTTACCGCGAGTGTGCATGGTTTGTGTGGCAGCCTTTGGTAGTTCCCTTACCATGAGTGTACATGGTTTGTGTGGCAACCTTACCATGGTTGTGTGTGGTTTTTTGACAGTGCGCTTACCGTGAGTGTGCATGGTTTGTGTGGCAGCCTTACCATGGTTGTGCATGTTTTTTTGGCAGTGCGCTTACCGTGAGAGTGTATGGTTTGTAAGGCAGCCTTACCATGGCTGTGCGTGTTTTTTGGCAGTGCCCTCACCATGGGTAAGCATGGGTTGTATGGCAGCCTTACCGTGCGTGGTGGGCAGTGGAGGGCGCGGCGGGCCGGGATCGTCATATGGCGACCGGCCGTGCTTGACAGGTGTGGCAGGGCGGTCGAGCAGCTCAAAGGACAGCGGCTTGAGTGGGGACCGCTCCGCTGTGCCCCCAGGGGGCGCTCCGTACCGGTCCACGTTCTCTTGCTTCCGCTGGTACTCGGGTGTCGCCGCCATTGGCCTGGACGGGATGTAGTCTGGACACACAAACACAAAATATGATTATATGCACCGTTTGTTTGTTTTCATTTCCCCCTCCCTCCCGCCTTAGTATTTTTGTTTGTTGGTGGAAGGTGGACTAGAGCTTCAAAATCAATGCAGCAGATACGCATAAACTATTTTCAGTTTTAATTAGGGATTCTTTTTGGGGGTGGGGAGTGCTTTTACTCTGAATAGGAATGATTATTTTATCTAGAACGTACCCTCAATTATCATGCACTTACCACCCTCGTCATTGAGATGACCTTTTTTGTCACTAGTGATATGCATTCTACTCTAAGTAGGGGTGATTAATTGATCTAAAACGTCCCCTTGATTGACATGCACTTACCTCCCTCGTCATTGAGGTGACCTTTTGTCACTTGTGCCGGACATCCTATTCTGATTAGAGGTGATTATTTGATCTAGAACGTCCCCTGAATTGACATGCACTTACCTCCCTCATCATTGAGGTGACTGTTTTGGCGCTTGTGCCGGGCATCCTTGGCTCCTTTGACGATGACCAGCTGAAGTTTATCCTTTGATTTCTCTATGTGTTTGCGAGCTTCGCTCAGTGATAAATTCTCTATGGGTGTATTGTTTATCTGCAAATAGAACGAGTAGATGCTGCAAGTCCACCGAGATGATTAAGCCTAATCCTACAGCACACTGGATGCCCTGCTGGCAGTAACCATGACGCAGCGGTCACGTCCCCCCCCCCCTCATCACCCTTTAAAAATAAATTACAAATCGAAAACACAAAAAATGTATGGATCAAATTTGAAAAAACTATTATCTATGTCAAGAAAATGTAATTATAGATTTAGGTTATGGCAATGGCAACGTAGAGAAACACCACTAAATGTTGTTAGCTTTGTGGGTTTCAAAAAAAGAATTAATGTATTTTAAAAGAAATATATATGATTTTAAGTTTCTGCCTTTAAAAATTATTTTGTTTATAGATAAATATAAATACAATCTGCCGTCCTTTAGTTTGAAGTAACTTTTATTGTAAATGGCTAACTTTGAAAATATTTGAAGTGAAAGGGATGTTGATTTTGACATGCACATTAACGCTCTTTAGCAGTAACAAGTTCAACAAAATTGACTTTGTATTTCCCTCGAGGCAGCAACAATTGCCTAATACAAGCACCCATATCTAAAGCTCCTGTCACACTATGGCTTGCGATCGCTTGCGACCAAAGAAGCCACAGTCATCAGCGACCTCCTTGCGACCAAAGAAAGGTTTGCCAACCTCCTTGCGACCAAAATGGTCGCAAGGAAGTTTCTAGTGCAGTTGCTGCAACCTCCTTGTGACCAAAATGGTTGCAAGGTCAGTGACCACTGAGGACCACTTTGCCACCACTTTGCAACCAACCTTTTTTGTGATCGCAAGCAATAGTGTGCCTGAAATATAAGTTAGACAAATAGGATCAAATCTAAGTAAATATATCTTTTTATAGAAAATTTGATGCTTTATTCAGATTATTCAGCTGTAAGCATCAAAACGTATTCTCCACAAGTAGACCTATCTAACTGTTGGAAATAGATTACAATTACTTTATGCCATCTAATGCAAATGACCAAGTTTATTTGAATTTTCTGGAAACCCCAAATGCCCCATATATTATGCTTTAATGAAAAATGCGTATTATTAATTCCTTCCATAACAAATTAGAAGACCAGACAGAGGTAATTGATCGAGCCGAAGACTCTGGCTGACCCTAAAGACCTGACGTTATATTTTATTGAGCAAAACCGGAGGTGAAATCAAAAGATGATAGGGGGGTGAGGGACCACCTGGAGGGCAGGAGGGGAGTTAGGGAATTGCTTGATGGCAGACCTCCTGCTCCCCAGGCTGCACCCCAACCTCCAGTAACCCAAACTACCCAAGATCATATCAAATTAGATTACAGGAGTAGATGCAGTGAATAGAACAAGATAATTACTACATGAATAATATTTGCATAAGTACTTTATACCTCATATTGCAATGCATTGGTTATTCCATTATATTGGCTGGAAAAGAAGTATATTTCAGTATCTGGAAATATAAACAACAACATTCTGATAACTGTGAGCACCACGGCATAGTGAGCATAATAGTGCAGCAGGTATCGAGCCATGTACTCACTTTTAATATTGTGTCGCCCTCCTTCAGGCCGCCTTCTTGGGCTGCTAAGCTGTTGCCAACAATTTCCTTAATGAATAGTCGGTAACCGAGAACTAAACCATAGTCTGGAAAACAGGTAAGTAAAACAAATAGAAAATTAGCGATAAGTTAACAGCCGCCACCGCCTATCACAAAACACCCAAGGCTTAATGTTTATACGTTTTTATGTTTCTTTATATAAAAAAAACATAAGAGGGGGAATCGGGGAGTGAACAAAACCCCAAAAGAAATAATTAATGAGTGCACCAGTATCTAAGTTGGGTGTGTAGGATCAAATGGAAGATAAGCGTCATGTTTGTAAAATAATATAGTACTTTCATCGGAGTATACAATTTTATTTAATGCTGAGCCGCCCCCCTCCCTTCCAGTTTCCCTCACAACCCCCACAACCCCAACCCCAACCCCCCTGGAGCTTTCACTGTGCGCCAACCCTGTGCAAGGAGCTCACTCAACCTGGACACTGCCACTTCCTCAAGGACTTGATGCGTGACTGTAGCTGTGACCTCACATGTTGTTCAGTGAATAATCCCTACTGAGGCGTGGCGTGTGGTTTATTTGAGGTTTTACGTCCTGTCAACACTTAAAGTCACATCAAGATGGTTACCTACTTGGGACAGGATTCACGCATGACGCTTTTATAGTGTTGCCTCACTCTGATACCGTGCAGGCAGGCACCATGACCTGATATCCCACTCAGTCAAATTATCCTGACACTGAGCCACCCTGTTCTTGACCTATCCTAGTCAATGCTGAGTGTCAGGAATGGTAGCGATAAGTATCAATTTTGTAATTCTTTGGTTAGACACGCCACTTACTGCAGCTCCTCTCCAACACAACACACACCTTGTTGTAATTCTTTGGTTAGATGTGCCACTTACTGCAGCTCCTCTCCAACACAACACACACCTTGTTGTAATTCTTTGGTTAGACGTGCCACTTACTGCAGGTCCTCTCGAACACAACATACACCTTGTAATTCTGTGGTTAGACACAGCACTTACTCCAGCTCCTATCCAATACAACATACACCTTGTTGTAATTCTTTGGTTAGACACGCCCCTTACTGCAGTTCCTCTCCAACACAACACACACCTTGTTGTAATTCTTTGGTTAGACGTGCCACTTACTGCAGGTCCTCTCCAAAACAACATACACCTTGTAATTCTGTGGTTAGACAAGAGAATCCATGTTTACTTCACAGACCTCGTGGGTTCCCCTATACACCTGTACACCCCACACAATTAACTACCCTCACTTTTTCTTTTTTTTTGTGTGTGCATATATCAGATAATTTTCTATTGCCATTTCAAAAGGTATCAAAGGTATTGCCTGATCCATGCCATTTTTACTTCACATCACTAACTATTCTCACTATATTATACAGTATATATCTCACCCTAGTTTATATCGATTCATTTGATCCACCAGTAGAAAGATCACCCCTCTGAAGGGCAAAACCAAGCCTCAAACGGCCATCTGATGACAGTGGCAAAAGTAATGTATGTCGTAGCAGCCCACTTCGCAGCATTACCGAATCAGTGGAGCGCAGGCTTCCCTCCCGTGTGGAAGGTCAGCAGTTCGATTCATGGGCGAGTTAAACCAATGACTTACAAAATTGATACTTGTCGCTATCTAGCCTGGTGCTTTCCATTACTAGGATAGGGCACAGAATGGTTAGTTCAGTATCAGGATTATGTGACTGAGTGGAAAATTGGGTCATGGTGTCAGCAGCCTGGTCTCCCAATAAAGGTGACATGAGTGCAGACCATCAAAATTCAGTACCTGTCCTGATATGACCGTAGATGTTGCTGGGACGTAAAACTCCAACAAACAAATTACTCCATTAAATAGAATCTCATCGTGGATGCTCTGTGAAAAAAAGGTCTATTTACCTACCCTACAGTAAGGTTAAATCAAATCAAATTCAATGACAACAATTATAATGCATTTAGCTGGAGACCCAGAGGACACCAACTGGTTCGGAGTACAAAGCAACATAAATGAACTACACTTTTGGTGCTTAGAAGTGATTATATATAGCTTAATCATCTGAAAAAATACACCCCACAAATTGATACATTCAATTATTTCTCAATTTAAAGGACCCCTCTCAATACATCTACAAAAAGAAACCCCATAGAACAAAAAGCTGTATGGTTTGAGGTTTATGTGAGGTATATAAAGAAAATTAATTTCAAAGCCAATTAATCCGATAGAAATTGATCCTTATTTTTTAAAACTCGTCCCCACCCACCCAAAAAAAGGTAGTCCCCAATTGTTATACCTCGCCACCCCCCCCCCCCCAAAAAGAGTGGTTTACTTACCATCTTTTTTGCTCTTCTTTGTTAACGTCACTTTGAAAGGCTGCTCGAAACTACTATCAGCGGGCACGACTATTTTCCTACGAATGACCTGGAGATAAAAATAGAAAAAAAACAATGTGAGTTATCGCTTTTATTTCATGCATAACGGGTATTATACAGGTCACAACTTTACAGCGGCATAATTACACGATTTAAACGGCCTCGTTCTCAGAGGAACTGCCGTCTATTAGTGCACGCATGCGCGTGCAAATAAACTCATCGATGCGTGACGCAACGCACACATTTAGTGGACCACCAGGTATCAGCAGAATTGACCAGCATCGAGGCACCAGCATGGTATGACCAAAGACCCTATAACACTAAGATGAGTCACTCCTTATCTCTCCTATGGTAATGTAAATTTTGCAGTGCCATCTTGTGGTGGGTTTGATCAGCCCGGCTGCTGGCTGGTGTTTCACATGTAAACACATAGGCCTACAAGGCGAGAGGGTGAGCTTAAAATAAAAAAAGAGATTGCCTGTCATTTGGATTTGGCTGATGTTGGGCTTACTGCCTGGTTTCCACCTCCCTCTGCCCTGCCCTCCCTCATTCCCCCGCCCTCCTCTCCCTCCAACATCCCAGCTTCACCACCCTTCGCCCTACCTCCCCTCACTCCCCCACCCTCCCCTTCGCTCACCCCCCCTTCCATCCCACCCTCGGCCGGCCTTACCGCCCTTCCCCCTCCTATCCCCACCCTTCCCTCTCCCTATCTCCCTCCTCATCCACCTTACCCAGTGCTCTCACACCACCTATCTCCCCTCCCCTTCCCCCTCCTCACCCTCCCTTTCCTCACCCACCTCATTCGGCGCTCTCACACCACACCTCCCTCCCCCTTCCCCCTCCCCTCCCTCTTCCTCCCCTCCACTCCCCCTCCTCACCCACCTCAGTCGGTTCTCTCACACCGCACCTCACGATCCCCTCCCCCTGCCTGTTGTAAGGGGATGGGGGAGGAGGTCCCCACTGGCTGCGTGTTGCAATTCAGATAGAACTCCCACCCCCACCGCTACCCCCACCCTGCCCCTCCACCCCACCCACCGTACACACATTTTGTGTGGTGAGGGTTGACGGTGTGTGTAGTTGGGGTGTAGGTGGGTAATATGGGGGTGTAGGTGTAGGTGTGTGTGGTGGGTGTATAGGGTGTGTGTGGTGGAGGTGTAGGTGGTTTGTGGTGGAGTTGTAGGGGCCTTGCAGAGCGGCATCTCACAATCTTTAGCATCCCTAAACCCCCACCACACCTACACCCTCACCACAGCCTTAAACCTCCACCACACACACCTAAACCCCCCACCACATTCCTATACCTCCACCACATCCCTAGACCACACACCCCCAACACAGAACCACACTCCCACCACACACACACCACACCTACACCACCACCACACACCTATACCATCACCACACACACCTACACCTCAACCACACACACCTACACCCCAATGACACACACACTTACACCCCCAGCACACACACCCACCCCAGACCTACACCACCAACACACACATACCTACACCGCACCCCACCACATCCCCAAACCCCCACCACACCCCCCACCACATCCCTAAACCCCCACCACACACCTACCAAGCGACAGCAGGGTTTCTTCTGACACTCCAATGCTATCAAAATGATCAAACCCACCACCTGGTGCGCTGGCTGTTCTCTTGATTACACAGTACAGGCTGAGTGAGCCGTCTTAGTGTTATAGGGTCTTTGGTATGACTCGTTCTGGGTACAGTACAGGTACACCCACCAACCAGTCCTTTAAGCTGCATAGTCCGATAGTTTTGAGTTTCTGTCATTTTCTGAGATAAATATATTAGGTTGGTCATTGTAATCAATGTTACATTAGTTTGAAGTAACTTTTATATTAACTGGCTAACGTTGGAGATATTTGAAGTGCAACCATCCAACATTAATTTTGGCATGCATGCCAAAACTCTAACACCACAGGCTTCTGCAGTGATATGTTCTATTCAATTGCTTCAGGACTCCCTTCTGTGTGATGACAAATGATTAATAAGTGCACTAGTATCTAAGTTAGATATGTAGAATCAAATCTAGATATTTGTTTTGGTTTTGAAAGGTTGATGTTTTCATCGGACTATGCTTTAACGCTGCATAGTCCGATGAAAGCATCAGATTTGTGGTTGTAAACTGACCAAAACACTTACCTAGATTTGATCCTACATATCCATCTTAGATATTGCTGCACTTATTAAAACTGCATTGTCCGATGAAACCATCACATTTTTAAGACCAAAATGCTGACCTAGATTCCATTAGAACTACATATCTAACTTAGATACCGTTGCAAGTATTAAGTATTGGTTACCGCCTAGAAGGGAATACCATAGAACATGTTACTACAGAAGCCTACGGTGTCAGAGTTTTGGCATGCTTGCCAAAATTGATCTGGCATGTTTGCACTTCAAATATTTCAAAAGTTGGCTATTTAAAATAAAAGTTACTCCAAACTAAAGTAAAATAGCTTATACCAATTAACCTAATACATTTATCTCCCCATAAACACCATGACCTAATTTCCCACACAGTCATATTATCCTGATACTGAGCTAACCAGTCTTTGCCCTATCCTAGTAATGCCGAGCACCAGGCTAGGTAGTGATAAGCATACATTTTTTAAGTCATTGGTTTGACTCAACCGGGAACCTTTCGTACGGGAAGCTTGCGCTTTACCGATTCGGCCACTGCGTCCGGTGGATATTCACGACGTTGGTTGATTGGTTGTTGAAACTTTACGTCCTTGCAACATCTAAGGTCATATCAGGACGGGTACCGACTTGTGAGAGTGCGCACTCATAGCGACTTTATACTATAGTATTGCCCCACTGGATATTCACGACGTAATGAGGTGTGAGACATGACAACAGGCTGTAACCATAACAACACCTGTCAGTCTGACCTCTGGTGGAGGTTTTTAAAAGGCAGTTATCAATAGGATTATGAGATAACGTCTTATTAACAGTCCGCTGACCATTTAGTAGAAAATCAATAGGATTATGAGATAACGTCTTATTAACAGTCCGCTGACCATTTAGTAGAAAATAGGCAATGTCCCATAATTACAAAGCAGACATGCCATGGCCTTCATTAAAGTTGCACAATCCAATGGTTTTGAGTTTCTGTCATATTGTTTTAAAGTAGGTATTGTAGTGGTCTGCACTGACCTCTCAGGCAAGTAACCACATAGACAGGTAGGCGTGGGGAGTGTGTTGATATCAGGGAGCCTAGGTGGTGTAATGGTTAGAACACTGGCCCGGAATGCAAAGAGATGTGGGTTCGAGTCCCGCTCTAGGCACAGTATTTCCCATTTTCATCACCCCCATGACACTGGTTGCCGTGATCAGGATCCTGTACAAGCTTTGCGCTGTATGGTTGTTGAACCTACCCTGTGTATGTATGTGTTAGTGCATTGCCTGTATGTATGTAATTGTAAGCATTACAAGACTTACAATTCCAGGGGGACGAGTGTAGTGGTCTGCACTGACCTCTCAGGCAAGTAACCACATAGACAGGTAGGCGTGGGGAGTGTGTTGATATCAGGGAGCCTAGGTGGTGTAATGGTTAGCACACTGGCCCGGAATGCAAAGAGATGTGGGTTCGAGTCCCGCTCTAGGCACAGTATTTCCCATTTTCATCACCCCCATGACACTGGTTGCCGTGATCAGGATCCTGTACAAGCTTTGCGCTGTATGGTTGTTGAACCTACCCTGTGTATGTATGTGTTAGTGCATTGCCTGTATGTATGTAATTGTAAGCATTACAAGACTTACAATTCCAGGGGGGACGAGTGTAGTGGTCTGCACTGACCTCTCAGGCAAGTAACCACATAGACAGGTAGGCGTGGGGAGTGTGTTGATATCAGGGAGCCTAGGTGGTGTAATGGTTAGCACACTGGCCCGGAATGCAAAGAGATGTGGGTTCGAGTCCCGCTCTAGGCACAGTATTTCCCATTTTCATCACCCCCACGACAGTATATTAAGTTTCTTGTTATAATTTACTTGATTTTACATTGAAGCAACATGTATACTAAAGGGTTAACATATAAGAGATTTGAATTTAAAAGGGTCAAAAGTAATTTTGGCATGCATGTCGAAATGGTGGATGGCACCATAGTCTTCAGCAGTGGAATGTTCTATTAAATTGACTTAGTATTCCCTTTTTAGGTAGTAATAAATGCTTGAGGCTAACCTGGAAGGACAAAGTGACAAATAAGGAAATAATCGAACGGACGGGGGTGCCCTCTATGGAAGATCTTCTGATCAAAAAGAATCTCCGGTGGACTGGACACCTCATGAGGATGTCATCAGACAGGCTACCGAAGCAGATCCTCTATTCCCAACTGTCTTATGGCTACAGAAAGAGAGGGCGCCCTCGTCTCTGGTTCAAGGATACCATCAAGAGAAACCTGAAGCTGAGAGACATTAAGACCGACTCCTGGACACAACTCTCACAGCAGAGAGCTAAATGGAGAGCGGCAGTCAAGTAATGAAAGCAGTCTTTGTCACATCGCGACCGACAGCATGATGATGATGAAATGCTTAATGAGTTCACTACTCACTATCTATGATGGAAACATAGCATCATATCTAGATAAGTGTCTTTGTTTCGGAAAGTTGATGCTTTCATCGGAATATGCAGCTTTAAATAAACACAAACAAGGAAGGTGGAGAGCAAACTCTGAAGTGCCACATAACAGTGATTTGAAAATAATGTCTATCTTATTTGTGAAGGATTGCACGGCATGAGAAACCCCATCCTTCCAGTCTCTGGAGAGCAAGCGCCCTCACCCGTGTCGCACCGGAGTGGTGAGCCATGGAGATCAGGGTCATGTGACGAATGACACAAATATATACATACACATATATATATATATAGGAGAGAGAGAGCGAGAGAGAGAGCGAGAGAGAGCGAGAGAGAGACAGATAGACAGACAGACAGAGCGAGAGAGCGAGCGAGAGCGGGAAGTATACATATGTGTTCTATACTTTAACTTATAAGGATTATGCGAGTGTAAAGGCGTGGAAGGGAATTTATTATTATTATTTGTTATATTCATTATCTACCAACCACTATTCTCGATGTATTCGCTCCTTCGCCTAAATCCTGGTACTGGTGGTGCCACCAACGACCCAACCCCTAATTGTGGGCGCGCCCATTGTCATTCGCACCCGAGAATTTATACCCTAGTGGGGCGCTTGTGCAAAGAAATAACAATTGTGTTACCTAGTTATCACACATAAACACCAGCTATACGCCACTCTGACATCGAAACATATACATCATCAGAAGGTCATTTTGGAAAAGATAAATTTACATTTTATTTCGACCAAAATGCCCTCCATCCATATCTGCCAGATACAAAAGGTCGCTAAGTCGTTTGGGGACTCAAATTGATCGGAGGGTATTAGGAGATAGCTGCACACTTCTCCGGCATGTCAACTGCCCTGTCATGTTCGGAGAGATAGCAGGCAGAGATAGGTCGAGCCCTCTCTGAGGGCGAAGTGAGCACGTCAATCAACGTTTGCTATAGGGGTACTTTTCGAAATCCGATATTGGGTCTTACTTTTCTTCGCTATTCACGGCAACTTCAAATCTTAGGTCTTCTCCCACCCCATCCTCTTTGAAAATGTGGTTTCGATTGCATAATTTCCAACAGTTCCCCCCCCCTTCTAAGTAGCTTTATTTGAACAGGGCAAACAGTCTGATGCTATATCTGCCACTTGTGTCTAGTCTAGGTATGTATAGGTCATTTGTTATTTGCTAGCCTGAGGGAGTTGCTGACTTGATAGATCTGCTCAAGAAAATGGTAGAATTCTCATTGATCTAGTCTGTCTATCTGTGAGCTTGTCTCTGTCTGCCTCTATCTCTCTCTCCCCCCTCTCTCTCTCTCTGTTTCTATCTGTATTTACATGTCTCTCTTTCTCTCCGTTTGTCGGTGTCTGTGTCTGCATCTGTCTCTCTTGCTGTCTTTCTTATCCCTGTGTTTCTGTCTTTCGCTGTACGTCTGTCTGTCTCTCTCAACCACTCTCTCTTTTTTTTTCTATATCTCTCTCTATATATAATATATATATATTATATATATCATATATATATATGTATCTATATTTATATCTAAAAAATATCAAAAGGGTCCAAACATGACAATTTTATTTTTTATTGGAAGTTCCAATGACCCACAAGCAATATACTTTTGGAATTTTCAAAATATCCCAAAATTTGACTGACATACGTCCATTTGAAAGTTAGTAATTTCCATAGCTTTTCTAGGCGCCGTGGCAACGGTCCCACAACCATAGAGTTCGTCGTCGCCGTCAGATGTTGCATGCGTTGTGAATATTGTCAATTGGATTAGAGCATTCACATGCTTCGTTAAGGGGTTCTGCTTGGGAGGTGTGGGCGCGGTGTGCACTGGGAATGTAACATGGCAATGCCAGGTCCCATGCAGAACATTTCCATCTTTGCATGGCATGTTTTATAGGACAATCACAATATAGGCCTACCTAGCTTCAAAGATAAAATGTGGCAATCCGTTAAACAATGCATATATTACTCAGTAGACACAACTACAAAAAGTGCATTCCTACATGTGCACTCTCTTCATCCCCGCAGGCAAATTCCTACCGGTTTTTATTTTGTTTTCTTTTGGGGGGGGGGGGGGGTTAGATTTTTGCTTTGCTTATCCATCAGTTTATCTTAAGTTTTGGTGTGGGTTTTTTTGTCCGACTTCTTTGGGCGTTTTCTTTTATTGTTGATATTCTAAGTTTCGCGTTAAGTGGTGGTTAAATGCATATCTCGGTGCGTTGCTGTAGATCGGGTAACGCATGCGCAGAGGTGGGCCTGTTTTAAACGGAACAAGATGGGTAGAACAGTGCCAAACTGTCTTCTATTGAACGGAAAAGGTGAATAAGATAACTCAATATAGGGTCACCTAGAAACAGAGCTGGGTGGATACAGTAATGCAATATACTATCATCTAGTCATGGGGAAATGCGGACAGAATAAAACACAATATTGTTCCATCAAGTAATGGAACAGGATGGCTAGAATAATGTAATAGTGTGCCATCTAATAATGGAACAGGATGGCTAGAATAATGTAGTAGTGTGCCATCTAATAATGGAACAGGATGGCTAGAATAATGTAATAGTGTGCCATCTAATAATGGAACAGGATGGCTAGAATAATGTAATAGTGTGCCATCTAATAATGGAACAGGATGGCTAGAATAATGTAATAGTGTGCCATCTAATAATGGACAGGATGGCTAGAATAATGTAGTAGTGTGTCTTTAGTGTGTCCATCTAATATGGAACGGATGGCTAGAATAATGTAATAGGTGCATCTAATATGGAACAGGATGGCTAGAATAATGTAGTAGTGTGCCATTAATAATGGAACAGGATGGCTAGATAATGTAGTAGTGTGCCATCTAATAATGGAACAGGATGTCTAGAATAATGTAATAGTGTGTCATCTAATAATGGGAACAGGATGGCTAGAATAATGTAATAGTGTGCCATCTAATAATGGAACAGGATGGCTAGAATAATGTAATAGTGTGCCATCTAATAATGGAACAGGATGTCTAGAATAATGTAGTACTAGTAGTGTGCCATCTAATAATGGAACAGGATGGCTAGAATAATGTAATAGTGTGCCATCTAATAATGGAACAGGATGTCTAGGATAATGTAATAGTGTGTCATCTAATAATGGAACAGGGGCTAGAATAATGTAATAGTGTGCCATCTAATAATGGAACAGGATGGCTAGAATAATGTAATAGTGTGCCATCTAATAATGGAACAGGATGGCTAGAATAATGTAATAGTGTGCCATCTAATAATGGAACAGGATGGCTAGAATAATGTAGTAGTGTGCCATCTAATAATGGAACAGGATGGCTAGAATAATGTAATAGTGTGCCATCTAGTATCAGGGAAAGCTGTAATATAGGATCATCCCCAATGTACTGACATGGCTGTGAGGAGCATAACTCCCTTAGTTGTAATATACCAATACTCACAATAAATAAATATATATAAAAACTAAAAATGCTTTAGTTAGATAAAGAAAAGAAAAATGTCCATTGCCATATTAACCCTTTCTTTTCACTAACCTGCTCCTACTCTTACCGCATGGACTATTTGCCAAGAACACATTCCATGAATTGGAAGTGTATAAAAGTGTTGTGGTCTTTGCTATGTGTTAAGATTCTCTTCCCTGTCGTATAAAAGCGCCGGATATGGGAAAGTTGTAAAAACTCTATGACATATCATCCATCTATTTATTAACGCATACAAAGACCAGGCTGCCAGCACCATGACCTGATATCCCACTCTGTCACATTATCTGGACACTGAGCCAACCAGTCCTTGCCCTATCATAATGTAACAATGCTGAGTGACTGGCTAGGAAGCGACAGGTCACATTCCATGAATTGGAAGTGTATAAAGGTGTTGGTCTTTGATATGTGTTAGATTCTCTTCCCTGTCGTATAAAAACGCCGTATATGGGGAAGTTGTAAACGCTGTAAGACATATCATTCATCTATTTATTAACGCTTACACTCATACGCACATGGTATTTTACTAATCCTGAAACTCACATTTGACATTAGAATAAAAGAATATCTTGACTCTCAATAGTTTGATATATCTTAGTAAGATGGTTGGTTGTTGCAGTTTTACGTTCTGGCAACATCTAAGGTCATATCATGACGGGTCATATCATGACTTGTGGCAGTGCACACTCATGGCGACTTTATAGTGTTGTCCCTCTGAAAGACCAGGCTGCCAGCACCATGACCTGATATCCCACTCAGTCACATTATCCGGACACTTGAGCCAACTAGTCCTTGCCCTATCATAATATAACAATGCCGAGTGCCTGGCTAGGAACCGACAAGTATAAATTTGTACGTTATTGGTATGACTCGACTAGGGCTCAAACTGATGGGATCGAATCCCACGATCTACTAAAACGGTGGACAGACGCTCAACTCAGTCGGTCATCCCGTCTGATGGGTATCTTATTCTTAGTAAGAAGGGGTTGAGGGAGTGGAGGGGGGAGGGGGCAACATGATACGTAGGTAAACCTTCAGCGCTCTACAGGTGTAGAGCTACATGTGTGTCGACTGAAGACAGATTCAACGTACCTGTACATACCTGCATTTAACACACAGCTGACATACATACCCACTGGAGCTGATCCCGTTTGACAGCAACCACTGACATACTGCCTACCCCTTGACTCATATTCCCACATATTCTTGACATGAAACCCATTAAAAAAAGAATAATAGGTGCAGTATTAGTAAATAAAGGAATAATTGGATAGCTACAGAGACATGGACAATCTCTAAGAAAATGTACAAACATTTAGCAGCATTTGAGATGTGGACTTATCGAAGGATGATGAAAATATCATGGACAAAGAAGATCACCAACAAAGAAGTTCTCAGAAAAATTAAAAATAAGAAAAGCTTGTTTGCCACTATACAGACAAAGAAACTTATTTATTTTGGCCACATCATTCGTCAGAGTTCAATATACCGTACATTGTTGGAAGGGAAGGTGAATGGCAGCAGAGGGAGAGGGAGACCAAGAACATCATGGTTTACAAATATTTCACAGTGGACAGGCTTGAATTATTCACAGTCTATCAGAACAGCACAACATTGGGATAAGTGGAGAACCATTGCATCCAACCCTCGACTAGAGGACGTAACTATTGATTGATTGACAGACTCATTGGGTGGGGGGTGGGGGGTGGGGGGCATTGGATAGCTACATGCACAGGGGGGGGGGGGGCACAGTAGCATTAGAAATGCAGTTCATAGGTTCGATCTGTTTGCAATAACAAGTATAGCGTCCACGAATGACAGGCTAAAACTAGTGGCAAACATGAAAGTAATTGTTTATACAATAATCAGCTGGAAATGTAGTAGTTGCACTATCTGCTTTCACACCAATGTAATTAATCTGGAAGTATATTATTAATACGGTCAAATCGTGGTTGCTTTCACATCAATCTAATTAATCTGGAAGCTATAAATAATTATTGTGTCCTTTCAACCAATCATATTTCTATATATAGTATAACTAAGTCCCAAACTCTTGGAGAAAGTAACTTGAGTAACCATATTGTTTGATTTATAACCAAATGTGTGTATGATGAAGCCACAAATGAATGTAACAATTGGACAAAGTAATGACTGCAGAGTAGAGATCCATGTGTAAGTCTAGACTAGATTGCGGGTAGAATAGGGCCTAATATTCAGTCTTGACTGTGCCGACTGCCCGACCCGACTGTCAGCTGGCGATTAAATCAGGCATGACAGTGGGCTCTGATAAAACATGCGGAAATATATGACGAGCAATAATCACATCACAGGGTCCATACCCATGTGAATATATGGAATTCAAGGCTATTTCAAGGCTGCTTTTGATAAGAATTCAAGGCTATTTTCATTTGGATTTCAGGAGAAAAAACAACAAAAGTGAATGGCGATTTAGAACTAATTTAGATCAGATGGGACAGTTTAATGGAATTCAAGGCTTTTCAAGACTAATTACCCAAAAATAGGTTAAATTCAAGGCTTTTCAAAGCCTAAAATGGGGCAAATGAAATTCAAGGCTTTTCAAGACTAATTACCCAAAAATAGGTTAAATTCAAGGCTTTTCAAAGCCTAAAATGGGGCAAATGAAATTCAAGACTTTTCAAGATTATTCAGGCCCCCGTACAGCTAAGATCATAACAATTACAACAGAATGCTCTCTAACTGGAGCCTGTAACGATTGGTCATAGACATCGACGCTGAGAGTGAAACCCGACTTCCGGTAATGCACTCTGAGAGTGAAACCTGACTTCCGGTAATTTTCTGCGACTACCTGCCAGTGCTAAGCCTGCGAGAGAATTTCCGAAATCCATTCTCTGACTGCCCGATGGTCAACGTCAGCATAATAATTATATTCCTGGCATTTTGTGATAATACATAAGTATTAGATGAAGAAATTGTGGAATCGGCGATTCTGAAAAATCGCGGAGATCCAGGATATCGTGGCGATCTGTCACCCCAGTTAAATAGTGCTCAAATCTGGCCTGTCGTCGGTTAGAAACAGCTATTTCCAACAAACTGGGAATTGATTACCTGTTTATTTTAATCGGGTAGAATTTAGGACGAAAATATGCAGCTTTCGTCTTCACATATTCCTTCAGTCGAATAAATAGATGGCGCTCTTGCACAGTGCTTTGCAAACCCAATACATGAAAGCTGCGTAGTCTGATGAAAACATCAAATTTTAAAAACCAAAACAACTATCTAGATTTGATTGTATATATCTAATTTAGATAACGGTGCACTTACCAAACATTTTCCGCCACATAGAAGGGCATACTGAGTCAATTTAATGGAACATGTTACTGCATAATCCTATGGTGTCCGAGTTTTGATGTGCTTGCCAAAATTAATTTGGCATGTTTGCACTACAAATATTTCAAAAGTTAGCCAGTTAAAATAACAATTATTTCAAACTAAAGGGTAGATACATTAATACGATCAACCTAATATATTTATCTCAGAAAGTGACAGAAACTCAAATCCATCGGATTATGCAACGTTAACCCACTGGGCTGCACACATGGTTGGTTCAGTCACTGTCGGGCACGACGGGTGAGGCATATAGTTGGTCCAGTTAAAGCCATGCATACATGAATAGTAATGAAATCATGTATGTAGCTCTGATCGTTCAGGAATGTCATTAAACTACAGCTGCATCCGCACACCTCATAGCAGGGTGCAGGTGTGTGTGTGTGCGTGTGTGTGTGTGTGGGGGGGATATTGCTTCAGCACAATGTACATTGTATAGGATGCCTTACACAGTGCATGATTAGCCTATTTAACTAGGCACAGGTCAGAACGCATTCACTAATTGTAGCTACCTTTAACTAGAACACTGTCTGCATTATGTCAGCATATTTAACGCATTCCTGTGGCTGGGGATTCGGTGAATTGGGATAGAAGGAAGAGAGGAGAAACAGAGGCGAGAGGGGACAGAGAGAGAGGGAGAGAGGGGGAGAGAGGGGGGGAGAGGAGGAGGGGGGAGAGGGAGAGAGGGAGGGGAGAGGGGGAGAGGGAGGGAGAGAGAGAGGGGGAGAGAGGGAGAGAGAGGGAGAGAGGGAGGAGGGAGAGAGAGGGAGGGAGAGAGAGGGAGGAGAGAGGGAGAGAGAGGGAGAGGGGGAGAGAGGGAGAGGGAGAGAGAGGGAGAGGGGAGAGAGAGGGAGAGGGGAGAGAGAGGGGGGGAGAGAGAGGGAGGGGGAGGGAGAGAGAGAGGGAGAGAGAGAGGGAGAGAGAGGGCGAGAGAGGGAGAGAGAGGGAGAGATGGAGAGAGAGAGGGGGAGAGAGAGGGGGAGAGGGAGGGCGAGAGATGGAGAGAGATGGAGAGAGAGGGGGAGAGTGAGAGTGAGGGAGAGTGAGGGAGAGAGAGTGAGGGAGAGCGAGAGGGAGGGAGAGGGTGAGAGTGAGGGGAGAGGAGAGGAGAGGAGAGGATAGGAGAGGAGAGGAGAGGAGAGGAGAGGAGAGGAGAGGAGAGGAGAGAGCGACAGAGGGCGACAGAGACAAACGGAGAGGCAGAGATACAGACAAGACGGCCAAAGTAATCCTAGTTTGCCTTCAATGATTTAAGTAATTAGGACTGAGGTGTGGCTAAGGTACCCGTACACACACAGGTCACCTGCCAACTGCGAGTGGACACGGTAGACCCCGGGCCATACATCGCCACTACAGAGCTAAACCTCATTCACAAAGCATGACCCCATTAACACCCCCATGAATATACATGTATACATGTATGCTGCACAAATAACATCTTATACAAACAATCCCTTGCCTTAAATGACTACTCTGCAGAAATGCCAACAGGGTTATTCCAATGCACTGCGAGATGCTTTAAGCCGTTGTACACACACAAACACACCAACACACACACACAAACACACACACACCTAGTCAATCAGCAGAGGACGACGTCGGCGTTTGCTAATTAGTTCAGCCTGTCAATCTCCCACAAAGGTCCAAGACGCTGGCTGGGACGCAGCGTCCCATGCCGGGTACCAGACCTACCTGCCCCGCGTCCATTGTGCCGCCGACGGCCGGGCTGCGCGCGCGCACACAGGGCTGGTTTGTGTGTGTGATACAGGTGCTCCGGGCAGTCAGTGTTAGTGTTGGTGATGTTTAGGCTTGACTAATGGGATCCTCCATGTGCATGTGTGCGTATGCATATACGTAGGGGCGTGAGTGACTGTACCCCAGCCCCCCCCCCCCCCGCCCCACATACTTCACACACATACCTGAAGCGTTAAACACCACTTTCCCCCACCCTTACCTCCTCGGCAACAGCTTCGCATCATGCCCACCAGACACCTACCCACAACTATGTCACAAACCACAATCGCCAATCGTTATCTTCTTTTCCTTTTCTTGGTTTTTGTGGGGTTTTTTGGTGTTTTTTTTGCTTCTGTGTTCTTTGTGGGTCAAACATGCATGGTGGTACTGTTAGTGTATATACACACACAAATATACTTTAAACCCCAAGAAAGGCAAGTTTCCGCCGTCCGTAGATGTTGCCAGGACTTAAAACTCCAACAACCAACAGGCAAGTTTCAGGAAATCCCACCGTCGGCTGGTGTCTGGGTCCAGCTTTCGAAGTTCCACATGGCCGATTCGAGGAACTCTCAGGGTGTCTGGCTGGCTGGCAGTGATAACAAGATCGACTGTGAACTTTGTCACTTTATTGTAGGTAGGCAGGCATGTTGGCTGACAGTTAGACAGGTAGACAGGTACGCAGGCAAACAGGCAAGCTCTCTGGCTGGCAGGCTGGCTGACAGGATATTTGTCTGTCTGCCTGCTGACCGCCTGCCAGACCGGTTGTCTGAATGGTTGTGCCTGTCTGACCGGCTGTCTGACTGGCTATGTGACCAGTTTTCTGACTGACTGTCTGACTGGCTATCTGACTGGTTGTCTGACCGGCTGTCTAACTAGCTGCCTGACCGGCTGTCTGACCGGTTGTCTGGCCGTCTAACTGGCCGTCTAACTGGCCGTCTAACTGGCTGTCTGACCGGCTGTCGGACTAACTAGTTGTCTGACCGGCTGTCTGACCGGTTGTCTAGTTGTCTAACTGGTCATCTAACTAGCTGTCTGACCGGCTGTCTGACCCACTGGCTGACCACACTGATGTGGGTGCTGGACGCGAGTGGCGCCCTCATTGCCAGCAGCAGTCTGCGTGCCGGAGCTCATTCACCTGGCCAGTCCCTGAGAACAGGCCATAGTGTCCACGTGACCGCGGCGCTTGGCATGATTTAGAGTGGAGGTGAAGCTGTCCAACATTCGGTTACTCACACAAACCTATATAACTGGTTTGTTTGTTGGCTTTTTGTTTCTGTTTTTCTAATTAGAGTTTTACCTCGTATCAAAATATAAGGTGATGGCACTCCTGGTGATTGTTTTGTTTGTTGTTGTTGGTTTACGTCCTAGCAACATCTAAGGTCATATCAGGACGGGTACCGACTTGCGACAGTACACACTCATGGCGATGTTATAGTGCTGCCCCACTGGGAAATCAGGCCGCCGGCACCATGACCCGATATCCCACTCAGTCACATTATCCTGCCACCGAGCTAACCAGCCCACTCCTGGTGACTTCATAGCGTGGCCCTACTGGGATAGTAGTTCTGCTGGCACAGTGACCTGATGTCCTATTCATATAGATGTGATTGACAAAATTGATAGAGTACATACCACCAACTTTTTGCCGTGAATGTGGCTCTTGCTGTCGACATGGTGTTAAACGATCAGCAATTAATCAACCAATCAATCAATCAGTGTGGTAAACAAGCACTCTACCAACTCAGCCATCCCGTCCAGTTAACTATTTGTTACAAGAGTGTGGCCATTTTCCAGCTGGATTCGATCAGCAGGTCGCCGACATAGCCGATTAAAGAATGTGCTTAGTGTGTGGTGGATATAATCCAAGTCTTAAACCAGGGGCTAAGACTGTACTGAATATAAATAGATTCTTAAATCATGAGCTAAATGGGTCATACTCAGAAACTATGTACCACAGATTTAGTTTTCACGTTACATTGTTAATGAGTTTGCCTTATTTTTGGAGGGTAGTAAGTCAAATAGCTATTGTTGAGTCTGTGTACAGTAAAACCTCTCTAACCGACCACCTCCACAGATCGACCACTCCCCTATATCAATCGCTTTATTTGGGTCCCAATAATACCATTGTAACCATATTCTAACTCCTTTAACCGACCACCTCCCTAAATGGACCACTTAAAGTCGGTCCCAAGGTCGGTCGATTTAGAGAGGGTTTACTGTATTAACAGCAATTCTACATATATTCAATCTATCCCACAAAATGCATCCACAATATATTTATATGATGTGTGTGCTAAAGTGAAAATATGAACATTTGCATATTGACATCATACATCTAGCCAAAGGTTTTTTTCCAACTTTTTTCTAGTAAGAACAAATTCTCATGACTTAACTGTAATCAATCAAATCTTGTTTGAATTTGTTGTGTGTGTTAAAATAATGATATTGATGTGTGTTAAAATGATGTTATGGATGGATGTTACGTGGTTAATTTTTCTCAATCTACATAAGATCAAAATCAAAAAGTGAAAATTTCAACTCTGATATATGCACAACATAATAACCTTCATATAAATATGGATTCTGCTATTATTTGGAATGTTTTCACTTTTGGTTTCCATGTCACAAAAGTAGTACACAGTTTCTGAGAATGACTCAAAGACTGAGTTGAGCGCCTGCTGCTTCCAGCTGATATATAAAACAGCCTGCCCCAGTCAGTGATGCACGTCTGAGTAATTATGTCAACCGGACCCTCTCACTGTCTGCCTTCTGTATGGGTGTGGAGTGGACGCAGTGTGAAGCTAATTACTTAATAAGAAATAATATTCCTTAATACTATTTACGTAGCGGTTATCCTCCCACACTACACGAGACTTAGGTATGGGCGTGACGAGCCTCTGACGATGTGAGGGAGGGACCGGGTCCTTTACCGGACCAGCGAAGCACTGCTTTCCGCACGTAGCATTCAAACCCATGGGTTCGAACCCTGGTTGAGTCAAACCAATGACTTAAGAATAGATACTTGTCGCTTCCTAGATCGGCATTATTAGGATTGAGCGAGGACCGGTTGGCTCAGTGTCAGGATAATGTGACTGAGTGGGATATTAGGTCATGGTGCTGGTGGCCTGGTCTCCCAGTGGGGCATCACTATAAAGTCACCATGAGTGCACACTATCACAAGTCGGTACCTGTCCTGATATGACCTTGGATGTTGCCATGACGTAAAGCTCCAAAAACCAACCAACTTCTGCACGAAGGTGGCCGCTTATGCACACCGCCACGCCACCTGGCCGCGAGCAACAGAACTAGACTACCTGACTCCATGAAGCGACCATTGTGACGCAATGTCCATACCGATCCAGTAAGCTGGTGCAAGTCTGCGTTGTTTTCGCCTTTGATGCGGTTGAGTGGGAGGGCCATGGGGCATGGGGCATGGGGTAGAAATGGCGGAGGACCGGGAGGGAGGGGGGGGGAGGATGAAAGGAGGGAGGATGGGAAGGAAGGAACAAAAAGGGAAGGAGGGAGGGAACAAAGAGGGAAAGATTTGAGGGAGGGAAGTGGAGGGAGGGAAGGCTGGAAGGAGAGTCAAATGCGGGAGGGGAAGGAATGAAGGAAGGAGGAAGGAGGGAAGGCAGTGAGGGAAGAGGGGCGGGGGAAGAAAGAAGGGAGTATGGGAAGGCGGGTAGACAGGTAGGGTGAGGGATGGGGAGAGAATGAGGGCAGTGACTGTTGAGAGGGAGGGAGAGAGAGAGAGAGGAGGGAGGAGGGGGGAGGAAGGGGTAGGAGGGGAGGAAGGGGGAGAGAATGAGCAGAGACTGTGAGAGAGGGGGGAGAGAGAGAGGAGAGAGGATGGAGGGGGGAGGGGGGAGGAAGGGATGAAGGGAGGAAGGAGGAAGGGGAGGGAGGGAGAGAGGGAGAGAGGGAGAGAGGGAGGAGAGGGAGGGGGGAGAGGGGAGGGAGGGAGGATGAGAGAGAGGGAGGGGGGAACGGAGGGAGGAACGGAGAGAGGGAGGGAGGGAGAGGAGGGAGGGAGAGGAGGGAGGGGGGAGGGAGGGAGGGGAGGGAGGGAGAGGAGGGAGGAAGGGGAAGGAGGGAGAGGAGGGAGGGAGGGATCGAGGGAAGGGATGGAGGGAAGGAATGGAGTGAGGGAGTGAGGGAGAGAGGGAGGGAGGGGGAGGAAGGAGGGTACGGGGAGGGGGTGGAGGGGAATATGAGCGGGGGGGAGGGGGGGAGATGGGTATGCCTGTCATTGAGTCCAAACATAGTTGGAGAAGCGTGATAAATTTCATGGACTTTGAAGAGAAAATAGGACTTACTAGAGTGACTGTGTTGCCTGCGTCCTTGAGGACCGATATGGCTGTGGCGTGGTCTACGTTCTCCAGTGAGATGCCGTTCACACTCAGCACACGGTCGTTCACCCTGAGGAAGATACGTACACAAAAACACTGCTATTACATGTATTACTATTATTATTATTATTATTATTATTCGCTGTTTGGCACTTCATGTGAGAATGCCATGTATGATGTCTGCTAACAAGGCTACACACGGCTGTTACATCATGGTTAAAAAGACCAGACGACATTTAGCACAGAATACTCACTTAACAAGTAAAGATCCATCAATGCTTAGCAAACAAGTCTTATAAGTCAAGAAGTCCCTTGGGCTCAGGTTAAAGTCCGATGGTTTTGAATCTATGTATTCTTTTCTGAGATAAATATATTTACATTGATTCAAAGCCACTTTTTTTTTAAATGGTAAACTTTTGAGATATTTTGAGTGCAAACATGGAAAATTAGTTTTGGCAAGCTTGCCAAAACTCTGACACCATAGACTTCTGCAGTAACAGGTTCTGTTAAATTGACTCAGGATTGCCTTCTATGCAGAAACAAATGCTTAATAAGTGCATCAGTATCTAAGTTAGATATGTAAAATCAAATCTAGATAATTGGATTGGTTTTGAAAATTTGATATTTCACTGGACTATGCAGCTTTAAGAAGTGCGCTTCAAAAGAATGTAAATATATCCCTCTATATTCAGTCAGTATAAATAAAATTCCATATACACCATACAATGACCGCACAAATACATTAAGAAACTGCTGGAAAGCTCTAAATGCATAAAACCTAGGAAGCTTTGGAGGTGGTTACTTCAATAAATTAGTCACGATAACATAAATAGATTACGAAACACCAGGGGATCTCTAAATGCCAGATATTTTGAAAACCACGAAGCTATTACTTCACCAATCAATCACTTCACAGACCATAACGGGGCATAACATTTCACACATTCACATCTGCAGGGTCAATGCTCTATATTCCACAACTGGTGTTCGTGCTTAAATCACCGATCGGCCAACACAAAGGGTTTGTGGATAAGTTCAAGGAGGAGGGGAGGAGGGGTGGCAGGGGAAGAAGAGGGGGGAGCAGGGGAGGAGGGGAGGGGAGGAAGGGAGGAGGAGGGGAGGAGGAGAGGAGGAGAGAAGGAGGAAAAGAGGGGAGGAAATGAGGAGGAGGAGGAGGAGGAGGAGGAAGAAGGGGAGAGGAGAGTGGGGTTGAGGGGGGGGGGGGGGAGGAGGAGGGAGTTGAGGGTTGGAGGAGAAGAGCAAGAAGAGGAGGAGTATGACGGGATGGGGAAGCAGGAGAAGGAAGATGCGCAAGCAGAGGAGGATTGGGGAAGGGGGAACAAGGAAGGGGAGGTGAGGTACTGGTAAGGGGAAAGGGAAGGAGAAGGAGGGGGAGAAGGGGGAGAAGGGGGAGAAGAAAGTGGAGAAGGGAGTAGAGGTGGAGATGAAGTAGATGTGGAGAAGGAGGTGGAGGAGGAGAAGCAGGAGGAGGCAGGTGACACTCAATTTTATGCTTTCAAAATATGTAAAATCACGACTTCTGTTTCGAATTGCGTATTTACAGAGCTGTTTTGTGATTCACACAGGAACTGTATTCTAGTGACTTGAAGCACAAGTCGGCACCGTTGTAACAACTATAAAGTGAGAAAGTGCACAAGGTGACAAAGTCCAATAGGTGACAAAGTGTACAAGTTGACAAAGTGCACAAGTTGACAAAGTGCACATGGTGACAAAGTGCACGTGGTGACAAAGAACATGAGGTGACAGAGTGCACATGGTGACAGAGTGCACAAGGTGACAAAGTGCATGTGATGACAAAGTCCACGTGGTGACAGAGTGCAGGAGGTGACAGAGTGCAGGAGATAAAAACGTACACGAGGTGACAACGTGCACATGGTGAAAAAGTGCACATGGTGACAAAGTACACAAGGTGTCAAAGTGAACAGTGTGAGAAAGTGTACGGTGTGACAAAATGCACAAGGTGACAAAGAGCACAATCTAACAAAGTGCAGGCTGACAAAGTGCACAATGTGACCAAGTGCACCTGGTGACAGTACACAGTGTGACATAGTGCGCAGTGTGATAGAGTGCGTAGTGTGACAGAGTGCACCGTGTGCCAGTGCAGTGTGCCAGTGTGCACAGTTTGCCAAAGTGCACAGTGTGACAGAAGTACACAAGGTGACTAAGTGCACGAGGTGACAAAGTGCATATTGTAACAAAGTGCACAAAGTAACAAAGTGTACAAGGTGACAGAATGCACAAGGTGACAAAGTGCACAATCTAACAAAGTACACAAGGTGACAAAGTGCACAAGGTAACAAAGAACGTGTACAGTGTGGCAGAGAGCACAGTGTGCGAGGAGTACTCACTGGAGGCGGCCGACTGCTGGGCCGGCCTTCAGGACGTCGGAGATGGCGATGGACGGCTCCCCGCTAGCGAAATGCGGGTTGTCGTGACCGCCACTGACGGCGATGCCAAACCCGTACCCTGACACCTTGCTCAGCGACACATTGTGAGTTTCCCATATGATGTGCTCTCCGCCCTGCAAGACACAAATGCAAACATTGTAAACAGTGGTGCAATTATCAATCATCGATACCCATATGTACCGAAGAGATACACACATGGTAAACAGTGGCGCAAGTATCAATCATCGATACCCATAATATATATCCAAGAGATGCACACATGGTAAACAGTGGTGTAATCATTGATCATCGATACCCATAATATATACCAAAGAGATGCACACATGGTAAACAGTGTCACAATTATCAATCATCGATACCCATAATATATATCCAAGAGATGCACACATGGTAAACAGTGTCGCAATTATCAATCATCGATACCTATAATATATACCCAAGAGATGCACACATGGTAAACAGTGTCGCAATTATCAATCATCAATACCCATAATATATACCCAAGAGATACACACATGGTTAACAGTGGCACACTTATCAATCATCGATACCAATAATATATACCCAAGAGATGCACACATGGTAAACAGTGGTGCAATTATCAATCATCGATAACCATAATATATACCCAAGAGATGCACACATGGTAATCAGTGTCATAATTAGCAATCATCGATACTCATAATATATACCCAAGAGATGCACACGTGGTAAACAGTGTCACAATCATCGATATTACTAGTTACAGACTATGTATGATTGTAAGTATGTATGTATGCATGCATGTGTGTATGTGTGTATGCGTGTGTGTATACAAACATACATACAAACAAATATACAAGGATATATACAAAGATACATATGTACGTACGTACATAGAAATATATATACAAAGATACATACAACCAAACATGCATACATACATATAAACAACATACACACATACATGCATACAAACTACATACACACATACACACATGCATAATACATACATACACACACACTTTCTTTATTAAGGTACAATTCCATTAGAATAGCATGCACCTAAATACTCAGCACAGTTCAAAGCCACGTGACGCTAATGGACATGCACCCTTCCATCCCTCATGGCGGTGTTCTCCGTTGCATGTGAGTGTCAATGTATGCCTGGTGTCATGTCCCCCTACATGAGGCACAGCCGGGTGTGGTCATCATGTCAGCTCATTACACTGGTCGCCTCTCACGGCGATAAATCACGGCGGCAGTGTTCCCAAGGGTATTTAGGTTAATATATATATTCATTGTTATGACACATTTATCATCCTCTATGAACTAGGACAAGCACATTAACTCAGATTAAAGCTGCATAGTCAGATGGAGCATCAAATTGTCAAAACCAAAGCAATTATCTAGATTTAATTCTACATATCTAACTTAGATATTGATGCGCTTCTTAAACATTTGTTTCTGCATAGAAGGGAATAATGAGTCAATTTAATAGAACATGTTACTGCTGAAGTCTATGGTGTCAGACTTTTGGCGTGCTTTCCAAAACTAATTTGACAGGTTTGCACCTCAAATATCTCACAGGTTAGCCATTTAAAATAAAAGTTATTTCAAACTAAAGTAAAGTAGATTATAATGAACAGCCTAGTATATTTATCTCAGACAAATGACAGAAACTCAAAACTATCGGACTATGCAACTTTAAGGACCTGGTAATAAATGCTTATGAAAAGCGGCCCGGGACTGTAACAAACGCGCAAAATCAGGCAGAGTTGGCGAGTTTTGATACATCCTACATATGGTGTGTAGGAAGAGGTTGACAAGTATATATGAAGGGTTCAGGTGCAAATACCGACTAACGCCATCTGGGCCGAAATGAAATCATGACTACCAAGTCTGAGCTGAAGCTGCCATCTTTTCGTTTTCGATAATCAAAGCCATTTATTTCACAGAAGCTGTCACATCCCCTATATAAATATTATAATGCCAGTGGTTCACAGGCTGTGGTATGTGTTGTCCTGTATGTGAGAATGTGCATAAAAAAGACGCCTTGCTGCTTATCAAAAAGAGTAGCCTAAGTAGTATGTGGCAGCAGCAGGTTTCCTCCGAAGAAATATGTCAGAATGACCCATATATACATTTTGACGTCCAATAGCTGATGATAAAAACCAATGTCCTCTAGAGGCGTCATTAAATAAAACAAGCTTTACTTTTTTATGTGTATATAGTGAGAGAGATAGATGGATAGACAGATAGACTAACAGACAGACAGATAGATAGATAGGTAGATAGATATACATATATATATAGAGAGAGTGAGGGAGAAAGACAGATGGGGACAGGGATAGAGACAGAGACAGACATGCATACAAGCCGACAGCCACGCTGAGCAGACATATATACACGGGCAACCACACATATACTAGCAACACACACAGACACACTCACTAACTACAATCCGAGATGCATATGCTGTCAAACACACACACAAATGGGACACACACACACGAGAAACATACATACACACGAGAAACATACACACACAACACACGCGTGCAAATTGCCATACGAGGGGTGCAACCTTTGACAAGGACACGTCAAGAGAGGCCCCAAAAAAGAAGAGCTATGTCTGCCCTATTTAACGCCAATTGCCGCCCCTATGTAATGGACGTTATGGAGCCGGTATGAGGTTCAGGGCACATTGGATGAAACCAGCCGTGTGTGTGTATACGTGTGTATGCGTGTATGTGCATGTGTGTATGTATGTGTGTATGTGTATATGTAGGTGTGTGTATGTATGTGTATGTGTGTATGTGTGTATGTGTGTATGTGTGTGTATGTGTGTATGTGTGTGTCTGTGTGTCTGTGTGTGTATGTGTGTGTGCTGAGGCAGTGAGTGGTAATTGAAGTTGTATAGTCCGATCAAAACATCAAATTTACTAAACCAAAACAGTTATCTAGATTTGATTCCACTCTCAAAATCGATCGACCATGGGACCGACTTTAAGTGATCCATTTGGGGAGGTGGTCGGCTTCGGGAGTCAGAATATGGTTACAATGGTATTGTTGGGACCCGAACAAAGCGATCGATATAGGGTAGTGGTCCATTTGTGGAGGTGGTCAGTTAGAGAGGTTTTACACTTTGATACGTGTTGCAACATAAAAGGACATACTGAGGAAATTTAATAAAGCCTGTTACTGCAGAAGCCTACAGTGTCAGAGTTTGGGCATGCTTACCAAAATTAATTTGGCATGTTTCCACTTCAAATATATCTCAAAACTCAGCCATTTAATATAAATGTTACTTCAAACTAATGTAGGGTAGATTATAACGATTAACGTCAGAAAATGACAAAAACTTAAAACCATCGGACCATGCAACTTTAAAGCTGCATAGTCCGACGAAGCATCAAATTTTCAAAAACAAAACATTTATCTAGATTTGATTATTCATATCTAACTTAGACACTGTTGCAATTATTAAGCATTTGTCACCACATAAAAGGGGGTACTGAATCAAATTAACAGAACCTGTTACTGCAGAAGCCTATGGTGTCAGAGTTTTGGCGTGCTTGCCAAAATTAATTGTGTGTGTTTGCACTTCAAATATCTCAAAAGTTAGCTATTTAAAATAAAAGTTACTTCAAACAAAAGTAATGTAGATTATAATGATCGACCTAATATATTTATCTCAGAAAATGACAGAAACTGAAAACCATCGGACTATGCAACTTTACTGTAGTCCGTTGTTGGCATTTTGAGCCTTCTACTGTCAGTAGTTTTAATGTGTGTGGTTCTGCTGGTAGCTCTGTGTCAAGATGCACTGAAACTTTGGGGGAGTTTTTTCTCCTCAAAATTGTATTCTAGTGAATAACATCTTCATTCTTTATTCTCAGAAACGAGCCACTGGTCTTCCAGTCATGGTGCATATGAACTATTTATGAGTGAGATGATGAGATGGTATGAACAATATAGTAAGGTATTAATCAGGCATTACACATATTATGGGGATCTTATTTTGTACATGTAGACTGGGAGTGATACTGAAGCCTGGTGCAGATGGCGTCTCTGGGTTAGCTAACACTTTACTTGGTTCATGTTGCTGGGGGCGGGAAGGGGACGGGGAGTTCCACTTGTTGGATGATTTTTTCTGGTGATTTTTATGTGTGCTTTTGTGTGTATGTGTTGTGTGTATGTGGTCTGTGTATGTGGTGTGCATATGTGGTGTGGTGTGTATGTGGTCTGTGTTGTATATGCCTTGTCTATATATATGCATATGTGTGTTGTGTATGGTTTATGTATGTATTGTATATGTGTTGTGTATGTGTATTGTGCATGTGGTGTTTGTATACATGTGTGTGCTGTGTATGGGTTGTGTGTTTTGTATGTGGTGTTTATTGTATATGTGTCATCTGTGTGTGTGTGTATATGTATGTTGTGTATGTGTTGTGTGTGTGCAGTGTGTATGTATTGTATGCATGTGTGTGTTGTGTATGTGGTGTGTAGTGTATATATTGTGCATGTGTATGTGTGTTGTGTATGTATTGTATGTGGTGTCTAGTATATATATTGTGCATGTGTATGTGTGTTGTGTATGTATTGTATGCGTGGGTTGTGTATGTGGTGTGTAGTGTATATATTGTGCATGTGATGTGTATATGCGTGTTGTGTATGTATTGTATGCATGGTGTGTATGTGGTGTGTTGTGTATATATTGTGCATGTGTTGTGTATGTATTGTATGTGCATGGTGTGCATAGTGTATATATTGTGCATGTGATGTGTGTATGTGTGTTGTGTATGTATTGTATGTGTCTGTTGTGTATGTGGTGTATAGTGTATATATTGTGCATGTGTATGTGTGTTATGTATGTATTGTATGTATGTGTTGTGTATGTGGTGTGTAGTGCATATATTGTGCATGTGATGTGTGTATGTGTGTTGTGTATGTATCGCATGTGTGTGTTATGTATGTGGTGTGTAGTGTATATATTGTGCATGTGATGTGTGTATGTGTGTTGTGTATGTATTGCATGTGTGTGTTGTGTATGTGGTGTGTAGTGTATGTATTGTGCATGTGATGTGTGTATGTGTGTTGTGTATGTATTGCATGTGTGTGTTGGGTTTGTGGTGTGTAGTGTATATATTGTGCATGTGATGTGTGTATGTGTGTTGTGTATGTATCGCATGTGTGTGTTGTGTATGTGGTGTGTAGTGTATATATTGTGCATGTGATGTGTCTGTGTGTGTTGTGTATGTATTGTATTGTATGTGTGTATTTTGTATGTGGTGCGTGTACCTGTTTATAAATGTGGGGCGCGCACACCCACCTTGAGGAATGCGCGGAATGTTTTGCCAACTGCCCGCCTAGTGGCGCCACGTGACCACGTGACCATAACCGCCAGGCGGTAAGCGAAGCCGTCTGCGCTACAGCTCGGGGCCTTCTGAGGGAGGTGTCCTTCCTTGTTTATTGTGCTGAAAACACGCTGACACACCGAGTGGGTCCCGATATTGATGCGCATTTGCTTTTTGAACGATAATGCTGTACAAATTGTGCACGCAGACAACACCAAATACGTGCATGTACATCGCTTATGTCTGATTCAGGGACACTGGCAATATGCCAAGCATGTTTGAAGGTGGGGTGCCCTCTTAATAGACTACATCGCCATTCCAGCCGCGCGGTGCATTGTGGGATGCGTGGAAAAAACAAACCCGCGAGAAGCACATGGAACATTCTAATACACTGAGTGCAGCTATGAAATAGGCTAGTTTCAGCTCATCTCAGCTCTTATTTGATACATAGAATACCAACTAAAAAGATATGTATAATAAATTAAGATATTAATCTTTTATCCAGCATTGCATTTACATCAATATAATCAGCACATCTTATGCCATGTGCATTTAGATTTAGACAAATCTGGGCACTCAGACTAGTGTTAGAGCCATAGCCAGAGTCAGTTTTACTTATTTTATTCATGTTTTTATTTATATCCTATGGTTAATGACATATGTAGAACTAGAAAATGAGTACGGTTAATCAGATATTGGTTACATATTTCTTTGAAATAAGTTTTTGTTGGCACATTTGACATTTAGAACAAGAATGACTCATGTCTAGTCAATGGTGATGTAAATATCAGCCTGTAAAGTGACTGAAATTGTATGTTTCTTAGCTCAACATGCTTAATTATGGAGAGTTGTGTCTTAAACTTATTCATTATATTATTATATTGCATCCATCCATGTTTGTGCCAAATTGTTATGTATTTTTTATTAATTTTGAATAAAATTAAAGTTTTGCCCTACGCGTATCGGCAAACTCAATGGCCGTATGCCTTTGCTTTGCTGCCAGCGCCGTTTTCAGCGCATGTGCAGTCGGAATGGTGATCTCGTCTATAGCGGCAGCGCCTACTACTATACAGCTATTTCGGCGGACTACTGTTTTAGCGGAATATTATTTTAGCGGACTACCATTTTAGCGACCTACTATTTTGGTGGACTATTAATACTATCTATTATTTTGGCGGACTACTTACTACTTTAGCGGAATATTATTTTAGTGGACTATTATTTTAGAAGAATATTATTTTGGCGGACCACTATTTTACTGGACCACTATTTTAGCGAACTACTATTTTGGTGGACTATTATTTCAGCAGACTTATTTTGGCGGACAATTATTTCGGAAGACTACTTTTTCGGCGAATGAAGGGATCTCGATTTTCAAATTTTAGAATTTTAGAATTTATGTTTATTTCTTTAGGTTTGATCTAAAGTCATACCAGGACGTGTACCGACTTGCGACAAGGCGCACTTGTGATGACTTTATAGTGCTGTCCTACTGGGAGACTTTCGCCGGCACCATGACCTAGCCCTGGTGCCGGTGTCAGCGTCTTATTTCCCACAAGTCTCATTTCCCAAATATCGCTTCTGCGTATGCGCGGATTCGAGTGACGAATGCAAACTTTGGTTGGCTTTATGACTTTAAACCCAAGAATACTGGAGGAAACGTGTACAACAATATTCTCTACGAGTTTGAGAATATTGGTGAATATATTAAAGAAGTTATTGGTGAAAAACCGATTCGGTGACATCGCCGTGTTTACTTCTGGTCGCTTGTTCGACCTGATTATCACTATCTGTTTTTTAGCGGTTATTCTTATGAGTTTAAACCCAAGAATACAGGAGAATACGTATTGCTTGTGGAGAACAATATTCTCTGACTTTTAGAATATTGACGCATATATTAAAGAATGTATTGGAGTTAAACATATTTCTTGTGGAGAACCAGACTTGTGGGAGGTGAGACGCTGACACCGGCGGATGGACTAGTCCCATCCTAGTCCATCATTGGTTCCAGTGGAAAGTTGGCATAGAGTTATGGGACTGTGGGAGAAGAAAAAAACACGATGGTGGCCATTGTATGCTCTAGATTGAACTTTTAAATTCTATTAAAGCTGCATAGTCCGATGAAAACATCAAATTTTCAAAACCAATACAATTATCAAGATTGGATTCTCCATATCAGACTTAGATACTGGTGCACTTATTAAACATTTGTCGCGGCAATACTGAGTCAATTGAATAGAACCTGTTACTGCTGAAGCCTATGGTGTCAGAGTTTTGAGGTGCTTGGCAAAATTAATTTTGCATGGTTGCACTTCAAATATCTCAAAAGTTAGCCATTTAAAATAAACGTTACTTCAAACGAAAGTAAGGTAGATTATAACGATCAACCTAATATATTTATCTCAGAAAATGACAGAAACTCAAAACCATCGGACTATGCAACTTTAACCTACAATCAATTTAGCACTTCAAAAGTAGCCGGTTGTGATAGATAAGTATCGGAACAAATTGTGAAATCATGTAGATACGTCCATAACCCAGCCTTCCGACAATTCTTTTTTCTCAGAGAGACAGGGGTGCAGGAGTAGCAACCAGGTAGTAACTTTGATTAGTTAGTGGTGATTGCTTAACACTGTGTCAGCAGCAAAGGTCATAATCACAGTGGGAAGTGTTCAAATCTTATTCAGTCATATTATTATCGAGCCATCACTTTTACAGAGATTGTAAATCCACACAATCAACTATGTGTCGAGAGATACTTTTGAAGCTAATAGACCACAATTACAATGACAACAAATTTGAGGCCAGGTAAAATTCTAGATAAAAGTTGAATATATCGTTCTTGACGAATTGATGAAAATTGTTTTAATGAAGAATAATACAAGGCGGTATAGTCCTGCCACCCTTATGAAGGCTAGGATCGCTTCTTGTTTTACATTAGTCAAAAGATCACGCATGGTGTTTGTATTTTAAAATTGTTGGCGTGAGGTCATAAAACTTACGCAGTTTAATCAAATGTGTTTGAGTGTCAGTGGGGACTGACACCCAATACATTTGGGGAAATGCAGCAATGACTTTTGCTGATGACAGAGTGTTAAGTTCTCTATGGCAGAGTGGTTAGAGTGTCTGACTTTTTTTCTAGGTCGGATTCCTAATATGAAGTTCAGTGGTTCGATTCCCTGTGCCCCCACCTCTGCCAATTTGGATTTCCAGCGTCATCAAAGGCTGGTTGCTCTCATACCATGTCTATGTGGACTGGGAGGTTAAAAATCCCTTGGGTCGGTAAAAATGTAGGCTCAGGCTTTCTATCGACAAACTGTCTAATGGTGAAAATAAGTCTATTCAGACTTATCCATGATAGGCAGTATACATCTTCAAGGGAAAAAAAATCACCACTAACTTCGAATTTATGGATATATACTACATAACAAACAGCAGTGATATGACGAAGAATGGAAATGTCCGTGATTGAAATTTCCCCCATTTAACCAACCAATGTAACCAAAACGAAAAACAAAAAAACTAAACAGAAATCACCATATCACACTATAATGGTAGATTTAACGGGCGACCCCTTTGGGCGAGGACCGAAGTATGTAGGCTTTTTTTCAAATTTAGAAATCCCATTGTGGCGTTGATCCAAAAGGAGGGAGCACGAAAAGAACTAGCGTGTGGAATTTGGGAGGTTGTTGTCATGTATTAGAGTGTGTGTGTGTGTGGGGGGGGGGGGTGCGGGGGGGGCGGTACTGTTGCACTCCAGTGGGTAATATAGTGTATAGTCATTGTTGGTATATCTACACTTGTACTAAGACTAAGAGTAGTAATGGTAGTTGTTTTACAATTACATCCTATCAACATCTAAGGTCATATCCGGACGGGCACCGACTTGTGACAGTGCACACTCATGGAGACTTTATAGTGCTGCCCCTCTGAGAGATCAGGCTGCCAGCACAATGACTCGATATCCCACACAGTCACATTATCCTGATACTGTGCTAACCAGTCCTTGTCCTATCATATTAATGCCGGGATCGGTAGTGACAAATCTCAATTGTGTATGTCATTGGTTTGACTCGGCTAGGATTCTAAGTCCTGACCTTCTGCACGGGAAGCCTGCGCTCTACCGAATCGATCACCGCGTCCGATGCTGTACTCAGATAGTAGCAGGTGATATTTGGCCATCTCCCAGGATGTGTGTATGTGTTTGGTGGTGGTGGTGGGGGGGTGGAGGGGGGAGCGGGGGTGTATAGCGGTGGGGGATATGGGAGCTGAGTGAGTGAGTGAGTGAGTGAGTGTGTGTGTGTGCGTGTGTGTGAGTGTGCGTGTGTGGAGAATGGGGGGGGGGGGCAGACAGATGAGGGGTGCACTTGACTTTGGGTGCACCTCTCCATGTATTACATCCTCACGGGTTGCCATGGAGACGGTGGGTATAGTAACATAACTAGTCGCATTGTGCCACATGCACATACAATAGCCACATAGGTATGGCCCATCTAGGAAGCAGCAGAATGGGGGAAAGCCAATTGTCCACAATTCACAATTTCCCTCCATATAGAAATATATATAATTATAGTTGCATTTTCCGATAAAAACATCACATTTTCTAAAACAAAAATAACTTATCTACAACCAAGGATATTGATGCAGTTATTAAGTATTTTTTAGAAGGGAATATTACATTATTATAACAGAACTTGTTCCTGATGAAGCCTATGGGGTCAGAGTGTTGTCAGGCACCCCAAACTTAATTTGGCATGATTACACTTAAAATTTCTCCTTATTGGACCAGACGGGATGGCCGAATGAGTTAGAGTGTCCGTCTTCCGTGTTGGTAGATCGTGGGTTCAAACCCTGGTCAAGTCAAACCAATAACTTAAAAATTGATACTTGTTGCTTCCTAGCCTGGCTCTCAGCATTATTAGGATAGGGCAAGGACTGGTTGGCTCAGTCTCAGGATAATGTGACTGAGTGGGATATCAGGTCATGGTGTGTGGGGCCTGGTCTTCCAGTGGGGCATCACTATAAGTCGCCATGAGTGTGCACTGTCACAAGTCGGTACCCGTCCAGATATGACCTTAGATGTTGCTAGGATGTAAAACAACAACAAACAAACAAACCTTATTATAAAGCAAAGTTACTTCAAACTAAAGGTTATAATGAGCAACCTAATATATTTATCTAAGAAAATAGCAGAAACTAAAGAATATTGGACTATTCAACTATAAACAATAATGGCATTTGAAAGACCAACTCGCACTGATCATTGATGAGCAATGGGTGGAATGAAAAAGAGAAAGAAAGGATGGTGTAGGAAGAGAAATGAAGGCGGGGGGGGGGTGGGCGGAGTAGGGGGGAATGTGAATGAGAGAAAGGAACAGATGTGTGCGCGGAGAGAGATACACAGACAGACAGGAGAGATAGAAAGGGGGCGGAAGAATGAGACGATGGGGAGAGGGAGAGAGAGGGAGAGGATGGGAGGGAGGGGAGGGGGAGGGGGAGAGAGGTGGAGGGAGAGGGGGGTTAGGGGGGAGGGGGAGGGGAAGGGGAGAGAGGGGGGAGGGAGAGGGGGGAAGGGGGAGGGGGAGAGGGGGATGGGGAGAGAGGGGGGAGGGAGAGGGGGAAGGGGGAGGGGGAGAGGAGGGAAGGGGAGAGAGGTGCGATGGGGAAGAGGGAAGGAGAGTGCATGAGGAAAATGGAACAAAGGGGGAGAAGGAACAAAGGGGAGGGGGGAGATGAGCATAAGGAGTGGGGAAGTGTGAAAGGGAACAGGGGGCGGGTGTAGGTGTGAAGAGAGTGAACATAATGAAAATAGAATAAGTGAATACAGAAAATAAAATAAAGTGCATGTGTGTATGCATACATCTTGAATGGAAAGAGAGTGGGGGGGGGGGGGGGGGTATTTGTGACAGCTTTAGAAAGGGGTCCGACACAAATATAAGTGTTTCTTCATATATCTGTAGGTTATCTGTATATCATTCAAACAAATTCTTAATTAATTCTTTCATCTATCTTATTTAATTATGTAGTAGTCTGTACCTGAGCTCCACTACCATGCGGTGGCGGCAGACACTACACCGCACACCTAGGCTAGGTGGCGGCACGCTAGCCACCGGACAGAGCCCCGACTGGGCTGCCCTCTACTGCGTGTGGCTAACACACACCCCACCCACCTATAGAGGCGACATGGGACCAGGGGCCATATGCAGGAGTCAGTGTTAGCGAGCCAAAACGCGTTTAAGAGGGATTTCTGGTTTAGCGCCGAAAAGTCGGTATGCAGGCGGCGGTGTTACGGTAACACCGCGCGTTTAAGGTCTGCGACACTAACCCCGTTTCATATGACGTTTACGGGCAGTGTTAGCATACGATTATGGCCAAATCTTTTAAATGCTATCATATTTGACAGAATTAGAGACGCAATAAGTGAAATATGATTAAATTAACCCTAAATTCGAAGCAATATTAACGCTGCCGCCGTAACGGCGGAGATATTAATACTTATATTTTCGAATCGACGAACGTAAAGTAAACAAATCGCCGTTGCCGCCGCCGTATCGACGTCGCTTTCCATACTGGCGGCGGGGACGGTTTGTTTACTGTACCTTCGTCGATTCGAAAATATAACTATTAATATCGCCGCCAATGCGGCGGTAGCCTTAATAACGCTTCGAATTTAGGGTTAAATTGATCAAATTTCACTTATTGCGTATGTAATTCTGTTAAATATGGTCGCATTGAATAGATTTGAGCCTCATATATGGCTACAAACGCAGAGGGATTTCCCAAATCTATAAATAAATTCATGTTTAGCTACAATGAAAGTGTTACGCGCTCCTGCATACGACTTGACACAGTTCCCGACGTCGGCAATAGCTAACCGGTAATAGGCTGTAACACCAAAAGCCGTTATTACCGACTCCTGCATATGGCCCCTGGCGAGTTAGGGGGCGGGTCAGTTGACTGCTGACGCCGCGGGGAGCGGATAGGTTTTTGGAATAAACCACTTTGAAGCAAACTGTTACTAAATCTTGGCGTTCTTCCGTGGCAGTGAGGAAGACCGTGGGCCATCACAATTATATGATTGTGAGCTTTTAAAAATTCATAAGTGTCTATTGACACATAATTGATTGCATGCTTTTAGTTTTACATTATATGTAAAGGTGATGGTTGAATAATTTTGTTTAAAACCACAATTCTCCCCGTGAATATGGCCTATGCTGATGACATGGCATAACGAAACCACCAATCAATCAATCAATCAACCAATCAAAGTATATCAGCTCCAGGGCTCATGACTTTGTATTATATATTACACCGGACAGTGGGGAGACAACCATTAATGGTTACAATGTTCCTACAATTTCTATTGTCAACAGGTTAGTTTATGTTTGTAGACTAGGCTATGTATAGAAATTGTGAATTAAAAAATGTCTAAAATGACTATGTAGAAAGGGGTTGTCACATATTATTGGATGAGGGACGCACGCCTGGTAATCGGTGAGAGGTGGCACGCGCTCATGTCGCCCTGTCGTAACTGGCCCACATTCATTACACGCTAGTTAATCGCACGCAGCCCAATACGGCCATTCAGAGTTCCGCTGGTCCCTCGGCAAAGGGTGATTGTTGGGAGTTTTACATCCTGACCACATCTAAGGTCATATCAGGACGGGTACCGACTTGTGACAGTGCACACTCATGGCGAATTAATAGTGCTGCCCCACTAGGAGACCAGGCCGCCAGCACCATGACCCGATATCACACTCAGTCACATTATTCTGACACTGAGCCAACCAGTCCTTGCCCTATCCTAATAATGCGGAGCGCCTAGCTAGGAAGCGACAAGTATCAATTCTTAAGTCATCAGGATGGCCGAATGAGTTGAGCGTCTGTCTCCTGTTTTGGTTATTAGGATAGGGAAAGAACTGATTAGCCTACTGTCAGGATAACGTGACTGGGTGGGATATTGGGTTATGGTGATAGCGGCTTGATTTCCAAGTGGGGCAGCACTATAAAGTTACCATGAGCACACTGTTTCAAGTCAGTACCCATCCTGATATGGCCTTAGATGTTGCCAAGACACAAACTCCAACAACCAACCGCCAAGTAAGCTGTAGCTGCGACCCGGTGTGCTGTGTTCCACCTCCATCCAGTCCTTACTGAGGGACCAGCGAAATTCGGAACGCCCGGATCGATAACCTCGCCAAACGTGGTGCAATAGGCAGTGCCGAGGGCAGGATGGGAGTGGGTGGGGTTGAGCTGTGATGCAATGTGTTGTGACATAATTCATTGTTTATGACGTAATCTACCCAGTTCCAATCCACTCGATCTTCCCCCTGCAGACCACTCGATCGTTCTGCGACACATATGCTGAGCGCCTGGCTAGTTAGCGACAAGCATCAATTTTATAAGTCATCGGATTCGAACTTGTGACCTTCCGCACGGGAAGCCTGCGCTCTACCGATTCGGCCACTGCGTCCAGTATAACGGGCCATAGCCCATCAGCAGGACTATGTAATGTTAACCTCATTCTATATATAACGGACCAAAACCCATCAGCAGGAAGCCAATTAGAGATACCCCACTTTAAAGCTGCACAGTCCGATGAAAACATCAAATTTTCAAAACCAAAACAATTATCCGGATTTGATTCTACATATCCAACTTAGATACTGATGCACTTATTAAGCACTTGTTGCCATATAGAAGGGAATACTGGGCCAATTTAATAGAACCTGTTACTGCAGAAGCCTGGGGTGTCAGAGTTTTGGTGTGCTTGCCAACATTGTTTGTGGATGGTTGCGCTTCAAATATCTCAAAAGTTAGACATTTAAAATAAAAGTTACTTCAAACGAAAGTAAGGGATGCTATAACAATCAATTTAATATATTTAACTCAGAAAATTACAGAAACTCAAAACCATCGGACTATGTAACTTTAAGTAATGAATGATAGGCCCGGTAATTCTAGCTTGAGAGCCTTCAGGCCCATCTCCTCTCCTATCTAACATACCCTCATGTCTCCATCCATCTTCCAGACTCCTAACTCTCAGGTAGCAAGCAGTCGCAGGTGTTTCCTTAGACACACGGCTGCGTCAGATTCCCAATCTCATCCCAATAATGCCACTTCTTTTCATCACCGTACAGCCTACAGATATTGAATTTGTTCAGGCGCACAGTTTACCTTTCGGTGTATGTCAATATATGAATCGTACTAGCATACTTTGAATGTGATACATTGCAATGGTGGCCCCGTCCTGATATGACCTTAGATGTTGCAAGGACTTAAAACAACAACAAACAAACAAACTTGCAATGGTGGCAGTGGGGAGCATTGCGAACCACTTGAAAGCAGTTCTTGCTTGGTTGGTTACTTGAGACGAAAATAAAGAGAAGAGAGAAAGAAAGGGTGGAAAAGAGGGGGGGGGGTGCGGCAATATCACCAGCTTATCTACGTCCACCCACACATGTTATAGTGTAGGGAATCATTGCACAGCTTGTCATTGCTAACCAAACTCCACAATGCGGTACTGACTGGCAAACGCCAATAAACAGCGACGGGCACAGGTTTTTTTTTGTTGTTGTTGAAGATTTATACTGCCTATCATGGATAAGCCTGAATAGGCTTGTTTTCACCATTAGACAGTTTTTCGATAGAAAGCCCGAGCTTACACTTTTACCGACCCAAGGGATTTTTAAGCTCCCACACCACATATGAGAGCAACTGGCCTTTGATGACGCTGTAAGTTATACACAGCAGTGGAAATCCAAATTGGCAGAGATGGGGGCACGGGGAATCGAACCACCAACCTTCAGATTAGGAGTCCGACCTAGAAAAAAGTCAGACACTCTAACCACTCTGACACATAAGGTTGGTTGTTTGTTGGAGCTTTACATCCTAGCAATATTTAAGGTCATATCAGGACGGGTACCGACTTGTGACAGCGCGCACTCATTGCAGCTTTACAGTGCTTCCAATCAGTCCCTTCCTTACAGACTAGTTACAGTTATAAGCAATGCTTAGGACCGACCCCCGGGCCGTATTCGATTAGGGCGACTTGGGTTACCCGAGTTGCTAGAATTTCAAATCGAACACCGATTCGGCGTGCGCCACTCTGCGGTGGGGCATCGTCAAGGCGTTAAGCCCATAGGCTAGTATTCATACCTAATGGTAGTCCAGTGAGAAAACAGAAAAGGGGTGTAGTTGTAAATATATTTAGAAAATCCTGAAATGTCTTTGTACCATTTAAATCCTTAAACATCTGTGTACCATTTAATTTATAATGGATTTTGTCAACTGCAAATTGAACCCAATAAAAAGCATGTGAAAAAGATTTTGTTAACAGTATGTTAGTTTGTAATTTGTTTGTAGTAAGTTTAAATCTAGGCCTACTTTGTAAAATTGTGAACAAAAACTAATAGGAGTGTGTTTGTAAATGTCACTAAATATTTACGGTGAAGCAAATGTAAGAGCAAAACATTACTATTGAAATACGAGTTTTAACATAAAAAATGCCCGATAAATGTATATCACAATATGAATGTAAATGTAGATTAAAAAAGAATGCATAAAGTCATTATTGAATGAACAGTTCATTAGTAAACTATACTAATATGTTACAATAATCCATTGTATTCAATTGTGTTTAAAGAAAAAAGGGAATGAACAACTATTTCAATATTGCATGATTGTGCAACATACCAAATTATATGATATTGTAGGGAAAAAAACTGTCTTACCAGTGGTTGCCAGATCTGGCATATTTAATTGTACCTGGAATGGATATAGTTGGAAGACAACACGTAGCAGGTGATTCTAGCAGACGCTTCTCTGACTGTGTTTACAACATAATACAATAACATTTACAAATTCGTTTTTTTTTAAACAAATGAATTTGTTGGGTAATATATTAAAAGAAGCATATATTATTTTATGTAACAGTATAAGGCCCTTTAGACTGAGATGATGGCATGACTAGTTTAATACTTGCTGTCTCCACCTATAGTGATGTGCGCAATAACTGTAACAGTATAAGGCTCATTAGATTGAGGAAATGGCCTGACTAGTTTAATACTTGCTGTCTGCACCTATAGTCATGTGCGCAATAACTGTAATGGTATAAGGCCCTTTATAGTGATGAAATGGCCTGACTAGTTCAATACTTGCTGTCTGCACCTACGTGCGCAATAACTGTAACAGTATAAGGCCCTTTAGACCGAGAACATGGCATGACTAGTTTAATACTTGCTGTCTGCACCTATAGTCATGTGCGCAATAACTGTAACAGTATAAGGCTCATTAGATTGAGGAAATGGCCTGACTAGTTTAATACTTGCTGTCTGCACCTATAGTCATGTGCGCAATAACTGTAATGGTATAAGGCCCTTTATAGTGATGAAATGGCCTGACTAGTTCAATACTTGCTGTCTGCACCTACGTGCGCAATAACTGTAACAGTATAAGGCCCTTTAGACCGAGAACATGGCATGACTAGTTTAATACTTGCTGTCTGCACCTATAGTGATGTGCGCAATAACTGTAAGAGTATAAGGCCCATTAGACTGAGGAAATGGCGTGACTAGTTTAATACTTGCTGGCTGCACCTACGTGCGCAATAACTGTAACAGTATAAGACCCTTTAGACAGAGAACATGGCATGACTAGTTTAATACTTGCTGTCTCCACCTATAATGATGTCCTTTGGACCAAGGACATAGCTGATGTCAGCCTTATTTAAGAGCGGTGTGTCTTGCGCCATCACAAATGGTCTTATATTGCACAACACCGTTAGGTTAACTGTGTTTTACTACGCAACTGAAAGTCCAACTAAAGTAATCACATAGAAGTTCTTACTAACCATTAGTATTATTATTAGGGCCACTATCATTGACTCGATATGATGTGTCTGTAACAAACACTATTGGTTGCTTTATTTGTTTGCTATTGTTTGCATTCTTCATCCAGGTGGTGATGGTGGGAAGGCTATTCTTAACCTTGCGCTGGCTATTATTACCAGGATTAGAATGGAGAACACAATGTGTGTTTTTTTTGGGTCAACTCTCTGCTATTTTAGATTGTCTGCTCTTTACTACTTTAGGTCTGTCTGCTATTTCATTATCATATTCTACTGCTCATTCTGGCCCGTCGCTGTCCACAATAATGGTATTTTCATTATTCTAATCTTCCCCAGTGCTTGAAATATTAATTATCTGTCCCATATTTCGATCTGGTCAGTGCAGAGTAGGCTGCTATGACTGCTATTTATATCTGCAATGTTTGCTGTTATAAACTGCGCTGTTATATTATTATTATAAGCTGTCTCTTAGGCCAAACAAAATAAAGTGTTTCCGGTCGCACGACCGACCCTGCAAAAAGTTGCTGATCATAATTATTTTCTGATGAAATCATTTAATCTTTAGAAATAATATGGCAAAATAAATTACATCATGGTCAAGGGATTCATAGTATAACAAAACTAGTTTGTAAAAATCCCTACCTACTCTGATTTTTTGCTTGCCTGCAACAGGAAACACAATATTTTGTTAGGCCTGATTGTAATGTAAGTTGTTTTTGTTGCTGACAATATCAGTCCCACTGATAGTAACAGTCCCACTGACACTTGTCTCAGGATAAGGTTAGATGAGTCCTCACCTGTGAGTTGGAGGTTTCCATGAGCACACATTGTCGACATGGGGTTGCGTTATTGAGGTGCTGACCGCATTCAAGTTGGCCACATGTCCATTTATTGAGGTGATGGCATGGCCCACGCCAGACAGTGACGCAGTTATTGAGGGTCTCCGGTATTGGAGTACAGTTATTGGGGTAGTCGCCAGGCCCACAGCTGCTGTTACTGAGGTTTACCTGTGTACGCGTACAATTATTGGAGTGCTCACCAGGCCCACAGGTGCAGTTACTGAGGTTTACCTGTGTACGCGTACAGTTATTGGGGTGGTTGCCAGGCCCACAGGCACAGTTACTGAGGTTTACCTGTGTACGTGTACAGTTATTGGGATGTTCGCCAGGCCCACACGCACAGTTACTGGGGTTTACTTGTGTACGCATACAGTTATTGAGGTGCTCAGGTGTACAGTTATTGAGGTGCTCAGGTGTACAGTTATTGAGGTTCTCTTGTGTACGCGTACAGTTATTGAGGTGTTCGCCAGGCTCACACCGGACACAAGTGCCGTTATTAAGGTGCTCCTGTGGGTGCCCTAATCCCTTCAGCTGAGCAGCTCGGAGCTTCCGGCCACGCCCAGGGCACCACCTGGTGACACACTTGTGTAGTGAGAAGGGCATCGTGAAATGTCACATGTATACACACGGCACACGCGTACAGTTCACATTGTTATCAGTATTGTGATGACTACACACCTGAAAGTGTGTTGTGAATATATTGTGTACTCCAATTTACACTGTATAATGAACACGTAAAGCACAGTTGGTTCTCACGAGGACTTGATCTACAAGTGGTGCATTAACTCCCAGTACACGGTAGTCCTAGCACAGCCCACTATAATGTATAATATGGTAATCCAGTGTAGCCTACAATAATATATAACACGGTAATCCAGCATAGACCACTATAATATATATCGCGGTAATCCAGTATAGGCTACATCAATATATAACACAATAATCCAGCACAGATCACAATGATATATAACACGGTAATCCAGCACAGATCACTATAATATATATCACGATAACCCAGCACAGGCTACTATAATATATATATATATATAGGCCTATCATAGTAATCCAGCACAGACCACAATAAAATATATCATGGTAATCCAGCACAGACCACAATAATATATATCATGGTAATCCAGCACCTCTAATAATATATATCATGGTAATCCAGCACAGGCTACTATAATATATAACATGGCAATCTAGCTTAGAAAACTATAATATATAACATGATAATCCAGCATAGATTACTATAAATATATAACACGGTAATCCAGCGAGGGCTATAAATATAATAAAACCCGTCGATAATCCGGCCAAGGTGCTTTTGTTAATCTGCCCGCGCTGCCCCATGGGCCACGAGCATGTCCCGTGCCGTCTGCCCCATCTACGTGTAGAGCTCCCCTATCTACCTGTAGAGCTCCTCTATCTACGTGTAGAGCTGTCCCGACACAGTCCAAGCCGTAGCTATCCGGTGTTGTGCAAGTACTGGACGCGCGGCAATCACTGCGGCCTCTGGCCGGCTGCAGGCCGGGTGTGAGGACCGGCCGGTCGATGGGTGTGTCCTCCTCCTGTAGGCGGTCCGCGCCGCTCTCCTCCCGCCTCCACAAAAACCACACCACAATCCTTCAGGTGTGTGACTCTGTCTGTCTGTCTGTCTGTCTGTCTGTCTGTCTGTCTCTGTGGCGTGGCCCGCCTTCTTCAACTCCACCCCCACCTCCTCCTCTTCCTCCTCCAGACAGTCAAATAAATGTCCCGGCCGTGAGGAGGGAGATGCTTCCAGACGCCGCTCTCCGGATGTGGAGTTTGGGGGTGCGGGGGTGTGGAGGTGTGATGTGGGGTGGAAGGTGTGGGGGGGGGGGGGGGGGGGAAGGGCAAGTCTGAGCCTGTCTCTGCGCTACGACGTTCACCCAACAAGACACAGGCAGTAATGACCGGCTGAGGTCAGCATGGTGCCTGGCTACTACTAGTAGTACTCCAGAGAATGGTTGTAGCGCACAGACTTTCGCAACAATCACGATAACCACCTGCTGCATAAGTCACATGATCACAACGTGTGACTTTCGAAGGACCCTGCTGCCTGCCCGCTCCCACTGTCCCACTATCTCACTGGGCGGCATAAGCACTCGGATCGGTTGGAGAAAGCGCGCCAGATCCAGACGTCGACAACTGGATCGCCGATACCCGATCCTCCACCCACGCAGGTACGGCGATCCGCCAGCCGGCACTCAACGTCTCAGACGGTGTCACAGCAGCAGCCCCGACACAGACTGCTGTCACGGACAAACAGCCCTGACACAGACCGCTGTCACTAAGCCCTGCTATGGATCAATAGCTGCCAGTCATGCCCCCCCCCCCCACATCCCTGGCACAGATTGCTGTCACAGAGCCCCGCTATGGATCAGTAGCTGCCATGGCTACTGTCACAGTCCCACAGCCTTGACACAGATCGCTGTCACAAAGCCCGGCTATGGACCAGTAGCTGTCACAGCCCCCACAGCTGCAATGCTACACACCACTGTCATGGTCCCACAGCCCCGGCACAGCCTGCTGTCACAAAGCCCCCACTATGGACCAGTAGCTGTCACGGCCCCACATACACAACACTACGGACCACTGTCACAGTCCCACAGACTGCTGTCACAGCCCCAACAGCTATACCGCAGCCTATTACCTGTCAAAACCCCACAACCCTGACACAGACCACTAGTTGTCATGGCCCCACAGACTGCTTTCACGGCCCAAACAGTCCAATCACACACACACGCAGCTATCACGGCCCCCACAGCCCCACCACAGATCAATAACTGTTACATCACCACAGCCCACTGACACAACCCCCACAGCCCAACCACAGATCAATAGCTATCACGGCCCCAAAGATGGCTGTCACGCCTCCCACAACCCAACCACAGACCAGTAGCTGTAACTGTCCCACAGACCGCTACACCCCCCCCCCCCCCTCACAGCCCCGCCATCCATCAATATCTGTCACAGGTCACTGACACAACCCCCACATCACCACCATCCATCAATAGCTGTCACATCCGCACAACCACTGTCACGACCCCGCCATAGACGGGTGTCACAGACGCCGCCTATCCTATACTTATACTGGGGACTGGGGCCTGAACACACACGTAGGCACCACATGTGTTGGTAGGACTGAGACAACAACGGCACCAACTCTCCCAGTTCCCACGCTCCTACACAAACTTCCTCCACCCGACAATGGGCGCGCGTTCCTCCCCAGCCGCGCGTCTGTGCACGCAGACGGACGCGTGTAGTGTCGGAGAGGGCGGGCGTCTAACGCTAAAGTCTGAGTTGCACAGACGGACGCATGTAGTGTCGGAGAGGGCAGGCGTCTAGCGCTAAAGTCTGAGTAGCAGTATGTTGCACATTCGTGATATATCCACGATTTACAGTTGGGAGGAGCCGTGGATTGCACACTTCCCATTATACTGTGCCAGCTGTATGCACATACACAGGCAACCGAAGCCAAGAACAACTCCCCCCCCCCCCTCCCACACACACACTCTTCCCACCTATTATGATCCTCAACACCCACCCCGATACCGCCCGTCCCAACTGTAACCATGTAACTGTATTTAACCAGCTACAGTAAAACCTCTCTAACCGACCACCTCCACAGATCGACCACTCCCCTATATCGATCACTTTATTTGGGTCCCAAATGATCGCACATACAATACCATTGTAACGATAAAATAAACTCCCTAAACCAACCACCTCCCTAAATGGACCATTTAAAGTTGGTCCCTTAGTCGGTCGATTTAGAGAGGTTTTACTGTAGTTGTCGATCCCAGAGTGTCGCAGTCGGCCTTGGTGCATAGCAAGCAATCCGATGTACCAGTAGCATCAATGTAGGTCACTAGTGTATGACAAATAAAATAGGTTGGTTTATATTTAAACAAAAAAGGGTAGATGGAAGTTAAGGGTGTAGATGGAGGGTAATGAAACGGGTAGAGTGGAAGTTAAGGGTGTAGATGGAGGGTAATGAAACGGGTAGAGTGGAGGTTAAGGGTGTAGATGGAGGGTAATGAAACGGGTAAAGTGGAGGTTAAAGGTGTAGATGGAGGGTAATGAAACGGGTAGAGTGGAGGTTAAGGGTGTTGATGGAGGGTAATGAAACGGGTAGAGTGGAGGTTAAGGGTGTAGATGGAGGGTAATGAAACGGGTAGAGTGGAGGTTAAGGGTGTAGATGGAGGGTAATGAAACGGGTAAAGTGAAGGTTAAGGGTGTAGATGGAGGGTAATGAAACGGGTAGAGTGGAAGTTAAGGATGTAGATGGAGGGTAATGAAACGGGTAGAGTGGAGGTTAAGGGTGTAGATGGAGGGTAATGAAACGGGTAGAGTGGAGGTTAAGGGTGTAGATGGAGGGTAATGAAACAGGTAGAGTGGAGGTTAAGAGTGTAGATGGAGGGTAATGAAACGGGTAAAGTGGAGGTTAATGGCGTAGATGGAGGGTAAGTGAAACGGATAGAGTGGAGGTTAAATGTGTAGATGGAGGATAATGAAATGGGTAGAGTGGAGGTTAAGGGTGTAGATGGAGGATAATGAAACAGGTAGAGTGGAGGTTAAGGGTGTAGATGGAGGGTAATGAAGCGGGTAAAGTGGAGGTTAATGGCGTAGATGGAGGGTAAGTGAAACGGATAGAGTGGAGGTTAAATGTGTAGATGGAGGATAATGAAATGGGTGGAGTGGAGGTTAAGGGTGTAGATGGAGGGTAATGAAACAGGTAGAGTGGAGGTTAAGGGCGTAGATGGAGGGTAAGAGACACGGGTAGAGTGGCGGTTAAAGGTGTAGATGGAGGGTAATGAAATGGGTAGAGTGGAGGTTAAGGGTGTAGATGGAGGGTAAGTGACACGGGTAGAGTGGAGGTTAAGGGTGTAGATGGAGGGTAAGTGACACGGGTAGAGTGGAGGTTAAGGGTAGAATTGTCGAGTAGAGGGTAAGGGCTAAGTGCTTACTAATATTGTAAGATTACACACTACTTTAGGTTCCTGATTATGTCACATAAGAGACTACATCACACCACACATTAAGTTGGTTGGTTGTTGTTGTTTTAAGTCCTAGCAACATCTACGGTCATATCAGGACGGGTAGCGCATTGTGACAGTGCGCACACATAACGACTTTATAGTGCTGCCCACTGGAAATCAGGCCGCCGGCACCATGACCTGATACCCCACTCAGTCACATTATCCTGACACTGAGCTAACCAGTCTGCCTGTTACTTACTCTCCTCCAAGCCACTACAACTGTTAACATTCAGAGTATCCAAACCTTACCATTTGTGTAAACACAATCCGGTCACTCCAATGTCACAGGAATTCGGGCGGTCCGATGGTGTTTGGGTGGAAGCAGTGGAGGGTCTATCTACAGTGTGGAAGTAGGGCATAGGTGATGCCCCCCACCCCCCACCCCCACCAACCAGAAAACATGTCCCAGAGAAAAGCCATGGAGACAGGAGAGGAGACAGTGAAGAAGATCACTGTAGGTTGTAAGTGGGGTGATGGTGGAGGTGGTGTGTGTCAGTGGGAGGGGGGGGGGGGAGTATTGTAGTGGTTTGGAGGATGTGTGTGGTGTGAAGTATAGACTGGATGTCGACTGACGGGCGTGTGAATTGAGGTTCTGTGAATTGAGATGTTGCAGAAGTTACGGGGTGCTTACTTCTTTCAGCATTTAAGTATATCTTTTATGAACAATAGAATTCTATTTTAAAGCTGCATAGTCCGATGAAAACATCAAATTTTCAAAACCAAAACAATTATCTAGATTTTATTCTACATATTTAATGATGCACTTATTAAACAGTTGATGCCACATAGAAGGGAATACTGAGGCATTTTAATAGAAACTCTTACCGCAGAAGCCTATGGTGTCAGAGTTTTGGTAAGCTTTCCAAAATTAAAGTTGCATGTTTGCACTTCAAATATCTCAAAAGTTAGCCATTTGAAATAAAAGTTACTTCAAAGTAAGGTAGATTATAGCGATCAGCCGAACATTTTTATCTCGGAAAATGACAGAAACTCAAAACTATCGGACTATGCAACTTTAAGAACAATTGTTATACAAATGTAAGCACGATTCCTTGCTTATATGACAACAAAGGCCAGAAGAAATCTTAAAGCAAAACAACAAAACACCATTTGAAATCACATAAACAAAAGCATTCATTCCATCGGCATAGAGTTTGTCTTTTTGATAAACGTGAACTAATATGTAGCCAAATCCAGCATAAGCATCTCCTTTTTTCAAAGAGAGAGAAAAAAAACCTACTCCGATTAAAAAAAACCTTTTAAGTTGCCCAGTATAGTCCACTGACTGACTGAGACGACAAACAAACTCGGAATGTAATATATAAATGATATCATGGGTGGGATTTCCTCATTAAGTGACCTAATAATGGTTCCACAAATCACCAAATATGGTTTCCCAAAGACTGGGAAAACACCGGGAGAACCCCTTTAGGTTGCACTTGCAGACGAGCCATTGTGCCACTCTCCTTCCACATATCTAGTTACACAAACGGAAATGGTGTGCTTGGAGAGTATTTGTCAGAGTGCAGTTCCATTCTTAGTGGCCTATATACACCAGGTCTGTTTAACGGAAAAAATGAAGACTTTTTGATCATTTTTATTTTTAAATGCGTGAGTATCCTGGGAATAGATTGTTTGTTTGTTGTTGTTCTAAGTCCTTGCAACATCTCAAGTCATATCAGGACGGGTACCGACTTGTGACAGTGCGCACTCATGAAGACTTTATAGTGGTGCCCCACTGGAAGACCAGGCCGCCAGAACCATGACCTGACAGTGATATCCCACTCAGTCACATTATCCTGACACTGAGCCAACCAGTCCTTGCCCTATCCTAATAATGCCGAGTGCCTGGCTAGGAAGCGACAACTATCAATTTTGAAGTCATTGGTTTGACTCGACCAGGGTTCGAACCCACGGGAGATGGACGCTCTAACTCATTCGGCCATCCCGTCTGGTCCTGGGAATAGAAGTGGTATCGAAGTGGTGGTGGAGTGAATGATACCGGTGGGATCTGAGACTTGATTTCATCAGACAGCTGGCCCGTTTGTCACTGTCCACACCTTGTCTTCACCTCCTTGCCACGTTATATCTTTATGTTGAGACATTCCGTGTACAGTAAAACCTCTCTAACCAACCACCACCACAGATTGACCACTCCCCTATATCGCCCGCTTTATTTGGGTCCGAAGCGATCGCCCATACAATACAACTGTAACAACAAAAAACTCCCTAAATCGATCACCTACCTAAATCGACCATTTAAAGTCGATCCCATGATCGGTTGATTTAGAGGTTTTAGTGTATATGGTGTTTAGCGAGGTTTTACTGTATATGGTGAATGTACTAGAGATCTGACTGTATATGGTATTTAGAGAGGTTTTACTGTATATGGTGAATGTAGTAGAGACATCTGTTGTTAATTAGTTATGATACATGGCTACTTTTGCTGGTGACTTTTTTCCCTCGCCCCCCTAGCTCTTCTTACTCATTTCCCACGTTAGAGATAAACACTGCGACCAGATGAACACAAATAAAGAACCAAATTGAGAAAAAAAACTAACACACGCGCACAACTAACTGGGCAGTGGGTCGAGCCATCTGTTGTATGGGTGATGAGTGATGTGAGGGTGTTATATGGGTGTTTGTGTGTGAGGGTATGAACGAGGGTGTGCATGTGTGAGGGTGGGTGTGAGGGTGGGTATGTGAGCGTGTGTGTGAGGGTGAGGGTGTGCATTAGTGCATGTGTGTGAGGGTGTGTGCATGTGTGTGATGGTGTGCATGTGTGAGTGTATGTACAAGGGTGTGCATGTGTGTGGTGCTGTGTGAGAGTGTGCATATGTGCGAGGGTGTGCATATGTGAGGGTGTGCATGTGTGTCTTGGTGTGCATGTGTGAGTGTGTGTACAAGGGTGTGCATGTGTGTGAGGGTTTGTGAGAGCGTTCATATGTGCTAGGGTGTGCATGTGTGAGGGTGTGTATGGGGTGTGCATGTGTGAGGGTGTGTATGAGGGTGTGCATATGTGAGGATGCTATATGGTTGTTTGGGTGTGTGTGTGAGGGTGAGTGTGTGCATGTTTGAGGGTGTGTATGGGCGTGTGCATGTGTGAGGGTGTGTATGAGTCAGGGATGAAAGTGGTCTCCAGGGAAAAAAGTGGAAATGCAGATATTCTCCCATAGGTTTAGCATTGTCAGGGAATCGCGGAAAATTTCCGGAAGTCAGGTTTAATATATATTGGTATACGCTGATAGCATTGCGCCGTTTGAAGAATTTATTAGTGGTAAACGCTGATACTAGTGATAGTGCCTGTGGGGTCTGCACCACGTATTAGCATAGCTCTATTGGTATACGCTGATAGCGCTGATAGTGCTGCGGGGTCTGCACCACATATTAGTATAGATGAAAAGTCCCGGAAATCCGCGGAGATCTTTCATCCCTGATGAGTGATGTGAGGGTGTTATATGGGTGTTTGTGTGTGAGGGTATGAACGAGGGTGTGCATGTGTGAGGGTGGGTGTGAGGGTGGGTATGTGAGCGTGTGTGTGAGGGTGAGGGTGTGCATTAGTGCATGTGTGTGAGGGTCTGCATGTGTGATGGTGTGTGCATGAGGGTGTGCGTGTGTGTTAGGGCGTGTGTGTGAGGGGTGCAGAGGCAGTGGGTGGTGTGGGTGGTGCGGTGTGGGTGGCGTGGTGTGGGTGGTGCAGTGGCTGGTGCGGTGTGGGTGGTGCAGTGTGGGTGGTGCGGTGTGGATGGTGCAGTGTGGATGGTGCAGTGGGTGGTGCAGTGTGGGTGGTGCGGTGTGGGTGGTGAAGTGGATGGTGCGGTGGGTGGTGCGGTGTGGGTGGTGCAGTGGGTGGTGCGGTGTTGGTGGTGTGGTGCAGTGGGTGGTGCGTGGGTGCAATGGGTGGGTGGTGCAGTGGGTGGTGCAGTGTGGGTGGTGCGGTGTTGGTGGTGCGGTGTGGGTGGTGCGGTGTTGGTGGTGCAGTGGGTGGTGCGGGGTGGGTGGTGAAGTGGGTGGAGCATGGGTGCAATGGGTGGGTGGTGCAGTGGGTGGTGTGGGTGGTGCAGTGTGGGTGGTGCGGTGTTGGTGGTGCAGTGGGTGGTGCGGTGTTGGTGGTGCGGTGTGGGTGGTGCGGTGTTGGTGGTGCGGTGTTGGTGGTGCGGTGTGGGTGGTGAAGTGGGTGGTGCGGTGTCTGGGGTGGAACAGTGGGGTAGTGTGGCAGAGACACCATTGTCAGACACCCTGCCCATTGCATGCAGACATCACGACACGGCCCATTCCCGTGTGACCTCCGGCCAGAGACTGCCCGGAGCCACCGCCATGACTGCACACACTCACAATGCACTAGGTTGGTTGGTTAGTTGTTGGCGTTTTATGTCCTGGCAACATCTAAGTCATATCGGGATGGGTACTGACTTGTGACAGTGCGCACTCACAGCGACTTTATAGTGCTGCCCAACTGGGAAATCAGACCACCGGCACCATGACCCAATTTCCCACTTAGTCGCATTATCCTGACACCAAACTAACCAGTCTTTGCCCTATCCCATTAATGTCGAGCACCAGACTAGGTAGCGACAAGTATCAATTTTATAAGTCATTGGTTTGACTCGACTGGGAATCGAAACCCCGATCTGCCACCCGCGTTCTACCGATTCGGCCACCACGCCACTAGGAGCAACAGCTTCTCCAGATGCACTCTGACCTACTTACAATGCAGTATACCGGTGCACTCTTTAAAATGTATATATGTATATGTCTGACTGAATAGAAGAAATCAATGTAATAGAATCTATCAGTATCACAGTTGAAGTCTATTGTGTCCAATATATTCGTCTGCACACAAATTAATTTTACCTACTTTCAATTCAAAGTTAACTGTTTAAAATAAAAGTTATTTCACACCGAATCGTTTTGGTAGATCGTGGGATTCGAACCCACAGGTTCGAACCCTGGTCCTCTCAAATCAATGACTTAAAGATTTATATTTGTCGCTTCCTAGCCAGACAATCGGCATTATTAGGATAGGGTAAGGACTGGTTGGCTGAGTGTCAGGATAAGGTGACTGAGTTGGGGATATCAGGTCATGGTGCTGATGGTCTGGTCTCCCAATGGGGCAGCACTATAAAGTCGCCATGAGTGTGCACTGTCACAAGTCGGTACCCATTCTGATATGACCTCAGATGTGGCCAAGACACAAAGCCCAAAGAACCAACAAAGTTGTACAGGTGTTCTGTCTAGCTAATCCTACTAGCAACATTGTGGTTTTATCATCATGCTGTCGGTCACGATGCGACAAAGACTGCTTTCATTACTTGACTGCCACTCTCCTTTTGTGCGGTTGTACATTTCATGAAAGCTGCCTACAAAAGTGTTGAAGTGCTGCTGGCTTTTGCAAGTTACCAGCGGCACTCTCTCGGGGAGCAAATAGAGGTTTCACACCGGCAAGAACATGTCCAGACAGGCGCAAAACTATTTGTCCCTGCAGTGGCTGGTCGGGAGATGTTGGGAGTTCCATACATCAACCGCCCTTGATGCTGCCACAGTGACATGGTTTTCTGTTCAGGGTTTACTCCCTTAGCCTTCGGTTCTGTCAAGAACCTGTACCACAAGGCAGTGGTTTACAACTCTGCAGGGCAGGGGTGTCAAACTCCCTGAGGTATGGGTTTTATGTGGTTTTAGCAAGTACAAGAAAGGGCTACACACAAAGCTCCCAAGCGGCGATCGGAAGAACTACTTCATTTGGGCATGTGATTGGGTGCAGAAAAAAAAGCCTGAATTGTTTTTTAGGTTATCGTGGGGACAAACATCATCCCACTGAGTCATGAGAGGGATGCAAATAGTGTATTTCAGAGGCGTTTCGGCAGCCAGAAAAAAAACAGAATGTAAAAGAAAACGGAATTCCGGTTTTGGCGGCCAGGAAAAAAAAACGAATTCCGTTTAAAACTGGAGAAATCACATGCCTGTTCATTCAATTGAATCTAACTGTCAACAGTAAATGCTAGACTTTGATTCATGGATATGTCTCAATTAATTCGGTACCATAGCAGATAGGGTATGAAATAAGACAAGTGTCGTCGCTTTTTGATAGGTTTCTTGTGAGTTGTTTTTCTTTGTGGAGTTTTTCGTGTGTTTTTTAGTTTAAAAAGGGGTACTATTTAAATAATCAAACACAGACGGCCTTTTCTTTCCTTGACGTAACTTACATATTATTAACGACTGCACAGTCAAATCACTCACCCAGCTGTCAGTCTTAGCATTGTTAGCGGTGACAGCCGGTGACAGAGGCTTAATAATGCCACCGGACGGCAATTTCCGATTAAAGGTTGTCGTCTGCTATCAGTCACTCAACAAAGTTTTCATTTGGCTAAAACAAATATTAACAATACGAAGAATATGAAGAAGAAGAAGAAGAAGAAGAAGAGGAAGAAGGAACAAAAGTAGACGAAAGAATAAGAAAATGAAAGAAGAAAAAGAAAGAAAAGAATAAGAAAGAAATAGAAAAATAAAGAGAAGAATACTATCATAACTAGTTGATAATTTCCAACCTAAAACTTTATAGTATCCTCAGAAATTAACGAGAAAAACCAGTCATAAATGTAATTTTGGTAGAAAGTTAACGTTAAGATTATTAGAAACAGTAATGATTACCAGTACTAGAATGACTGGGAATACTATTCAAGATCAATAGGAAAAGAGTCTGAATCTTAGAAACTCCAGTTTTAACCATTTTAAATGTCGCATCAATCTACCACGAATATAACACCTCCAGTTATCACAATGCAATAACTGGTATTTACTTTCCAAAGCCTTTGCACACTACATACAATTGCCAGTCAAAATTATGATATTTGAGTGAAATTGCTATACGCGAGAGAATATTTAGTGATAACAGACGACAATCAAACCTCCGTTTTCTTTCCACAGTATCTATGACAATCTGCCTTTTTCTTACCTCTATGGTACAATACAATACAAGGGACCTTCATGAACATATCTGGTAAACTCGTGAACTCATGAGGCATCACTGACATATCAAGTAAAACTAAAAACAAATTTCACATAACCACACCAACATACTACAGCGTTGCCTACAACTGATGTTAATTTTATTATTGGGTTTATTTGAGCCATTTCCAACTAGAGGAATGTCGACCTGATGGTATCACTGCATTGGCAGGTGGGTTTTTATTATTTATTGTCAATAGGGGTGACTATATCAACTGAACTCATCTAAATGCCACCATTTCCTCTTCACCTGTCTCTACTGCATACAGTGACACCATCATATGTACACATAGATAAAAGATTCACCCGGTACTTGTAGTACATGGGTGAACGACAACGTAGTGTAAAAACGGGCGAAAATAGCTTTAGCATAGAACAGGAAGTAGAATGCCTGCCTCCAGTATCAAATGGATACTTATATAGGCACAGAGTTGGTGAAATGGGAGAGAATGCAAAAAGACAAGATGGCGGCAATAGAACGCAACTCAAAGGTAGTGGGGAAATAAGAAGACATATGCAAAGAATAACTGTTGCTTCTTAGATTGTGAAATTAGGCTCTCATTTCATGTCCCCGCTTTTTCGACCGTTTTTATATAGGGCTGGTATTCACCCATGTACTGCGAGTACCGGGTGAATCCTTTATCTAATTTCCACGGTGCACTGCCTACATTTAGCAACCAAGTCGTCCTAATTAGGAAGCCTCTGCTAGTATTAATTACAGATTTGGGTCGCTGGTCAGATTGAGAGAGTGCGGTGAGGAGGGTGTGGGGTGGTGTGCTGTGGTGCGGTGTGCTGTGGAGTGGGATGGGGTGAGTTGAGGTGGGGTGGGGTGAAGTGGGTGTGGTGTTCGGTGGGGTGGGTGGGGCGTGGTGGGAGGGGTCCACCAATTATTCACATACAAATAATACACCTAATATACACTTATCATTATTGCCAGGTACATGCTGAGCAGCAGACCTGGGAGGATTAGTGTGTGGGTAACTGCCAACCTGGTAATCAGTGTGTAACTGGTAATGGGTGTGTAGCTGGTAATGAGCGCGTAACTGGTAATGAGTGTGTAGCTGGTAATGAGTGGAGAACTGGTGATTTATAGCGGAATGGACTTAAGACTGGACGTACTGCGATTTGAGTTACGAAATGCAAATTAAAAGATAGTTTGTCAACTGAGCTGTATTTGATGGGGCACACTGTCTGATTGTCTTCTCTTATTTCTTAGAGAAAAGTGAGAGAGAAAATAGAAAAAGAAAGAAGAGAGAAGAAAACGATCGAAAAGAAAAGGACGAAGAGGAAGAGTTCGAGGAAAGAAGAAGAAGAAGAAGAAGAAAACTAGAGATAAAACTTCCAATTTAATACTTATTTCTATGCTTATGCTATATTATCTAGTCTTGAAAGCTAAATACAAAATAAGGCAAGTCAGGGCGCATGCGCGTATAAATAATTTGTCACTTGGCAGCCTAGAACGGACCAAGTCGGGTGCAATCGGTGCAGTTAGAGCTGGGCATTAATTAGAAGGCTCAGTCGGCGTGTGTGACTGATTTACTTCTATCCAAACTGCCTGCTCTACTTGCTCCAAATTGCCATATTATGTTATCCCAAGCTTAGCATTTAACGAGAGGGGTATGTGAGAGGGAGGGAGCATGTGCAGTCTTAGTGATTCCAGAACAATGTTAAGTCGAAACTATGTCGAAACTACATGCATTACATTCCATTCCATTCCCATCCTTGTTTAACCTAGCCATCGACCGTTTTTGTGTGTCGTCTGCTCTGTCTAAATGCAGTTGCTTTCAATGGTTGAATGGGGGGGAGGGGGGGGGTAATGATATTTTAATCAACAAACTAACCAGGGCCTGTATGCATGATGCGGTGTTAGCTTACACTCAGTGTGTTTGCGCTAACACTGCTCCTTGCGTACTGAGTTTTCGTCGCTAACCTAGAAATCCCCACCAAAACCAGTTTTGGCTCGCTAACACTGCATCATGCATATGGCCCCAGGGTATTGTTCTTCGGGAAATACTACACACACTACAGTTATATATAATGTAACTAATATTTAACTAAGTGTAATCGATTTTCACTAAATGGAATGTTATGTTAACAATATCAGACAGGTCAAGTGGTCCCTGGTGATGCTACAGGTCAAGTGCATAAACAAGGAAAACACTACTGATATCGCTATGCTTATCATTGTGGAAAAGCGACCCCCAGCGATCAACAATGGCCTTCAGTGCCAGAAGTAGCGCCGCCTACGGCCACCCCCGGTGTGGCGTGCTCAGCCGTGTGCATAGACTCAAACTCAAGGCATTGTCAATGGTCGTGAGACACTAACCTTATAAATTTAATATAATGTTTTTGGTAAAGATGTTTTCTGTATGTGTACCAAGCGATTTGTTTCTAGGTGGTGTGGTTTTAGAGATATTTCACTTTTCCTAGATTTTCTGTATGAAGATTGCTCACCACCATTGACAATGCCTTGAGTTTGACGGTACGTGCAGTGCAAAACATTAGTTTTAATCTAAATTAATAGAAATCAAGAACCCTAACCTTATTAATTTAATATAATCTTTTTGGTGAAGATGTTTTCTATATGTGTACCAAGCGATTTGTTAATAGGTGGTGTGGTTTTAGAGATATTTCACTTGTTCTGTATTTTCTGTATGGAGATTACTCACGACCATTGACAATGCCTTGAGTTTGAGTCTAATCACACGGCTGAGCACGGTACACGGCTGAGCACGCCACACATGCGCCCTGACTTGCCTTATTTTGTACCCACAGTAGGGGTGAATGACAAATAGTTTAAATACTGGCGAAAATTGCTTGAGTATGGAACAGGAAGTGCAATTCCTGGTTCCAGTATCCAGTGTCTACCTACATTGTCATAGAGTTGGTGAAATGGCAGAGGATGTAAACAAGCAAGATGGCAACCACAGAACACTGTTGATTTGACTTTTAAAGTGTGTTAAAAGTATATGGTTTATTATATTGTTCAAATCAGAAGTAGCGGGTAAATATGAAGATGTATGTGAAGAATATATTTTGCCATTTAATTTGAGAATTTATCGGCTCATTTCATTTAGCCAGCATGTAGATATTTCTCACCAGCTTGTATATAGGGTTGTTCTTCACCCCTACTCGGGTTACTGTAGTAAGGGGTGAATCTTTTATCTACCACGGACTGGGCCCATCTGCAACATCGTACTAGATACATGGATGAGATTGTGTCTCCAACAAAAAACGCGGAAATCAAGTTGAGATTATTACACCAATGTCGAATATCCAGGATAACGCAGAAATGCATTTGCACCGATCGGTCCATTGAGCGATCCACTTTGCCGTATTCGCATTCGCAACCGGACACATGGAAGCACCACCATGTGTTTACAGCCTTTTCTATTTTTTGTTCGCATTAACATTCACACTGCGTACAGTATAACCCCGTTAAACCAAACTTGTTTGGATTAACCGATCATTGGTTTAACCGAGCTTTGGCTTCGACTTTGACTTGGCTTTGGCAAAACGGGGGTGCATTATGATTATGAATGTAATATACAGTGTATGTGGACACTTTGATTATTGTTTTTTGATGTATATAGAGTATAACCCCATTAAACCAAACAATCGGTGAATCAAAACTTTTTTTCGGCGGCCTGGCAAAATACTACCATTTATCATATAAAAAAGTCTCAGATGACCTTATAACCACATGAAAGTTTGGTTTAACCGTACCGGTAGTTGCCTGGGGCCCGACAATTTCATTTGGATTAACCGATACTTTGGATTAACCGACTTTGGTTTAAGCAACTTTTTTATATGATAAATTGTAGTATTTTGCTGGGCCGCCGAAAAAAGTTTGGATTAACCGATCGTTTGGTTTAACCGAGCTTGGTTTAACAGGGTTGTACTGTATGTGGAATCTTAGCTTTACACCGCTCATTGTTGTCCATCTGTGCCGGTAACTATGCCCGTTGCTAAGGACTCATATAGCACATACCTGCGGCTGTGCACTTGGTTTGGGGAATGGCATGTGTGGGTGCACTTTGTACCCAGCTTCTCGATTCTGGCATTGCACCGTTCCGAGAGGGATGCAGACACATGGGGAGGGGAGTATTGAATCAAAGCTGACGTGTGTCCAATCAAGTCAGCTTTAAGTGCCTGTCACACTATACCGGATTGAGCAACGGACACAATTGTCTAGTCTGGTGGTGTTGGGGCGTGATAGTATCAAAATGTATTAAAATGTGTCAAAATGTTGTGATATCGGGTCAAAGGACATCGGACGAATGGACATGAACGGATAGCCAATGGATGATAAGCGGACTAAATGGACTCAAACTGGACAAGAAACTTAGACGTCAATCCGGCGGTATCCATTCCAAGTTTTGTGCATGTTCAAAACTTCTAACGGATATGCAACGGATATGCAATGGACACAAAACGGACTTTGCCGGATATCAATGGACTTTGTTCAGTTTCTTTCCGTTTCCCCAATGCGGCGAGGTGTGACAGCCACTTTAAACAGTGCTTCTGCGTTACTTGTCAAGCAAGATGACCTAACTACTCAGTGTCAATCAAGCCAGGTAGCTCTCGTGTAATATGACATGATATTTTAAACACTACTATTTTGGTGTGCGTTTAATTTTAAAATACCTAGACAGTAGGCCTACTGTGAATGAACTAAAACTTTACTCTTTATTTTCGGACTATGCAATTTTAAGACAAAACAACAAAAGGCAATTTATTACAGGCACTTTTGCTAATTAGCATAGTATTTTTAATCACATTAGCCAGAACAAGTATCAAAGCACCCGATTTTGATTCTCTCGGCGCTGAATCACCGTCTGCTACACAGGCTATTAATAGATCCTATCAGAAACACGACAAAAATTATCTTTAATTTGGTATATGATAGACATATATTTAAAACAAAATCAAATTATGCCAAACAAAAAAACGCACCCCATGTTTCATTCAGTGTTAAAGGGGAATTTTGCTAAAGTAAATGAAAAAATCTTAAAATGTGAATATCTTGAAAAGTAATCAAGATAGAACATTTCTGTGCTTTTTTGGTGTTATTCTGCTTCTTTTTTTTTAGCACCGTATGATTGACCCTAATTAGCTGCCCTGTTTAAAGATTTAAAAAATGACTGCCGGTACCTAGTGATAGAGTGTCTACCACTGGAGGATGCTGAGTTTGAGGTCACTCCGCTGCGCCCCCTGGCGGAGTTCTGAAGAAGCTGTCAAGTCGCCTGGGGAACTGTTTTATAGTGTGGCGTAATTAGCTGCGTGTGATTGATTTCACTACGGACGGCGGAGACAGGTGTCACGTGATCGAACCGTCGTGGTGGGTCGTGGTGGATGGTAGAAGGTGGGTGGATGGTGGGTGGGTAGAGCGTAGGGGGGTGGATGGATGGTGGTGAGTGGAAGGTAGAGGGTAGTGGGTGTGTAGAGGGTAGTGGATGGATGGAGGGTAGTGGGTGTGTAGTTAGTAGTGGGGGTGTAGAGGGTAGCAGATGGATGGAGGGTAGTGAATGGATGGAGGGTACTGGGTGTGTAGATGGGATGGGTAGAGGGTAGTGGGTGTGTAGTTAGTAGTGGGGGTGTAGATGGTAGCGGGTGGATGGAGGGTAGTGGATGGATGGAGGGTACTGGGTGTGTAGAGGGGATGGGTAGAGGGTAGTGGGTGTGTAGTTAGTAGTGGGTGTGTAGAGGGTAGCAGGTGGATGGAGGGTAGTGAATGGATGACGGGTACTGGGTGTGTAGAGGGGATGTGTAGAGGGTAGTGGGTGTGTAGTTAGTAGTGAGGGTGTAGAGGGTAGTGGGTGGATGGAGGGTAGTGAATGGATGGAGGGTACTGGGTGTGTAGAGGGGATAGGTAGAGGGTAGTGGGTGTGTAGTTAGTAGTGAGGGTGTAGAGGGTAGTGGGTGGATGGAGGGTAGTGAATGGATGGAGGGTACTGGGTGTGTAGAGGGGATAGGTAGAGGGTAGTGGGTGTGTAGTTAGTAGTGAGGGTGTAGAGGGTAGCGGGTGGATGGAGGGTAGTGAATGGATGGAGGGTACTGGGTGTGTAGAGGGGATGTGTAGAGGGTAGTGGGTGTGTAGTTAGTAGTGAGGGTGTAGAGGGTAGTGGGTGGATGGAGGGTAGTGAATGGATGGAGGGTACTGGGTGTGTAGAGGGGATAGGTAGAGGGTAGTGGGTGTGTAGTTAGTAGTGAGGGTGTAGAGGGTAGCGGGTGGATGGAGGGTAGTGAATGGATGGAGGGTACTGGGTGTGTAGAGGGGATGTGTAGAGGGTAGTGGGTGTGTAGTTAGTAGTGAGGGTGTAGAGGGTAGTGGGTGGATGGAGGGTAGTGAATGGATGACGGGTACTGGATGTGTAGAGGGCATGGGTAGAGGGTAGTGGGTGTGTTGTTAGTGATGGGGGTGTAGAGGGTAGTGGGTGGATGGAGGGTAGTGGATGGATGGAGGGTACTGGGTGTGTAGAGGTGGTGGGTAGAGAGTAGTGAGTGGGTAGTGGCAGTGTAGAGGGTAGTGGGTAGACGGATGGTAGTGGATAGGTATACTCCTCTACACACCCTAGATAGAGGGTGTGAAGAGGGGTGTGGGTGGATGGAGGGTATTGGGTGTGTAGAGGTGGTGGGTAGATGGTAGTGGGTGGGTAGTGGGTAGCGGCAGTGTAGAGGGTAGTGGCTAGATGGAGGGTAGTGGACAGGCATACCCCTCTACTCACCCTCTGTAGAGGGTGTGTAGAGGGGTATGGGTGGATAGAGGGTACTGGGTGCATAGAGGTGGTGGGTAGAGGGTAGTGGGTGGGTAGTGGCAGTGTAGAGGGTAGTGGGTAGATGGAGGGTAGTGGATGGGTATACCCCTATAGAGGGGTGTGGGTGGGTAGAGGGCTGTGGATGGACGGTGGTGGGTGTGTAGAGGGTAGTCAGGGTATAGATGGTAGTGGGTGGGTCGAGGGTAGTGGGTTTGTAGAGGGTAGTGGGAGTGTAGAGGGTGGGTGGAGGGTAGAGAGTGAGTGGGTAGAAGGTGGGTAGAGGGTAGTGAATGGGTAGAGGGTAGTGCATGGGTAGAGGGTGGTGGGTGGAGGGTGCAGATACATTTCCAAATCCTTGTGGCTGCTGACTGATGGCTGAGTGCATACTTCGCTGACACAAACTCAGACGGCGCATCCAATGGATTCTGCGACTGAGAAACTGGTATTTCAAAAATACCAAGTCATGCTGATACTGATAGCATAAAGCCACACATGCAAAAAAGCTCAAGCTAAATGG